>JAGSMT010000179.1:0-731987 GCA_029286875.1 Lamproptera curius | reverse complement strand
ACTTGGTTATTGCGGGAATTATCAACTTGTACTTGCTGATTTGTTTTGGATCACGATTTATACTTGTTGGTTTAAATATACCCTCGATATAATCGTTCGTAAATGGTCTTCCAAGATTTTAATAATTGAGTTATCGCGGTACACTGTCTACTCAAACATGCCGATTTCTGTCGATTACGAGTCATTTCTGCTATTTTAATATAGCTTCGTATAAACCCATATAACTGTATGCCTTGACTGTTCAATACTTGTGTTATTGCGGTAAACTATCAACTTGTACTTGCCGATTTGTTTTGAACAAGATTCATACCTGTAGTTTAAATATTTCCCTCGATATAATCGCTCATAAATGGACATCCCAGGGTTATAATAATTGCGTTATCGCGGTACACAGTCTACTCAAACATGCCGATTTGTTTCTATTACGAGTCAATTCTGCTATTTAAAAATAGCACTCCGGATTAGCCCTTATAACGGTAGGCATTGACTGTTCAATACTTGTGTTGTTGCGGTAAATTATCAACCTGTACTTGCCGATTTGTTTGATCAAGATTCATTTCTATTGTTTAAATATATCCCTCGTTATTATCGTTTATAAATGGACATCCCAGGATTTTAATAATTGCGTTATCGCGGTACACTGTCTACTCAAACATGCCGATTTCTGTCGAAAACGAGTCATCTCTGCTATTTTAATATAGCGCTCCGTATAAACCCATATAACTGTATGCCTTAACCGTTCAATACATGTTATTGCGATAAACTATTAACTTGTACTTCTGGATTTGTTTTAATCAAGATTCGTACCTGTTGTTTTAATATTTGCCTCTGATATAATCTTCATATTTGGACATACCAAGATTTAATTAATTGTGCTATCGCGGTACACAGTCAACTCAAACATGCTGATTTTGTCGATTACGAGTCATCTCTGCTATTTAAATATAGCGCTCCGTACAAGCCTATATAACTGTATGCCTTAACCGTTCAATACTTGTGTTATTGCGGTAAATTATCAACTTGTACTTGCTGATTCGTTTTGATCAAGATTCATTTCTATTGTTTAAATATATCCTCGATATAATCGTTCATAAATGGACATCCAGGATTTTAATAACTACGTTATCGCGGGTACACTGTCATACCAAACATGCTGATTTCTGTCGATTACGAGTCATCTCTGCTATTTTAATATAGGCTCCGTATAAACCCATATAACTGTATGCCTTGACCGTTCAATACTTGTGTTATTGCGGTAAACTATCAACTTGTACTTGCCGATTTGTTTTGTCAAGATTCATACCTGTAGTTTAAATATTTCCCTCGATATAATCGCATATAAATGGACATCCCAGGATTTTAATAATTACGTTATCGCGGTACACAGTCTACTTAAACATGCTGATTTCTGTCGATTACGAGTCATTTCTGCTATTTAAAAATAGCACTCCGGATTAGCCCATATAACGGTAGGCATTGACTGTTCAATACTTGTGTTATTGCGGTAAATTATCAACCTGTACTTGCCGATTTGTTTGATCAAGATTCATTTCTATTGTTTGAATATATCCCTCGATATATTCGTTCATTAATGGTCATCCCAGGATTTTAATAATTGCGTTATCGCGGTACACTGTCTACTCAAACATGCCGCTTTGATTCGATCACGAGTCATTTCTGCTATTTAAATATAGCGCTCCGTATAAGCCCATATAACTGTATGCCTTGACCGTTCAATACTTGTGTTATTGCGTAAATTATCAACTTGTACTTGCCGATTTGTTTTGATCACGATTTATACTTGTTGTTTACATATATCCTCGATATAATAGTTCATAAATGGTTATCCCAAGATTTTAATGATTGCGTTATCGCGGGACACTGTCTACTTAGCAGCCGCTTGATTCGGATTTGAGCCATTTTCCGCTATTTAAATATAGCCTCCGTTATAAGCCCATAAATGTATTTTTGACCGTTCAATACTTTGTTGTTTCGTTAAATTATAAACTTATTTTAATGATTTGTTTTGATCAAGATAAATTTCGTTATTTAAAGATATACACCGTTATTTTTGCACATAAACTGACATCTTAAAGATTTTAATTATTGGCGTTATCGCGGACACTAATAGCGCTCCGTAAGGCCCATATAACTGTGGCCTTGACCGTTCAATACTTGTGTTTATTGCGGAAATTATCAACTTGTACTTGCTGATTTGTTTGGATCACGATTTATACTTTGTTGTTTTATATATCCCTCGAATAATAGTTCAAAATGGTTATCCCAGGATTTTCAAATTGCGTTATCGCGGTTATTTTTGTTCCACCAAACATGCCGCTTTGTTTCGATCACGAGTCATTTATGCTATTTTAAAATAGCGCCCATATGCCAATAAACATTATGTTTGACCGTTCAATACTTGTTTAATTGCGGTAATTTATCAACTTGTATTTACTGATTTGTTTTTGATCGAGACAATTTTGTTGTTTAAATATATCTTTGATATTAAATCGTTCATAAAATGGACATCCCAGGATTTTTAATAATTGAGTTATCGGGTATACCGTCTACTCAAACATGTCGATTTGTGGATTAGAGTCATTTTTTATTTAAATAAAGGGCTCCGTATAAGCGCAAACAACTGTTGCCTTGGACCGTTTTATACTTGTGTTATTGCAGGAATTATCAACTTGTACTTCTGATTTGTTTTGATCACGATTTATACTTGTGTTTAAATATATCCTCGATATAATCGTTCGTAAATGGTCTTCACGATTTTAATAATTACGTTATCGCGGTACACAGTCTACTCAAACATGCCGATTTCTGTCGATTACGAGTCATTTCTGCTATTTTAATATAGCGCTCCGTATAAACCCATATAACTGTATGCCTTGACCGTTCAATACTTGTGTTATTGCGGTAAACTATCAACTTGTACTTGCCGATTTGTTTTAAACAAGATTCATACCTGTAGTTTAAATATTTTCCTCGATATAATCGCTCATAAATGGACATCCCAGGATTTTAATAATTACGTTATCGCGGTACACAGTCTACTCAAACATGCCGATTTGTTTCTATTACGAGTCATTTCTGCTATTTAAAATAGCACTCGGATTAGCTCCTTATAACGGTAGGCATTGACTGTTCAATACTTGTGTTGTTGCGGTAAATTATCAACCTGTACTTGCTGATTTGTTTGATCAAGATTCATTTCTTTTGTTTAAATATATCCCTCGTTATTATCGTTTATAAAATGGACATCCCAGGATTTAATAATTGCGTTATCGCAGCCACTGTCTACTCAAACATGCCGATTTCGTCGATAACGAGTCATCTCTGCTATTTTAATATAGCCCGTATAAACCCATATAACTGTATGCCTTGACCGTTCAATACATGTGTTATTGCGATAAACTAAACTTGTACTCATGATTTGTTTTAATCAAGATTCGTACCTTGTTGTTTTAATATTTGCCTCGATATAATCTTCATATTTGGACATACCAAGATTTAATTAATTGCGTTATCGCGGACACAGTCAACTCCAAACATGCCGATTTCTGTCGATTACGAGTCATCTTGCTATTTAAATATAGCGCCCGTACAAGCCTATATAACGATGCCAACCGTTCAATACTTGTGTTATTAAATTATCAACTTGTAATTGCTGATCTTGTTTTGATCAAGATTCATTTCATTGTTTAAACATATCCCTCGAATAATCGTTCATAATAGGACATCCCAGGATTTTAATAACTACGTTATCGCGGTACACTGTCATACCAAACATGCCGATTTCTGTCGATTACGAGTCATTCTGCTATTTTAATATAGCGCCGACAAACCCATATAATCTATGCCTTGACCTTCAATACTTGTGTTATTGCGGTAAAACTATCAACTTGTACTTCCGATTTGTTTTGATCAAGATTTATACCTGTAGTTTAAATATTTCCCACGATATAATCGAACAAAATGGACATCCCAGGATTTTAATAATTACGTTATCGCGGTAACAGTCTACTTAAACATGCTGATTTCTGTCGATTAGAGTCATTTCTGCTATTTAAAAATAGCATCCGGATTAGCCCATATAACGGTAGGCATTGACTGTTCAATACTTGTGTTATTGCGGTAAATTATCAACCTGTACTTGCCGATTTGTTTGATCAAGATTCATTTCTATTGTTTGAATATATCCCTCGATATATTCGTTCATTAATGGTCATCCCAGGATTTTAATAATTGCGTTATCGCGGTACACTGTCTACTCAAACATGCCGCTTTGATTCGATCACGAGTCATTTCTGCTATTTAAATATAGCGCTCCGTATAAGCCCATATAACTGTATGCCTTGACCGTTCAATACTTGTGTTATTGCGGTAAATTATCAACTTGTACTTGCCGATTTGTTTTGATCACGATTTATACTTGTTGTTTACATATATCCCTCGATATAATAGTTCATAAATGGTTATCCCAGGATTTTAATGATTGCGTTATCGCGGTACACTGTCTACTTAGACATGCCGCTTTGATTCGATCACGAGCCATTTCCGCTATTTAAATATAGCGCTCCGTATAAGCCCATATAACTGTATTTTTTGACCGTTCAATACTTGTGTTGTTTCGTTAAATTATAAACTTGTTCTTAATGATTTGTTTTGATCAAGATACATTTCTGTTATTTAAAGATATACACCGTTATTTTTGCACATAAATTGACATCTAAAGATTTTAATTATTGCGTTATCGCGGTACACTACTAGCGCTCCGTATAAGCCCATATAACTGTGTGCCTTGACCGTTCAATACTTGTGTTATTGCGGTAAATTATCAACTTGTACTTGCCGATTTGTTTTGATCACGATTTATACTTGTTGTTTACATATATCCCTCGATATAATAGTTCATAAATGGTTATCCCAGGATTTTAATAATTGCGTTATCGCGGTATTTTGGGGTTTTCCCTTTTTTTTTAAATTAAGGGCCCATTTCCCTTTTTTTTTAAAAAAATTTTTTTTTAAAATTTTTTTTTGGTTTTTTGGGTAAAATTTTTTTTAAATTTTTTTTTTTTAAAAAAATATCCTCTTTTAATTTTTTTCCCCAATTTTAAATTTTTTTTTTTTAAAAATTTTTTTTTAAAAATTTTTTTTTTAAACTTTGGGCCCACCCAATATTTTTATTTTGGTTTTAAATTTTTTTGGGTTTTTTAATTTTTTATTTTTTGGGTTCAAAATTTTTTTATTTTTAAATTTTAAAATTTAAAAAAAATTTTTTTTTTTTTGGAATTTTGGGGAACCCCGGGTTTTTAAATTTCCCCCCCTTTTTTTAAATTTTGGCCCGTTAAACCCTTTTCTTTTTTTTAAATTTTCAATTTTGGGTTTTTTTAAATTTTAAAATTTTTTAATTTTTTTAAATTAAAATTTTTTTAAAAATTTTCCCTTTTTTTAAACCCCCAAAAAAAGGTTTTTGGGAAAAAAACCCCTTTGGAAAAAAGGGGCCTTGGTTTTTTTTGGTTTTTTAAATTTTTAAAATTTTTTTTTTTTTTTTAATTTTTTTTAAAAAAACCCTTAAAATTTTCATAAAATTTATCCTTGGTTTTAAAATTGGTTTTTTATTTTTTAAAAAACCCATTGGCTTTTTAAATTAAGGTTTTTCAATTTTTTTCCCCAAATTTTTAAAATTTAAATTTTTTGGGGTTTTTCCGGTTTATTTTTTTAAATTTTTTTTTTTTTTGGGGTTTTTTTTAAATTTTTTTAAAATTTTAAAACCAAAATTTTTTTAAAAATTTTTTGGAAATTCAAAAATTTTAAATTTGGTTTTAAAATTAATTTTTTTTTCCCCCTTCAAAACTTCCCTTTGGTTTTAAGGAAAATTTTGGTTAAAATTAACCCCCCCCCTTTTTTTTTTGGAATTTAAATCATTTTTTTTTTTTTCCCAATTTTTTTTTTTTTGGGGTTCAAATTTTTTGGGGGAATTTTCCAAAAATTTTTTTTTTAAAAAAATTTCTTTTTTTAAAAAGTTTTTTTTTAAAAATTTCCCAAATTTTGGGGCCCAAATTTTTTCCCCCCGGTTTTTTTTATTCGGAAAATTTTTTTAAATTTGGGGAAACCCAAAACCCAAAAAAAATTTTTTTTTAATTGGGGAAAAATTTTTTTTTAATTTGGGGAAAAATTTTTTTTAAAATTTAACCCTTTTTTTTTAAAAATTTCCCCCATTTTAAAAAAATTTTTCCTTTTCCCAAAAAATTTTTTTTAAAAAATTTTTTTTTTAAATTTGTTTTGGGGTTTTTTTTTTAAATTTTTTTTTTTTTTTAAATTTTTAAAATTTTTAATTTTTTTTAAAAACTTTTTTTTTAAATTTTCCCCCTTTTTTTCCCGGGCCCCTTTTTAAAATTTTGGGCCCTTAATTTTTTTTTTTTTTTTTAAATTTTTTTTTAAAAAATTTTTTTTAAAACCCCTTTTTTGACCTTTTTTTTAAAAAAATTAAACCTTTCCCCCGGGTTTTTAAAAATTTTTTTTTTTAAAAATTTTGGTATTTTTTGGGGTTTCCCCCAATTTTTTTTTAGGAAAAATTTCCCCTTTTTTAAAGGTTTTTTATTTTTAAAATTTTTTTTTTTAAATTTTATATCCCTCGATATAATCGTTTAAAAATGGGCATCAGGTTTTTTTGCGTTATCCGGTACAGTCTACCAACCGCGATTTCTGTCGTTACAGTCATTTCTCTATTTTAATATGGCCCTATAAACCCTATAACATGTTGACCGTTTAATACTTTGTTTTGCGGTAAACTATCAACTTATTTGTCGATTTGTTTTGATCAAGATTCATACCTGTGTTTTTATTTCCCACGATATAATCCCTATAAATCATCCCAATTTTAATAATTACGTTATCGCGGTACACGTCTATTTAAACATCGGTTTCTTATTAGGTCATTTCTCTTTTAAAATCCTCCGGATTAGCCCATATACGTGCCTTGACTGTTCTTCTTGTGTTTTTGCGTAAATTATCAACCTGTCTTATTTGTTTGATAAATTCATTTTATTTTTGAAAATCCCTCATAACTTTTAATGTCATCCCGGTTTTTTTGCGTTTCCTTTTCATAAACGCCCCGGTTCGATCACGGTCATTTCTTTTTTAAATATGCGCCCATGGCCCTATAACTGTACCTTGACCGTTCAATTGTTTTTGCGTAAATTATAACTTGTCTTCCATTTGTTTGATCCGTTTCTTGTTGTTTAATATTCCTCGAATAATGTTCATAAATGGTTTCCAAGTTTTAATATTGCGTTTCCGGTACCTGTCTACTTAGACTCCCTTTGATTCGATCCGACCATTTCCGCTTTTAAATATGCGCTTATAAGCCTATAACTGTTTTTTGACCGTTCAATACTTGTGTTGTTTCGTTAAATTATAAACTTGTTCTTAATATTTGTTTTTGATCGAAACATTTCTGTTTTTAAAGAATTACCCGTTTTTTGCCCAAAATTGACATCTAAAAGTTTTATTTTGCGTTATCGGTACCTCTAGCGCTCCTATAAGCCCATATAATTGTTTACCGTTCAATCGTTTGCGGTAAATTATCAACCTTGCCGATTTGTTTTAATCGATTCATTTCTATTGTTTGAATATATCCCTGGATAATCGTTTTTTGGTCATCCCAGGATAATTGCGTTTCGCGGTCCTTCTACTCAAACATGCCCTTTGATTCGATCACAAGTCATTTTCTAATTTTTAAAAATAGCCCTATAAGCCAATATAACATTTCGTTGACCGTTCAATCTTTTTTTGCGGTATTATCAACTTTATTTACCATTTGTTTTGATCGAAACATTTCTGTTGAAATATTTCTCTTATATAATAGTTTAATTGGACATCCAGGTTTAAATAAATGCTTATCGCCTAATTCTACTCAAACAGCCGATTTGTTTGATCAAATTCATTTCTATTGTTTAATATTCCTATATAATCGTTCATTAATGGTCATCGGAAATAATTGCGTTTCGCCTGTCTCCAAACTACCCCGGTTCATTACATTTCTCTCTTTTTGTGCTCCCGTATGCCCTTTTAAAATGCTTGACCGTTCAATACTTGTGTTTTGCGGTAATTTTCAACGTTACCATTTGATTTGTCGGGAACTTTCTGTTTTAAATATATCTTTTGATATAATCTTTCATAAAGGCTCCCAGGTTTTTATAATTGAGTTATCCGGGATTGTCTACTCAAACATGCCGGTTTTTGATTCAGTCATTTTCTTTAAATAAAGGCTCATAAACCTCCTCACCCGCCGTTTTATACGTTTATTGCGTGAATTATCAACCTTGCCGATTTGTTTTGATCCGTTTATCTTGTTTTTTGTCCCTCATATAATCGTTTCTAAATGGTCTTCCCGTTTTAATAATTATTTCGGGTCCTGTCTACCAAACATCCCTTTTATTCGATCCGGGTCTTTCTGCTATTTAAATGTGCGCTCCTGGGCCATCTTTTCCGACCGTTCAATACTTTTATTGCGGTGTTCCTTTCCAAAGATTTGTTTTGATCAAGACGTTTTGTTCAAAGTTATACCCCGTTATATTCCCAATAAATTGACATCTCAAAGATTTTTAATAATTGCTTATCTAACTGTCTCCAAACATCCGATTTGTGTTGATTACGAGTCATTTTGCTTTTTAAGCGCTCCGTAAAGCCTCAACTGTCTTCCCGGGTTTTTTTGTTTTCGGTAAATTATCAACAAAACTCCGATTTGTTTTGATCACAATTTCTGTTATTTAAAAATTTTATTTATTCCGCCTAAATTGACATCTCAAATTGTAATTTGCATCCCGAACAATGTCTACTCAAACATGGGTTTTTTCCATTACAGTCATTTCTCCCTTTTTCCTCCCCAAAACCCTATAACGGCCTGACCCGTTTCAATCTTTTGTTTTGCGGAAATTATCCTAAATACGACGTTTGTTTTGTCAAAATTCATTTCATTGTTGAATATTCCCTCATTATTCGTTCATTATGTCATCCAGGATTTTAATAAGGTTATCGCGGTACACTGTCTACTCAAACGCCGCTTTATTCGATCCGGTCATTTCTGCTATTTAAATAAGCGCTCCTTAAGTTTCTGATGCCTTGACCGTTCAATACTTGTGTTTTGCGTTAAATTATCAACGACTTGGATTTTTTTAATCGATTCATTTCTATTGTTTGAAATATTCCCTGGAATAATCGTTCTTTGGTCATCCCAGGATTTTAATAATTGCTTATCGCGGTCACTATCTCTCAAACATCCCTTTGATTTAAATCATTTTCTGCTTTTAAATATAGCGCTCGATAAGCCTATTAACTGTATGCCTTGAGTTCAATACTTGTTTTTGCGTTAAATTATCAACACGCCGTTTGTTTTTGATCCGTTCATTTCTATTTTGAATTTCCCTCGATATAATCGTTCTTAATAGTCATCCGGGTTTTAATAATTGCACCGGGTACTGTCTACTCAAACAGCGTTTATTTCCATTAAGTCATTTCTCTTTTAAATATAGCGCTCCTATAAGCCCATTAAACTGTATTCCTTGACCTTTCTACTTTTTTGCGTGTTTCATTTTTCCTTAATGATTTGTTTTGATCAAAGACACATTTCTGTTTTTTAAAATTTCCCTTATTTCCATAAATTATCTCAAGATTTTTTAAAATTGCGTTATCGCGGTCACTGTCTCTCAAACATGCCGTTTTTCCATTAGGTCATTCCCCAAAAATATGGCCCAGACCCAAAACTGTTCCTTGACCGTTCAATCTTGTGTCATTGCGGTAAATTATCCTTACTTGACGATTTTTTTGATCAAAGTTATTTCTTTGTTTGAATATTCCCTCGAATTTTCGTTCTTTGTCATCCCAGGTTTTAATAATTGCATTATCGCGTCACCTCAAATACCCTTTGTTCGATCTGGGACTTTCTCTATTAAAATATAGGCCTCCTATAACCCAAATTTAACTGTTGCCTTGACCGTTTTCAAACGTGTTGTGCGTTAAATTATCCTTTTCCGATTTTTTGATCAAGATTCTTTCTATTGTTTGAATATATCCTCGTAAATCGTTCATTAATGGTCCTCCCAAGTTTTAATTGCGTTATCGCGGTACTGTCTCTAAACATGCCCTTTGATTCGATCACGGTTTTCTGCTATTTAAATTAGCGCTCCGTTAAGCCCTATAACTGTATTCCTTGACCGTTCAATACTCTTTTGCGGTAAATTATAACTTTCATTTGATTTGTTTTGTCAAGACCGTTTTGTTACTTAAAGTTATACCCGTTATATTCCCAAAATTGACATCTCAAGATTTTAATTTGCTTTCGCCTATACTTCTCTCAAACATCCGATTTGTTTGATTACGGGAATTTTCTGTATTTTAATATAGGCTCCGTATAAACCCATATAACTGTATCCTTGACCGTTTATCTTGTTTGGCGGTCTTCAACTCTTGTCGATTTGTTTTTTGATCAAGATTCTTGTTTAAATTTTCCCCGATATAATCCATATAAATGGACATAGGATTTTTAATATTACGTTATCGCGGTCAGTCTCCACATGCTGATTTCTGTCGATTACAGTCATTTCTGCTATTTAAAATAAACGCTCTTAAGCCCCATATAACTGTTGCCTTGACCGTTCAATCGTTTTTGGGTAAATTATCAACTACTCGACGATTTCTTTTGATCAATTTTTCTTTGTTTGAATATATCCTCGATATATTCGTTCTTTTGTCATCCAGGTTTTAATAATTTGCGTTTCGCGGTCCTTCTCTCAAACTCCGCTTTGATTCATCACGGTCATTTCCCTTTAAATAAAGCGCTCATAAGCCCTTAACTGTATCCGCCTTCAATACTTTGTTGCGGTAAATTATCAACTCTTGACGATTTCTTTTGATCAAGATTCATTTCTATTGTTTGAATATTCCCTCGATATATTCGTTCTTAATGTCATCTCAAGATTAATAATTGCTTATCGCCGTATACTGTCTACTCAAACATCCATTTTGTTGATTGAGTCATTCTGCTATTTTAATATAGCCTCCGTATAAACCCATATAACTGTACCTTTGACCGTTTAATACTTTGTTATTGCGGTAAACTATCAACTGTACTTGTCGATTTGTTTTGATCAAAGATTCATACCTGTAGTTTAAATATTTCCCACGATATAATCGCATATAAATGGACATCCAGGATTTTAATAATTACGTTATCGCGTCACAGTCTACTTAAACATGCTGATTTCTGTCGATTACGAGTCATTTCTGCTATTTAAAATGCGCTCCGTATAAGCCCATATCTGTATGCCTTGACCGTTCAATACTTGTTTTCGGTAAATTATCAACTACTACTTGACGATTTCTTTTGATCAAGATTCATTTCTATTGTTTGAATATATCCTCGATATATTCGTTCATTATGTCATCCCAGGATTTTTAATAATTGAGTTATCGCAGTGCACTGTCTACTCAATCATGCCGATTTGATTCGATCACGAGTCATTTCTGCTATTTAAATATAGCGCTCCGTATAAGCCCATATAATTGTATGCCTTGACCGTTCAATACTTGTGTTATTGCGGTAATTTGAACTTATTCCCGATTTGTTTTGTAAAGATTCAATTCTATTGTTTGAATATATCCCTCGATATAATCGTTCATTAATGGTCATCCCAGGATTTTAATAATTGCGTTATCGCGGTACACTGTCTACTCAAACATGCCGATTTATTTCCATTACGAGTCATTTCTGCTATTTAAATATAGCGCTCCGTATAAGCCCATTAAACTGTATTCCTTGACCTTTCAATACTCATGTTATTGCGGTAAATTATCATTTTTCACTTAATGATTTGTTTTGATCAAGACACAATTCTGTTATTTAAAATTATACCCCGTTATATTCGCACATAAATTGACATCTCAAGATTTTAATAATTGCGTTATCGCCGTACACTGTCTACTCAAACATGCCGATTTATTTCCATTACGAGTCATTCCTGCTATTAAAATAAGCGCTCCGTAGCCCATATAACTGTATGCCTTGACCTTTCAATCTTGTGTTTTGCGGTAAATTATCAACGTACAAACCGTTGTTTTTGATCAAGATTCCTTTCTATTTTTGAATATATCCCTCGATATATTCGTTTCATTAATGGTCATCCCAAGGTTTTAATAATTGCGTTATACGGTTACCTGTCACCAAATTATGCCGCTTTTGGTTCGATCACAGTCATTTCATATTTAAATATAGCGTTCCGTAAAACCCAAAACTATTTTTTTGACCTTCCTACTTGTGTTGTTTCGTTAAATTATAAACTTGTTCTTAATGGTTTGTTTGATCAAGACCATTTCTGTTTTTAAAGTTCCCCGTTATTTTGCAATAAATTGACATCTCAAGTTTTAATAATTGCCGTTATCCCAATTCACTTTTACTTTCAAACGGCCCGATTAATTTTCGATTACGAGTCATTTTAGCTTTTAAAATGGCGCTCCGTGTAAGCCCTTAACTGTTTACCTTGACCGTTCAATATTTGTTTTTGGGTAAATTTCAACTTTACTTCCATTTGTTTTGATCCGGGTTTATACTTGTTGTTTAATATTCCCTCGTATAATGGTTCCAAAATGGTTATCCCAGGATTTTAATATTGCGTTATCGCGGTACACCTGTCTATTAAACTACCCGCTTTGATTCGATCCGGCCATTTTCCGCTATTTAAATATAGCGCTCCGTATAAATATAACTGTATTTTTTGACCGTTCAATACTTGTTTTTTGTTAAATTTAAACTTGTTCTTAATGATTTGTTTTGATCAAAGTTCATTTCGTTATTTAAGTATACACCTTATTTTTGCACATAAATTGACATCTAAAGATTTTAATTATTGCGTTATCGGGTACCTACTAGCGCTCCATTAAAATATAACTGTGTGGCCTTGACCGTTTTCAATACTTGTGTTTTGCGGTAAATTATCAACTTTATTGCCGATTTTTTTAATCATGATTCCATTTCTATTGTTTGAATATTCCCCGGATATAATCGTTTTAATTTGGTCATCCCGGTTTTAATAATTGCGTTATCGCGGTACCTATCTACTCAAACCCCTTTGATTCGATCCTGAATCATTTCTGCTTTTAAAAATAGCGCTCCATAAACCAATATAACATTAGCCGTTGACCGTTCAATCTTGTGTTATTGCGGTAATTTTCAACTTTATTTTCCGTTTGTTTTGATCCAGGGACATTTCTAATTTTTAAATATTTCTCTTGATATAATAGTTTCATAATTGGACATCCCAGGTTTAAATAAATGGGTTATCCCATACCACTTCTACTCAA
Source organism: Lamproptera curius (assembly GCA_029286875.1). Lineage (NCBI taxonomy): Eukaryota > Metazoa > Arthropoda > Insecta > Lepidoptera > Papilionidae > Lamproptera > Lamproptera curius. The sequence goes on along the minus strand of JAGSMT010000179.1, from coordinate 718,622 downwards.
ACATGCCCGTTTTTTTTGATCAAATTCATTTCTATTGTTTGAATATATCCCTCGATATAATCGTTCATTAATAAGATTCCGGAAATAATTGGTTATCGCGGTCCTGTCTACTCAAACATACCCTTTGATTCGATTACGGTCATTTCTGAAATTATAGGCCTCCCGTGTAAGCCCTTCTTTGTATTCCTTGACCTTCAATACTCATGTTTTGTGCGGTAAATTATCAACTTTTCATTAATTGATTTGTTTTGATGGGACGTTTTTTGTTACTTAAAGTTATACCGCCGTTATTTCGCATAAATTGACATCTCAAGATTTTTAATAATTGCCGTTATCGCCGTATACTGTCTCCTCCAAAAATGCCGGTTTGTGTTGATTCGGTCATTTCTGCCTATTTTAATATGGCCTCATGTCCCATATAACTGTAGCCTTACCGGTTTAATACTTGTGTTTTTCGGTAAACTATCAACTTACTTTCGGTTGGGATCAAGATTCATCCTGTGGTTTAAATTTTCCCCGATATAATCCATATAAAAATGGGACATCCCAGGTTTTAATAATTACGTTATCCGGGTACACAGTCTACTTAAACATGCTGATTTCTGTCGGTTAAGGTCATTTCTGCTATTTAAAAAGCGCTCCGTAAACCCAATATAACTGTAATTGACCCAATACTTGTGTTTGCGGAGGTTCAACTACTTGGACGATTTGTTTGATCAAATTCATTTCTATTGTTTGAATATTCCCTCGATATATTCGTTTATTCGCCATCCAAGGTTTTAATAATTGCGTTATCCGGTCTGTCTCTCAAACTCGCTTTATTCGATCCGAGTCATTTCCCTATTTAAATTAACGTTCCTTAAACCCAATTAACTATATATTTTTGACCGTTCAATCTTGTGTTGTTTTCGTTAAATTATCCTTGTTCTTAATGGATTTGTTTTGATCAAGACAATTTCTTTATTTAAAGATATCCCATTTTTTTGCACATAAATTGACATCTCAAAGATTTTAATAATTGCGTTATCGCCGTACCTGTTTACTCAAACATGCCGATTGGTTTTCGATTGGAGTCATTTTAGCTATTTAAATTGGCTCCCGTGTAAGCCCATATAACGTTGCCTTGACCCCGTTCAATATTTGTGTTATTGCCGGTAAATTATCAACTTTGCTGGTTTTTGATCACGATTTATAACTTGTTTTCCTTATATCCTCGATATAATAGTTCATAAATGGTTTATCCCAGGTTTTAATGATTGCGGTTATCCGGTTCACTGTTCTCTTAGACATGCCGCTTTGATTCGATCACGAGCCATTTCCGCTATTTAAATATAAAGCGCTCCGATAAGCCCTTCTTTTTTTGACCTTCAATACTTGTGTTGTTTCGTTAAATTATAAACTTGTTTTAATGATTTGTTTTGATCAAGATACATTTCTGTTATTTAAAGATATACCCGTTTTTTGCACATAAATTGACATCTAAAGATTTTAATTTTGCGTTATCGCGGTACACCACTAAGCTCCGTAAGCCCAATAATTGTTTGCCTTGACCCGTTTCAATACTTTTTATTGCTTAAATTATCAACAATTCCGGTTTGTTTTCATTGATTTTTCTTTGTTTGGAATATTCCCTGGAATTAATGTTTTTGGTCATATTTAATTTGCGTTATCGCGGTCACTATCTCTCAAAACGTACCCGGTTTGATTCGGAAAGTCATTTCCTATTTAAAAATACGCTCCATAAAGCCAATATAACATTATGCTTGACCGTTCAATACTTGTGTTTTGCGGTAATTTATCCAACTTAGGTTACCTTTGTTTTGATCGAGACACATTTCTGTTGTTTAAATATTTCTCTTGATATAATATTTCATAATTGGGACATCCCAGGTTTTAAATAAATGGGTTATCGCCCCCTGTCTCTCAAAAACATCCCGATTTGTTTTGATCAAAGATTCAATTTCTATTGTTTGGGCCTTTCCCTCGATATAATCGTTCTTTGGTCATCCCAGGAAAGGTGCTTATCCGGGTACTGTCTCTCAAACATACCGCTTTGATTCGGTTAATCATTTCTGCTTAAATAAATTAATTATGCCCATAAGCCCTCTGTAACCTTGACCGTTTCAATACGTGTTATTGCTTAATTTATCAACTTGTATTCCGATTTGATTTGATCGAGACACATTTCTGTTGTTTAAATATTCTTTAATAATCGTTCATAAATGGAATTCCCAGGTTTTTTTATAATTGGAGTTATCGCGGTATATGTCCTCAAACATGCCGATTTGTGGATTACGAGTCATTTTGCTTTTAAATATAGCGCTCCCGTATAAGCCATCAACTGCAAATCCTTGACCGTTTTTATCTTTGTTACGGTGAATTATCAACTTGTTTCCGATTTGTTTTGATCCGATTTATACTTGTTGTTTAAATATATCCCTCAATAAATCGCTAAATGGTCTTCCCGATTTTTAATAATTGAGTTATCCGGGTACTATCTCTCAAACCACCCGCTTTTTCGATCACGAGTCATTTCTGCTATTTAAATGTAGCGCTCCGTGTAAGCCCATATAACTGTATTCCTTGACCGTTCAATACTCATGTTATTGCGGTAAATTATCAACTTTCACTTAATGATTTGTTTTGATCAAGACACGTTTTTGTTACTTAAAGTTATACCCCGTTATATTCGCACATAAATTGACATCTCAAGATTTTAATAATTGCGTTATCGCCGTACACTGTCTACTCAAACATGCCGATTTGTGTTGATTACGAGTCATTTTTGCTATTTAAATATAGCGCTCCGTATAAGCGCATACAACTGTATGCCTTGACCGTTTAATACTTGTGTTATTGCGGTAAATTATCAACTTAAACTAACCGATTTGTTTTGATCATGACACATTTCTGTTATTTAAAGTTATACCCCGTTATATTCGCACATAAATTGACATCTCAAGATTGTAATAATTGCGTTATCGCCGAACACTGTCTACTCAAACATGCCGATTTATTTCCATTACGAGTCATTTCTGCTATTTAAATATAGCGCTCCGTATAAGCCCATATAACTGTATGCCTTGACCGTTCAATACTTGTGTTATTGCGGTAAATTATCAACTTGTACTTGACGATTTGTTTTGATCAAGATTCATTTCTATTGTTTGAATATATCCCTCGATATATTCGTTCATTAATGGTCATCCCAGGATTTTAATAATTGCGTTATCGCGGTACACTGTCTACTCAAACATGCCGCTTTGATTCGATCACGAGTCATTTCTGCTATTTAAATATAGCGCTCCGTATAAGCCCATATAACTGTATGCCTTGACCGTTCAATACTTGTGTTATTGCGTAAATTATAAACTTGTTCTTAATGATTTGTTTTGATCAAACATTTGTTATTTAAAGATATACCCGTTATTTTGCAACATAATTGACATCTCAAGATTTTAATAATTGGTTATCTGCCTGCACACTGTTTACTCAAACATGCCGATTAGTTTCGATTACGAGTCATTTCAGCTATTTAAATGTAGCGCTCCGTGTAAGCCCATATAACTGTGTGCCTTGACCGTTCAATATTTGTGTTATTGCGGTAAATTATCAACTTGTACTTGCCGATTTGTTTTGATCACGATTTATACTTGTTGTTTACATATATCCCTCGATATAATAGTTCATAAATGGTTATCCCAGGATTTTAATGATTGCGTTATCGCGGTACACTGTCTACTTAGACATGCCGCTTTGATTCGATCACGAGCCATTTCCGCTATTTAAATATAGCGCTCCGTATAAGCCCATATAACTGTATTTTTTGACCGTTCAATACTTGTGTTGTTTCGTTAAATTATAAACTTGTTCTTAATGATTTGTTTTGATCAAGATACATTTCTGTTATTTAAAGATATACACCGTTATTTTTGCACATAAATTGACATCTAAAGATTTTAATTATTGCGTTATCGCGGTACACTACTAGCGCTCCGTATAAGCCCATATAACTGTGTGCCTTGACCGTTCAATACTTGTGTTATTGCGGTAAATTATCAACTTGTACTTGCCGATTTGTTTTAATCATGATTCATTTCTATTGTTTGAATATATCCCTGGATATAATCGTTTATTAATGGTCATCCCAGGATTTTAATAATTGCGTTATCGCGGTACACTGTCTACTCAAACATGCCGCTTTGATTCGATCACGAGTCATTTCTGCTATTTAAAAATAGCGCTCCATATAAGCCAATATAACATTATGCGTTGACCGTTCAATACTTGTGTTATTGCGGTAATTTATCAACTTGTATTTACCGATTTGTTTTGATCGAGACACATTTCTGTTGTTTAAATATATCTCTTGATATAATCGTTCATAATTGGACATCCCAGGATTTTAATAAATGCGTTATCGCCATACACTGTCTACTCAAACATGCCGATTTGTTTTGATCAAGATTCATTTCTATTGTTTGAATATATCCCTCGATATAATCGTTCATTAATGGTCATCCCAGGAAATAATTGCATTATCATGATACACTGTCTACTCAAACATACCGCTTTGATTCGATTACAGTCATTTCATGCATCATCCTGGTGCTCCGTATAGCCCTATAACTGTATACGTGACGTTCAATACTTGTGTTATTGCGGTAATTTATCAACATGTTACCGTTTGGTTTGGTCAGGACACATTTCTGTTGTTTTAAATATATCTCTTGATATAATCGTTTCATAAATGGACATCCCAGAGTTTTTATAATTGAGTTATCGCGGTATACTGTCTACTCAAACATACTTGATTTATGTTGATTACGAGTCATTTTGCTATTTAAATATAGCGCTCGTATAGCGCATACAGCACATGCCTTGACCGTTTTATACTTGTGTTATTGCGGTGAATTATCAACATGCTGCCGGTTGTTTGATCGATTTATATGTTGTTAAATATGTCCTCGATACTCAATCGTTCGTAAATGGTCTTCCACGATTTTAATAATTGGTTATCGCGTGCCTGTCTACTCAAACATGCCGCTTTATTCGATCACGGTCATTTCTGCTGTTAAATGCGAAACGCTCCGTGTAAGCCCATATAGCTGTATTCCTTGACAATTTCAATACTCATGTTATTGCATTCGTTATCAACTTTCATAATGATTTGTTTTGATCAAGACACGTTTTGTTGTAAGTTATACCCCGTTATATTCGCACATAAATTGACATCTCAAGATTTTAATAATTGCGTTATCGCCGTATACTGTCTGCTCAAACATGCCGATTTGTGTTCGGTTACGAGTCATTTTGCTATTTAAATAGCGCTCCGTATAAGCGCATACAACTGTATACATGACCGTTGTCTTGTGTTATTGCGGTAAATTATCAACTAAACTAACCGATTTGTTTGATCGCGACACATTTCTGTTATTTAAAGTTGTACCCCGTTATATTCGCACATAAATTGACATCTCAAGATTGTAACCAATTTGCGTTATCGCCGAACAATGTCTCAAACATGATTTATTTTCCATTACAGGTCATTTCTACTATTTAAATATAGCGCTCCATATAAGCCCATATAACTGTATTGCCTTGACCGTTCAATGCGTATTGTACGGTAAATTATCAACTAGTACTTGACGATTTGTTTGATCAAGATTCATTTCTATTGTTGAATATATCCCTCGATATGTTCGTTCATTGTCGTCAGGATTTTAATAATTTGCGTTATCGCGGTACTGCTATCTGCCTCAAACCTTCACCGCTTTGGTTCGATCTGGTCATTTCTGCTATTTAAATATAAGCGCTCCGTATAAGCCCATATAACTGTATGCCTTGACCAGCCGTTCAATACTTGTGTTGTGCGTTAAATTATCAACATGCCGCCGATTTGTTTCAATCGCAGTTCATTTCTATTGTTTGAATATATCCTGGATATAATCGTTTCATTAATGGTCATCCAGGATTTTAATAATTGCGTTATCGCGGTGCACTATCTCAAACATGCCTTTGATTCGATCACAAGTCATTTCTACTATTTAAATATGGCGCTCCGGCATAAGCCTATATAACTGTATGCCTTCGGCCATTCAATACTTGTGTGCGTTCATTATCAACATACTTGCCGATTTGTTTTGATCGCGGTTGTTTCTATTTTTTGAATATCCTCGTGTAATCGTTCATTAATGGTCATCCAGTTTTAATAATTGCGTTATCGCGTTTTCTCTGTAAACATGCCGATTTATTTCATGCAGTCCCATTTCTGCTATTTAAATATAGCGCTCGTATAAGCCCATTCATTGTAATTCCTTCGGCCTTTCCAATGCCTCATGTTATTGCGGTAAATTATCATTTTCATAATGATTTGTTTTGATCAAAGACACATTCTGTTATTTAAAATTATACCCCGTTATATTCGCACGCCAAATTGGCGTCTCAAGATTTTAATAATTGCGTTATCGCGGTGCATATACTCAAACATGCGGTTATTTCCATTACAGGTCATTCTGCTATTAAAATATAGCGCTCCCGTGAGCCCATATAACTGTATGCCTTGACCGATTTCAATACTTGTGTCATTGAAGTAGGTATCCAACTTATTACTTGACGATTTGTTTGATCAAGATTCATTTCTATTGTTTGAATATGTCCCTCGATATATTCGTTCATTAATAGTCATCCAAGTTTTAATAATTGCATTATCGCGGTACTGTCTGCTCAAATATGCCGCTTTGTTCGATCTTGAGTCGTTTCTGCTATTAAAATATAGCGCTCCGTATATTATATTGTATGCCTTGTTCGTTCAATACTTGTGTTATTGCGTTAAGTCTCAACTTTTACTTGGCCGATTTGTTTTGATCAAGATTCATTTCTATTGTTGAATATGTCCTCGATATAATCGTTCATTAATGGTCCTCCCAAGTTTTAATAATTGCGTTATCGCAGTACCTGTCTACTCAAACATGCCGCTTTTAGTTCGATCACGAGTCATTTCTGCTATTTAATGTAGCGCTCGTGTGTAAGCCCATATAACTGTATTCCTTGACCGTTCAATACTCATGTTATTGCGGTAAATTATCCTTTCATAATGATTTGTTTTGGTCAAGACGCATTTTGTTACTTAAGTTATACGCCGTTATATTCGCACATAAATTGACATCTCAAAGATTTAATAATTGCATTGTCGCCGTATACTGTCTACTCAAACAATGCCGATTTGTGTTGATTACGGAGTCATTTCTGCTATTTAATATAGCGCTCCCGTATAAACCAACATAACATGCCTTGACCGTTTTAATACTTGTGTTATTGGTGACTATCAACCTTCTTGTCGTTGTTTTGATCAAGATTCGCCTGTAGTTTAAATATTTCCCACGATATAATCATATAAATGGACATCTGAGAGTTTAATAATTACGTTATCGCGGTACACAGTCTGCCGACATGCTGATTTCTGTCGTTACGAGTCATTTCTGCTATTTAAAAATAGCGCTCCCGTATAAGCCCATGTAACATGCCTTGACCGTTCAATGTGTGTTATTGCGGTGATTATCAACTACTACTTGACGTTTCTTTTGATCAGTTGGTTTCTGTTGTTTGAATCCTGTCCTCAATGCCTATTCGTTCGTTAATAGTCATCCAAGTTTTAATAATTTGCGTTATCGCGGGTACACTGTCTATCAGGTATGCCGCTTTGATTCGATCACGAGTCATTTCACTGTTTAAACAGCGCTCCGCGGCCCAACCATAACTGTATGCGTGACCGTTTCTATTACTTCCCGTGACATTGCGGTAAATTATCAACTACTACTTGACGATTTCTTTTGTGTCAAGTTCATTTCTATTGTTTGAATATATCCCTCAAGTACTTCGTTGTTAATCGTCATCAAAGATTTTAATGGTGCGTTATCGCCGTACACCTCCTGCCTCAAACATGCCGATTTGTGTTGATTACGAGTCATTTCTGCTATTTCAGCCTGGCGCTCCGCTGTTATACTCTTTATGCCTTGACCATTTAATACTTGTGTTATTGCATTAAACTATCAACTTATGCTTGTCAGTTTGTTTTGATCCAAGTTCCATACCCTGTCGTTTAAATATATTTTGATGTAATCGCATATAAATGGACATCCCAGGTTTAATAGTGCGTTGTCGCGGTACACAGTCCTGCTTAAACATGCCTGATTTCTGTCGATTACGAGTCATTTCTACTATTTAAAATAGCGCTCCATGTAAACCCATATAACTGTATGCCTTGACCGTTCAATGCTTGTATTGTGCGGTAAATTATCAACTTCTATGACGTTCTTTTTGATCAGATTCATTTCTGGCAAATGAATATATCCCTCGATGCATATTCGTTTCATTATCGTCATCCAAGTTTTAATAATTTGCGTTGTCGCGGTACGCATCTACTCAAAACATGCCTTTACAGTTCGATCACGAGTCATTTCTGCTATTTAAATCTGGCGCTCACGTATAAGCCCATGCACTGTTATATACCTTGACCGTTCAATACTTGTGTTATTGCGATAGTTATGAACTTATTAACGCCGTTGTTTTATGAGTTCAATTCTATTGTTGAGATATCCTCATTATATTTGTTCATTAATGTCGTCCAAGTTTAATAATTGCGTTATCGCGGTACACTGTCTACTCAAACCTTGATTTATTTCCATTGCAATTTGTTTCTGTATTTAAATATAGCGCTCCATGCCATCCGGTAAACAGTTCGCCGACCTTTCCAATACTCATGCCGTATTGCAGTGAATTATCATTTTCATAATGATTTGTTTTGATCAAGAACACAATTCTGTTATTTAAAATTATACCCCGATTATATTCGCACATAAATTGACATCTCAAGTTTTAACAATTGCGTTATCGCCGTACCTGTCTATCAAACATGCCGATTTATTTCATTACGAGTCATTCCGCCACTATTAAAATATGGCTATCCGTAGCAAACCCCATATAACAGCAGCCTGCCCGGCCGTTCTAATGCGTATTGCGGTATTCATCAACATGCATGACGATTTGTTTTGGTCAAGATTCATTTCTGTTGATATATCCCTCGATATATTCGTTCATTAATAAGTCATCCAGGATTTTAATAATTGCACGTTATCACGGTACACTGTCTGCTCAAATGCCAGTTCGATCACGAGTCATTTCACTATTTAAATATGGCGATTCCGTATAAGCCCATGTAACTATATTTTTGACCGTTCAATACTTGTGTTTCGTTAAATTATAAACTTGTTCTTGTGTTGTTTTGATCAAGACACATTTCTATTATTTAAAAGATGTACCCGTTATTTTGCACATAAATTGACATCCTCGAGATTTTAATAGTTGCATTATCGCCGTATATTTTACTCAAACAACCGCAGATTAGTTTCGATTACGAGTCATTTTGGCTATTTAAATGCCAAGCGCTCCGTGTAAGCCCATATAACTGTGCCTTCGACCGTTCAATGTTGTGTTATTGCGGTAAATTATCGCTTGTACTTGCCGATTTGTTTTGATCACGATTATACTTGTTGTTTACATATATCCCTCGATATAATAGTTCATAAATGGTTGTCAAGTTTTAATGATTGCGTTATCACTTTCCTCTCTTAGACATGCCGCGCGGTCGATCGACCATTCCGCTGTTAAATATAGCGCTCCGTATAAACCCATATGCTGTATTTTTTGACCGTTCAATACTTGTGTTGACGTTAAATTATAAACTGTTCTTAATGTTTGTTTTGATCAAGATACATTCTGTTATTTAAAGATATACACCATTGTTTTTGCTATAAATTGACATCAAAATTTTAGATTATTGCGTTATCGCATTTTTTCACTAGCGCTCGTATAAACCCATATAACTGTGTGCCTTGACCGTTCAATACTTGTATTGTGCGATGGAAGTTATCAACAACGCGCCGTTGTTTTAATCAATTCATTTCATGTTTGAATATATCCCTGGATATAATCGTTTGATAATAGTCATCCAGGTTTAATAATTGCGTTGTCGCGTTGCTAGCATCTCAAACGCTGCCGCACAGTTCGATCTGAAGTCATTTCTGCTGTTAAAAATAGCGCTCCATATAAGCCAATAACATTGTCGTTGACCGTTCCAATACTTGTATTGTGCGGTAATTTATCGCTTGTATTTACCGATTTGTTTTGGTCAGACACATTTCTGTTGTTTCAATATTTCTTCTCTTGATAATAGTTCATAATTGGACATCCCAGAGTTCGGCGTCGATACATTATCGCCGCCGCCTGTCTACTCAAACATGCCGGTTGTTTGATCAAATTCATTTCTGTTGTTTGAATATGTCCCTCGATATAATCGTTCATTAATGGTCATCCCAGGAAATAATTGCGTTGTCGCGGTACTGTCTACTCAAACTTCTGCTTTGGTTCGTTACGAGTCATTTCTGCTTAAATAAATATAGTGCTCCGTATAAGCCCCTATAACTGTGTGCCTTGGTAGTTCAATGCTTGTGTTATTGCGGTAATTTATCAACTTGTATTTACCGATTTGATTTGATCGAGACCTTGCATTTCTGTTGTTTAAATATATCTCTTGATATAATCGTTTCATAAATGGACATCCCAGGATTTTACGTTGGGTTATCAACGTATACATCTACTCCGACATGCCGATTTGTGTTGATTACGAGTCATTTTTTGCTATTTAATCTAGCGCTCCGTGTAAAGCGCATACAACTGCATCACCTTGACGTTTATACTTGTATTGTTGTGCGGTGAATTATCAACGCTTGCCGGTTGTTTGATCGATTTATATGTTGTTTAAATATGTCCCTCGACAATCGTTCGTAAATGGTCTTCCACGATTTTAATAATTGAGTTGTCACTTGGTACACTGTCTGCTCAAACATGCCGCTTTTATTCGATCCTGAGTCATTTCTGCTGTTAAATGTAGCGCTCGTGCCAAGCCCATATAACTGTATTCCTTGACCGTTCAATACTCGTATTATTGCGGTAGTATCAACTTTCACTTAATGATTTGTTTGATCGGTACGTTTTGTTACTTAAGTTGCTGCCCGTTATATTCGCATAAATTGACATCTCAAGATTTTTAATAATTTGCGTTATCGCCGTATACTGTCTACTCAAACATGCCGATTTGTGTTGATTACGAGTCATTTTGCTGAATATAGCGCTCCGTATAAGCGCATACAGCGTACTTGACCGTTTAATACTTGTGTTATTGCGGTAAATTATCAACAAACTAACCGATTTGTTTTGATCGCGCACATTTCTGTTATTTAAAGTTATGCCCCGTTATATTCCGCATAAATTGACATCTAAGATTGTATAATTGCGTTATCCTGAACAATTCTACTCAAACTGCCGATTTATTTCATTACAGGTCATTTCTGCTTTTAAATAGGCGCTCCATTGCCCATATACTGTATGCCTTGACCGTTCAATACGTTTTTGCGGTAAATTATCAACTAGTACTTGACGATTTGTTTTGATCAATTCATTTCTATTGTTTGAATATATCCCTCGATATTTCGTTCATTAATAGTCATCCAAGGTTTAATAATTGCGTTATCGCGGTACTGTCTACTCAAACATCCTTTGATTCGATCCGAGTCATTTCTGCTATTTAAATAGCCTCCTATAAAGCCCATATAACTGTTCCTTGACCGTTCCAATACTTGTGTTATTGCGTTAATTATCAACAGCCCGATTTGTTTTAATCATGATTCATTTCTATTGTTTGAATATATCCCTGGATATAATCGTTCATTAATGGTCATCCCAGATTTTAATAATTGCGTTATCGCGGTACCTATCTACTCAAACATGCCGCTTGATTCGATCACAAGTCATTTTCTCTGTTTAAATATAGCGCTCCGTAAGTATTAACTGTATCCTTGACCGTTCAATACTTGTGTTGTTCGTTTTATCAACTTGTCCCGATTTTGTTTTGGTTGATTTTTCCTTTTTTGAAATATCCCTCAATTAATCGTTCATTTGGTCATCCCGGGATTTTAATTTGCGTTATCGCGGTTTCCTTCCCTCCTCAAACTTGAATTTTTTCCAAATTGAGTCATTTCTGCTATTTAAATATAGCGCTCCGTAAACCCATTAAACTGTGTTCCCGCCTTTCAATCTCATGTTATTGCATTAAATTATCATTTTTCCTTAATGATTTTGTTTGATCAAGACCACATTTCTGTTATTTAAAATTATCCGTTATATTCCAATTAAATTGGCATCTCAAGATTTTTAATAATTGCGTTATCCCGGTCCTGTCTACTCAAACATGCCGATTTTTTTCCATTCGAGTCATTTCCTGCTTTAAATATAGGCGCTCCGTATGAGCCTATAACTGTATGTTATTTCAATAACTTGTTCATTCGGTAAAATTTCAACTTTGCCGGGTTTTTTGGTCAAGATTCATTTCTTTGTTTGAAATATTCCCTCGATATATTCTTCATTTTGTCATCCCAGGTTTTAAAATTTACATTATCCGGGTCCTGTCTCCTCAAATATGCCCTTTGATTCGATCACAGTCGTTTTCTGCTATTAAAATATAGCGCTCCGATAAAGCCCAATTAACTGTATCCTTGGCCGTTCAATACGTTTGTCGTTAAATTATCAACTTTTCCTTGGAATTTGGATCAAAGATTCATTTCTATTGTTTGAATATATCCCTCGATATAATCGTTCATTAATGGTTCCTCCAAGGTTTTAATAATTGCGTTTCGCGGGCCCTGTCTACTCAAAACTTTGGTTGGGTTGGGAATTCCGGTTTCTGCTTTTTCTCTGGCGCTCCGTGGAAGCCCCTTTCCTGTATTTCGCCGACCATTTCCAATACTCTTTATTTGCGATGGGTTCAACTTTTCACTTTTGTTTGTTTTGATCAAAGACACGTTTTTGTTACTTAAAGGTTTACGCCGTTATATTCCCTAAATTGACATCTCAAAGATTTTTAATAATTGCGTTATCGCCGTATCTATCTCTCAAATTCCAATTTGTGTTGGTTGAATCTTTCCCTGCTTTTTTAATTAAGGGCGCTCCTATAAACCCATATAACTGTATTTGACCTTTTAATAACTTGTTTTGCGGTAGGCTTTCAACTTTTACTTGTCGGTTTGTTTGATCAAGATTCAACCTTAATAGTTTTAAATAATTTCCCACGATATAATCGCATATAAATGGACATCCCAAGGTTTTAATAATTACGTTTATCCGGATTTTTGTCTCTTAAACATGCTGATTTCCTGTCGATTAGGTCTTTCTGCTATTTAAAAATAGCGCTTAAAGCCCTTATAACTGTTTGCCCCGACCGTTTTCAATCCGTTTTTGCGGTAAATTATCCCAACTTCTTGCCGACGATTTCTTTTGATCCAAAGATTCATTTTATTGTTTGAAATTCCCTCGTATATTCGTTTCATTAATTCATCCAAGTTTTTAATTGCGTTATCACGGTACCTGTCTACTCAAACATGCCGCTTTGGTTGATCCGAGTCATTTCCGCTATTTAAATATAGCGTTCCGTATAAACCATGGTTCTATATTTTTAAAATTTCAATACGTTTGTTTCGTTAAATTATAAACTTTTTCTTAATGATTTGTTTTGATCAAGACACATTTTCTTTGTTAAAGATATACCCGTTATTTTTTTGCAATAAATTGAATCCTCAAGTTTTAATAATTGCTTATCCCGTACCTGTTTACTCAAACATGCCGATTGGTTTCGATTACGAGTCATTTTGCTATTTCGTTTAGCGCTCCGTTAACCAAAAACTGTGGCCTTGACCTTTCAATAAATTTTGTTGTGCGGTAAATTATCCTTGTACTTGCCATTTGTTTTGATCCGGTTTCTTGTTGTTTCTTCCCTCGATATAATAGTTCATAAATGGGTTATCCCAGGATTTTTAATGATTGCGTTATCGCGGTACCTGTCTGAGACTCCCTTTGATTCGATCAAGGCCTTTCCGCTTTTAAATATGGCGCTCCTATAAACCCTATAACTTTGTATTTTTGACCGTTTCAATACGGGTTTCGGTTAAAAAAACTTGTTCTTAATGATTTGTTTTTGGTCAAGGATAATTTTCTTTATTTAAAGATATACACCGTTTTTTGCAATAAATTGACATCTCAAGATTTTTAATTTTGCGTTATCGCGGTACCACTGGCCGCTCCGTATAAGCCCATATAACTGTTTGTGCCTTGACCGTTTCAATACTTGTTTTATTGGGTAAATTATCAACTTGTACTTGCCGATTTGTTTTGATCACGTTAATCGTTTATGAATCGTTTGTTTGATGGCTTCCGTTGGTGGGAATTAAACTTTACAACCCGGCGGAGGTCGAGGGGCTTGCAACTTTAAGCGTGCTGGGCTTCACCTCTTTTGGTTGGCTTGGCTCCGAGGGTCCCCAGAGGGAGACCTCATCCAGGCTCCACTATTTTAAACCTCAACGATCTAATCGGGTGCCCGGGAGGCCAACCTCAGCTCAGTTATCGCTTTGATCCTTCAACCCGTTAGCAACTTATCGAGGGCGCCCCGGTGGGCGGAACCTCCCGGCTCGATCAGTTGCTTTGGGACTATTAATTTTTAAGTTAAACCGCTCTATCTATTTGGTGGGAATCGGCCGGTACGTTCCGAAATCTTTGTCCAGGGGGTATGCGTTTTGCCCTCGGCGGCGAGGGGCAATGGGTGTTCGATAGTACGATTTAACACGTTCTTGCCGATCTTATTCGTCGTCCGGATCTGGAAAATGGCGCGGTCCCTTTCCCGGCGTGTTTTCCTATGTTTGGGATGAACTAATTTGCGTGGTACGTAATCGGCGGGTTACGTCCAAGCTCATTCGGAGGTTTGAACCGGGTCAAAAAATTTCTTGATGCTTGTTTTGAAAATTATGAATGGGCAATTCGGGGTCCCACATACGGGTCAAAGGTTGCCCGGCCCGGTACACCCGGGCCCCTGCGCCTGAAAACCTATTTTTGCAGGGAACTTAAGGTTTGTGGATATTTTGGAATGGGAGCATGAACGAACACTGGACTGGCTAAGTTGATTGGACGGATAACTGTTTTTTGGCCAAACCTTTTGTTTTGCGCAGAACAACTTGCTTTTAGGATTAAAGGGGAATAGGCGACCTAGGACTAGGCCGCTCTGTTTTTGACCTGCTTGATGTGCGGGCCGGAAGCTGGGGGTTCCCGAGGGTTCCCGGGTTTTGATTTTGTTTTCCATGGAATTGGGTGGTCTAGGGAGTCGGATCATGGATGGGATCCCGGGCATTCTGTGTGTAAACAAGACTCCCGCCTTTTGGATGGGTTTTTTCGATCCTCAACGTGAAGCCAGTCGCCGAAGCGCCTGGCTGCGGCTTGGAACGTCCGTTGGATGGAGATGGGACATATGCCGGATGTAAAAATACTGTCGTCTGCGAACAAAGGCGGTGCTAACTTTAGTTCGAGGGATGTCGTTGGTGTAAGGGGTGAATAGGACCGGGGCCTAACCTTGGGCCGGTACTCCGGCCCTGTGGCGGGTGAGGTTTGGGTTTTTGTTCCCTCGACGCGGTATCGGAACGTTCCTTCCAGAAGAAAAGTCTCCGGATGGTACGAGACGGTCAGGCCGCCGGGCCTTTTCATTTGCCCCGTCGGCCATGCTGTCGAACGCCTTCGCCCATTGAAACGCTCTGTGTTTGGCCCCGTGTCATGCGGGTTTGATGTGCTGCGTGATGCGGTTGCACCTGATGTTCAGGAATGTTTGGCGAAAGCCGAACTGGACTGGATTGGGTAACCCATTAACCTAAAAGCGAGGCGGGTCAAAACTGTCTTTCATAGATTTTCCAACCCTTGCAGGCAAGGGGGCGGGGGTTTGGGTTGGTTGGGAAGTTTTCCCGGTTTGAAAGCCTTGGCAACCTCCTTCCAAGTGTTTGGGAAAAATACCCTTAGGCATTTAAATTAGGACTGGAAGGGTTGATGAAATGAGTCGGAAAATCTTTGCCGCGGTTTGATATCCATCCCAGTGAGGGCTTTCCGTGGTTTTAACTTTTGATTAACAATTCCTTCGCTTTCCGTTCGGGTGGCAGTTACATCGCGTGGGGGGAAATGTTCAACCGGTCAACCTCGCTCTCTCCCGGAGATGAGCGGCGCTCACCGGTTGTGAGCTAAACGAGCATTTGAGCCTCAGACTTCGGCCAGACATTCGGCTTTTTCCTCATCGAGAAACGCTGTTGTGCTTGTCCCGGGTTGGATGAGTGGCGGCATAGTTGGATGGCTGCCCGCCGCCTTTGAGCTTTGGGAATGCGCCAGAAGGCCCAAGGGGATGGGTTGCCAGATCGCTATCCCCCGATCGTTTCCTGAATTCAGCTATGCATCTTGGAACTGATGTTCAGGGCGCGGTGCCCCTTCGCTCGGTTGGATACCAATCGTGGGCGCGAATCCGCGGCTCTCTTGCGTCCAAAGGGTCCCTTGATGTCGTTTAGCAAAGGCCCAGCGGGAATTTCCCCGGGATTTGCCTCGGGAGACCTTCGACGACACTTTGGACCGGACTTGTGAACGCATGACGGGATTCCGTCGTGACATGTTGGGGTTTGGGTTGGGTATCTAAATGAGGGTGGTGGTAGAGGTTGGCTGGATTAAGCTTATGCCAGTCGAACTTTGGTTTTAAGAACTGTGTTTTTGGTGATTTCGGGTCCTAGCTTTAAAACGGGACGGTGGTCTGAGGTTGGGTCTCATTGACCTCTATTCCTAAAGGCGGATTGACTTTTACGATAACTATCAAAGGCACATCCGGTGTTGTCCCGCATTGGGAGGTGTTTCATCCGGCGCCAAAAATTCCCCCAATCTGACAATTCGTCAATCTAGACCCGGGTTTGTGAATTCCATCGGGGTGCTTGTTTGAAATCGCCACAGGAACGGCGGCGACTCCTGGGGATAATAGCGTCTCGAAATCGGATTGGGTGATGCTGAGGGTGTCTCAGAAATAAACCGAAACTTTGTAATCGGCGCGTTTGACAACTGGCTAACCCACAGATCAAGGGCTTCCTAAATGCTTTAAGATTCCGACGGCGTGTCGGTTCTACCCAATTTGCGGGCTTTTTAAAATTGAGAGGTGCCCCGTGTGAAGCGCCGGTCCCAATTTTTTATTTAAAATTGAATCTTGGATCTCCTCCCGGGCCCGGGTTCTCCTCACCAGTGAATGTCACCTGTTTTCTGAAAATTCTTTGACTTCGGTCTTTGTTTTTGGAGACCGTTTGCGTTGAAAAAGGAACCCTTTGGGTTTAAATGCGCGGTTTTACGCGGCCCGGGCCGTTTTAACAAAGGTTGTGGGTGTATTATCCATTTAGTTCCCCGAATAAATTTAATGGTTTCTGTGCCGCCGGTTCGGCCAAGCGGGCGGTGGATTTTCCGCGGTGGCATCTAACTCGGCGGTGAGCCTATCGACTTTGCGAAGTCACCGTAATTAAACTAGTGTTGGTCCAAGGCTCCATTGCTGGCCGGGCTTGGCGGGGGCGCTTCGCGGGGCCCGGGTGTGGGCGCGGTGCGGCGGCCTGGCGGGCCTGGCGCGGTTCGGGTCGGTTGGCCACCGCTGGCCAAGGGGCGCTTCGCGGGCCTGGGTGTTTCCGCCGGGCGGGCCGGAGGGGGGGAAGGAAGGTGAGGGATGGCCGGTGGGCCCTAGGGATGGTGGACCGGTGGAGGTGGTCTCCGTTTGGGGCCTTGGGGCACCCTAGGTAGTTAACCCGGGGCCGGGACTTTTTGATTGACGCACCGGGGTTTTGTATGTTGCTAACACTTCGCGGTCCCGGGTCGAGGACGGTCCAAAGGTTGCCATGGTCTCCGGGGCACTTTACGCAACGGGGTCGTGCGTGACAGTCGGGCCCGTGTGTCGAATAATTTGGATTGTGACCACTGCCCTGGGAGGCCGTTTGAATGCGGCGCGTTAAAGGATGCGACCAATGTCTATGTTTTAAGATCGGGTAAATTTTTTGCCCTCTCGGGCGTTCCGAGCGTCAGAAGGACGACAATAAGGCCCTTTTTTGTCCGCCGGATGGAACCAGCCTTTGAGGCCCGGAATAGTTGGGATATTCTCCGACGTGAAGTCGAAGATTTTTCCGTTTTGTTCTTTCCGGCGGGCCCGACCGTCCGGGACCGCTCTTTCCAGGAGCGCGAATGGAGCAATTCTGCCTTTCGACAGATTTTGGTGACATCGCCGGTGCGCACCGTCTCTAATTGAATCTTGATCCCACTGGCGGAATCATTGGCCGTGAACAACACGGTTGGATAAAGCAACCGTAGTTGGTTACTTCTCCTTCGACCCTAATGTAAATGGCGGTGGCTTTTTTGTCTCTAAAGTGAGACCGGGACTTGCTGTGAGGCAGCGGGGGTGGGTTGCTGGGAAGCAGCCGATTTGGGCCGGTGATGCGGCCCGGCTGGAAAGCAGCGATGGTAGTTGCCGTGAAGGCGGCGGGGTTGATTCTACTGGCCCGGGGCCAAATTCGGCGGCCGGATTTCCCGCCTTGACGGGTGGGTCTGGGGTCGGCGACGACGCCCGTGGGAACGATCTATTCTTGGCTTCTTTTGCGCGGTTGGCGGTGGTAGGAAACCTCCTGCGTCCGCTCCTCCGGGTTCCCCTGGCATCCAGGTTCCTCGACCTCGACCTCCATTTTCAGGTCCGGATGTGGAATCTGGTATTGGACTCCTCCGACGTACCCTCTGCGGCGCGCCGATTTTCCCTTCTTGGAAGCGCGGCGTTTTTAGATTTGTTGATTCGGATGACCGGATCTGATGTGCCACCGTTGGCGTTAAACCGCCTCGGATGGCTTCCTGATCCTTCCGGCGATTTGTTCTTTAATCCTCAAAGTTGGGGCCTATGCCCTCAAGGGCTTCCCCATTAAATTCCCTCGTTAAGCGTGTTGCCAAATTGCAATTTGGGTTAATAACGCGTGCAAACCCGGGGTAAGGGGGTTTGTTCCCTCCCCCCAGTGGCAGGGGTGTAAACCTAACGTTAAAAATGAAAAGCTAGCGCTTTGGGCGTAAATTGAATTACTGGTTCCCTAACCAGGCTAGCAATTAAATAAGAAAATAAATAACCACGTGGGTGGTGTGGCGTGTTGATTTTAAATTTTTTACGTTCGCGTACACCACGTGGCCGGGAATTTAATTGGCAAAGTAAACTAATTATAAAGGGTTCCCTACATCTCAACAGAAGGGTGTCTGAACCTTAAAGGGAAAATTGAATAAATAAACCCAAAATCGGAACGACTCACCCCGACCGGACGGCTACACAGCTATCTGCGCGCGCGGGGCGCCCACGCTTAACGCGCGTACACTGGCACCACCGGCCACTTTTAACACTGCACTGCCGGTGGGTTTTCCACTACTGCACGGCGCAGGGCGCCACCGGTTTTTTTGTTTGCCCATTCCCTCGATATAATAGCATAAATGCGTTATCGCGGTAAGTCCCTCAAACATGCCGCTTTGTTTTCAAATCACGAGTCATTTATCTGTTAAAATAGCGCTCCATATAAGCCAAATAACATTTGGTTGACCGTTCAATACTTGTGTTATTGCGGTAATTTATCAACTTGTATTTACCGATTTGTTTTGATCGAGACACATTTCTGTTGTTTAAATATATCTCTTGATATAATCGTTCATAATTGGACATCCCAGGATTTTAATAAATGCGTTATCGCCGTACACTGTCTACTCAAACATGCCGATTTGTTTTGATCAAGATTCATTTCTATTGTTTGAATATATCCCTCGATATAATCGTTCATTAATGGTCATCCCAGGAAATAATTGCGTTATCGCGGTACACTGTCTACTCAAACATACCTCTTTGATTCGATTACGAGTCATTTCTGCTATTTAAATATAGTGCTCCGTATAAGCCCCTATAACTGTATGCCTTGACCGTTCAATACTTGTGTTATTGCGGTAATTCATCAACTTGTATTTACCAATTTGATTTGATCGAGACACATTTCTGTTGTTTAAATATATCTCTTGATATAATCGTTCATAAATGGACATCCCAGGATTTTAATAATTGAGTTATCGCGATATACTGTCTACTCAAACATGCCGATTTGTGTTGATTACGAGTCATTTTTGCTATTTAAATATAGCGCTCCGTATAAGCGCATACAACTGCATGCCTTGACCGTTTTATACTTGTGTTATTGCGGTGAATTATCAACTTGTACTTGCCGATTTGTTTTGATCACGATTTATACTTGTTGTTTAAATATATCCCTCGATATAATCGTTCGTAAATGGTCTTCCCACAATTTTAATAATTGAGTTATCGCGGTACACTGTCTACTCAATCATGCCGCTTTTATTCGATCACGAGTCATTTCTGCTATTTAAATGTAGCGCTCCGTGTAAGCCCATATAACTGTATTCCTTGACCGTTCAATACTCATGTTATTGCGGTAAATTATCAACTTTCACTTAATGATTTGTTTTGATCAAGACACGTTTTTGTTACTTAAAGTTATACCCCGTTATATTCGCACATAAATTGACATCTCAAGATTTTAATAATTGCGTTATCGCCGTACACTGTCTACTCAAACATGCCGATTTGTGTTGATTACGAGTCATTTTTGCTATTTAAATATAGCGCCTTAAGCGCCAACTGTATCCTTGACCGTTTAATCTTGTGTTTGGTAAATTATCAACAAATAACCAATTTGTTTTGATCAAGACAATTTCTTTTTTTAAAGTTTCCCCGTTATTTTGCACATAAATTGACTCCAAGATTTTAATAATTGCGTTATCGCGAACACTGTCTCTCAAACATCCGATTTATTTCCACAGGTCATTTCGTTTTTTGCGCTTCGTATAACACATTAACGAATCCCTTGATTCAATACTTGTTTTTGGGTAAATTATTTAAACTTGACATTTGTTTTATCAAGATTCATTTTATTGTTGAATTTCCTATATATTCGTTCTTAATGTCATCCCAGGATTTTAAAATTGATCGCGGTACCTGTCCTCAAACATGCCCTTTGTTCGATCACAGTTTTCTGCTATTTAAATATAGGCTTATAAAATAACTTACCGACCGTTCAATACTTGTTTTTGGGTAAATTTCAACAATTTGCCGATTTGTTTTGATCCGTTTATACTTGTTGTTTATATTCCTCGATATAATAGTTCAAAATGGTTTCTCAAGTTTAAATTTTGCGTTATGCGGTACACTGTCTACTTAACATTCCCTTTGATTCATCAGTCATTTCCCTTTAAATATAGCGCCCCTATAAAATATAACCCTTTTTTTTTAAAGTTCAATCTTTTTTTTCGTTAAATTATAAACTTGTTCTTAATGATTTGTTTTGATAAATACATTTCTGTTATTTAAAGATATACCTTTTTTGCTAATTGACTTAAGTTTTAATTATTGCGTTATCGCGGTACCTACTGCCCATAAGCCCATAAACCTTTGTGTGCCTTGACCGTTCAATACGTTTTGCGTAAATTATCAACAACTTGCCGATTTGTTTTGTCGTTTATCTTGTTGTTTAAATCCCTCGATATAATAGTTCAAATGGTTTCCCGGTTTCTTTGCGTTATCGCATTTTGTCTACCAAACTCCGCTTTGTTTCGAACACAGTCATTTTCTTTTAAAATGCGCCCGCCAATATAACATTATGCGTTGATGTTCAATACTTTTTTTGCGTAATTTATCAACTTGTATTTACCGTTTGTTTTGATCGAACATTTCTGTTGTTTAAATATTCTCATATAATCGTTCAAATTGGACATCCCAGTTTTAATAAATCGTTATCGCCATACTGTCCCTTAAACATGCCGTTTGTTTTGATCAAGTTTTTTTATTGTTTGAATATATCCCTCATATAATCGTTCATTAATGGTCATCCAAAATAATTGCGTTATCGCGGACACTGTCTACTCAAAAACCTTTGATTCGATTACAGTTTTCTGTTTTAAATACTCTATAAAGCCCCTTCTGTATCCTTGACGTTCCAAGGGTTATTGGGTTAATTTATCAACTTTTTAAATTTGTTTTGATCGAGACACATTTCTGTTGTTTAAATATATCTCTTGATATAATCGTTCAAAATGGACATCCAAGTTTTAATAATTGAGTTATCGCGGTATACTGTCTCTCAAACATGCCGATTTGTGTTGATTACGAGTCATTTTGCTATTTAAATATAGGGCCCGTATAAGCGCTACAATCTTGCCACCGTTTAATCTTGTGTTTTGGTAAATTATCAAAAAACTAACCATTTTTTGATCAAACACATTTTATTTAAAGTTATACCCGTTATATTCGGGCCCAGCTCTCAAATTTTTTTTGCGTTATCGCCGAACACTGTCTCTCAAACATCATTTTTTCCATTGGTCATTTTGCTTTTAAATATAGGCCTAAAGCCAATATAATTTTGCCTTGACCGTTCAATATTGTTTTGGAAATTATCAACCTTGAATTTGTTTTGATAAATTCATTTCTTTGTTTTGAAATATCCCTGTAATTCGTTCATTAATGTCATCCCAGGATTTTAATAATTGCTTATGGGTCCTGTCTACTCAAACCGCTTTGATTCGATCCGAGTCATTTCGTATTTAAAAGCCTCCCTTAAGCCCATATAACTGTACTTGACCGTTCAATCTTGTTTATTGCGTAATTATCAACAACCCGATTTGTTTTGACCGTTTATACTTGTTGTTTCTTTTCCTCGATATAATAGTTCATAATGGTTATCCCAGGTTTTAATGATTGGTTATCGCGGTCTGCTCAGACATGCCTTTATTGATCACGACCTTTTCCGCTTTTTGCGCCCCAAAAAATAAAAGCTTGACCGTTCAATCGTGTTTGCGGTAATTTATCAACTTGTACCGATTTGTTTTGATCGAGACAATTTCTTTGTTTAAATATATCTTTGAATAATGTTTAATTGACTCCCAGGTTTTAATAAATGGTTTCGCCATACTTCTATAAACATGCCGATTTGTTTTGATCAAATTCATTTTATTGTTTAAAATAATCCCCTCCATTTCCTTTGGTCATCCCGAAAATTTGGTTATGCGGTACCTGTCTTCAAACTACCTCTTTGATTCGATTACATTTTCCTATTTAAAAATTGCTCCGTATAAGCCCTATAACTGAACCTTGGTTCAATATTGGTTTTGCGGTAATTCATCAACTTGTTTTCCAATTTATTTGGCGAAAATTTTGTTGTTTAAATATCTTTGATATAATCGTTCATAAATGGACATCCCAGGTTTTAATAATTGAGTTATCGCGGTAACGTCTACTCAAACATGCCGATTTTGGATTACAGTCATTTTGCTATTTAAATATAGCGCCGAAAAGCGCAACAACTGTATGCCTTGACCGTTTTATACTTGGAGGGGTAAAATAACTTTATTGGTTTGTTTTGATCCGATTTATACTTGTTGTTTAAATTATCCTCTATAATCGCTAAATGGTCTTCCCCAATTTTAATTTGAGTTATCGCGGTACCTGTCACTCAAAGCCGTTTATTCGATCCGGTCATTTCTGCTATTTTGGGCGCCCGTGTAACCCTATAACGAGCCGCCGTTCAATACTTGTGTTAATGCGGAAAATTATCAACCTGTAAACCAATTTGTTTTGATCAAGATTCTTTCTTTGTTTAAAATATCTTTACGATATAATCATTCTAAATGGTCTTCCGGGAATTAATAATTGCGTTATGAACTTCATAAACGCCCTTTGATTCGATCTTGAGTCATTTCTTTTAAAATTGGCGCCATGCCCATATAACTTTTCCTTTTCGTTCAATTCTTTGTTATTGGGTAAATTACAACTTGTACTTGGTTTTTTCTTGATCAAGATTCTCCTGTTTTAAAATATTCCCCCGATATCATGGTTCATAAATGGTTTCCCAGTTTTAATAATTGAGTTATTGGTACCTGTCTCTCAAACATGCCGTTTGTTTGATTGATCATTTCGCTATTTAAATTGCCCTTATTAAATAACTGTTGGACCCGTTAAACCTTTTTTGCGGTAAATTAACTTTAATTGCCATTTGTTTTGATCACGATTATTTTGTTTAATTTCCCTTGATATAATAGTTCATAAATGGTTATCCCAGTTTTAATATTGCGTTATCGCGGTACACTGTCTTTAGCTCCGCTTTGATTGATCAGACCTTTCCCTTTAAAATAGCGCCCATATAAGCCAATATAATTTTGTTAGTTTCTTTGTTTATTGCGGTAATTTATCCTTTTTTACCGATTTGTTTAATCGAGAACATTTCGTTGTTTTATTTTGATATAATAGTTCATATTGGACTCCCAGGTTTTTATAAAAATGCGTTATCCCCCCTTAACTCAAACTCCGTTGTTTTTGATCAAATTCATTTCTTTGTTTGAATTATCCCTCGATATAATCGTTCTAATGGTCATCCCAAAATAATTGCTTATCGCGGTACATTCTTAAACATGCCCTTTGATTCGATCCGGTCATTTCCTTTTTAAATATAGCGCCCCGTATGCCCATAAACATGCCTTGACCGTTTAACCCTTGTGTTATTGAGTTAAATTATCCTTGCTTGCCATTTGTTTGATAAGATTCATTTCTTTGTTTGAATATATCCTCGTTAATCGTTCATTAATGGTCATCCCAGGTTTTAATAATTGCGTTATCGCGGTACACTGTCTCTCAAACATGCCGCTTTGTTTCGATCTCAGTCATTTATTATTTAAAATAGCGCCTGTATGCCCATTTGTTGCCTTGACCGTTCAATCTTGTGTTAAATTTATCAACGACTTCATTTGTTTGATCAAGACTCATTTCGTTATTTGAAAATACCCTTATATTGCCTAAATTGACAACAAGGTTTTAATAATGGGGTTACCTGTTCACCCAAACATACCCATTACCAGCGCAAGGTTGGAGGACAACCTCTCCTCCACGCCGGTTTTCGTCCGTCCCGGGGGAACCCAAAAGGGTAACTGTTTGAAGTCCCGGCGCGTCACAGGCGACGCCCGCGCCACCGATTCGGCCGTCAGCCGCCAAACCGAGGCCTCGAAGTCGGCCAGGGGCTTTGTTTTGAAAAATAATCCCCACTAACGGAGGGCCCCGGTTGACACCATGCCCTGGCCTTTGGCTCCCTCTTGCGGATGGAGGTCGATCGTGGGGCCGTACCGTCCCCGTTGAACCTCGATGGCGCAGCGGCCCAGTAAAATGTTGACCCCGGCGGGTTTGTGTAGGGAGATCGAGCCCGAGCGCAGTGGTTCGTTGCCCTTCTGGAATTTGGGGTCCCGTTATTGGGCCCTTCGGTACCGCCCGCGTGGGCCCGGTGCGGCCGGGCTTCTGGACATTTACTTTCCGCCAGTCCTCTCTTTTGGTGCCGGTTTGTCCCCTCTTACCAACACTGGTCCGCCGGTTTCGCCGAAAGGCCGGGGTGGTATGTTGGGCGAAAATGTCGGTAGGCCACATCGGCAGAGTCCCCGCGGTCGTCCTCGCTTAAGTGCACTTGTGTGTCCGCCTCATGGCCAAACAACGCATGGAAGCGCGGAAATCCCAAACCCTTTTTGGTGCAGTGTTTTTGGGCCTGACGGGATTTGACCCAGGCCGGCCGTAACCTCTCGCGCCAATTTCGCACGCGCCCCGGTCCTGAACAAATTTGACGCCCGGATGCCTACTTTCAGATCGCCCTTTTCCCCTCTGAAGGACGCTTTGTACGGGCACCTTTTCCGCAGGGCCTGCGGATTTTCCTCCCTGTTTCTTTTTTCCTTTTCTTTTTCGCTGGAAATATTTTTTAATTCGCGACCTTTCATGTTGCTGATCTTTTAAAGGGAGATTCTTTTACTTTTTTATTTTTTTATTCATGGCCATTACCCCACTCGGCCTCCACCGGAGTGGCGGCCCTCACCCCTGACGCCGTGCTTCCAGTCTCGCGACCAACAGCACTTCGCCTCCACCCTGTGCGACCCTCGCGGTCCCACCCCCGTCAGTTTTAGTCCGCGCCGGCCGAAGCCGGTACCCCCCATATCTGGGGGGTGTTGCCCTATCCGCAACCTGGGGACTGGATTGCCCGCCGCCAGAGTGAGGGGGCAGCAGGGATATGTGGGGCTCCAACAGACCGGACCAAGATGAAGCGGCCCGCATACCCACTAAAAATCCAACAAACAAAAAGCGCAGTGGTTCAGATTTGTCTGCAGGATGCTCTGCGTGGCCATCTTTATTCGACGGCCATTTGAGTCCCCTGAACCGAAGCACTGAGCTTGGGCACCTGGCTTCCAAGCCCAGGCCTCACCTTATTCCTCCGCCTCCTGTCGAGTTTGGTGGTGCAAGCCGCACTGGCCAACTTGTGGCCAGCCGGTTTGTTAGCCGTGGTGCACACGATACAGTGCGGCGCGGCCTCGCAGCCTCTACTCTGATGGCCCAGCTGGCCACAGCGGTAACAGGCACTGCTGTGGTCGACACCCGTAGGACACTGCTCAGCTACGTGCCCTATTTTTGGCAACGGAAGCAGCGTATCGGACGCGGCGCAAGCAGTTTGACCTGCACCGAGCACCACCCGATTAGGAGGTTGCCCGTTGCCGCATGGCGGAACCGGAGGCCATCGATGCTAATGTCCTCCAGTTTATACTTTTTCTTGGCATCCTGGAGGATGCCAGAATAAGTGACCCCTTTTTCAGCTGCGCCCGGCTGTAGCTTGATAACTACAGCTGACGAGGTAGGAGCTTTTAACTTTGGCATCCTGTTTTTTTCCACCAGAAACCTTTTTTTTACCGTGGGGAAATGCATACCTGTCCTCGTGGGGGCAAAGACGGGTTATGTCGAACTCGCACCGACTAAACCACCACGTTGTTCCTTCCTGACGCCTTAAGGGTGGGGTCACAGGAACGTGCTTTCACTCATCTGCAACCCCACCAGCGCTGGCCGCCGAAGCAGCCCCATTTCGGACCTACGGCCATCTGCCTCCCTATGGGCGCGTCGGAACTAGCACACCCTTCGTCTCGGCCCCTGTAGTTAGGTAACAGACTCCCCCGAGTCTGTTACTTAGGGGCCATGTCAAATGTCAAATGTCAATGTCAAAATCATTTATTCAATTTAGGCTCTACTGAGCACTTATGAACGTCAAAAATTATCCATTTACCACCGGTTCACAAACTCAGACCCGTCCAGAGAAGAACCGGCAAGAAACTCTGGCCTTTTTTTTTTTAATATCAGTATTTACAAAATTTGACCGATACATTTTATTTTAAGTTACCAGGGGATTTGTAAGCGCAGAATATAAACTATTTCCACACATCTTGGTCCTCAATATAATTTATTACAGAATAGTAGGCTTTTTCTATAAGCGTTGTTTTGACAACTTTACGTAAGCTCGAATCATTCAGTTGCGTTTGGCAGTCATTTAATTTATTATACATTCTTATACTATTATACATGAAAGGTTTTTTAGTTCTGGTCAGTCTAAATCTGTGTAGCTTTAGGGAATTAATACGACTCCTGCACGGCCTAAAATCTTTTTTAGAAAACATATGAATATTTTTACGCGCTTACATAATATTTTCAAAAATGTATAGCGAAGGTAAAGTTACAATTTCTGATTTATTAAAAACATTACGTAACGAGCCCCGTAAAGCCAGATTGTAGATTACCCTAACAGCCTGTCTTTGTAGTATTAATATTGTGTTACACCCGGCTGCTGATCCCCTCAATAATAATCCATTGGACATAAGGCTGTGAAAGTACGCGTAATAAACTAGTTTTGCAGTTGCCTCGTCAGTCAGCTGCCTAATCTTGCGTATGGCAAAAATTGCTGTACTTAGCTTCTTAGAGAGTTTGTCAATATGAGCTCCCCACTGCATCTTGGAATCAATAGAAAATCCAAGAAATGTAGTAGAGCTTACGTAAGGAATGACCTCATTGTCAACTTTAATATTTTGAAAATCTGGCAACTTACAAAGAGTAAAACGTAAGCATTTACTTTTGTTCGCGATAAGTACTAAGTTATTGGACGCAAACCAGTTTGACACAATATCTATTGCCCTATTTACTATCTCAACGTTATGGTCATTTCTTTTTACCCTTAGCAGTAGAGAAGTGTCATCTGCAAAAAGGACAACTTCGGACAGCCTCTCCACTACCAGAGGCAAGTCATTTATATAGACCAGGAACAGAAAAGGTCCCAAAATTGATCCTTGGGGAACACCCATCCGCACAAGGGAGTCAGATGACAGAGTGTCGTTTACGATTACGTATTGTTTTCTATTGCGTAGGTAAGAAGATAGAAAATCAAGACCAAACCCGCGTACACCGCGGGGTGGAGCCAGGAGTTTCCTGACCACGCAAAGACCAAACACCCAGCCTCCAGCGGGGGTTCCGATGCTACGCTCCGCCGCTAGCTCCATTTCGGCCGCAGAAGGAGGAGAGATCGACGACACCATGCCGAATGTCCCCTCCTCCCACGGCCCCTCCACACCGCATCAGCGGTACGGCCCCGCCGAGTCGCGGAGGATAGGGAGAGCGGCCTACGGAATACTGACACTCCTCTTCCCCCGCGACTCCACCCTGGTTGCGAGGGACAGGAAGGGCGGCACGTCTACCTCCTGCAACCCGTCCCTCACACCCTCTGAAGGCGCATCCATAGCGGGCTTGTTCAGCCCGCTTGGAGCAGCCTCCTCCACGGCCGGCCTTACACCTCAGGCCGGCCAGGTTCCTCTTAGCTTCCCCGCGGCTGACCCAAGCCGCAGGTACTGAGCCCCACCGCTACGACAAAGCGAGAACCTGTTGGGGGGGAACTTTACCTAACCTAAGTTAACCGAAGTCACAGAGACTTGAGATTGGGATCTAGGGAACCTCCTGGAAGGCCGTCACGACGTCCATCTATAATTATTGCTCTATCGTGTAAAGTGTACACAACTCTACACCGGACTAAAGAGCTTAGGGACCGAAACTGCGTTTCCGTAGACCAAAGGGGGAGGAAGATACGGAACTTCTAAAAAAGGCAGCCATTTTGTTTTTAATCGGTAGAAATTCTTTTGACATTATATACGTAACTAGACCTACTTATAGATGACTCTAGGCTGCGCCTAATATAGAAATAGCCTAAATTATAGTTTTCTTTTTGTTTCACAAAATATTTGTAAATATTAGTTTACTTTTGTTTGTTTTTGCCAAGCAAAATCTATATAGAACCTGAACCCGTACTCTTGATAAACGGGATACTTAGTTATTATTTTATCAGTCTTAAATTTGACACGTTCCCTTATAAAAATGTTCGGCCATAGAACACCAAAAAACACCGTAGCATTAGACAAGATGCGATACAGTCCACCTTTGAGAAGGGAGATGACGGGACCATCGACGGTGCAAACCAAACCCATAAATAAAGTAAGAAGAACTATAGGAGAATGGGAAAAGGAAAAGGAGAGGAAAGAGACGGGTCCGGAAGTGTCCAAAAAATTGCACAAAGTGACACACCAAACGCCTCTGAGACTGAGACAGAAGTCACATGCAGCCATTGCGGAGGAGCACATATGCGAAGCGATTGCACAGCGATGCTGACTAGAGAGCAACCGACCTGTCGAAACTGCACAAGATTAACTAAGCAGCTAGCAACGGACCACAATGCTTTCTGCAAGGTACAAGGTACTTGCCCTATAGGAAGGAAATGGGATGCATTGGAGAGATCATCGATGGCTTACTATTAAGCTACCCTGCAATGCATTCAAAACCTAAGGCAGAAATGGAGTCGCTACGCCCGGGAAACCTCACGCTTCATCATGCACGACGAAATAGGGAATATAACAACGAAAAGTAAAGGTCCTGAAACGAAGCGTCACACATAGTCATAAAAGCAAGTGGGTCAATCACAAAGACGAAGAATAAAGCCGACCGAACTACCACACCTCTCATTTAACACCATGTGAACACCCCTACGCATCAGTAAACAAATGATGGAGCTACTCTCAATTCTTGAGGAATTGAAGAGGAATTCTAAGAGCGAACAATATAGGGAACACAAAAATAACTAATAAAGCTTAGATAGTGTAGATTAAAATAAGTTGGAAAGTAATAAAATGGCAGGTAAACAAAAGAAAAGTAAAAATAAGTTGTACCGTGCATATAGAGATGTACAGTGACAATTCACTAAAAATGAGTATATTCAATTAAGTAAGCTAAAATATGTTTTGTAAACTTGAGAATGTATAGAATAAGAAAATGTAAACAGAGTGTCGTATTATAAAATAATGCAGAAATATGCAAAGGCAAAAAAGTAATTAAAATTGTAGGCATTAGTATCATATATGTAAAATTAAGAAAATATAAAGTAATAAGTGACCTTAAATATCAAAAGTGAGAATAGTACATAATGTAATTAACAACAATATTCAGAAATGAAATATGCAAACCAAGCAAAAGTGTATAGCGAAGTATAGCAAATTAGATGTGCAACATAAAAATGTATAAAAATATGAATATAACATGTAAAGAAATTCTGCATCCGATATAAACGAGGAATGTATATGTATATTGTAAAATGACAAAACTTTAAAAAGAACAGAAGCAAAAGAGCGCAAACTATTACGCAAATTATTGAGCTTCCAGACTGTCGGCCACACTCCGCCGTCTTATCATTATTAAATGCCAGAGAAGCATTGGGTCTTGTGAGAGGAGGCATGGGGTAGACTTTACTGGTCCCTTTAACAACTTAGGTATGGATCAGAAGGCAGTATGAGAAGGTTTAATAGAATTAAATGTCTCATTCCTCCGGACATTTCTGTATTCTGTGATATGCGACTTTACCTCATGACAAAGCGCACGCATCTGGGTTTTGTTACGGTCGGTGGGATGCGTGTCATGGGCTCAAATGTCTCTCACGTCTCAAGAGATTCAGGATAACGTCTGACAATTTCCGTTATAAGTTTTCCCCAATGGATTTCCTGAATGTCTCGGGAACGCATGGGCCATCATGTTCGTTTCTGCGACAGTGTTCAGTTGAAAGGAAATAGCATTAAGATGCGAACAGCTAGCAGTTGCCAGTTGGGAGTTTAATTTCTGTCAGCTTATCAAATCCTCCTTCTTCGGCGGCTTATAATTGATTAATTTTAATAGAAGCTCGCTTTAATCAATCAAAACAAACATAATCCATTAT
Organism: Lamproptera curius; assembly: GCA_029286875.1. Lineage (NCBI taxonomy): Eukaryota > Metazoa > Arthropoda > Insecta > Lepidoptera > Papilionidae > Lamproptera > Lamproptera curius. Next base: position 687,483 of record JAGSMT010000179.1, on the reverse strand, counting down.
ATTTTAAAGCGAGCTAAAAAGATAGAGACCAGTCAGAGTAAAAGAACATATAGCTGATGTTAAGCACCGACCCAACAAGAAATCTGCAATTTGCGACCATGTTCTAGACAAGCCCAACCATTATATTAGATTTCATGAACCAAAAATACTGGCTAATGAACATCGATTTATACCAAGGATGATTCGGGAAGCAATAGAATTTAAAAAATATCCAAATTTTAATAGAGTGGATGGTTGGTCTTTGCCACCTTCCTGGGATCCATTAATTTCAAAAATTAAACGCAGAGTATAAAAACTGCAAAACCGAAAGACAACATAAGTACTTTTTGTCAAACCAATATTCAAAATTAAGAAAACGAATGTCGGTCCACCCATCAACCCGCATTGGACCAGCGTGGTGGGATACGGTCCAAGCCCCTTAATGGATAGGGGTGTATTAGGGGAGGCCTATGTCCAGCATTGGACTAAAACAGGCTGATGATGTATGTATGTATGTAAGAAAACGAAAGACATGTCAATTTTTAAAAAAAAAACTCTGACGGTCATTCCAAAACATAGAGATACAGACATATACCAACTTAGTCTGCCCGTGATCATAGATGCTGGAAAGAATCCGAAACGTCAGGAATAAATATATTTAAGTAACGTGAAAAACCCGTAAATTAGTGGATTTGATACGTATAATAATCGCGGAAATAAAAGAAATAATTCTGTCAGCGTACTAATGTCTTAAGAACATTAGTGGTTTGGGTGGGATTACCAAGTCTCAAGGAGACTGGGCGGTGTTCCGACGAAAGAACATGAATCACCTCAATTCTAGTAACAAGGAGGGTGCTCTGTATTAGTTGGAAAGTGTGTTGACCCAGAGGAAGTCAAGAATCCTCGAAATTGAGCTGGTTCGTAAGGCCATACATCTAACCACCGCTGGCGTTGAGGGCGCGAGAATTCCAACAAGCGTGCTTGCTATTGAAATCGCCAGCCTGAAGGACGGCAGGACCAAGAGAGAAAAGGAATTCTAGGTCCGATTTCATCGGTTGATGGATGGATCTGCACGGGCAATAGACTGAAATTATAATTAATGGTCCATGACCGTTCATAGCTAGGCGACAGACCCAAACCTCTAACAGCGGGAGGGACGATGGCGGGTCCAGTGGTGTGCATTGCAAGTATTTCTTGTAATAAATAAGAGTGCTACCGCCACGACCGCCGGCTCTGTCATTTCTCATAAGATTATAATTTGAAATAATTTATCCCAAAACTGTAGGCTTAAGGAATATTTCCTGCACAGGCGTATCTTCCAAATTGTGTTCTCGCAAGAAGTCCTCAGGCCGCAGACAGTACGCCGTTCCATGGTCGCCCAGGCACTTGATGCACCTGGGAAGAGCATGTCAGTTTCATACCGAGTGCCCGTAGCGTTGACAGTTATGGCGCTGCCCGGACAGGTAATTTGAGCGGGCGCTTCAAGGTAAAGACGCCCGGTCTCATAGACAGGGGTGATGTCGTATATTCTTCCCTCAGGCGAGCGCGCCAGGGTGGCCAGCATCACATAGCATAGCCACGCGTCTGGGGCGATCCGCCTTACGCTCCACGGGACTACGGGCGTAACTGCTCTGCTCGATGATAACGAATGCGTTTCGATGGTGAACAAGGCCTTATTCATCATCAAAACTGTCTATAACTATGACTATCATAATGATTACTGCTATAATTCGCGTGAATGTGAGACATAAAACGCTTTTTTTCAAAAAGGCTATTATTGTTTCTTGTTATCGAGTTTCACAGATTGCGCCAAGCGTCGTATATATATATATACATATACATGTTTAAGTTTATAAGAAAGTATTATGAATTTTTGCTACAATATAAAACAATTTTGCTTCGCTTCTGTCAGTCCGTATGCATGCTTAAATGTTTAAAACTACGCAACGGATTTAAAAACGAACTGTTTTAAAAGACAGAGTGATTCAAGAGGGCGGTTTATATGTATAAAACATGCATAGTATAGACAGAACATAGACAAACTCTAATAAATTTAAGGGTTACTAATGTGATGACGTTATAAAGACATTCTTATGCTCTTTCATTGCAAACGCTTTCTAAAACCCACGAGATAAATCAAACTAATTTAAACGGTAATCAAAAAATCAATGTTATTTGTCTATGAATTAAGGTTTACGGTTTTAAAAAAAAATATTTTTAACCTGTGCAATCCAAAATGGATCATTTACAAAGTGATTTTAGGCAATACAACATTAATCCTTTTCAATAAATTAGTTTAATATAAATCAATATGGCTCTTTATGACATGTAATTTGAATGAACGTTTCCGAAGATTTTACAGTTAAAAACATATCGTTTCAACGGTACCAGGTATCAGCACTGCACCCATGTATCATGCGAAGCCGGACTGCATCGCTAATAAATTGAATGGCGTTGGCAGATGTCATTTGTAAACTTTTTAAAAGGTTAATACAATATACTACAGTTTTGATATATGTATAAGTAATAAAACAGACTGTTCTACTGGACTGCTTCTCTTCTTTCTTTTGGTTCTTTTCTTTTAGATTGATTGTATTATTTAAAGTGTCTGAAAACCGCATTTACATAGATACATTACAAGAGATCGCAAAAAAGAAAGATCTTGCCGAGTTCCTTAACCGGTTTCTTTTTTTTCCCTAGTTAGTTACTTTTGAATTGAATGTCAACTTCCTACTTAGATCAAGGTAAACCAATTGGATAATAGGAGCTATCGGGGATTGAATATAAAATAAAAATCAACAAAATGATTAAAGAAATTCACCTACAAAAACATAAAAATAACTGAAAACGTTTACATAAATTATCCAACAAAACAGCAAAATTATTCCGTCATTTTATCTGTCCTCTCCCATACCAGTTCAGTTAGCGGTTGAAACACTATATTCCTCGACTAAGATTATTTCACGAGTTTGCGCCGCGTCGACGACAGAACCTCCCCCCTCCTCCCCCTCCTCGAGTCATACGAATCGCGGCCGTTGGGGAAAGTTTTTTTTCCTATCAGCTGCTACAGTCGACCACGAGCCGCCGTCCGAGTGGCACAATAAGAGCGTAGTTAGAGAAACCGGGTGCCTTTCCGAGTTGTACATAAGTCGTACGAAGAAAGTTTGTGGTGTGTGACAGAATTTTTGTTCTATGGTTGTCGGCGACAGCGCTGCATCTCGGTCGACGCCATTCTAGCCGAAAATATGAATGTAAGTTCATACATTTTCTTTTGCACTGATGTAGTTTAAGGACCAATTGGCAAGTTTATACCTATATGATACAGCTACTGTGTTTTGTTTTAGTTGTTTAATTAGGATGAAATTTTCGTAAATACTTGTTTGTTTCGGAATATTTTCTTGTACGGTTTCAATTTCAATAAATTTTCGAGCTCAATACAATAATCGTTTAAACGAAGAAATTTTTGTGTTTATTCTAATCCACCAATATTATTATTTTTGAGTATTACTAGTATTATAAATAATTTTATATTAGGGTCTAATTTATTCAAACAATATACCAATATAATATAAACAAATACTTACATTTTTGTTACTAATTAATAAAAAAAAGAAAATTTTACACGAGATACAAAACAGAAGTTTTGTAAAACAGTACTTTTGTATCTCGTCACGATCGTTATGAATTCGTCGAACCGAGAGCACCGGATATTTAACTCATTGGCGATGTTGCTTATAAAATAATTTACCATTTCCAATATTAATTATGTTCGAAAAACTTTCTATGCCTTATTTAAAGGCCCCAAATGACGGACCTTTGAGGACTTTAAAGTTTATTAGTAAAAGTATTTAAAAAAAACTTCAGTTGTATTATCTGAAATTAAATAAAATCATTAAATGATAATGCTTTATTTGTCATATGTTTTCTTTTGCTTAAAAATAATGGGCAAATTAAATCACGAATAAAAACATCATACAAATTACACAGGTTTTACGGCGTTTTATTTAAAATGAAGACTTAAGCAGGTTGTTGTGAACAACCTTGGCATTTAATTTCTAATTTACATTTTAGGTGGTAATAATTGTAACGTTAAAATAACTAATGTGTCTTCCTTCAACATAGATAGAACACGTTGCCGTGTTTGGTCTATGACATATATTATAAAACCGTTTTGAGTCAACAGACATTATTTAAATTTGAAGGATGTTGTCGGTTCCTCCTTTCAGGGGACTGTCTGGGGCGGTACCACCGCGGTGCCTATTTCTGCCGCAAAGCAGTAGTTTATAAACACTACTGTGTTCCAGTTTAAAGAGCACCGGGTAATCCTGAGTAATCGAGACTTAATATTCTATGTCTCATGGTAGGCAGCGCGGTGATGATACCACTGGTCTAGCCAATATCTATGGGTGTCTGTGACCATTACCAAAAGGTGGCTCAACAGCTCGTCTGCTTTCCCAGCTAATAAAAAAAATCATTTTTTATGCAATTAATACCAAAATAAGATACTTACATTGATGGCCTATTCAAAGAATAGACCAAAACTTTATTTAAATTTACCTTAATCATGAACTTCCAAAGTTTTGTTAATACATTATTCCAATTTCCCATTATTTTCACAAACGCCGATCAAAACGTATTGCTTTTTAATCAATGCTGCCTTTTGCATTACTTCGGAAGACGACATTATTCAGCAGCAGGACATTCATATCGACAAAAGAAAACAATAACGACGTAACTGACAAAAATTACATTGTTCATTAGAGCCTATCGACGAGAAAAGCAATAAAAAAAGTAAATTTTTGATCATAACTTAACTGCACAGCATAATGAAAGTATTTTCCTCGTTATATTCTTCTAATTATAATAATGTTTATGATCTAAATTTATTATTTTTTAGTTTTGTGGTTTGGCTCTAGTGTATATTTTTTTTATTTTTGTCTTTTCAAAAGAAAAATCGGAAAAACTTATTGCAGGTTTTGCATGTCACACAGATAAAAACTGATTTAGATAAAAACTGAATTCAACTACAAATGTTTTATAGAAACTGGATAAATACAATGGTTAATAAATAAAAATATAATAAATTATAACCAAGAAATTATTATATTTAAAGCCACTTTCGTATCTGCCTTTTCATTTATGCATGATAATTTGTCATTTTATTTCTAATAAGGAGAATAGTACTCAAAAACGTTAACCAAAACTACCACATGCATGATCCAACTTACGCAGAAACAATAACAATGCATATATGACTCATCGCGCCGCCAAATTTACGTGACTTTACTATGTACTCATACCCTTCCATTTGAAATAAAAAAAGTGGTAAAGCTCCAAATATTATTTAAATAATCACATTATATTCCTATCATTATTGTGGTTTAAAAATATATTAATTTCCGTCATAATCTCCATTTTACACAAAATATCAACTAACGATCTTTGGAAAAATTTGAAGACTGATATCAGTAATCGAAGAGAAATATTTGGATATGGCGTCAAATAACTGTTTTCAAATTAACACATGGTAGTGTATTTTGTTAAATTATTTGTCACCGTTACCATATCGATAAAGGCTTCAATTTAAAAATAGTTTTTAGGAAAAAGGTAACAATATAAAGACCTGCTTCCTTAAAAGCATGGTATATATACTAACACCCTTAGGAGAGGCCTTTGTCCAGCAGTAGACGCCTTTTGGCTAAGATGATTATTCATATACTTTGCTTATGATAAAGTTTAAATATATTACGATTTCTTTATAAAAAAAAACATGATGTAAGCCTTAACAATAAATGTCCTGTGATGAAGATGAAGAGATGACACTCTCTTATTAACTATTTGTAATAACAATAGAATCGAACATATAAAGTCAATAAAGAAAGTTGTAATAAACTCGTTTTCATTGTAAGGGAAACGGGCTATTGCTAAACCCATTAATAATGTCCTCCTAGTCGATTCCGATTACGGCGGCCGGTATATATCAGAGATCAGCCAACTACGCAGGAGATATTATATATAGTACATAAGTGTAAGCACAAACACAGGTGCACTCCCTATTCCTTCGCCCTCATATTCGATGGTACAGATAACCGACACGACCGGAGAGAGATCAAGCGCAGGACCAATTTTTACATGCCAATGATACAACAATGAAAAGTTTTGAGTCCCCGCTGGATTCGAATCTACGACCTCGGGTTTCTAAAGCAAAACCGCTACGGAGGCATTTAAACTAATTAATATGAAGTATGAGAAACAATCAGCTGTTGGAGTCAACGTCTCATTGATGAGTCACGTTTGCACACCAGTCATAGTCTGCGGTATTCCTGTTTGGGCTTCACTTGGTAACATTTTGTTCGGACATCGTCATTTCTCAAATATAGCTACACTTAAAATTCTTAAACTTAACACTTATCATACAAATATGTTTAAACCGGCTCAATGATGTACATTTTGTGTATAATGGTATTATTTTTCACTGAAATGTGATTACAAGAAAAACACGGTATCATGATTAACCGTTTCGCGCTAGAATTATTCAGTAAAAGTATCAGTTCCTTGCAGAAGATACTTGCTCAATTGTCATGGTTTTAAAATTCTCTTCATAAAAATTTTTGCGACTTTATCAAAAACACTAAAATTCATCCTTTTATAGACCGTACTATAAATGACAAAAGGATATTAATGGGGTACCTAGTTACGATAACGATTATCCAGTTAATTATCATTTTCGGACAAATAAAACAGCTGTTAACTATCTTACTTCCGTGAATTTATTGCCTCAAGCGCAATAAAGTAATCTGACGTGAGAAATCTACTTAAATTTTAAACAGTTAATTCAATTCCTTCCTCATGTCCTTTTAAATGTAACTAACTCCTATTTCTTGTGCTATTAATTAGAAGGCTGCATGTTTTCCACGTAAAAGTAGCGGGTTTGAATCCTGCGAGGAAACAATATTAATATCTACTACATATTGGTTACAGCAATAAGAATAGATCATCCGAAAGCCTAAAAGTGAGATGATCTTTTCGTCAGATGGTCATAATGGTGCTGATTGCCAAGGCCATCTAACAGTCGATACAGGTCGTAAGTCTTACAATTTCCGAATTTATCTATTCATCGAACACAGTTTATACCTCTAAGTTGTTTAGATGTGCCTATAAATTGTTATCCAAGAAATATTTAATGAATAAAAATCAGTCCGTATAACGGAAAGTATTTACTTTGACTTTTAAACGGAGTTATATTTATAATTCGATCTAGCCTTTTTTTATAATAAACAAAATTATTTGCTAAAGTAATAAAAATAACGTAGAAAAAAACATTGTAAGAATTATAATTATTTCTATTGTTTACGCGAATATTATACATTATTAAATAAAATGGCCGTGGTCACGGGTAGACGGCCGCTGGAAAGTGTTCGAAACGTCCGGATTTTAAAAATGCAAAATAAACGCGATAAAATCCGTAAAGTCATTTTATTTAATATTGTGAGAATTATCTTGAAATAATTATTCCTGTTTAAATCTTGTAAGCATCTTATTGAATGCAACTTTAAACGTCGAAGAAATTATGGATTTGATATACAAAATAAAGACAATCTATGTCATCTATTATAAATATAGCTGAATTGGTAAATAAACGCCCTGAATCATAACTAAAGTTCCTAATTGTGGAGCAATGGAAGCAAAGCAAATGTTTCCTGATAACAACACCCACATATTAATCGTGATATTGAATTGCGCATTCAAATGCTACAAGGAAATATATTTCGGTCACGTGCGAGTGAAGGATTCCTCTGCCAAAGCGATTCAGGCTGACCATTATTACGATACTTGGATAAGTTTTAGTTTCGCAAAATAATTAGTAAATACAGAATTCCTTCTCAAATTCTTATTTTACCAATTCTTTTATTCACAACGCAGAGCATAATTTGGAATCTCTCAAACTTTCAATGCGACACGATAATTCCGGTTAGATATTAATGCAAATTTCGCAATATATTTTTAAACCACGTTCAAACAAATTAAAGACTTTCACTTTTCATATTCATTCTGGAAACTAAATTAAATTCACTCAATAAACAATAACATGAGCTTATTGCATTAAATTCACTGATATTAGCTAATTAATCTGAAACAGTGTTTCTGTTAATTATTTTTATAGTTATTTAATTTCTCATATTATTTTTTGTTTAGAACTCAATTTTTATTTAATTGTTGTTCATGACACGAGTTGTGTTTAACACAGTATTTTTTTTAATGTTTATACACATACTTCTCGTAAGCCTACCTAATGTGTCAGCAGAATCATGTGCATGCTGCAACCAACCCAATACAGTTGTACGCTCACGAATCCACCGATAATTTGAATATAGCAATTAGTAAATTAATAAGGACTTAGCCACAATAAAGACCAGGTGTGACAAATTTGGTTTGGCTGTTAACCCGTCTAAGTGCCTAGCTATAATTATTGGCAGTCCACGCAATTTGGGCGAAGGTGGACTTAACTGTAATCCCATGCATAAATTTTAACGGCAATCACATCCCATTTAGTGAAACTGTAAAGAACCTAGGCCTGCTTATCGACAAGACACTAAATTGGAACAGCCAAATAGCTAGTGTTGTTCAGAAAGTTACAGGTGTCCTGCGGTGCTTGTATCGATTTAACAAGTTTTTGCCCATTCAGACGAAAGTGACGCTTGTGCAGGCCCTAATTTTTCCTATTATCGACTATGGTGACGTGTGCTATCTTGACCTGAATGCAGATCACCTTAATAAACTTGACCGACTTCTAAATAACTGCATTCGATTCGTTTTTAATCTTCGTAAATATGACCACGTCTCTGCGCATCGTTCCCAACTTAAGTGGTTACCTATACGCCAGCGACGCTCCTTACGAGCCCTTACCACTCTATACTCGTTTCTTAATTCTCCTGTGGCCCCGTCCTATATATCTTCCCATTTTCAATACTTATGTGATGTCAGCAACAAAAATCTTCGTTCGACGCATACTCGTCTACTCCAATGCCCTATTCATCGTTCTGACTTCATGCATTCCTCCTTTTCGTACAGTCTGTCCTCTTATGGAATGCGTTACCTCTAGAAATCAAGACGAGGAAAGTATTGTGTCTTTTAAGAAAGGTAAAGAGCACTTGCTTATGAACTCAAATTTAAATATTTAGTCAGATATGTTTACAGATATTTTTATATACTGTTTTAGAGATATATATATATATATATATATTTATTTATTTATGTAAAATATATTTAATACTTCAAATGCCTGAAATTTAAACATTTATATATGTTTGTGTTATATATATATATATATATATACATATATATATATATAATTTATTTATTACTATATATTTAAATTATTTCTCTTTCTAACTTACAGATATTTGCACCTCCCTACTTTTAATCTCTGCATCACCCGAAGGTTGACTGGCAAAAATGCTTTTGGCATTAAGTACACTTAGTGAAAAGTTTAAATAAATAAACACACCAGCGTTGGTTGCAGCCAACGTGACGATACCTGACGCACTGCTAATTCATCATATTCTTTTACGACAATTTTTAATCTAAAAAACAAAATTCCCACATAGGTTCAGCTTCGTAGAATAAACAAAGATACGGTAAAATCTTTGTAGTGAAGAAATCGAAAACTTAGTTTGAACTATATAGACATGTGCGTGTCGGGTGTCGGCAAACAATGCGGCATCGGTCCCACGGGGAAGTGCGTGCCGCTCGTTGCGCTCGGCGCGACCGCAACGCGTGCAGCCGTCGCCTCTCCAATGGCGGGGGTGTAGGGTTGCTATTACGTTGCCCGACGGACGGTGGCCGCGGCTTTTGTGGCGATCACCTGAAACGGTGGCACTTTCTAGTGTGCGAAGGCGCAATCACGGTTATGTTGCACAACTGAGGCCACCCCTCGGGCTCAGGAGGCGCCTTTCAACGATACGTTCCGATGGCGGCCAGTTCCCAACGCTTCCACCAATTACACAACACACCAATGCCATTCCGCTTCAGATACCAGAGGTTTCTTTCCCACACATAATTCCGCTTTTCTTTACATTATTACCCAACAAAAGTTACTTTCTACGGTCCAAGCTCGGACCGATTAGTGCATCAGTTACGTGACATTCAGTAATAGGCAAAAACTCGTGTACGGACAAGAATTGAACGTGTAGGTGAAAAAGATCATTAATGCTTTAGTCACGTTTGCAGTAATCGCTATCTTTTTTATCTCCTCGATCGCTTGAAAGCAACATTCGACTGATAGAATAAGATTGTCAGATTATTATTGTATGATGTTTAGGGGATATTGATGAATTGTATATTTTAATAAGGGTGATAAAATTATTTCTAAAGGATTTCTTTAGTCACTTTGAGCATGTAAATATCGTTGCAAATATGGATATTGCAAAACGTGCTACGTCTAAAAATATTTTATTTTACAAGGTAATCTTATATCAGTAATCGCTATGGAGTAGGGTCTCTCGTAATATCATATTCTGAAACTGAATGTCTCTGTCTCTGAAATCTGGAAGTTCAATTTTAAGTGTGATGACTATTATATGAGAAATTACATTAAAAATCGTCTACTGGTATTATTTTGGTTTCCCCTATAATGCTTTGGCTATCTATATTTAGTTAATTTTTTGCTCCAGTATATAAAGTACTAAATTGTAGCATATCATTGAACATATTACGGTGTCAAAAGGTTGGCCAGAAATCTTGTATATTAAATATCTATTTCTCTTGTTTAATTCATGTAAATGAAATCAGCTAAAACAGTATTTCAAATGAAAGCAATAGTGGCAAAGTAACTGTAATAATCGAGTAAGGCCACATCCACTTGAAGGTGGGCGTCACCAGTTTTACCACAATCAGGGTGATTTGCTTTGCCAATGAAGGCTTTAGCGCAAAACGCCGGATTTCTCTCAGCCTGCCTCTGACAGCTCCGACTCACGATTCTCTACAAATCGCAACAGTCACGATTCCAAAAAATACACAGACAGTAAAAATAAAAAACAATAGGAATCACTTTCATTTGATACGGCGCAAATGCAAAATAAGTACATAGTTTGTGTATATTTATTTAATTGACTATCAATATGAAAGTGTTGAATACTTTTATGTTGAATAAAGATATTTGATTTTGACTTTAAAACGCAGGATAATCCCTGGTCATTTTATATTATTGTAGATGTAGTGAGAAGTTATTTTCCCTCAGGAAAACTCGTATCTTTATTGAAATACGATGTCAACCCGAACTTTCAATGGAAGATCGTATTAAATATTTGGAATATTCATTTCCATCCTTATGAAACTTTATTGTTTCGTGTCAAACCTCAAAATTAATAATATCATTGCATACTGTACTGAAGCTATTTGAGAGAGCACGATAAATACGAACATTTCCGAAAAGTTACGAAAGAAAATATTTTCTTATTAGGTATATAACTGCCGTCTTGTAATTAGTCTATAACTTTATAATTACCAGTGTTCAGTTACAGTATCGTCCTATTTAATTGACCGCATCAAGCAGTCCGTGTAACTTTTTTGATTAAGAGAACCTACTATTAATTTTCAAGATTTGCAAATAATATGTAGCAGAAACAAAGATGCCATTTTATTGTAAAATGAAATGAAATCCTTCTAAAGTACTGCGTTAGGCAATAAGTTACAATCTTGGAATCCAACCTAACGGTCATATTATTCGATATAAAAACCACACAAACCACTTTCACTAGCTTTCGTCGATGGATCGCCACGGGGCTGCACAACTAATAAGTATATTCAAACGCTTTGACGGAGGCAACAGTTCGGTTATTGTACCAATCAAATGATTTACAACAATAATTATTGTTTGCAGAGGCAGCATTTTAGAGATAACTACCGATTTTATACAAAAACCATTAAAAGCAACTTACCGTTGCAATTAAAGGTCGTTAAGAACGGAGCTCCTAATTTTGAGTAAGTACTGTCATCGAATTACTCACAGTAAAATTACCTTACGTCATTACTATACAATTGTCCTATAGATTTTTCATATTTTCGTCTATTTCTGTCAAATTACGTTTATGTAAGTTTCTGTTTTTCTGTATTATCTCTTTGTTATTTGATATCTAGCTTTACCTTATACGATAGCGTACACACATTGTTAAATATAAATAATCCAATATTAATTTAAGTACAATTCATTTTTTGTCCACATTATTAGATTTATTATTAATTGGGTAAAAACTAAGATTAAATTAAAAAAATATTAATTCAAAAAGTTATTTAAAAATCTTAACCTTAGAAAAATTAGTTTAATCATTAGTAGTTCGATAGGTTTTATTTTTGGCATTAATGTTATTCTTCCAGACCCATGTGTTTGGTTAGCTTCATCTAACACAGAGTTCGCGGGAATATACCGCCCCCACGAACCTAGATCATGGCAGGGTATCGCCTCGACATATTTTTTAAACTCAAGTTGTTAGTAAATTCGCTAAGGGTTCTTATGAAATCTTCGTTAATTCATAAAATCTCGAAAATATGTACAGTATGATATGCACTTTGTGTAAATGGGACCGCCTTCTACTAAAAAAACTTGATAATTCGTTATGACCAGCTTCGTGACCTAAAGGTGTTGGACCTTGTTGTTGTTGTTGGTTGACCTTACTTTACAAATTGGAGGTCGTGGTGTCGAATCTTGTGGGCCAAAATCTATTGTTATTTTTTATTTATACTGGTTTCACTTATTATATGAGCCTAACATCCAACTATCTGAAACACCTAACTTTTTAGACACTTGGATCGTTACTTTTATGTATATTCCTAAAAGTTTCAGTCGTCAAAATTATCCTTTCATCTAAAAAAAAGGCTGGTATGACAATAAAAAAAGTGTCGGAGAAGACTATTATCTTCTCTGATAACTCTCTAACCGGAACTTAATTTAAATTTATACATATAACAGTTAAATCAATTTATGTTATATATATTATTAGCTAAGTCAACGTTGTTATGCTACAACGTTGACTTAGCTAATAATGGCATATATTATAAGTTATAACATATTCTAGTGAATATAGAAAGTTACTAACATTCCTCATTAATAACATAAAATCCCTTGATTAAATAGAAATCTTTGACTATAATTTATAATTGTTAACCCACTCCTTTAATAAAACTTAAATTTAAGATAATTGTTAAGGAACGTTTGGTGTTGAAGCTATATTGCTGTAATTGCTACATTAATGATAACTCATACTGGCAATGAATTGTTCGCTCCAGGCTAATTTAATGCGAGAAGAATATTTTGTATTGTTTTTTATTTCGTAAAGAATTTATTGGAAAAAAGAAAAAATGTCCCTCCGAGATTATTGCGCCGGTTCTCCTCAGGCTAAAGGATTCCATTTTCGTACCGTTGGTAGATTAATTGACGATCAATAAGAGAGTGTAATGCTTCTATATTGAATTAATATATTTGACTTTAAATAACATCTACGATTTACTTTTATTGATTAGCCATTAATGTTTAAATCTGAGTATTTTTTGCAATGTTATTGGCAGTCTATTCGACCTCATCGAATTGACTGCGTAGAATATCCATCCGCCAGACAAAGTTGTATTCAAATAGCATGTATCGGCCATTTTGGCAGTTTAGCGGCACCCGGATCCATAACCTAAAAACAAGATCAATAAAAGCCATAACCAGATCTGACAAATACCAACCACGCATTAATTGGCTCTCGCGAATAAATAATGAGTTTCGAGATCTATCGAAAAATAGATGAACCATATAAATATATTATGGTGATGCTTCTCAACACCATATATATATATATATGTTTATGAAATTTAATAGATCAAGTTTAATGAAGAATTTGGTTCGTAGTTTTAAAACGCTTCCTGATTATTAGTGCGTAGGAATTTTATGTCGCGTTATATTTCCTCGTCTTATACTACTAATCCTTGTAATTTTAAACCCTGTTTCATAGCCACTTTATTAATATTTTTTTTATCTAATATAACCATAGTGTGGATTGTGTTATGACACACGCGCAATGTTGACATTTACTTTTGTTAACATTGTACTGGACTAAGTTGTCGATTTTAACTCCCAGATTTATATGTTTATTGTAAAATGTATTTACGAAAAAGTCTTAAAATATAAGTCTAATAAAAATGTCTTCTGTCTTAAATTTCATATTGTATACCTGACCATTACAAGTAAGTCAGAACACGAAAACCTTAAATAAAATTATTTAATTTTTTTCTTCTTAAACCAAGAAAAAAGCTCTTCCGATCATAAACTTTTCACAATCGGTTAAAAATGGAAAAAATGGAATCCTTTATGGAAGTTTCCATATATATTCTCCAAAATTTGTACCTATTATTATTACAAGATTGAAAAAGATTTAATTTTTACTTGACTAACGCTAAATAAAAGCAACATGAGGAAAATTCCTATTGTAATTTTAAAATGAAATCCACTATCAAAGCATCTTTCAGTAATGTGCTAGATGATTTGCAAGATTAAACAAGATGGGTCCACTTTTTACAGAGGGCCGTCAGGTGCGGTACTATTTGTGCCGCAAAGCAGCAGTTTTTCGGTTGAAAACACTACTGTTTTTCGGTTGAATGGCACCGTAGCCAGCGTATTTACTGGGTAAACGAGACTTAATATCCTGTCTCACGGTTGTCAGCACTTTGATAATTGGTATTGCCAATGTTCATCGGCTTTGGTGATCAATTTCCTTCTGATGGCCCGACTGCTCGTCTGCCTTCGTAGCCAATAAAAAAATTGTAATTTGTGAATTGTTACTTTGCAGTAATGACATCAAACTTTCTTTTTATAGCACTGGACAGCATCAAACAATATGTATAAAACATTAAAGTTTTCTAACACCAGTCCCTGTTAAATAAACATGAAAAGACAGAGGGTAAAAATAATTATCATAAGAGCTAACCTTTTCTGCAGCTTTTCTTCGAAAAAAAGTATTTTATTTTATTATTCGGACACACCAACAGCATTCATATTTATACTTGTTCACAAATATAAAGTACAAAAGTAACTGATATGTACACTTGTAATACCTAGGTACGTACAGCATTAACAACAACATAAAAAAGGACCAAAATTAAAAAGCAAAATGTAATGCCCCGTAGTCTAGCGGTCGTCGGATGGGCATGTAAAAAGTCGGTCTATCCACCAACCCTCATTAGACCAGCGTAGTGGGATACGGTCCAAAAACCCCTAATCGAGAAGGCATGCATCAGGGAAGGTCTATGTCCAGCCGTGGATTAACACAGGCTGATAATTATAACGACAAAATGTACATGAGTTATAACAATTTGAAAGAGAAAGTCACAATAATAATAAGAATCAAAATTATTTACAAAATTAAGTTTACTTAACATAAGATTTCCATAAAATTAATCCACGAAATGTTTGTATATTTATATTACGTATGTTAAATTATATTCATGTCTGCTATGAGCATCCGATACCTTCGTGCCATAGCTGCGTTTCAATACTGAATTTTGTAACAAAAAGGTTTGATAGGTAAAGGCATCATTATGAATTCGTTAAATCAATAGTAAGAATAAATTTATAATTAATTGCGCTCCTAAAGAAAGTAATAGAAAGTACGTTACGTGTTCACATTCGGAGATATTACAGGTTTTCGTGTGAATTTGCATCGCTCGATATTACCGTCATTCTCGGCGTCATTTTGAATGCTATGGTCATTCGAATCGACTTGGGTACGACTACTTTCTTGTAGCCGTTAATGACGGGAGTCACAGAATATAAATTAAGAAGAATTACCTACTGACAAAAACTTAGCTCACATCAATATTTAATAGTTAAAATGTACATTTATAGACATAGGGAGACGCTTTCTTGAATATAATCAAGTCACAAGTGAAATTTTAACAATAAAAATATGACCGACTTCAAACAGTATATAAACATTTTGCGCAATATAAGCGGGTGACAACGTGCCCTCTGCAGGAAACTACCTCGCGATTTCTGCATTTTATATCTCTAATATTTTTAGGATATTCGCTTAATCAAAATGTCATGTATGACACGCTTTATGAACATAAACATTTTTTAAACGCATTAACTTCCATATAAACTCTACATTATACTACCTTAATTAAGCTTTAAAATGGTTATTGCGGGATAATCTTAGAACATGGATATATGCTTGTGCGGATTTTAATATAAACCAATTTAATAAATCTCGTAAGGTTAAGCCAGTGTTTGCAATTTAATCCAACGAGGTTGTGTTTTTTGGTGCCGTAATTATTTTTATTTCTCAATATGTATAAAGTACTCATTCCAAAATTATTTTTAATAAATGGAATCAAATGAGAGCTAATACCTATGATTAAAAAAAATGTGATCAAAATGAGCACTAGGAGCAGAGCAACGAGGTAACATATATGAAAAAAAAAACATACGCTCTGAATTGGATTCCTCCTTCTTTAGGAAGTTGGTCAAAAAGGGAACATGCTATTAGATTAAAGGCGCGTAGAGCACTTGAAACATGACATTAGTTATAGTGTCGCAGCCGTGAAGCGAGTCTATCAATTTGAAAGTGGCGTAGGTATAGAGCGGCCAGGCAAGCGGTGACAGCGCGCGAAGTGAACGCCACTCGGCCGCGCCACACTTTGTTTGCGGAACCGGTCCAGTTCATTGGCATTGGCCCATTCGTCCGGCGCTTACGCTAAGCGCAATTCTAAAATGTTTACAGTTGTTATTGGAACCGTTTCACTGTATATCATATAATAGAATTACAAAGTTAACATCAAGATCTATCTTATATCGAACATTTTAAGTGTGCCGTAGGGTTGTAAAATTTAAACGTAGGCTAGTTGGACATTTATATCCATTTATCATCCACCTTATAAATTCAAATTCAAATGTATTTCAATAGAGAAATGTATACTAGCTTATTTGTCGATTGTCAAACACGCTACCACCGGTTCAGAATTGGATGCCTCAGACCTGAAAAGAATCGGCGAACGAAATTTAGCGGGCATTTTTATGTCATCTTTTGAAATAATTAGCAAACAATTTTGGGCTTAACATACTATACAATATTACGTTATCTAAACAAATAAATAAAATTGGAGCGTCTGTACGCAACAGGAAATAACTGTTTTAAAATCACTACATTGTAATGTATAACCGATAATTATAACTACAAATATAAAAGTTAGACTTTGTTTCTTCCTGGCTAATTTCTGGAACCGCCTCCGTTATCGGCCATCGCTTTATAAACCAGAAGTTTGAATCCTGGAAGAAACAACTTTTGTTTTCGTTGTTTTCAGGTTGGTTAGGACAATTTGGGCCGATCATCCAATTGTCTGAAAAGTAAGATGATCCATGCGCCTTGGAACCAAACCGCATTGGACCAACGTGGTAGGGTACAGTCCAAAAACCCCCTAATGGAGAAAGGGTGCATTAGGAGGGACCTATGTCCATCTGTGGGCTGAAAAAGGCTGATGATAATGATGAATATCTGAAAAGACTGGTCCGATTTTAACGGGAATTTGACTGGAAGATAGATGTTACAGGGAGTAACTAAGGCTACTTTTTAATTTTTTTTTTAATTTATATAACTATACGGACAAATTCGGGTAGTCAATGATATGTTTTTCATTTACATATAGGTATATATGAAATAAGTAATGTATTCCAAAGTCACTTATTTCTGTCATATTTTACATTTAACATAGCTGATGAGACGCTAGAAGCTCGTTATGAAATGTTTAACTAAATGGCTTAGCAAAACTTGCTACACAGCATTTAATTTTACGAAAAACGCAAACGCATTAACTCAAACATATACATTTGTTAAACATAAGCTGTTATAAATATTCGTCGCTCTCAGTTTATTAGAATTCAGAAACTTTTAAAATAGTGAGGTTCACAGACTTGTTGTGACTAAATACAATACAATAGGCAATATAATATATGCTACTTATTATATCAGATGCGTTGTTTTGGTTGACGCAAGAGCACAGACTATCTCCGAAAGTGCCGTCCGAAAGGCTAACACCGAACTAGTCTGTTTTCACTTTCGTTTCCAATTCCCCCTCGTGCACGCGACACACTCACTGACACGCATACCAATGGGGCTTGCGCTGTCGCCATCGACCTTTTGTCACTCACCCATTGTTATAATAACACCCATTTGTGTAACACAGATTTGTACACTGGACCCATCGCGGTATTGCACTGGTACGTGACTACCAAATTTAGGCGCATACGTTGTTGTATTATTTACGATCTTTTTCGAGTTTTAGTACCAGTTATTGATATGGTATACAAAGAAATATTACTAATCTTAAGCTGTGGCACGCCAAATCCACGAAGCGAAATTTATAAAAATTATTTTAGAAATTTTAACAAATTATGTTATTTATAGACTAATACTTTTAAAGTTAGTGTCTAATGTATTTTGCATTAATTTTTTTTTACAAAGGGTCCCTTGTTCTTATACCTCCCTAATTAAATAAAGTACGTTATAATAGCGCCTCCGTACGTACAAAAAATTAACGATATAAAAAATCCCTTTCGATCTACTCTAGCTCGCTCGTGTGGATGTCTCGTTGATTACTTAAATATATTTACGTAGATTTTTATAAAAACAGTAGCAATAAAAGCTACAGTCAGTGATTAAGAAAAAATGCGAGATATTTATATGCACCTCTTGTGCTCTCGTACAATCTCTCTATTGTTACACTAGTTTCGCAACATCACGGACGATGCGAATGACAATGAGAACAGACTTTTAACATATAAAGTTCCAATTGAAGGGACCTCAACCTCTCTCAAAAAAATAAGGACTCCTATAAATAACTCGCTATTGATCTTGCCCACGGTTGTCCCTTCTTTATACCGGTTAAACCAATCTATTATTTTTGTTTCATTAATCCCATAAGCCCATCGATTTGTTGCAAGTTCTTTTTTTTTGTGATTAAAAATAAAACTCGCAACAAATTAACAGTAAATTAAGTACACATAATTTCCCGAAAAAATTTCCAGAGTGCAACCTTAGATGTTAAATGAAAAAAGCGTGGTCAAGTGACATAATCTCAAGTGCATACAATTATTTTTATGATGGTATGAAATAAATCTACCGAGTAGAATGTATATTCGTCACAATTTATATCAATATACGTATGGCAAAATTTGTGTGTATTCTTTTATCATATTAAGAGATGTAGTAGTAATTGCAAGCTGTCAGCCACAAATTTTAAAATACCGTTACTACAAATCTAGACTAAATAATAATTCACATTACCTCACACTTAGCAGCATCATTACTTCTAGAGTTCAAAGAAATCTTACAGCTTATAAAAATTCAAAGAACTGAATACTTAAGAAAAAGTTGAGTACTCAAACATTTGAGGACTGTAAATAGAATATAATTACATTACAACGGATTTGTTCTGCAGTTAACATTTAGGAATCAAAGTGTTCTCACGGCACAACCTAAAATGGAAGCCAAGTTTTCAACACATAGTTTTTTACAACCAAGCGTACGAAATCTGTGTTTCATAAAGTTCCCACCGTTCGTCTGATCACGAGGCGTAACAACGGAAACCATTATCAAATAGATTGAACAGCTTTCAATGAATCAACGGTAATCATTATTTATTTTTATCGGAGTTGCATAAATATTATACGATGACGTAAACGAATTTACACGAATCAGCTATTCCGTTCCGTTGGCCGCAGAAAGTATCAATTGGAAACGGATCTTAGTAACAACGTGCAACGTAACTGGAGGCAAGCCGCGTGGACTCCGGCCCCGTTGCCCCCGCTGCCCCCGTTACACTCATTGCCATTGCTCCCCATTCAATAAATTAAACAGATTGTTAAAAAGTAAAACAATCAAGTAATGGCAAAAAATAAACAAGGGGAAGCCTAGCCTAACTAGGTCGAGCAGGGGTAAAACAAGCTGATAATGATCATGAAATGGTTGCCTTCGGAAATTTTTTACATATTTTACTTAACAAAATCATTACAGAAATTTCTAAATAACAGTGGTATGTATGAAAATAACACTTTTCCAATTTTTTGTAATAAAATATTAAACGATGACACTCAAATACGCTGAACAGGTCGTTTCAGTTCGTTATTTAATCTAAACATAAATAGAAATAAATACAATTAATTCAAAGAAGTCTTCTCCTATCCTTTATTTCTAAATTACTAACAAATTGGTTTGTCCTACAGTTAATAACGCCATTTATTTTAAATACAAAACAATTGTGACAAGCAAACAATACAATTTTCTCGGTATAAATAACCAGTCGTGATAGGTCATTAATGTAGATCTTAAATAGAGAAAGTCCTAGAATAGATATCTGCGGCACCCTCGTACTTATCGCAGCTTGGGGAGATATCTATGTCAACTATATTTATCCAATCTTGATTAAATAGCTATTATTATTGATTGGATATGATAAAACATTTATTGCATCAAAACTATAAAAATAACAAATTTTAAAAATAATAGTTATACATTTTTATTCAGACATTTAACTATATTCAATGAAACGAGGCATTTTTATTTCGTACTAAATCAAATCTTTGCACTTTTTCAGATCCTCTGCAGCCTATTGGCAGTACAAGTGCTATTGGGCCGGCGTGAGCGGCCACGGCAGACTCATCGAGCCCCCATCGAGGGCATCCGCGTGGCGTTATGGCTTCGACACGCCGCACAATTACAACGACCATGAACTGTACTGCGGGGGCTTCACGAGGCAGTGGAATAGGAACGGCGGCAAGTGCGGGGTGTGCGGGGACGCCTGGGACAGCCCTGTGCCGCGACCCCACGAACTGGGCGGACGCTTCGGCAAAGGCGTCATCGTTCGCAAGTACGCGCCCAAGGACACGATCGTCATCAAAGTGGAGTTAACGGCTAGCCACATGGGCTACTTTGAGTTTAGGGTGTGCGAGGAGCCGAAGGCCACTACGCAGGAGTGTTTAGATAAAAACGTTTTAAAACTGGACACCAAAAATGCCACTAAATACTACCCGAAAGAGGGCAACAAAGTGTACGAGATGAATTACCAGTTGCCCGATGACTTGGAGTGCTCACACTGCGTGCTTCAATGGAAGTATATAGCGGGTAATAATTGGGGGACATGCGAGAATGGCTCGGGCGCCGTAGGGTGTGGGCCGCAGGAGGAGTTCAGGGCGTGCGCCGACATTGCGATCGGGGATAAGTTCACGACGTCCACAAGGAGACCGAGACCAACGTACGTGCCACCGAGCAGGAAACCCACTCTGCCAACGCCAGAGGAGTCCACAGGAAGCGCCTGGTATGGCATTGTCATCGCAATCCTCACACTGTTTGTCGCGCTCGCTGTATTGGCCGGCCTCTATTTGTACTACTACAGAGGCGGTATGCGTATAAAGAACCTGCTGAAGAGAAAGGCGGCGCCCGCGGCCCCAGTACCCCCGCCGAGACACAAGAGAACCTCTCTCTCCAGGGAGCAACCACCCGTAATATCCTCCCCAAAACCTGTCTCCGAAGCAGGATTCGAAACTGTCGACCTCCGATCGAAATGACTTACTTAAGATGGAAATAATGAATAATCAGCACTGCCCAAACTGGTGATATTTAAATGTTAAAATAATTTTATATTTGAGAAGAGACTTGACATAAGTGCATTACTTTTAATCTAGTGTTGATATTAATGTACATGCTTAGCGCACTAAGCCACTAGTTTATATTTGTTGACAAAATATATGACCAACATTTTACAATGTGGACCATTGTAAAGATCTTAATATTTCGTACAGATTGTAAGACATGTAATTCATGTGGTTCGTTTTTGTCAAATGCGAACTGTAACTAAGATAATCTAATATAAGCTAGATTTATTGTAGTTGTTTGTAAAGTATATTTATATTTTAAACTGAATAAAAAATTTTGTCACGTACTATTATTTACATTCTTTTTAATCTCCTGTATCATCTGAATGTGACACTCTATCACATGCTTAACTTATCCATTTTGGTTAACAAAAAAATAATTCAATAACTTACATTTTAAAATAACTATATGCGGTCAAGGCCTGGAGTCGCGCTTTCCTTAGACTAGGCAAGTCCTTATTTTCAACAAACTACTTGAAAAGTTTTTCACCAAGTGACGACCATTCGTTAACCACATCGCGCGGTCCACTCGTTGACGACGCTGCGTCCACCCGAGGATGATACGTTGACTACGCTGGACGCCGCGTTGAGGCGGTGCGGGGTGTGGTCCCAGGACGGATAACCGATACGAATGGAGAGATATTAGGAAAAGGATCAACTGTTATTTCTTTGGGTTAACGACAGTGTACGTACATATATTAACATTTTTGAAAACATTAAGTAAAGTATACGCCTATTCTTAAAGTTTTTTGCATTGTATAATTATTACTTTCATTGATTTCAAATAATTAAAAAATAGAGGCCGATTATAGTCTATTTTAAAGAAACTCTTATTATGTCCAGTTATCAATCAATAGTATCAATCAGTTCTTACCATATATTTTTTTTAATTTGTCAATCGTGGCATGGTAAATTTATAAAACTAAATGAATCTTCGAAATTGTTTAACGACTTGTAATCTCGTGAAATTAGTGGGCAATTATAACTTAATACCCTTAAAAGTTTATTTGCTTCTGATACAACTGACGCGTTGTAAATAATTATAAATCGTGCTTTGTCGCCGTGTCACAATTTTTATTATTAAGCTACTGAGTGATGTTTACAATTAAAACAAAATATTTTACATGTGTCGTCGTGTGCATTTTTAATTAAGCCCCAGTTAAGTCTTTATGTATAAATGTGTTTCAATTTAAAAAATCCTAAACACGCACAAATTTACATTTCGTACTTTTGTTTTGAAGTTTTAATTAGTTCTTATTTATAAAAAAAAAATAGTTCAGCTAGACATATTAATATCGTATATAACGTACACAATATTCTTTCTTAGTAAATCGACATCATACGAAGCAAAAATATTGAACAAAATCCATATAATAAATCTGCATTTACCCTATATCTTGTCTGCAACCATACAAATCCTATACATATTATTATTGTATATGATACATAATCGTGGACTTAATCTAACAGTAGCATAAAAGTAAACAAAAATTTAAGAAAATATTACACGATACTATAGTTCCATATCGTATTGCTAACATATTGAATTACAAAATTTATAAGAATAAAATAGTTCCCCAAACACCGGGTCACAATTTAAAAAAAACTTCGGTTTTCGTTTTCGACAAATTGAAAAAATCAAATTCATTACCTAAATCTATCTAATTTTTTATTAGATAGAGCAAATAAGTTAGAGTTAAGTTTATTCGCTAAATCATAAATGTGGGTAAGCATTCGCTGTTATGCTGAGAAATATAGTAGAATCAACGAGGTCTAGTGCTTCCTTATATACGCTTCTAAACCACTTCATTACCACATTGAGCATTAGGGGTCTAGCCGCTAGCTACATTATAGTCACGGAAGATCTCATTCTTAAAAGAATATACCTACAAAATTTTCGAATCGAAAATCGATGACAACAAACCAAAAAGTATTCTTTTAAAAAAAAAGTTAAATGTTATAGTTGTTAATAATAAAATATTAAGTAGAAATAAAAATGCTTAATTGTCAATATGAAAAAACAAAAACTAATATTAAAAACAACAAAAGTAATATTTAAAATTAAATGTCATAGCAGGACAAACGTCAGATATTCAAAATTTAAACAATAAGTATAGTGTCAATGGAATGAAAATTATTCTCAATGTTTTATATATTATAAGATTTTTTATAAGTATCATATCTCCTAAACTTCTCCTGAACTTCCAAAAATAATTAACAAACAAATTTAGACAAACCAGGCCAGCCTTTCACGAGCTATAGCGAAATTAACGAGCGGCAATCGATTTTTCTTTATGAATGTTACGTTTTAATATTATCTGTTACGTCTCGCTCAACCTGACACAGATTGTCATTATATTATATGTCAGTGTCAATCGGCAAATAACGACAAGCACAAAACAAACGTGCAGCGAAAACTATAAAAAGACACGAAATTGCATTTATTTTCTGAACAATATATTTTCTAAGAAGAAATGGCGGTGCGTCCGCAGCATATTCACGATGGTGGTATTGTAGAACGCCGACTGCGGCCAATATACGGTAAATATCGTATTAACCTATAGATAATGTACATTTGGATGATTGGTTTAATGTTTTAATTTATGGGATTACAGATTGGTTAGACAATGGTATGAATAAAAAAGCATTGCAGGAAGCAGAGAAGGTACTTAAGAAATCTCCAACTCTTCAACCTGCACGAGCTCTAAAAGCTCTGGCACTTTTAAGGTTAGGAAAAAGAATCGAAGGGCAGGGAGTATTGGACTCCCTCGCTGAGGAGAAACCAAGCGATGACACCACGCTTCAAGCGATGACTATATTCTACAGAGAAACTCAGCAATGTGAGTAACTTAATTAAATGTTTATTCAAATTTGTAAGTGATACATCTCAAATTATTTTTAGAACAACCTTTACGCTTTGCTATATAAATTAAATACAAATATGGTACCTAGTAATTTTTTTATGTTATGTAGCATAATTTCAACTCTAAAATATATGTATTTGTGAGTTTTTAATTATAACGGATTATTAATAATATGAATAGATATGCATTTCAAATAAATTTTTGATAATGCTTATTGAAAACCAAAAATAATTTTTATCACCTATAAATTGTGTCAAGAGGATCAAACCACAAAGTGGCAAGGCATATTTTTTTATTAACTAAAATTTGATTATTTTACTATACTAAATGTGATTATAAAATTCTTTCCAGTACACAAAGTGTGTGCACTCTATGAAGCAGCAGTAAAATCTGAGCCAACCAGTGAGGAGTTGCACTCCCACCTGTTTATGTCCTATGTGCGTGTGGCTGATCATCGGGCACAACAGAGAGCTGCTATGGCTCTTTACAAATTGGCTCCTAAGAACCCCTATTATTTTTGGGCTGTTATGAGCATTGTTCTGCAGGTTGGTTTAGAATTGCATTTGACATGGCTTAAAAATATGTTGTATGTAACAGTTTCCATATATAATATTTAAAATTAAATGTCATAGCAGGACAAACGTCAGATATTCAAAATTTAAACAATAAGAATAGTGTCAATGGAATGAAAATTATTCTCAATGTTTTAGTATCATATCTCCTAAACTTCTCCTGAACTTCCAAAAATAATTAAAAACCAAATTTAGACAAACCAGGCCAGCCTTTCACGAGCTATAGCAAATTAACGAGCGGCATCGATTTTTCTATATGAATGTTACGTTTTAATATTATCTGTTACATCTCGCTCAACCACGACATGGCTTAAAAATATGTTGTATGTAACAGTTTCCATATATTTAGTCAAGTTGGTATAGTAGTTCTCTAATAACCGGCTATGGAAGTAAGACCACAGTCGCTTTTTCTGCTAGAAAACAGGCATGTGATAAATAATATTGTGTAATTACTGTGTTAATGAGATGTAACAATGCACTGCCTTAATCAATACTTTTTCTATAATACTCATTGCTTTTGCATATTAAAACACTCGCCATCATTATGCAAAACAATATCATGTTATGTATCTATATTATTTGTAAATTATGGTTCCTGCCAATACTTGATTTTTTTTTACTTTAAATTGCACCTGTACTTTTTAATGAGGTTAATTGCATTCATGCAAAAAAAATAATTTATACATATACATTTTGCAAAATGATAAAAATCTGCCATTGGTGAGATATTCCTCACTAGCTGCAATAGCATTTAATCTAAAACTATGTAATGAGTAATGATTTTTGTAAAATCATGATCACCATAATGGTGAACCCATGGTAGGAGTTAGAAGAATAAATATCATAAGAAAAAAACTCTAGGTTTCTTTACTGAAAGTGTGAATAAAAGATTCTGAAAAATGTACTGGACTGTCATAGCAGAATAAGAAAATTTCTACAAATTAATGCAAAAGTAACACTCATACAGGCCTCAATATGTGCTTTTCTTGATATTGTAACCATCATGACTTATTTTCAAATAATTGCATCTAATTCTGAATTGCCTATACATGATTTTTGAACCTATCCCTTGCACCAAGTAAGATGATCCATGCTTTGGATGGGCATGTAAAAAGTCAGTCTACCCACCAACCCGCACTGGACCAGCGTGGTGGGATACTGTCCAAAAGCACCCTAATGGAGAAGGTGTGGAGTAGGGAGGCCTATGTCTAGCAGTGGAGTAACACAGGCTGATGATGATGATGATCCCTTCCACTGTTCGGAGACCACCAATGAGTCTTTCTATCTTGGTTAGAGAAGCCTCAACATGCAATAAAGACCCTTTAGAATCTTCCTCATGCCTAGCATTGACCACAGCCTTTGCAAACGCTTCACTTACTATTATACTTTTAAAAAAAATTTACAATCACAGGTATTTAGAAATCCTCTGCCTTTCTACATTGGTTGGCGCACCCACTAATATAACGGAAGTGTTGCACCTAGGGCATTTTTCACTCACTTTTTCCTCAAGCCTCAATATTTGGTTAACACTCTTCTAGTGATTTGCTCGCACAGCCTCCAATGGCCTGCTTCCTTTAGCAAGTCATCATTCATCCTTACTTTACTACCTTAATTATCTAAAAATTACCCATTGATTTGTTATTAATTACAGGCAAAGTCAATGGATGACATTTCAAAGAAAGGTATTCTTCTTACCTTAGCCCAGCGAATGATTGATAACTTTATATCAGACAATAAAATGGAGGCAGAGCAAGAGGCGCGGCTTTACATAATGATACTTGAACTGCAAGAGAAGTGGGAGGATATTGTAAAGTTCATTGGAGGGCCGCTATATTCACAAATTATTCCTGGCTCTATGTTACAAGCGAGCATACCCTATTTAAAGAAGCTGGGCCATTGGAGAAAGCTGAATCTCATATGCAAAGAACTGTTATGGGACAATCAGGATCGTTGGGATTACTACATGCCTTATTTTGACTCGGTCTTCGAATTAATAAAGGGCGCTGATCCAGTTCCCGACAATTGTACAATGTCAGTAGACAACACTGCAGAAAAGTGCCATGAATTTATTTGCCAATTAGTCGAGAGCGTTTCCTCAGGACGAACCTTGCGAGGCCCTTACCTGGCCAGGCTGGAGCTGTGGAAGCGTCTTTCCGAGGGCGGCGACCCCACCGCCCTGCTAGGGAGCGGAATGGCCCTGTGCGTCCAGTACCTCAGGGTGTTCGCCCACAAATCTTGCGCCGTACCCGACATCAAGCCCTATTTGCCCATGATACCAGTCCAAGAAAGGGAGGAGCACTGCAGAGACTTTCTTACATGTTTGGGTTTCGACGAGAACAGTGAACCTGAAACTGTGAGTATCCTCAGAGTGTGTTTTCTATATTCGAGGCACTCGTCTTCTAACACTTCTACCAAAACTCTAGGCGTCGGAGATTCAGCGGCACATTTCGTGCATCTGCGCGTGGCGCGTGTGCGCCCCCGAGGCGGAGGGCGACGGCGGCGCCGAGTACGAGCGCATCGCGCGGCTGCTCTCCGCGCACTACTCGCGCTGCCTTCGCGACGGGCTGCTCTCCTCCAGCGCCACCGAAGCCTGCGCCGCCGACAGCTACGCCACGCTCGCCGCACACCACTACTTCCAAGCGGGTAAATCTCCCACCCTCCCCTCGCCACCTCCGACTAGGGCGCATTCATCGTTGACGTTATTCTTCTCTCCTGTCTAGCGATGCGGCGAGAGAACGCCGAGCCCCTCGTGGAGGCGTTGGCCCTACTGGAGCTGGCGCTGCAGTACTCGCCCGCCAATCTACACATCAAGCTGCTGCTGCTTGCGCTGTACCACGTGCTCGGTGAGTGCGGCGACTCCAGGTCGCTAGTCGCTCGCCTCCCCGATAGTCAGGACCGCTGACCTTTCGCAGGAGCCGGCGCCGCGGCGGACGTGGCGTTCGCGCGCCTCGAGGCGAAGCACGTGCAGCTTGCGGCGCTGTGCTGGCTGCACGCGGCGCGGCTGCCGGCCGTCTCGCCGCGCCTCGCGCCCGCCCGCCTCGCGGACGCGCACGCCTTCTACCGCCACCACGCCAAGGACGTGAGTACCGCACGAGTCGGGTGCGATCGCTCCGAGCGAATCGAACCGCGCGTTGACCACCACCTTCGCCGTTTTCGCAGAGCGTGGAACATCTCATGTACGGCTACAAGTACGGCACCTTCGAGAAGCTGGTCGAGTTGAACGCTTGGCACGCGCGGCTCGAGTCGTGCGCGTGGGCGGCGACGGTGGCGCGCGAGAGGGCGTTGCTGGCGCTGCAGCAGCCGGCGCCCGCCGCGCCCGAGCTGCCGCCCGTCCTGCCCGCGGCGCTCACGTGAGTCGCCCTCCGCGCCCCTCCGCCTCGGCGCACGCTCGCCTCTCACAGCGGTGCTCGCTCTCCAGGGACAACCGGGATCTGCGAGTGATGGTGAGCTGGGAGCCTCCGCAGCGACGAGACCCCGAGCTGAAGGCGCACACCTTCGAGCTGGACGTGGCGTTCCTCAGGCTGAAGGACGCGCTGGTGAGCGCGGTGGTGGCTTGCGCGGACGCCGCCTCCGCGCCGCAGGACCCCGCCTCGCTCACCGGGCTGAGGGAGCGCGCGGAGGCGTTGGCGGAGCAGGTGCGGCGCTGCCGGGCGTTGGAGCCGCGCCCCTCGAGGCCGTCGCTGGGCGCGCCGCTGCCCTCGAGGCTATTCGGTGAGGCCATGGCGGATGGCGGAGGTGGGAGCGAGAGCGATGCGCGAGGGGCGTCGCATTGAGGGCCGGCTTGTCTGTGGCAGCGCTGGTGCAGTCGGGCGCGGACTTCGGCGGGCTGTACGAGGGCGCGCTGCGGCTGGCGGAGGCGGCGTGCGCGCGGCACGCGGCGGGCGCGGAGGGCGCGGCGGGCGTGGCGGCCGTGGGCGAGGCGGCGCGTGCGCTGCGGACGGTGCTGCTGGCGGCGCGACCGCACTTGGCGCCTCCGCCCGCCGCGCTGCTGCAGTGGCGCGACTCGCTCGAGCACCTCTCCAATTTCCTAGAGGTATGCCCGTACCAGTCGTGTCCCCGGAATTTATCTCGTTCATGTACATTTGTTTTTCCGACGCTTTGAACACTTTCCAGCGGCGACACGATAATGTTTTCACCGCTCTGTGACAGAAATAAAGACCGAGTGTATATCTAGTCGGTCCTATTTAAAAGTCGACCTTCCTACATTAACTTATTTCAGACTTACCATATGCTCGAAACCTATCAAACCTCTACGCTTTAGACGTAGTAGCCAACGATCTATTATTCGTCAACATTAATTCGATCGAAGGTAATCTCGATGCCCTCGAGCTAGTTCCGTGTGTAGTGAACTCATCCGTAACATTCGCCAATTTCAGTTTGTGGGGGTGATGACGTACGTGCTGGGCGTGTGCCAGGAGCTGGTGGCCCCCGCGTGCCTCAAGAAGTCCAAGCGGAAAGCGAACCACTCGCCCGAGGAGGCGGAGACGGCGCTGCTTCTGTCGGGGGTCGCAGACGAGCTGGCGGCGCTGCTGGCCGCCGTGGAGGAGCGCCTCGAGGCCTGGCCGAGGAGGGCGGAGGCGGAGGAGGAGGCGAGGAGGAGGAGGAGGGGCAGGAGGCGCAGCGGAGGCGGGAGGTGCGCGAGAGGCTGCGCCGCAGCCACGAGGAGGCGCTGCGGCACGCGCGCGACACGCTCGCCGCCAAGCGCAAGTGGCTCTCGGCGCCGCGCTGACGGAGGCCCTCTCGCCCGCAGATTATATCTTTTATATATTTCAGAATAGCGCTAGGATGAACCTTCTCAATAAAATGGAACTGAACACTCGAAATCGGTACTTTTGTTTTCGACGAACCCCACGAGCGGGCTCCGGTCGCGTTCGCCTCTGGCCGGCCGCTGATGACGATTCTCCGAAGTACAAGACCAGATTGAAAGCTTTTTCCCGCCATCACAACACATTATAATTTTAATGTTGACGTTATAAAAACAACACAATTGGTAAAGGACAATCGAGTATACGCTGACATATTAAAAAGTTATATTACGATAGACATACCAGATAATATTTTCAAACATTTACATCAATTTACCTCAGTACCTACGAAATGGTGATATTTTAATTACACAGATAACACACCCATTAATTAATTATTGGTTGCAGGAGCAAAGACTATACTTAAAATATAGCATTTGATGAATGTTTATTTCGTACATTATTGAGGTATTACTTTTGTAAACAAAAATTATCTTTACAAACTACCTAAACAATTTTGTTGCGTTTAAGAGATAAATATAAGCAAATGGGGAGGAATATCGCATATACAAAGATTTCTGATTACAACAAGTAAAATTGCACAATGATGCAGTGTTGTTCAGTTTTGCCGTCTAAAAGAAAACTACTGAACAACATGTCAATATTTAAATTAAACTTTCATAGGTTTTTATTGTATTCCTTATATCAACCAACCGAAAGACCAAACAAAACATGAACTCTTAAGGTTGTAATGTGCAGCAGCAGATGCTAATTTTAAATAATTTATTGTATACATTCTAGACAAAGAAAAATACAAACTAAATATTTATTTTTTTGTAAATAACTCATTCATCAAAATAAAAGTAATATTTAAAAATAGTTACACAAATTTATTACTCTACATTAATCAAATTAAATAAATATGACATGTACTAGTAACAATAACTATGAGCAATTGATTTGACGAAATGGTTTAAAAACCACATCTCAATTTAAAACTCATACTACACAAATTTCACTCTTTTCGTGTAAATTGAACATTATTCTCCAGTAGGATGAGAAACAAATTAAAATAAGTTTTAGCCTAAGCATAGAGCAGAGGTTCAGAAAAACCTACTCGATGGGGATTAACATGCTTTAAAATTCTAATACTCATCGTAGTGTCTACTGAGCCACAACTAAATGTTTAAAATATGTGTCCAGCTTATGTTAAAGTATTATTAGCGAAGAATACACTGCCCTAGATGAATAACATGTCTGTCTCTAGAACTAAACACGAGCCTTGTTAGTTAGTGTTTTGTTTCGATTGAATATGGTGCTATTTTAATTGATTCGAAATAAGCTTTGGTTTCATTTTAACATCGCGCTGGCGCGAATGTTTCTTCGATACTAATTGTTGTGAAAATGTACGGGAATTTCATATAACTCTGCCTGTTTTGACTGAACTAACTTTTTGTATAAAAACGCTTAATGAATAAAGAGAAAGCGATGTTGGGGGTTTAATTATATTTAAGCGTGTATCGATAAAAGTTTTAACCATTCGATATATGGAACATCAAGTAGTGCTAAGTAGTGTCATAAAACCGTGCTTCACAGATATTTTTGTAATGTGTACAGTGGCTAATACTATGTATTACTAACAAACGTTGAGCATTTTTATTTCGCCCGCAACCTTGGTAGACCAACATGGCATCTTTATCATGTATGAGTAGTTAATGGAGGACAGACTGTCTCTGCACTTGCCGGCCACAAGCCGCTTGTACTTGTTTCCGTGTACTTATCGTCTTAGAAGTTACTTAGATCTGACCTAGATCTGC
Source organism: Lamproptera curius (assembly GCA_029286875.1). Lineage (NCBI taxonomy): Eukaryota > Metazoa > Arthropoda > Insecta > Lepidoptera > Papilionidae > Lamproptera > Lamproptera curius. The sequence continues at coordinate 655,824 of JAGSMT010000179.1, read as the reverse complement.
TTCTCGAACCACGTGCGGGGGCCTTTAATAGTAAACATCGGGACTGGAAGTGCAGTACGCCAAATAAAACCGGCAATATATTGCATGGTCTTGAGGAGCCACTCAATATAAATATAATAGCTTCCGCAACCTTAACTAGACACTCATACTCGGGCATAGACCTGCTTTTACTCAAAGACGTCTCGCTCGATGTCGTATCAATAGAGTTAGGCTCACCACCATGGATGACCACTTGCCGGTCTTATTCAAATTGGCCCAAGGCGCCTGTGCGGTTTCTACGACCAAAACCGTAACAAATTAGCTTGTGTTAGCATTATCTTGAACGCAAACACAAGGCGATGTACTCCCAAAACTTCTCAAACCTACAAGTGATAATGGATAGTGTAGACAGAGCATACATTGTCATAGTCTCACAACGCATATCTCATCAGCCATCGACGACTCTGAAAGGACGGTCAAACTTTCGGGCGACCGTAATTTTGGCCCACCGTTCAGTATTCGATGTTTAATAAGAGAGAAAATTGCATTAAAGCGGGCGTTTTATCGTTATCCGTCCGAGTCAAACCGTTTTCGCTATAGGCAACTCCAGTTAGAGGTCAGAGACCGGATAACGTTACATCGCAAGATCTGACAGAAGTGTTACAGCTATCGCACATTGCTTACTTGCAGTTGGCTCGACGTATGAAGTCGGATAACCACGACGCCATACCGCCGTTAGCCAGGCCAACCGGTGGCCTTTTAGCCTTCGATGACTTCGAAAAGACCGAATATATAGCCGATACGCCATCTCACGAACACGTCGACGCGGCCCATCTATTGGAGGTTGGCCGATTAGATGCACTTAGAGCTGCCTTGCCGCCAGAGGGCGATCATTTAAAACCAGTGACCCCTTAGGAGATCCGAGATACCATTAAAGGTCTTAAACTCCGGTAGGCACCTGGCCCAGACAGTATTTCACATAGAACTCTAAAATACTTGCCAGACCCATTGTCAACATTTTTACACATCCTTTTATCAACTTGCACTTTTCCTGACGCCTGTAAAGAAGCCATTGGCTTCTTACAGGCGTCATAGTTCATCGGTATTCCAAAGCCGAATAAGCCCTCTAACCTACCCACGAGTTATCGTCCAATTAGTTTGCTCAATTGCTTAGGTAAACTATATGTTCGCATAATTCTTTTCCGGTTGAAAGACTACGCTTTCTCAAATAACTTCATCCCAGACGAGCAATTTGAATCCAGACCAAAGCGCTCGTGTCCCGTTAAAGAAAACCTCGAATCAAAGGACTAGTACCAGACAGGCTAGTCACATCATCCAAGCCTGCTTGTCGAATCGCTTTTCGATACCAAGTAGAAGGTACCTTGTTTACGAGCCGACCACTACTAGCAGGCGTTCCTTTAGGATCTGTACTATAGGCCCTCTTATTTATTTATTTACACTTAATGCACATATTGTACAAAGGCGGACTTAATGCTATATGCATTTTCTACCAGTCAATCTTAGGGTGGTGCAAGAGATAACAGTTGGGAGGTGCAAAAACAGTAAGCGAAAGAAAGGAAAAAAATATGAATACATGTACGCATAATTACAAATATAATATAAGCATATATATGTACATATCCATATATAAATACACTTTCATTTATATATATATATACATATTACAAGAAATAATTATAAAATGTCTAAAACATATACATAATATACCCTGATGTCTACAAATCCCTGAATAAGTCCTTAGCAGTGGCGTAGCGTGCCTTGTCGGGGCCCCCTATTAAAAATTTTTTTGGAGGCCCTTATATGGAGGTAAAGATTTTTCGCAAAAGAAAAAAAATGTTGTGAGTAGAAATATTTATTTATCACACAATTTTACAAACAAAAATCAAATTTTAAATATTCACTCTCCTTGCCTTTTTTTCGGCAAACTGATTTATTACATCATTTATGGCTGATGATGATTTTAGTTTTTCCTAAGTTTTTGCCTCTATGGACAATAGTGAGATGTCTGTCAGCCGTTTAGTAATTTTTTATTAGTTTTAATTTTGGTAAACTTCTTTCTGCCGTTGCGGTTGTAACTGGAAGGGTCCAGAATAAAAAGCATGCTGTGATTACCTCGGAAAAAACTGAATGCAAGACTATTGAATTTTACTAGCAATAATTCAATGAGTTCTTTAATGGAACAATTTTTTTAAATTTCAGAATTTAAGCTTGTTTTTAGAGCCTTTTATTGGTCACAAAGGTTAAGTGAGATGTCTCTACTGTATTTAGCAGACAGTTTTCCGGAAGCGTTTAATATCTCTTCGCTTGAAGAAGATAAGAGTTTCTCCGGTTGTAATATTTCGAATATACTACTCAGGTTGCAAAGGCTCTGAAATTTTTCCGATGTAGAGTGTTGCAAACTTTTGAACACACGCTTAAGGCGGGAAAAAAAGGAATTGCTTTATAGAATTTTCTCATTTTTTATATAAAACAAATTAGAAAGTATTTATTCTTTTTCCTTACACACTTTGGGGGCCCTTGTGGCCCGGGAGCAATACGGCGGTAGCTGCGCCCCTGGTCCTTAGACAAGTGTTTCACGCTCTACACGATCGACATACCTAAGCCCGACAATGTCAATTTAGCATCTCTATTGTTCGTCACGAAGACCAAATTTCAGTTCTAACAGGCTTCAGAACGCGATCAATCGGTTAGGCGATTGGTTTCGTAATTTAAAAAATCGTAAAAAGTAATACACTTTCATCGGTCCAGGCTTCAGGATAAGGCCACGCGCTTGTCGATGCCAAACACTAGAGCAACTAACACTTTACGGCCAACCGATCACATGGAGAGGAAGGCCAAAGAACTAGGCGTGACCTTCGACTGCAACATGTCGTTCAAAAGTCATATTCATGGAAGTTATGAACAAAGCTTTGTTCTTTTCAAGCAAACTTACAACCTAACAAATTTTACCAGCATTAGTACCCGCACGACATTATCTTTGACGTGTGCTTGATCAGTGTACTTTATCAAGGATTTGTCGTTTGCCAAATCTTAGCAATACGTAGCGGATCGGATTGTTGAAAATATGATGAAAATTGGTGCAATATCTTCTCTCGTCTGGCCTATATGACCATATACACTAGTGATGCAACGGATAGTAGTTTGGTCGGATACCAGGTACCAGATATTCGGCCTCATCACCGGCCGATATCCGGTATCCGGCCGCCGAATATTCGGTTGGCCAAACGATACCTACATTTTAGTTTGGCGGCGGGCGCGTCGTACAGGTATTAACCTGTTTCTTATTGTTCTGGAACTATTTGAAATAGAAAAAGACGATCCAAAGAACGTAATGTGTTTAATTTGCAAATCAAAATGATCTCGTGGTAGCGAGAAGCAAACAGAAGATTCTTCTATGAAAAACTATTTGCATAGCAAACATCCCGACAGATCCTGCGAAATTTACGGTAGTCCATTTTCAAATTCATGCAGCATGCGGAAGCAGAACTTTTCCTTCTACGAGTTCATTTGCAATTACGAGCGCTCTCGCGCAGCTGGCTTCAATTCAACAATAAACTTTGGCAGAGACAGTTGAAAGCAAACAGTATTGGGGTATCAATGACACACAATCTAAAGAATATCATAATTTAATTGGTGAAATGATTGCGTTAGATAAAGAGCCACTATCGATGGTGGTCAGAACTGGTTTTAACAGGCTTATGCCTCGGTACAAAATCCCTAGTGGTATTTATAACTGAATAAATAATACCCGACATTTATGACTTAATAAAAAAAATATGGAAAATACTACAAAATCAGCCGTGGTGTCTGTTACGTTAGATATATGGACTTGCCACCACAATAATGAAAGCTTTTTAGTTTTATAGCCCATTGGATATCTCCTGAATTCAAACTGCAACATGGCGTATTGGCAATGTAACCCTTTTCAGGATCTCATAACGGGGAGAATATAGCGAACGAGCTAAACGTTATTGCCACGCACTGGAACATTCCTCAGAATAAAATACACGTTGTTGTGCAAGATAGTGAGGCTAATATAGTAAAAGGAGTTCGTGTGGCTGAATATTCACTAGCTCCAAAGAGTCATCACTGAATCACATAAATGTCACCCTGATTTAATGGAGATGTTTTCTGCTTCTAGGCGTATTGTAACCCATTTCAGTCGCTCGGATCAGCGCAAGAAAAACTGAAAGCCATTCAAAAGGAGCTGAAGTAGCGGAAACAGTTTGTGCAAGATGTCAGTACACGTTGGAACTCCACCTACTATTTACAGGTGCGTTTATTAGAGCAGAAACAATCTGTATCTTTATACATTGATGACCACGATGTCTGATCAGTATTCGGCCGGATATCCGTCGCATCTCTAATATACACAGATCAACTTCTATGCAACAGAACCTTGCTAAAGGATATAGAACGTAACCCATGGTAAAACTTGACCATCTTTTTGGGATGCCTAAATATGTTTTATGCTACCTTACCGAATACCTTATGATATCCAATCATTCAATGCAGGTCGCGTTACGCCCCATGGGCAACATGCCCCTCTAAACGCGGGCCGAATAACCCAGGATTTTTGGGGCCTGTTTATTTTCCTTACCCCAAATAATTGTAACCCTTCAGAAAAACTCCCCTATCGGCTGGAATAAGCTGTTTACCTGTAACATGTGCACATAAAACTATTGTGAAAACAAAGCAACCAAGAGTCAGTATAGAGCAATTGGTTTTACCTGCTTTTCATTCTAGTAATCTATTGTTACCCGGAGATCACTGAGACTGTCAGGCAGACAGTCGAATGCCAATTGGTGTTTTCTGGGTACCGTTCGATTGCTTGTGAGAAGTACTCTCGAAGTGTATACGATCTATATTTTAATTTAGCTTTTCGACGAATAAGGAACGACATTATTAGAGCTTTATGTAGTAATATAAGTTATAGTAAGTATTAAGTACTGGCAACAATTTGTACGACCAACTGTGTAACCGTCAGGGTTTTTAGATAGCGTATCACGCAAACGTGACACGTGCCCTCGAAGCGAAGGATACTGCACATACAACTGCTGGAAATAGATATAAAACACGCGCCGTAGATGAAGGCACTCACCGCTGCTTACTCTCGATGTTCGCTATCTTATATAGGCCTATTTTCATGATGATCATCATCATCAGCCTGTGTCAGTCCACAGCTGTACAAAGGCCTTCCCTTCACCGGTGGTAGGTCCCCTTTTTACATGGGACCGTCTGGGTGGGTACCACCGCGGTGCCTATTTCTACCGCGAAGCAGTAGTGTGAAAGCACTACTGCGTTCCGGTTTTAAGGGCACCGTAGCCAGCGTAATTACTTGGTAAACGAGACTTAACATCCTATGTCTCACTGTAGGCAGCGCGTTGGTGATACCAGTATTGCCAATGTCAATGGGCGTCGGTGACCACTTTCCATCAGGTGGGCCGACTGCTCGTCTGCCTGCGTTTGTAATAAAAAAGGCCTTCTCCGTTAGGGGGTTATCTGACCGTATTGCACCACGCTGCTCCAATACGGGTTGGTGGATGGACCGACTTTTTACATGCCTATCCGACATGGGTCATCTTACTTTTCAGACAATTGGGTGATTGACCCAAATTGTCCAAACCAACCAGAAAACAACGATTACACAAAGTTGTGTCCCCGCGGGATTCGAACCCACGCCGTCCGGTTTATAAAAAGGGCCAATACCGCTAGGCCACGGAGGCGGTAGGCCTATTTTAGGCAAAACAAATAATCTTGATGCGGTTCGTAAACGTACGTAGATTATACATTCACAGCTAATAAAAGACCACGGTAACTTCATATACTTTATTTACAACACGAATATTGCAATCCATTTCGTTTTCAATATCAAACAACTCTTTGATGGTTATGGTAAAAACGAGCCATTACTCGCTCACGTCCATTTCTATTCCAAAAATACAATTCCCTAATAAAACGTCACATAGGGGTTCAGCTGTATCATTAACTAAGGGAATTCCATAACGATACGTACCATTCAAACCGATTTACAAATAAGTTATTGCCTACAAGTCTTCTCCGTCGCGTCCATAATGATATATTATTTCATACAGAATTCGTACATTTGTATTATAGGTGATTATAGCAAATTATCTAGAATTTTGTGCAGCAAATATATAGAATCGTTACAACAATTAAGATACTGACTGGCTGCAGCCTTGGGCCGAGTACGGAAGACCACAAAATAACAACTGAGATGCACGCAGATAACATTTAAATAAAACTCTTCATACAACGAAAACATAAATAGTCACACAATATTACACAGCTACATAAAATTACATAAAATTAACGGCTCGGAACTTAAAAATTATTAGAACTTTGATGGAAATGTAACACGACTTCCACTTGGAGAACACGAAACACTGCTACTCTTACGCTATACGCCAAGAGAGTGCGATACTAAATCATGAACCAGTTCCGAGCATGCACCAAAAGATAAATAATAAAACAATAATTATTACACTTAAAACATTATGCACCGATTAAACGTAGACCCAACGAATGAAATATCAACATTTGACAAATGATTCGCAGCCATTTTGAATACAGAACATTATAAAAATTTACAGAAATAGTCTTCACTAATATCGAGTCGCGTAACCTAATATGTAATCTAGCTGAATAATATAGCATGTGGTCAATGTGAGCCGTACGGAAGGGGCCTTCGACCTTCTCTACCTTTCCGATGGAGCACACTCGTAGCGACGTGAATGAACAGGCCTCGAGAGGAGAGCCGCTCCCGTGCGGGCACATCGTAAGGAATGTAAAGTGAATCTGCAGAAATGCGCAGGAAGAGGCGTCAGTCGCCTCCCGTCCTGCCTTTGTACTGTAGCCGAAGCGCCGGAACCACTCGAAACGCATAAATATAAAAATGTCCGCGGAGGCCTGCTGGCCCTCGGCCGGCGCCGCTCCCGCTCCTAATACTGTAAGCAAGCTTGGACCCCGGGGCGGAGGCGCCGCGGGCCGAGGGGACTCGTACGGGGGGGCTCGTGGCGGCGCTCTCACAGCGTGTGGAAGAGGTCGCGCGCGCCGCCGCGGGGGGAGCGGCGCGCCGAGCCCTCGCTGAATCAGCTGCCGCCGCGCTCGTGCTGCGCGCGGCGCCGCGCCGTCTGGCGCTGGTGCTCGAACTCGAAGTCGTCCTCGGTGAGCGCCAGGCGCTGCATGTGCGGCAGCAGGTGCTCCTCGGCCAGCACCTCGGGCGGCGGGTGGCGCAGCAGCTCCAGCGTCTCGCACAGGCCGTGCGCGCGGCGCCGCGCCTTGGGCGGGCCCAGCGCGCCCGCCAGGATCACCAGCGCCGCCTTGAACAGCACCTTCACGCCCTCGCACAGGAAGCAGTCCCACACGCGCAGCAGGCTGTCCCAGGGCAGCGTGCGCGTCAGCGCGCACAGGAACCACTCGGTGGCGTACAGCACGGGCTCCACCTTGTGGCGCAGCAGGTGGCGGTGCACCGCGGGCGCCGTGCGCCGCAGCAGCGCGTGCAGCATGGCGCCGTCGCGCTGCAGCACCTGCGCGGGAGATTCACGGTTAACGACGGTTTCGGGGAGCGAATGACGCTCATGAAGCGTGTCGGCACCTCGAGGCCCGGGTTGTAGTATCCGCTGAGGTACTTGTCGCTGATGCTGACGAGGCACCAGAAGGCCTGCACGGAGGGCATGTGCATGAGCAGGAAGGCGGCCACCGGCGCCTGCGCCTGGAAGTAGCCCACCTTCGGGTTGAGGACCGAGTACGCCTTCAGCACGGAGAAGAGCTCTTGCTGCCTGCAAACATTACAATCGTAAAACAATAAATCAGAAACGTTTTTTACTCGAATGTTACGCTTCAAATGGTAAACTTCATCTAACACAGAGTTCGCGGGAAGCTCTCGTCCCCACAAACTAGGTGGCCGACCTTTTTTGCTAAAATTAAGGTCACGCGTACAAACTTTTGACATTTGTTTATTTTATTTAGGAGACCTAAGGATAGTTGACGATCGGTTTACGAACCGGGGCACCGACTGTCTGGCGACTGTATGAATCGGTAGCTGGGGGCGGGGAGAACCGCCCTGGAACGCGGGTGTATCTAGTGTACGCGGTTTGTGTGTTTTACTGTGACCGTAAGCGAAGGCGAACTACAGGTGAGTGTGTGCTATTCCTACTTGTGTGGTGTGTAAGGTTGGATGTCGGGACCACCGTTGGGTCCGGAGTCCCGGCGAACACTTCCGACGGGGGTCGAGGAAATATTTCGAATTTATTTACAGTACCTGGAATTTATGCAGGACCGCGAAGTACATATAAGCTAACGATTGGCATGCATAAGCAGTGATTGGCGTGCATAAGCCTTATATAACAAAAAAAAAGTAGTTTTGTACAGACAATTTGTAGTGTAGTGAACTCACAACAAACAACAGTGCAGTAAAGGAACAAAGCTGTGTGGAAAAATTAATAATATTCAAATAAAAATAAAATTAAAAATAAAGAGTAAATTGGAATTAATAATATTGATTTTCGGCAGAGTTTTTAAAGTTGTAGTATGAAAGCCTTTACTTTTCTTCTAAACGTATTTTTACTGCGATTTATCATCTTCATTGAAAAATGATATACATTTTCACCTATAGGATTCATTATAGGATATTGTAGCGCATCATATGATCGATGTGCTTCGGACACACGCTGCAGTTGATTGCTTCGTCGATGCAAAAACAATATCTCGGTTTTTTAAATTTTCAACTACGACAACAATAGCGACTTCGTCAATTGTCGCTTGCTCGGGTGTTGTCCTGCAGGCGTCTTATCAGCTTTGATGACAATTTTGTGATTCTCAGACGGCAAAGTCGGTCGTCAATAAAGCAACTAATTCGTTATGTTCCTGAAAAACGTTTGGAGTTATCTTACAATTGGTTCTCTACCGAATTATTGTGTACACAACGCTGATCGACTTGACTTGCCGAATCACCCATAAATAAATTTGCAAGAACTTGTAGTCACTATTGGGCGATGGGAATAAGAAATCTGTTAAATGATATATTTGGCCCTGATAAAATCATTTTAACTGTATGCTTAAGATATTAGTCTATAGACATTTTGTTGCAATCAAATGGCGATTCTTTGTGATTTTAACTCATTTCTAAGTTGTGATTAAAAGCAACGATAAGGTTAGAACCGCACATTTCGAGTAATACCATAATCGTAAATTGGTTCTTACAGTACTAGTATATGGTCAATATTGATTTCCTAAGATTGCATTTTACATCTAATACAATCTAGAACTTCATTTTTAACTGAATGTTTCTACAATAAAATTAGCATCTGTCCATCATTTGTTTCTAAAGTCAATCGATAATTCTTATTAAAAGTTATGATTCAAAGCGTGATAAGGTTAAAGAAACAATTTCTCAAATTTTAAACCGGATGATATATCAGTCTCCGTAGTTTAAATTGACCTCTACAATATTAGGTATAATGTTGAAAATCTTGATGTTACAAAAATTCATTCTACATCTTTTGTGGAATAATAAATTAATTATTTTACATGAATTTTCTATCAATAAAATTACTTCTGTCCAAGCATTTGTTTTAAACGCCAAATGTGATAATTCTACATTAAAAGGTAATATTGTTCAAAGCGTTAAGGTTAGAATAGAAAACAAATTTTCAAATTTTTAAAACCCGGGATAATAAGTATCCTATGTCCGTCTCGTGGTTCTAAGCTACCTCCTCACTAAATTTCAGCCAAATCTGTTCAGCGGTTCTTCAGTTATAAATAGTGTAACTAACACGACTTTATTTTATATATAAAAAGATTTTTATAAAGTGGCATTGAAAAATACAAACAACGCTAAACTTTCACTTTTATAACCATCCCTGCTTTTTGACAGTTATTTTAATAGTTTTATCATTTTTACTTCTTATCCCGCTCGATAACATCAGTTATTATCACTTGGTGTCTACCGGTTCATGGAATTATTTATCATATCAAATAATTTACAATACAACTTTTGCCGGCTCAGCTAGTCTTCTATAACATGAGAACAATTACTCTTTACACCGAGTTTTATATTGTTTCAATAGCGTCACCTAATACATTTCTGTCGCTTACGCGAATACTATGCATTAGAATAATACATTTTTACGGATTTTATCGCCGTAAACCACTTTACAATTACTTAAAATAATTCCCGGCGTTTCATTCTCTCCCCAGAACCCACGGCGTCGCCTAGATAATTCGCATTGCGAAACGTGTCCCAAGGGGCCATCGCAGACCAGAACCGACAATAGTACAGAACTAGAACGAGTTTTTGCCGGTGAAATCGCGCCCGAATTGTGCCCCGCTCCTAACGGTAACACGTCGCTAGGGTTGCCCACCTTACTGTTGTAAACAGTGTCATACTGTTTTTAGCCAAATACTTTTTACTGTTGAACAAAAATAAAGCATTCACAAGTGAAATTTAACAAAAAACTGTGACCGACGTCTAACAGCAAATAACTATTTTACGCAATAAAAGCAAGAAAAATAAACGTGCTCTCCGTACGAAATTGCATCGCGTTTTCTGCCACCGTATTTTAAATCTCTGATAACTTATAAGGTATTCATTTCATCAAAATGCTGTCTTTCCCACGTTTTATTTACAAAGAATGCAGATTTTTTTGATGCATCAATTTTTATGTCAACTTAAACTGTATTATCTTAAATAAGCTTTGAACGTGTCGCTTTTCAATTTTTAAAAAGGTTAACATTAAAATGCTTATTGTGCCTTCTTCTTAAAACATATATATATGCTATCGCTGACTTTAATGTAAACCAATTCAAGTAGTACAATTATGTAAATCATAGTTTATGTCTATCTTTTACGGTTTTGCCAGCGATTTTTAGTGCCGTAATTTTTTATTAATTTTTCTCGAATATCATTTAAACTACTTATCGCATAATTATTGAGAAAAAAATGGAACCAATGAGAAGCTTATGGATTGGATCTTGGATCCCTAAAATTGGATCCACCTCCTATCCTAGCAGAGCAACGAGGTAACATACATAAAAAAAATAATACTTTTAGCTTAAAAATGCAAACGCACATTATTAATATGTGTTATATTCAGATGTTCTCAGAAATTGGTTTTGTTCAAGCAGAGGGATCTAAAAATATGTATTTAAAACAATAAATAAATAAAATACTTCCCTTTTTTTTTAAATACCATTTAATAATTTTTATACACCAGAATAAAGTATATAACTTTATTCCTTATTTGATAAATTGGCAACCCTACACTTAGCTATTTCAAGCGGTGGCGATTTCACAGTCGCCGTGTTTATTTTCCGTTTGCATGAATTTTCGCCATTCAAAACCGAATTGTACAACCGAGTTGGATAATCGATCAAACGAAATTTAAATATAGGCGAATGTCGAATACAATATCAAGGAAAGAACACCAAATGCTATCATGCTACAATAGTTTATCGAACGACGGCATGCTTGGAACCTGTGCTTTAATAGCCACATCTCTTCTAAGTCAAAATACAAAATGATTTCTTTAATTTAGGCTTCACAGAATACTTCGGAAACTCAAAAACCACAAGGTCAAATACTGACACCGGTCCAGAAAGAAGCCGTTAAGAAGCTGCGGTCTATTGTTTGTGTTTTTATATATTCATATATATATATATGTACATATTTCATTTATACATCAACAGTTACCAGAGGATTCGCTTGTGCAGAATAACTCCGTCATCGTTCACCAATAAAAAGCGTTCAGCCATCATAGAATAATACAGAAGGAAGCGAGACCCGCGTGGGAGCGTCACAATCACTTTCCCTGCCCCGGCGACACTCGCGTACTACGTATTACTACTAGCATTGATTCTACACCGGAAAGAAAACGTCGCGCCTCGTAAAAGACGAACCAGTGCGAAATCCACTTTCAAATTGAGGGTTCCGTGTCGATTGATGGACTCGTACAAGAGTCAATGTGTTATACATTGACTCACTAACTCATTGTAAACGTGGAAAGTAATATGTTAATGTTGGAAGAAAATTTATTGCTTACATAGACGAGCGTGCTAACATAGCGATATTTTAGGTTAATAACTTAATTTTAAAATCAAATCAAATATACATCGTCAAAGCACTACCACCAGTTCGGCGAAGGACCTTTCTGACACAGAAGAACCGGCAAAAGAAACTCCGCGGGACTTATTGCTTACCTACTTCATACTTAACTCTCAAGTTATGTAATTTTTGCTTATATTTGTAACTCCACTAAGGACCGTTAACCAGTGGTAATAACAACCTTATTAACAAGGTAAATACCTTCTGAGAAGTTCTGTTCACTTATAAATATATGATGTTAAAATTTAGTAAAATTAATTGAAATAAGATTAAAAACAAATAAGTCCCGCTGAGTTTCTTACGCCGGTGCTTTAGAGGCTTCCATTTCCGAACCGGTGGTAGTTAATTTGACAATCAATAAGAAAGTGTAATGCTTCCGTATTGAATGAAGATATTTGACTTTGATTATCATTAATAATTTACTTATTATAATTAAATTGCCTCCGTAGCCTAGTGGTATGGGCGTGTGCTTTAGAAACCGGAGGTCGTGGGTTCGAATCCTGCGGGAGCGCAACAAATTTTCATTGTTGTTTCCTAGTTGGTTAGGGCAACTTGGGCGATCACCCAATTGTCTGAAAATGATGATCCATGCGTCGGATGGGCATGTAAAAAAGTCGGTCCACCCACCAACCCGCATTGGACCAGCGTGGTGGGATACGGTCCAAACCCCCTGATGGGTAGGGGTGTATTAGGGGAGGCCCATGTCCAGCAGTGGACTAACAACGGCTGATGATGTATGTATGTATGTATGATGTAATAATTTACTTATAAATATGATGTTTTCTTTTAAAATTACCATCTTCATTTTCGTAGACTATCAAGTGCAACTTAATTCAGGCGTATTAATAAATTAAAACTATCGTGAGAGATTGCACTTAAATATGTATTAAAAACGACAGGGATTTTTGACCGTATTCCACCACGTTGGTCCAATGCAGGTTGGTGGGTGGATCGACTTTTTACATGCCGATCGGACGCATGGATCATCATACTTTTCAGATGATTGGGTGATCGGCCAAAATCGTTCTAGCCAACCAGAAATTAACAATAACACAAAGTATAGCCCCTGCGAGATTCGAACCCACGACCTCCCGTTTATAAAGCAAGGGCCACTAGAGTATTTTAAAAAGTAAACAAGTAACTCGGCCAACCGAACGGCTGCCCCGACTTGGGAATGCGTTACTCAACATTCGCAAACAACAGTCGGAGTTAGCGCCCTCGGTGAGTGGCGATTGTTTCACCGGCTAATTGGACAACGCGCCTTCTAAAAGTCAGGCGTTTCGAACATAATGGCGGCGTTGGCTTTGCTTCTATGAGGCATAATTTAAATATTTGCTAATTGATTAGTAATTATTTAAGTTGCCACGAATATTCGACTACTATTTACTATTTGGCCATTTTTTTTGGTATTCAGCTGAATAGTAATTAGTCTTGTAATTTTTCACATAATTAGACCCAAGCATATCATTACTTCTAGACATCGAGATATACGCATAGTGAGATACATAATCTCGGTATGCGTAAAACGGACAAATAAATAAAATGACAGTGGCCGGATAAAAAATATTATCTATATAGTCTCACAGTGCTTTAACTCAATTAACGTCAGTAACTAACGATATGATGAGGTATGACAAACACCATTACGTCACATGGCTTAAATAATTTTACGTCACTTATATAGTCCCGACCGTCTGGTGATGAAATAGTGAAATCAAAACGGTTAAGACTACATGCCGCATCGCATCAGGTGTCTCAAATTAAAACGAAACGACCCCAACAACCATTTCGTTTTTTCTTTCCAGTTGTGTACGAGCAACCTTGAGGTCGGCGGCACGTGACCTCGCCGAAAATCACTCGCTAGCGAATTGCTAATGAATTTTTATCATTACTTCGTGATTCACGATCGTACGCACGAGTCCGTTCGAAAACATCCAATAGAGGCGAAAATCAGCAAAGCAAATTAACCTTGGCAATGTCCAGGTTTCATAATGCAAGCAGCGTACACACGTTAGCGTTTTCAGAGGTGGTCAGTTATTAAGGTGAGCCTGGAGTGGTCCCACCGCGATGCCTATTTCTGCTGCAAAGCAGTAGTGTGAAAACGACTGCTGTGTTGCGGTTTGAAGAGCACTTTTGGTATTGCCGATATCACTGGGCGGGTCGGTGATTGCTTTCCATCAGGTTGCCCGACGACTCGCTTGCCTTCGTATGCGATAAGACCTTGGTAATGTCCCGGAGGGCAGGTCTGGAACGCTATTAGATCACGCGTCAAATAAACCTAGGCAAGTGATATAATCCGACATGAGGTGATGGGCCTCTACTTCAATTAGCGTCGATCGTGACTCAACGGGAGGCGACACCGACGGCTGTATTAATGCAGTGTTGAATTGAGATGAGTTATTTCTTTTTGTATTTTGAAAAGCAAAAATTCCATTCCAAATATTCAACAAAATATTTGTACTTTAATTATATTATCTAATATTTTATACGACCTATGACTTTCTCGCTTATGTTTATTTCTAGTACATGATTTAGTAGCTAGACCAGTCCCGGTTTCGCGCCAGTCTCAACTCACCCTAGTCCCTCCTCGCGAATGAACATCTCGTGGTAGGGGAACTGCCTGTGCAGGTCCTTGCGGATGTCGTCCATGCACTTGGGGTCCCCGGGAGCGCGCAGCAGCTCCTCGTACTCGTGCGGGTGCTTCTCCAGCAGCAGCTGGCCGCCGCACAGGTACAGCCACGCCTTGGGCCGCACCGACGCCGGGATGCCTGCGCCACGCACCATGCCCAAATGCCGATACAATCTAAGGCGGTTCTTACAATGGAACCTTTAAATAAAACTAACAACATGATAGAACAATATATGATAGGTACCGTCGGTTCAACGACCCCCTTTGCCAGTCCTATACTATTGTTGCTCAATGCGCGTTCCCACGAGGTGCCGAAACACAACGCGACGAGTGGCAAAATTCCGCAACCTTTTGCTTATTTAGCACCATATTTAAACTTTAGGCCAAACGCCAATTACTGTGGTAACTCGGCAAAATTTACTAAATGATGTTCTTTGTTAAGTATTTTGATTTACATGGCAGCTTCAGGAAGTGACTTTAAAACCCAAGCCTAAAGTAAACACAAACTTTTTGGAATAAGGACCAAACATCTCTGGGATGAGTTCCTTTGCCAACCACGTACAGAAGAAAGGCCTGCTAATGATACCATCATTGAATGAACACACTGTCATGAGTGAAAATACTTGTCAGACAAACTAAATCACCAATCGCAAGGCATCATTTTGCTGACCATATTCCCTTCCGCCATATTTTCCATTCCATTATTGTTAAAACTAGAATCAATATGAAGAGGCGCACCTTTTCTACAGCGTTCTCGAACCTTCTTGTAGTTTCTGCTCATAAACGCTTCCCAGTTGTTGAGCATTCGGAGCCATTTCTGCTCGCGCTTCAGTATCGTGCTCGGTGATACGGTCCGTTTCCTGAAAAACACCATGGTTGGAGTAATTCTCTCCTGGCTTTTGAGGAATAGCAGTATAAAAGTAATTGGGGTAACATTTCTTGCTATGCTTATCTCGTAAAACTCTTATAAAACCTTATTAATAATACGTCTAAAAAAAGCGTTGAATATTGATAAATCTTACGTTCTGTTATATAATGTCCTCCTAGTTGACTTTGAGTACGGCGGCCAGTTAATATTAGAGATCAGCCAACTGTGCACGAGATACAATAGTGCACAAATGTACGCGCAAACTAATTCGCACTCCCACTTTCTTCACTCTCTAATTCCGTTGGGACGGATAACCGACACGACCGGAGAGAGATCAGGCGCGCAGTACCGACTTTTTACATGTCCATCCGACGCATGGATCATCTTACTTTACTGACAATCGGGTGATCAGCCCGCGTTGCCCTAACAAACTAGGCAACAACAATGAAAAAACTCCCTGCAGGATCCGAACCCACGGTCTTTCTTAACCTCCAGTTTTTAAAACACACGCCATTACAACTAGGGTACGGAAGCAGTTACTGGGCGGAATGCACCCCGCACACCACAGAGAGGGCATGTTTGTAATCATGAGCACATTGTAACCAAGCCACCGACAGAAAGTCAGGCGGCCAGGGCAGTTAGTTAGGTAGGATCGCTACGAACTCTCTCTTCTATATTGTTCTAATTTTAATATTTCAATTTAATTTTAACATAAAATAAAGTGTTGAATAAACTTTTTTTAAATGCTATCATGCGCATCCGCTAACAGTTCGGAAAATGAATATTCATGCATTCAACTCTAACGTAACTCATCTTACATAATTTAAAAGAATTTGAGAAGAGTTTAAATATTGCAGCCGAAGGTGTTGTGGTCTCGAATACGAACTAAAAATATATTCCGGCCTCTGATGGAGACGGACGTTTCCGCCCTCGTTATTTTCGCCTCCATGCCATATATTCATGGCGGAGCGGACGCTTAGAGCTGTGGAGTAAACCAAAGCTCTTCATTTACCATCAAAATGCATTATTCTTATACACTAGTATGGATTTAAATTTAAATTATTATTTATTGATTTATATAAAGTTTTAAATTATAACAGAGCCAAAGAATATTTGGAAATAATATCTACCACCTCCGTGGTCTAGCGGCATTGGCCCTTGCTTTATAACCCGGAGGTCGTGGTTTCGAATCTCGTGGGGACACAACTTTGTGTTATCGTTTTATTGGGCCAACCAATCATATAGGCCCAATTGTCTGAAAATTAAGATGATCCATGCGTCTGATAGGCATGTAAAAAGTCGGTCTATCCAAACCAACAAAGCGTTGTGGGATACGGTCCAAAAACACCCATATATATAGGCATGCTAACAGCAAATTCACCGAAGCTTCACAAGCGCGCCAATTACCGGCACACTTAACTTTCAATATACTTAGCATTACGGGCAATCGGGATAAGACCAGCAATTATTGCTCAATACTAATTAACATTAAAAAGTTTAATTAAAATTAAAAATAACAAAAAGTAACTTAAATTTAAGAAGTTCCCTAATGGAGAAGGCGTGCATTAGGGAGGCTTATGTCCAGCAGTGGACTTACACAGGCGGATCCATGATGATGATGAATATCACCCATTCATGGCAACGGAGTAACGCCATACATGTTATATTTTATAGACGTACGGTCATCGAGATGCGAATCACTCAGCATCAGCGGGCTGATAATAATTAGATCAGTGCAGAGCAAATTCATTGGCAAAGTTTCTTTTTTCATTGCCAACAAAGATCAACAAAGGAGCACTCGGGCTACATGATGGAAAGTGGTCACCGACGCCCTTGGACTTTGGCAATGCCAAGAGTATCACCAATGCGCTGCCTACCGTGAGACGTATGATGTTACGTCTCGCTTACCCGGTAAATACACTGCTTATGGTGCCCTTAAAATAGGAACACAGTAGTGTTTTCACATTTCACGGTGGCCCCCTGAAAAGGCCTGTACCTACCACAAATGCGCATAATATTACTTTGTGCGAGTTCAGCGTTATAACCCGCAGAGAACAGCATTAAGCAACGATTTGTACAAGTGTGTTTCTTTCATTAAACAATATATTTCCACAACGACCAGCTGCACGCACAAAACAAACAATTGACTACTAAAGGATCAGGCTTTAATTTACGTATTTAACCGTTAAAACTCAGACTTTAGCTGAATATTATTCAGGTGTTTACGAAATCTTTTAATAAATCATGAAAATGATTATACCGTGTAACTTTTATGTTGAAACAACTACGCAATAACAGTTACTGATATGACAAAAGTGCAATTTATTTAGCCAGCCAACATTTCTAATCGTGTCACGGTTTGTTTCGAGGCAGTGGCGGTGTGGCAGCGGAGTGGCGGCGACGACGTTGTATCGCTGGGAATGCCGATAACATAATAGGTTTAAGTAACTTTTACTGGTATTTGCTTTTTTTTAATACGCGTAGAGTATCATTCAGAGCGGTAAAAATATCGAACTAACAGACTTTTACTTAAACACAAAAATACCGATACCAAAATTTTTGTAAGCCTTCAAATTTACACTTTAATTTTTTGTGGTTACAAATATTCTTATTACAAAAAGTATGTAGACATTATACATATATGTATGAATGCAATGACACGCATAATTGTGTACAGGAGCGCCGTGTCAGGTGGGCAATTGGTTTGGCCCCCTGGGGTCAGGGCGGCAAGCGGCGTAGAGCACATACATCGAGCGGTGGGCGGCTTATTTGCTCATTGATAGCACACCGCGATAACCGACGAGTTTGATATTTGTTCAGCGTAATTTCACAGCTTATTGACGTTGAGACAGAGCGGGAAATGCGCAACGATACGTCGTCTATTTATCTATATTTTTGCGACATGCACACATACCGACAAACAGCTGGCACTTTGTTACGAATCTATTGCGTAAATATCTCACCAGATAACAATATTTTAATATTTGTTCAGCCAGTGTTTGCTATATTCCACCGCTGCTTTATGAATATACTTTTAAATAACTATTAGGACATAGAACCTGAGAACATAGTTCACATGCGTTCAGTCAAGTTAGGTCAAAGTTATTTCATACTAGAAAATGTATGCAGAACTTGAACAGCAGGTCAAGGTGGCAGCTTCAAGCCGAAGTAGCAGTAGCGCTTGGTTGTTGCAGACAAGTTAAGCTAAAGTCAATGCGAAAATAGCCGTAAGTAAGGATTACACTACATAACCTGTACACCAGGTACGTTTCTCGAGGCTTTCACGATTTTGGCAGGGGGCTACGAGTACATGCCCATCCACTACATCATAAAGGAAACCTGAATCAGTATCTGATCTACAGTACAGCAATGAATTTAATTCCAAGACGGAGCGGCGCGCAACTCGAGGCGAATCGCAATAAATCACAATGCTCGCTTGTGTGCAGCCTTTTTGCAGAGCAAGAGTTAATTACACGGCACCTTGTTAGCTCTCGACCCGCTCGTCGCATTGTGAAAAGACTGTGTGTCGATAATAGAGGGCTTACTTTCACCAGTGGCTCGGAAGGCTTTTTATTGAACTTGGAAATAATTCGTTCATTGTTACTATTTAGTTTGAATTGAGTCAGCTATCAAACCGCAATATCCGCCCTTGATTTATAAACCGTAGGTCGAATGTGCGAGGAGGACAATTTGGGCCGATCACCCAGTTGTCTGAAAAGTAAAATGATCCATGCAAAGATGGGCATGTAAAAAGTCGGTCCACCCACCATTTGAAAAGCGTGGTAGGAAACGGTCCAAAAACCCCGTAACGGCGTGTATTAGGGGAGGCCTATGTCCAACAGTGGACTAACACAGGCTTATGATGATGAAAGCTATGAAATGAAATTACAAATGTTTATTGTAACACTTAACCTCCTATATTGCATCTACTTATTTGTAATGTTAATATCAAACCTTATCCTATATCCTTACTATGTTGCAATGAATGTAAATGTATTGATTACTGAAACCACCACCATACTCTTTACTAGCTTAACTTATCCATAAATTAAATTTTTAATAATGTTTAATCTATACAAATAAATGAGATTGGAGTGACTGTTTGTAACATCAAAATAAGAGTTTTAATATAAGTATATAATATGTAGGTCTGACAATAATAACGTTATCTATATTGAATAAGATATTAATTTGAATATTATAATAGAACATAACATGAACTAATATGTCTGTCTGTTTGGTTTAACTAATCTCTGAAATGTCCGGTCGAATTATGCCGGGACTTTCACTGAAAGAAACCTGATATAATTGAGAGTTACTTAGGCTACATTTTGTAGCAAAAAACAACCATTTTTTTTTTATTTTACCATATTAAGTTGGGTACAACAACTAGCATTTAACAAACTAAATAAGATGGTTAACCTCCAGATATAAATAAATTAAAGACAAACTAAACAAAAAAAGGTACTAAATAAAGGTATAAATTGTCACTTTGTGTTGCTTATGTGAATACTATACACAATAAAAAATTGTATTTATTATTATAAATTATTACAAATTGTAAATTATTTAAAATTATAAAAATATTGAAAATGACAATCAAAGAAGATATACTATGTTCTTGGAACAAATTTGCTTAATAAATTTATATGTCAAAATTTTTAATAAATAATTCTCATAGACATGAATAGGTTTACATTAAGGACAATATTGGCGACTGACTTTTCTTTCATCAACATAACTCCAAATGCTGCATTTCTCATTAAAAAAGGCACCACAAATTACGTTCACACATCTCACATTCCAGTTTTGAGCTTCATGATTTAATAGATAATGTTCATATACCGATAAAGTGTGTAGTAATCTTTACTGTGATCACTTAACTAACATCACAAGTAACCCATTATATTTTTTTATTCAAATCATGAAATTAAAACAAGGTTTCTATGATTTTTTTCACTTAACTAAAACCATAAATTTCTTGAAAATTATTTTTTGTCTTTCTATACTAACAATTTGCTATAGAACAAAATTTTTACCATTCTCATGGTAAAAATGATGTTCTACATTTACCGAGCCAGTATTTTCAATTTAAGCAAAAAACATTTTAATTATAACATTGCCTCCTAATTTACAATTTGTGATAAAATACAACAATAGTATTATAAGATTAAATAAAAAACTTATGGATTTCACCACATTTTATTATTTTTTACGATATACCTGTCAAAATTGCACAAAACCTATATTCGTCCACTATTGGAATATGCATTCCAGATCTGGAACCCATACCTTGTAAAGGACATAGATCAACTGGAAAGTGTGCAAGAAAAGTAACAAAACTTCCAGTGTGTTTGCAGAAAAATCATACAATGGCGTCTTGAGGAACTAAAGCTGCCAACACTGGTGATCGTCGACACAGAGGAGATATAATAGAGGCATACAAAATACTTACACAAAAATACAACTGTGCAAACATGTCATCAATGTTTCAACTCAGGCCTACACCCAGGCTAGAAGCCAAAACAATATGAACCTCAAACATGCTAAGTCAAACACAATAATTGGATACCATAGAATAAACAACAGAGTAATAACTACATGGAATGCTTTGCCTCAAGATGTCATCAACAGCTCTTCAGTGAATGTTTTAAAACAAATATGACTAATGGACCACTCTTAATTGCGACAAATCACTAGTGTAGATATGGACATATCAGCCATTGGCTGCCTGTTCATTATTTTATAATAATAATAAATAATATAACCAATGTTTCAGATACTTTACAGAATTAGTGGTCAAAGGCAGACTTTTTCTGTATTTTATTTTTTTGTGTTTAACTCTTACTCCTATTTTTTTAGGAATATTGTAAAAACAAATAAAATGTTATAAAACCCGTAAAGTTTGTTATACAATGTGTATTATTCATGTAAATGCAAGAAAGTAATTGTAGCCTAGTGGTAACATGCTTTAGAAACCAAAGGTTGTGGCTCCAAATACTGTAGGGACTCAACAAATTTTTATTGTTGTTAATTATCTAGTTGGTTAGGGCAATTTTGGGATGAACCATGCATTGGATGGGCATGTAAAAAGTCAGTCCACCAGACAACCCGCATTGGACCAGAGTGGTGGGGTACGGTCGAAAAACCCCCTAAATGGAGGTGGGCATTAGGCTCCCCTAATGCCTATGCCCAGCATTGGGCAAACACAGGCTAATGATGATGAATAGTAGTGTAATTATTTGTAATTATAACTCAATGTATTTCACTTATTTACGGATTTAAATCAGCTGTTTTAGATTTAAATCTTTGAATCACAGAAAAGATGCACTGCAATAATTTATTTAGCTTGAACCAAAATAATTGCTTACTTAAGTAATATCCCTATTTTTAATAACATAATGTATTACCAAAATATAAAAAATTGGAACCAAATAAAGATATATTTTACTTATCCTATCTTTACAATATGTTTTCTTGCTTAGGAGGTGTTTTTAACTGGGCTCTTGTAAAATTGGCTTAAAAAGGGGTTTTATGATAGTAATTGTGAACCCTACAAGTTATATATATATGCTACTACAGATTTTTTTTAAATTTAATTCAAGGTTTTTTGAAGGCAATATTTAATGGAAATGTTATTCCATTAAATTTTGTTAAGGTTGTTGTTCTTTCATTCATTTATTTGCTTACTAGCTGTTTCCAGCAACTGCATCTGCATGATTCATCATCATCATCATCAGCCTTTAATAGTCCACTGCTGGACATAGGCCTCCCCTAATACACCCCCATCCATTAGAGGGTTTTGGACCTTATCCCACCACGCTGGTCCAATGCGGGTTGTGAGTGGAACGCCTTTACATGGCCATCCGACGCATGGATCATCTTACTTTTCAGACAATTGGGTGATCGGCCCAAATTGTCCTAACCAACTAGGAATCAACAATGAAAATTTGTTGAGTCCCCGTAGGATTCGAACCCACGACTCCGGTTTCTAAAGCAAATGCCTATACCACTAGGCTACGGAGGCAGTCTGGCATCTGCATGATTATATGTAAAAATATATTTTAGTATTATAGAATCGGACTCACTATTCTAGAGATAAACTTAAACAAACAGCACAGACAAAACTCTTCATAAATGTTTTGTTATTTGTATCGGTTATATATCGCAATGCAATCATTTTCAAATGGTTAGTTTTATGTTAATAACAAACACTTTAATTTAAATTTATAGGTAATTTAATAATGAGTATATGTTCAAACATTTATAGATCAAAACACACAATATCCTATGATAATGCGCAGAATGGTATTACTTTGGAGTTCCTTCTAGTTTCATTAAATAGGGCAGGAATCTATCTTACAGGTGAATATCATGAATACATTATAACCTGATTATACCAACAATAGTTAACATGTGCACAAGCCATATCTTTATATTCCTTTGCATTTCAGCAAATATTCATTACAGCTTAATTGATAAATGTAGGATTCCTCACCATGCTAACTGAGTTACTTTGATGTTATTTAGTGAATCATAACTACTAAAAGGTGTTGCACTGATGTCTTTGAAATGATAACAGTGATTCATATAAGTTACTTCTGTAATAGATAATATACTTTACAGACAGACAGATTTGAGACATTTATTTCATGTATGCTTAAATCTTTGTAAGAACAAATTAAGCACCTATTATATTTATGAAACTGCTTATTTGGGAAAGCTTTGAAACATGCGTGTTATGCTGATATACGGTGCTGTTGACTTACGGTTCTGGACTGTACTGGGCCCCTCCAAAAAACCCATGCCTATCCGGCTGTGTAGTTACTGACGAGCATATTGAAGTGGTGTCCGCTTGGTCACCACGTTCCCCTGCACTCTTTACACTTTTCTGAAGTGACATTATCCCGGAGTCTTGCACTATCTATTCCCAAACATCACTTTAACATCTTTCAACAAAAATATTTAGTGGGCGTGAAAATTAATTACAAGACATGTAACTGTTCCGGATGTTCACGCCCGTCCACGAATCAAAACAATCCAGCGAAATTTTGGAAGATCAAAAACAATCATAATAAAATTTACAATGTTTGCTATTGAGATTTACAAACATGCAAGTTTACTTTTTTAAGGATCACTGCTACACTATATGATAGTCACATATCACAACACACTGCCAAAACATAAACCGCAATTCAGAATGCAATATGACGAATGTGAGCAAAACGCACACAGCACAGATAATGTTTAAAACGAAAACATTTTTATGTTATATTTTAATATAATATTCAATGCTCAAATGAACATTGGGTCATCGTTAAATTATAATTTATGTTTCATGTTCTGTTCGTAAATATGATCGAAAATTTAGGTTCACTCACAAAGGTCTGAACAATACCAATAAAACCGATTACTTCTATATATTGATTTAATTATTTTATCCAAGGAAGAAAAAATCCTAAAATTAAAGAAAATAAATTATTTATTTCCTACATATAAAATAAAACATAATTTCACTAACTACAGTCGTACATTTACTATAGTTGTTAATTATCTATTACATTATTTTATTTTAGATTGATACATCTAATACAACAATTAAGGTCTTTTATTTATCAATTTAGGTAATACGAAGGAAGTCTGCCGAGTCAACTAGTTTTTAATAAAAATAAACTTTTTCCTATTGTAAAAATATCAAAATGGTGTTAGGAAATTTAATTATCTAAAAAACGCTTTTTCTGTTCTCACAAAATCAAGGCCTATTTTTTTCGTTTTAAGAGAATCCAAAACAAATTTTTATCATCAGCCTGTATAGTTCACGGCTCGACATAGACCGCCCCGGTCGCTGGTCCAATGCGGGCTGGCGGGTGGACCGACTTTTCACATGCCCATTGTCCTAAGCAACCGGAAAACAACGATAACACAAATTTGTACGAACAGAACTTACGAACTCCAATTTATATATATTTTATAGTAGGGCCAATGCCGCTAGGCCGCGGAGACAGTCCTAAACTATAAATAATTAATATATAAATTTATGTAATTAATGCTGACGAAGATGATATTGACCAGATGAATTATAAATCAAATTAGGAATAAATTACGCAATATCTATGCATGCCTAACTATATAACGTTGATAATATGGTTATAATGCCTTTTATAACCATGTTTTCAACAGAATCACAGAGCGATAGTAGTTAGGGGTTATATGAGGGTAAATAAGGGTAGCATGCAGATTTGTTTAGTTGACATAGGGTTTCTCTAATGCACGCCACCACCTCCGATCTTCGTCTATTGTTATGCAGGCCGCCAAAACAGTTATACGCGTCGTACTTGCCATAGCCGGATAAGAATGTCTCGAGCCACTCTAACCTGCCATGGTCAGAGGATATTCCAGAAATCAGCCTAGAATCTGGTGAGCCGACAGTTCGTGTGTCTTCGAATGCTATAAAAAAAAACAACTTAAAAATGGAAAAGCCCCGGATAGGTAGTCACGACGGAGGTACTGAACGCCACCGGTAAACCGTTGCTGATGGGACTCCAGCGTCTATTTTACTCTGCCCTCATCTCCGGGAGAACTCTTAAGGCCTAGCACAGGGGTTTGTTCATATTATTCTTCGAAAAGAGTTGTAAAACCCTATTGAGGAACTTAGTCATATGTATAATTCGTTTTCTAGAGTCGTCTTGCAACAAAACTCTAAAAGGGTTTTCACTCGATAGAGACCTAGTCTTTTCCAGAGTCCTTAAAGTGGTGCTAAATTAACTGTTGATAAATCTAAATGCTGAGATATCTGTATGTCGCCGCCACTATGTCTGCCGCCACTAGTCCAAAGTGGGCGGTCCGAGCCTATCCACCTGCACCGGGGCGTAAGACAAGGGTATGTTATATCTCTGAAATTTTTTTTCCGACACGCTGGACTATAAGTTGAAGATACCTGAATAGAAGAGGCACGGCATAAATGTGAACGGTGAGTACATCTCACATCTGCGATTTGCGAACAATATCGTCATCATGGCTGAAACCGCAAAGGACCTGTAGAAAATGGTACAAAGTCTGGATGAATTTTCTACAAGCATGGTCTCCTGATGAACTTGGCTAAACCAAGGTCATGTTTAACTGCTCGTTAATCAAGGAACCGATCACAATCAATGCACCTCCCTCAAAGTCGTTTGGACGTAGGTTTGCCTAGGGTATACATTCGAACTAAGTATAAACAATTTTGTGGAAAAAGCCAACAGAAGGATTCTGCTAGGCTGCAGCTTTTCATAACCTTCGTCGAGTTTTCGTGTCACCTACCCCACAATGCCTGCTGCATTAGAGCAATGCGGGCTGATCACTCGATTGTCTGAAAAGTATGATGATCCGTGCGTTGGATGGGCATGTAAAAAGTCGGTCCTGGGTCCTGATCACCGGTCATGTGGGTTATCCGTCCCATCGTGAACTACGTACGTACGTACCTATGAGAGAAAAGGAATATAGAGTATAGTAATATCTCCTGCACAGTTGGTGATCTCTAATTTAGATCGGACGCCGTAGTCGGAATCGACTAGAAGGGAATTATTATTTAAATGAAATTGTTGTAAATGGGTTTTTGTTATCAGAATTAATCAGCTAATATTATTATTATTGTAACAATATTATCAACACTAAGAGACTCGTCGTACTTATATTTTGTATTTGTTACTTAGTTACTAAAATACCTAAATGAAACAGCTTCAGCTATCAAGAACGGTAAACATAGACCAACTAAGAGCGAAATAATTGTGATTAGCCTTATAGACCTAGCCCCCATGGCGCTGGGTTAGGTTCTCGACGTCTTTTATTACATAAATTTATTTTTTCCTACTGTCATGTACAGGTACACAAAGATCAGGATTGGCGCCTTGAACCATGGCGGAGACGTCAATCAATTGTTGTAAAAAGAAAAAATTTAATTCTAACTAAAACCAGAGTGTGAAACAAAATGGTTTCATGTAATTTAAAATAGCTAAGTAAATATTAATGATATAAGTGCAAATTATTTAGAAATGGATCTTGTGCAGTGCTAAATTAAATTAAGGTGTTATGGTGTTGTTGTATATAATGAACATATTTAAAATAATGGCGGATACTGTTATGACTGTACTCCCCGGACTTACCTTAACATCGGATATGTAACAATCACCTGGAAATACAAATTTTGTTTGGATACTACTATTATTGCTTATGGATTTGACTTCGACCATTTTGACCAATCAACATCAAAGAAGTGGCTTAGGCCTTATGATCAAGAATAATAAGACAAGACATGGCTTCGGCTTAACATCAATAACTATGAAGACATGGCTTCGGCCTTTAAATCTATAAAAATTGCAAATATTACCAAGAACAAGACCTGGCTGTATGGACTAAAGTCCTTTGCCTTTCCCATTAGGGATAAATTAAAAACAACATACACTAAGATCAAAAATGACACATGACAGATGATTTAGGTTAAGCTAGGATCAAACCTTTGCTAGAACGGATTTTCATTTTCTAAAATCTTTAATAATAAGTAATTTCAGTAAATTCAAATCTGTGTGTCGTCTCAAAGACAATGTTTACAGCAAGGAATTATAATAGTTATTGTAAGTTGAGTCGGTTTTATTCATCGGCTTCTTCAGAGTTTGTGAACAGAAACCGAGAAACTTAGAACGTCTACGAATAGCTCGTAAACCGGATGGTTACCATTTGGACAACCCAGGGCGAAAATTTTGGCACAAGTATTATTCCTTAAATAACTATATAGTTTTAATAATAAAATATATTTTTATTGAATTCAGTTATGAATAAGACTCTTTTTATCATCGCAATATTGATATCTTCCAACCGTTAATGATATATCTAGAGAATTTTGTTATAGAAGTTTTCTGTACAAAAATATAATTAGCAGCAACATCAATGATCATTAGTGCAAGAATTTTTTATTAAAAAATCAAATACAATACAATAATAAATAAAGAATTTAATATTGATATCAGTATAAAATTTTCCTCAACCTTGATTCAATTTACATTGGTTTCTAGTCATTAAATGTAATTTTTGCTCAGGAATTTTGTTATTATATCAGTGTCAACATGTTATAAGTTATTATTGCTAGTTTTTTGTACAGAAATTTTAAATTTTTGTCATTGTTCCAGGCTTATACTTACAAGAAGCAACAGGACAGTAACAGCACAAGTTGTTCATTTTGTCAATGGACCTGTTATTGAAGCAAAAACTTCTGAGTGGGCTTTAAGAAAACAACTGTATAGCATTACTGACACATGTGCATATTTAAATCTGGGCCGTGTTTTTGCACAGAGGTGCCTAGAATCTGGAATAACAGAGATGTACTGCAACATAAAACCAAAGGAAGGTGGAAAATTAGACAAATTTTTGAGTGAGGTTGAGAGTGCAGGTATAAAGCTTGAAGAAGCAGAGGTCTATAAAAAACCGAACCCATGGGACCAATTCAGGCCTGAAAAACCGTGGGAAGTAGTAGAGCAATAGAAATTAAATACATTGTAGAATTAGTTATTATATTGTTATTTTATAACATATGTCTTTATTTTCTTATTTACTTATT
Source organism: Lamproptera curius (assembly GCA_029286875.1). Classification (NCBI taxonomy): domain Eukaryota; kingdom Metazoa; phylum Arthropoda; class Insecta; order Lepidoptera; family Papilionidae; genus Lamproptera; species Lamproptera curius. The sequence continues at coordinate 627,614 of JAGSMT010000179.1, read as the reverse complement.
GATGACAAGGATGTTCTTGTCATGGTCATAAGAAGATCGGCCAGTCCGCTTTGGGACTTGCTTATTGTCGCCCAGAGTGTGCAGGATGTATGGGGTCTTTTGATACAACACTTGTGAAGGCTCCTTTCTGGCACCGTCTTATGTCTTTCATCTAAAATAGTAATATTACTCTGTAAGTTAACCTTTTTGGATACAAATAACACACCATATTAAAAATAATAAAATATATGTTGCTGGTTCTACATTATCTATTATAAAGCTGAAGTTTGTTTGTTTGTTTGAACACTCTAATCTCAGGAACTACTGGTTCGAATCGAAAAATTCTTTTTGTGTTGAATAGACCATTTATCGAGAAAGGCTTTAGGCTATATAACATCACGCTGTTACTATTAGGAGCGAAGAAACAATGGAAAGTGTGAAAAAAACGGGGAAAATTATTCACCCTTGAGGACTTCCGTTGCGTGCGCTGCGAAAACGGTTCAAGATACAAAAATTTATTTATGAATGAATTATTCCTATTGAAATTATCTAAAAAAATGTCCACGACAGTATATGTCTATCTTTTAAGATTAACTCACTAGAACCGTTTTTATGGTAATCAAATTTGGTCGAAATTAATGCATTTTTTAAGAGTTGTATCAATGTAATAATATTAATCTTTATCAAATATGTGTTGTTGATAAGAGTATTTAATTGTGAACAAAATTGTCTTTGACATCACTTAATTTCAATTTTAAAATAACACCGATATAAAATTCACCCGCGTCGCATGATGTGCAAAACATTGCAGCGTCATGTGACGGGCATGGCTTACGTTGCGAGCGACGCGTAGAGGGGGGTGTAGCTATACGAGGTACCATGCTGCGCGGCCCAAACGCGCGGTAGGCTCCCTTCGGAACGGTTGTATGCAGCGTTATTTGTTTTTGCGATATAATATCGTCGTGTAATAATACCTTTTAAATAAAATTTTAAGGATAATATTTTGTTTCTAATTTGGCAAAAGTTTTACAAGATATCAGTTTAATAATTTGGGAAGAATGTACCATGATCCATAGAGCTCATGTAGAGGCTCTAGATAAAACTTAGAGATATAAGAAGCCGTGGTAAAATCATAGGTGGGATTACTGTTATGTTTGCTGGGGACTTTCGACAAACTTTACCAGTAATAGTAAGGGGAACTAGAGCAGACATTGTAAAGTCTTGCCTTAAAAGTTCCCCATTATGGAAGTTTGTGAACGTCTTAAAATTAACTACAAATATGAGAGCACATTTGGGGGAGGTAACTTTTCCTACAAAGTTACTTTTAATAGGCGACGGGAAAGTACCTCATTTTGAAAATAAAATTGAAATTGATCGTGATTTAGGAGAAAGAGTGAGTAACATTGAGGACTTAATATCAAAAGTTTACCCTGAAATCAGCGAAATAGAAAATAAAGATCATCAATGGATGTGTCAAAGGACAATATTGGCAGCGAGAAACAGTAGCGTGGATGAAATTAATGAAATAATTTTAAGTAAACTTCCAGGAGACATAGCTATCTACACATCTATTGATAATGTAATGGATCAGGAAGATGCGGTCCATTACTCACAGGGGTTTCTTAATTCTTTGAACCCAAGTGGCCTTCCCCCATATTCCCTCAACTTAAAAATAGGTGCCCCAATAATTTTACTTCATCATCATCAGCCTGTGACATTCCACTGCTAGACAAAGGCCTCTTCAATACACCCCTATCCATCAGGGGGTTTTGGACCGTATCCCACCACGCTGGTCCAATGCAGGTTGGTGGGTGGACCGACTTTTTACATGCCCATCCGACGTGGATCATCTTACTTTTCAGACAATTGGGTGATCGGCCCAAGTTGCCCTAATCAACTGGGAACCAACAATGAAAATTCGTTGAGTCCCGCAGGATTCGAACCACGACCAGCGGCGGACTAAGCCCGTCAGAGGCCCGGGGCGGCAAAGCTGAATGAGGCCCCCAAGCTTTAAGCAAATGTATTTCTACAAGCTTTTTATTCGGTTCAAATTTGTATGTATAAGTATTTATAACTATTTCGTTAAAATCTGACAAGTTAAATTTAAATTTGGCTTAAATTATTTAAGCTTAATAAACATAGGTATGTACCTACAATCATCATCATCATCATCAGCCTGTGATGGTCCACTGCTGGACATAGGCCTCCCCTATTACACGCCCATCCATTAGGGGGTTTTTGGACCGCAACCCATCACGCTGGTCAAATCTGGCAGGTTGGTGGGTGGACCGACTTTTTACATGCACGTCGGACGCATGGATCATGTTACTTTTCAGACAATTGGGTGATCAGCCCAAATTGCCCCCGTTGAGTCCCCGCAGGATTCGAACCCACGACCTACGGTTTTTTAAGCACACGCCCATACCACAAGGCAACGAAGACAGTCGAACCTACAATATGGAATGAATATGATGGAGGAAAATAAAATACGAATATAGAATCAAACAACAAAAAATAACAATTAGAAAAAATAAATCAAAGGTAGTTTTTATTTTAAGTAGATATGAAGTTAACTTTTATATGTGTTTTCGTGCCTTTCATTTTACTGAACTCTTCAATAACTTCTGTAAAATCAATTTCTTTTGAAATTTTTCTTTCAATTGAAAGCAGGGCTATATTAACCAGTCGCTCTTGACCCATTGTAGATCGAAGATAATTTTTAATTAGTTTAAGTTTCGAAAAACTTCTCTCGCATGATGCAACCGAGATGCAAATGGTTGAAGGATAAGCGAATAATGATTCACTGAAATCCCATTTTATTATAAATTGTAGGATTTCTTGGGCTGTCCATTTGGCAGCAACACCCATAGTCGTATCGGTTGCTTTTACATGTCTGCGGTACCTTTTAATTTCTTCCAAAACTTGCTCCTTATCAAATTCACTATACAGATTTATTAAATTATCAACTGCTATAGCCAGAGCGTCATCTGAAGCTTCTAGCATAAACTTTGATTCAATAATTTGGAAAATATTATTGATTTGCTTCATGGCCTCGTAACGTGTCGACAATTCTTGTATTTATTACTTCCTCCTACGGAAGAAAGAAAGAAAGAAGAAAGAAACCAAAAATTGCATATAGGTTAAAGGTAAAATTACAACAGCCGGCAGGAACAAACTTGCTCCTGATCTGTATCTGAATTTTGCCTTTGTTGGATCTTGAAAATGTTCCAAACTACTTATAATTGTCTCATGTTTCTTTTACGATTTTTACTGACTCGTAATGAGCACTCAGCAGTATCTGATAAACGTTTTAAATTTTTTCAGTCTTTTCTTTCAGTAATTGCCATCTCTGTGTAATGATGAAAACGAATACAATTTCTCTACTGTTCCAAAACACGTGACCTGGAAGGAACATGCAAACGCATGAACGCCACAAAGATTCAGGAATGATTAGAACAGGGACTGAACAATGCTTTGGATTTTTTCTGGATTGGTCTGCACTCCTCCATGATACCTGACATTGATGCGGCATTGTCGTACATTGAGCCCTACACAAGCAATATCTAGTCCATCCTTTTTCAGCTGTTGCTGAATGTCTTTAACATATCCTCCGCAGTTTTTCCAGATATCAAAAAACCCAGGAAAGATTCCGTACTTCCACAATGTCATTTTTATATGAACGAATCTAATGATTTGACTCATTTGGTCTATTTTACTTTCGTCAGGAGTGCTGTCAAAATTATTCCGAATATTTAGCCTTTTTAATATCTGCAATAATTTTTGCCTTAATTTCACCCAAACATAGAATAAATTCATTTATATGCCTTTGATAAATACGATGGTACTCTCTTTGACCCACCACCGGCCTCTTCTAGGTTTAAGCAATGCTCTTTCAGCACCGGATCATATTTCCTAATTGTACCTAATTCTAAAAATTTCCTGTTTTCGAAGAACTATCTTCACGGTGGCCTCTGAAAGCAAGATTTTGTTGGGCTAAGAATAACGTGACATCTAAAAGGCGATGTAAAATGTTTCCCATTCTTAGTTTCATCGTTAATAATCTTCAAGTTATCTTTTATCAATAGTTTATTAAGTTTTAAGCTCACTGTCAACGTTTTCCATTTTCTAAGTTTGATGAATGTTCTGGATGATTCATGCTGGGATATCCTAGGATTAATTTTCCACCACTGACGAAAACCAGAGACAAATTTATTTGTGTGTTTAACAACCCACATCAAATAACCGGCAACGTACAATATAATTTCTTTGTTTATGTGAAATTATAGCATCCATTTCCTTAAATATTTAGTCTCGTTTAAATATGATAAACCACTGCAAAGTTAAACAACGATGTGTTCCCTAGTGCTTTCACCTGGTCTTTCCACAGATTCAAAAGGTCCTCTGTATTTTTGAAATACTTCCTACCCTTCTCGATAATGGAAATTCTGATGTGCTCTGGCACAGGTATTGCCAATGTGCGCATCATTGGATGAAAGACCTCCTAACCTAGCGACGTTCTTCGGCTTCCCATATTTTTTTTAATTTATTGGTTTTGTCATCCTGTGTTTCAGCGTCAGTCACATCGGTTTATTAACATCACATTTAATAGACTTTTCAACTATTTGCTGTCTCAATATCAATGATTTTAATTGCATCCGATTCATCAGTTTGACTAATTTTTTGGCAACGCAACTTTCTTCTCATCAAAGTTTGAAAGGTATTTGGATAAAGATCCAAGTGCATTTGCACTTCAGCTTTGCTTTTTCCTTTTTTCTGAGAACCAGATGGTTGGATTTTTCACTAAAAAGAAATTAATGTATACCATAACCTGCTATAACATTGCCTGTTTTTATACAACATTGCCTAAATTGTTTATCTTTTTGTATCTACTAAACTAACATCTTTTGATTAAATCCTTGAATGAGGTAAATTCTAAAATAATAGGCCAAGGAAAGACGAAACGATGAGTGCTAGACTTATTTCGTCTCTTTCCTATCTAAGCCTAACCCCAAACGTAATTTAAATAAAAAACTTGTCCGCAATTTTATGACTCGTAAAAGTTTTTTTTAAATTTCTTAAAAATAATTTTTAAATAAAAAAATGGTATGTCTGTCATCTTAAATTTAAAATATAAAACAAAAACTCTAAAAATCAACGAGTTCAGCAGTTACCGGTACAAAACTTTTAAGAAGATAGCTGAATAGACTAAAAAAGTTGTTGCATAAAACAAATTTTTGTAATTAAAGGATTCTTACTTTTCCAAATACCCAGAAATGCAAGCTCAACTCTAAATAATTAACTTTTAAATTTTATAAACAGCAAAAATTAAAACACTTTTTAATGAAATTAAAGATCTTAGCTCTTATTTTAACGGTTAAGATCGTTTTCTAAGAATTTGCACTATTACATAAATACACTAATTAATTACCAACATTACAAAAATATATTTTAACTTTTTCGACATAATTTGAATGCAAATGTGAGCGGACAATGGTTTATTCACACTTCCTTTTCAAAACCCACAAAAGCGAATCCCCGGGTATTGGACGCGTTCAGCATAAGGGATTTATTGTACCATGAAAACTTTGTTGGTTTGGTTTTCGTGAAGTCATTACCCCAAATCGGAAATTTGGCATAATTTTAAAGATTTTGAAAATGCGAAACACAATTGGGGCCCCCAAGCGTGAGGCCGGGGGACCGCCCTTCCCCCCCTGTTTCCCACTGCCCACACCTCCGGTTTCTAAACAACCCCATACCCTAGGCTCGGAGACATTCAATTTTACTTAGAAATTTAAACCACCAAATTTATGTTACGGGACCCCCTTCAAAATTTCTTCTCAATAATGATCCCATTTGACCGGGCCAGCGTTGGTAAAAGTGCTTAACCTCCATCCCAAATATTCCAAATGATTTACCTGTTAATTTTAAAAGAATTCAATTTCCCGTTAAGCTGTCTTTCGCCTTTACCATCAATAAATCACGAGGGCAAACATTTAAACACGTAGAAATTGATTAACGTTAACACTGCTTTTCACACGGCCAACTGTATGTAGCGTTGTCAAGATCAGGTGGTGGAGAAAATCAATATGTACTTCTGCCACAAGAAAATAAAACTAAAAAATAATTTACGCAGAAGAACTTCAAAATAATTATGTTCCTTTAAAATTTTAAAAACTAAATTGTCTAAAATAATAACAGAAAATGACGAGGACAAAGTCGTGGGTAACAGCTACTTAAACATAAATCATATGTATGTATGAACTGATTCTATATTGAATTGTGAAAAAGAAATAAATTAAACTTGATAGTTTCGTCTTTGTTGACATCAGTGATGATTCAACGCATAGGCTAAAATAGCATTTCTAGAAGTGAAAGTATAAGATTAATTTGATAAATAAGGAAAAACAAACACAACAAACTAAGTGATATCTTCCTAATAATCGTTTTGAGTATTGCCAGCTATTCTATTGAGTTCAAATCTGATTCAGCAAGCTTTAAAAGCTCAGTTTCTTATCGTCTATATTACTACGATATAGAATCAATAAGTTACTTAGCCTACTATAAGTTAATCGATAATTTCATAAATGGAATCGTTTTATTGTCAACATATTCCTCAATTAGGTTTGAACACCTATAATTACACTTGGGTCTTTCCTGGCGCTTAAGGACATAACTACGTTCATACGTTAATGCATGGTTGTAAATCTTTAAAGCAGTTTTACCCTATAAGGCAAATATAATAAAATAACGATAATAAAATGATCTAAAACACATAGCATGTACAATCTATTTAATTATAGTAGGTATAGTATTGAAAACTAGCTGCTACCTTCGTCCGCGTGGAGTCTTTAATGTCCCAAAGTCAAATGTCAGCGGGTGTATTGAAGATACTGTATAGTATAATATACTTGTATAGAAATATAAAATGCTAGCAAAACACTATTTATGTAAGCATACGCTGCTACGGAGATCTATACACAAATATTATCGTATTATTTTCAACAGGACAATTTCTATTATCTTTAATCCGGTTTACCCTTTCTATAGGAGACCAGTCTGGGTGGTACCTCCGCGGTGCCTATTTCGCCCGAAGTGAAGTGTGAAAATACTGCTGTATCCCGGTTTGAAGGGCACCGTAGCCAGCTCATTTACTGGATAAACGAGACTTAATACGCTATGCCCTCACGGTAGGCAGCGCGTTGGCGATACGACTTATATTGCCAATGTCTATAGAGCATCGGTAACCACTTCCATCAGGTGGCCCAACTTCTCGTCTGCCTGCGTATGCCATAAAAAAATCCGGGGTAAAGCGAGGTCCCACTTCGGGCCCAAAGGGATAGCCCTTCAACGGTTGTTGGCGTTATTTATTTTGCGATATAATATCGTCGTAAAATACTTTTAAATAAAATTTTAAGGATTTTTTGTTTAAAGGCAAAAGTTTTAAGATTCAGTTTTTTTTGGGAAGAATACCCGATCCAAGAGTGTAGGGCTCTGATAAAACTTAGAGATGAAGGTAAATCAAGATGGTTATATGTTTGCGGGACTGACAAACCCACCAGTAATAAAGGGAACCGGAAGACATTTAAGTCTGCCGTTTATTTGGGAAGTTTGAAGTCAAAATTAACTACAAAAGGGAATTTGGGAGGAATTTTCCACAAATTTACTTTTAACGACGGGAAAAAACCTTTTGAAAAAAAATAAAAGGGACATTTGAAAAGAGGAGAAATTGAGGACTTAAATCAAAAGTTTCCTGAAATAAGGAAAAAAAAAAGATCTAAATGGATGTCAAAGGACAATGTTGGGCGAGAAAAAGTAGCGTGATGAAAAAATAAAATAAACTTTCCAGGAAAAGCTATCTACACATCGATTTTGAATGGGGAAGAGGGGTTCCATTCCCGGGGTTTTAACTTAACCCGGGGCCTTCCCCATATTCCCTCAACTTAAAAAGTTTAAATTATTCATCATCATAGACTGTGACATTCCACGCGACAAAACCCTAATAAAACCCCCTATCCATCAGGGGGTTTTGGACCATCCCCCACCTGGTAATGCGGTTGGTGGGGACCGACTTTCAGCCCATCCGACGTGGGATATTTACTTTTCAGAAAAGGGGATCGGGTTGCCCAATCAACGGGAAACCAAAATGAAATTCTTGAGTCCCCCAGGTTCAACCCATCCCAGCGGGGAAAACCTCAGAGCGGGGAAAATGAGGAATTTAAGGGCCTATTTTCGCTTTTTATTCGTTAAGTTTGGTAAAGATTTATAATATTTGGTTAAAATGAAAGTTAAATTTAAACTTTAAATTTTTGCTTAATAAACAAGGTATGACCCTAAATCATCACATCATCTCAGCCCTTTGATGGTCCACCGACAAGGGCCTCCCATTACACGCCCATCCATTAGGGGACCAAACCCATCCCTTTCAAATCTGGCAGGTTGGGGTACCGACTTTTTCATCCGTCGGACGCATGGATCATGATTTTCAGACAGGGTGGGCCCAAATTGCCCCGGAGTCCCCAGGATTCGGAACCCACGACCTACGGTTTTTTGCCCACCCCCCACAAAAACGAAGACAGTCGAACCTACAATATGGAATGAATTAATAGGAAAAAAAAATGAATATAGAATCAAACAACAAAAAAAAATGAGAAAAATTAAATCAAAGGTGTTTTTTTTTAAAAGATATGAAGTTAATTTTTATGGGTTTTCGGCCTTTCATTTTACTGAACTTTCAAAATTTTGGGAAAATAATTTTTGGAAATTTTTTTTCAATTAAAGCAGGGTATATTAACCGTCGCTCTTGAATTTAGATCGAAGATAATTTTTTAATTAGTTTAAAGTTTCGAAAAATTTCCGGATATGCCCGGATGAAAATGGTTAAGGAAAGGAATAGTTACGAAATCCATTTTTATAAATTGTAATTTCGGGCCATTTGGCAGCAACACCCGTCGTATCGGTTTGTTTTCTGCCGGTAATTTTAATTTCTTCCAAATTTTTCCTTATCAAATTCACTATGATTTATTAAATTATTCACGAAGGGCGTCATCTGGCTTCTGTAAAATTTGATTCAATAATTTGGAAAAATTATTGATTTGCCCCTTTTCTAACGTGCGAAAATTCTTTATTTTCCCCTACTGGAAAGAAAAAAGAAAAAAGAAAGCCAAAATCATATAGGTTAAAAGGAAATTAAAACCTGAGGGAAAAGCTTGTTCTGATCTTGTATCAGATTTCCTTTGTTGGGATCTTGAAATGTTCCAAACTCTTATAATTGTCTCTATGTTTTTTAATTTTACTGACTCGTAATGAGACCCAGCGAGTATTATAAACTTTTAAATTTTTCCAGCTTTTTCTTTCAGATCCATTCTGTGTGTGTTTGAAAAAGAATAATTTTCTACTGTTCCAAAACACGACGTGGAAGGAACACATGCAAACCTAAGACAAAATTCAAGGGTTAGAACAGGGACGAACAATGTTTATTTTTTCGGGGGTGGCCTCCTGATACCTGACATTGATGGGATTTCGTTGAGCCCAAAACGAATATTAGTCCATCCTTTTCAGCTTTGCGAAGCTTTGACTATCCCCTCCCGTTTTCCGAATCAAAAACCCAGAAGATTCCGTACTTAAAGTCATTTTCATAAAAGAATTAAAGATTTTGCCTTTTTGGTCTATTTTTACTTTTGGGAGGTGTCAAAATTATTCCAAATATTTACTTTTTAATATCTGCAATAATTTTTCCTTTTAACCCAAAATGAAAAATTATTTTATATGCCTTTTGATAAATGATGGACTTTTGACCCACCAGGCCTCTTTCTAGGTTTAAAATCTTTTCAGCACCGGATCATTTCCCAACAATTTTGCCTTTCTAAAAAATTTCGGGAAGAACATCTTCCGGTGGCCCCTGAAAGAAAATTTTGGTAAAAATAACGGACATCTAAAAAGGGATTAAATGTTTTTCCATTTCTTAGTTTCATCTTAATAATTCAAGTTATCTTTATCAATAGTTTTTGTTTTAACTCCGTCAACGTTTTTCCCATTTTCTAAGTTTGATAGATGTTCGGAGATTCATGCTGGATATCCTAGGATTAATTTTTCCCCACCAGCGAAAAAGAACAAATTTATTTGTGTTTTAAAACCCACATCAAAAACGGAATAAATATAATTTTTTGTTTATAAAATCCTTTTTAAATATTTAGTCTCGTTTAAAGTAGAAAACCACAAAGTTAAACAAGAGTGTTCCCTAGTGCTTTCACCTTCCAGATTCAAAAGGTCCTCTATTTTTGAAAATTTTCATCCCTTCCCGATAAAAAATTTATTGCCTGGCGGTTTGGCCAATCGCATCTTGGAGGAAAGACCCCTAACTTAGGACGTATTCTTCGGCCTTCCGATTTTTTAATTTTTGTTTTTATCCTGTGTTTCATCAGTCACAGTTTTGTAAACCACATTTAATAATTTTAACCTATTTCCTTTCCAATATCAATGATTTGTACATTGCATCCGATTCATCAGTTTGATTTTCTTTTGGAACAACTTTTCTTCCATCGTTTAAAGGATTTGGATAAAAATCAGCAAGTGCATTTGGGGTCTTTCTTTTTTTCCTTCCGAAACGATGGTTGATTCTTTCACTAAAAAGAAAAAGAAACCATAATTAAACATTGCCTGTTTTTCAAAATTTAAATTGTTTATCTTTTTGTACCCACAAACTAAATTTTGATTAAATCCTTGAATGAGGAAATTTAAAAAAAACCACGGAAAAGACGAAACGATGAGGCAATTTATTTCGTCCTTTCAGTCTAAGCCGCCCCAAACGTAATTTTAAAAAAAACTTGTCCGTTTTATGACTCTGTTTTTATTTTTAAAAAAATTTTTAAAAAAAAATGGTATGTCGTCACATCAAATTTAAAAATAAAACAAAAACTCAAAAATAACGGGCAGCAGTTACCGGACAAAACTTTTAGAAAGAAGGAATAGATAAAAAATTGTTGCATAAAACAACATTTTGTATTAATAAAGGACTTATACTTTTCCAAATCCCAGAAATGCACCACCAACTCTAAAATAATTAACTTTTTTATATAACGCAAAATTAAAACACTTTTTAAAAATTAAAAATCGTTTATTTTAAGGGAAGATCGGTTTTCTTAAGAATTTGCCATTACATAAATCACTATTTTACCAAAAAAAAAATATTTTTAACTTTTTCGACATAAATTAATGCAAAAGGGACAATGATTTATCACACTTCCCATTCAGGAACACCTTGCTACAAAGACGGAATCCCCGGAGTTTGGACGCGTTCAATAAGGGTTTATTAGTACCATGTAAAACTTTGATGCTGTAGTGGTTTAATCTGATGAGTCATGTACCGAAATCATGAAATATTAAGCCAATTTTAAAGTATTTTGAAAATGCGGAACACAATTGGGCCCCCAAGACGTGAGGCCAGGGCGAGCCCCTTCCGCCCCTTAGTCCGCCACTGCCCGACCTCCGGTTTCTAAGCATACGCCCATACCACTGGCCTAGGAGACATTCAATTTTACTGAATCTTAAACCACCAAATTTATTTCGGACCCACTTCAAATCAAATTTCTTCTCAATAACGTGATCTGTTAACATTTTGACCGGGCCAGCAGTTGGTCAAACAGTGCTTATACCTCGCATCCCAAATATTCCAAATATTACCTGTTAATTTTAAAGAATTCATTCCCGTTAGTGTTCTCGCCTTTACAATTAAATTGTCTCAAAATAATAACAGAAAATGATGAGGACAAAGTCGTGGTAACTATAATTTATAAAGCTGAGGAAGTTGTTCGCAAAAATAAATGATGCCCAAAATAATTATTCCACGCGGAAGAAGTCGCGGGCACAGCTAGTTAAACATAATATATTGCTAAATCATATGTATGTATGAACTGATTCATATTGAATTGTGAAAAAATATAATTAAGCTTACAGTTCCGCTTTATTGACATCAGTGATGATTCAACGCATAGGCAACATGAGCTTTTCTAGAAAGTGAAGAGAGTATAAGAATTAATTTGATAAAATAAGGAAAGAAACAAACACAAACAAACCTAGTGATATCTTCCCGTCTACTTTGAGTATTGCCAGGCACTATTGAGATTTAAATGCTGATTCAGCAAGTTTTAAAAGCTCAGTTTCTTATCTGTCCTTATATTACTACGATGATAGATCAATAAGTTACTTAGTCTACATAAGTTAATCGATAATTTCATAAAATGGAATCGATTTATTGGTCAACATAGGTCCAAATAGGTCCAAGCTAGTTGTAATGGCGGGTACAGATCTAATTTATAAACATCACTTGGGGTTCCACAAGGTTCCACTTAGGACCTTTTTTCTATAACGTGTATCTTACGACATTCATAAATCTTTCACTTATTCTAAATTCCTAATGTATGCAGATGACACTAAAATATTTCTTAACATTAATTCATTGAAGATATGAAAATTGCAGGATGACATTAAGCTTTACACGAAACGACATCCTATATTACAAACATACTTTATTTATAACACTCCATTGGTGCGTACAGATCAAATCCGTGACTTAGGTATATACTTAGATACTAAACTGTGCTCTACTTTGCATATGTCCGTAGTGTTTTAGAATTTGGATGCAACATTTGGTTACCTAATTACACAACACAAATAAATAGATTAGAAAAATTCAAAAGAAATTTATAAAATTTTAAATTTTAAAACTTTTATTCTACAAAATCATACGAACAAGATTGTAAGCAGCATAGATTCTACTCTTTACAAAAGAAGAATCCTTTTAGATATGGGATTACTTTATGACTACTTAATTCGAAAATAGATTGTTGCGAGCTTATAAACAAGTTAGAGTTACGCGTCCCAGCTCGCCGTACGCGCCACACCTCTCTCCTAAATACATCTTTACACAGGAGTAACTACGGCCGCAATGAGACCATTAATAGACTGTGTAAGATATTTAACATACATTTTAGTAAACTCGATCCTTTTTGTTGTACAAAAATCAAATTTAAAAAGAACGTCTTAGAAATACTATCCCAAAAAGATTCCGAATTTAGATTTTAAATTTTAGATTTAAATTTAAAATTCAATTTCTACTGATTTAATGTTATTTGTTAATCATCTGTGTTGTTATCTGTACTTGTACATTAATTGTGTAAATTAAGTGCTGTTGATTTAATTTATAGAAGCATGTGTAATGGTGTAGTGTTTTACTTTAGTTATATGCTTCTCCATTGGTATTTTTTTATTATTATTAATGAAAACTAAATTTATTGTGTGATAACATTTGAATATGTGGTAATCTTTTATTGATTTTCTACTTGTAAACACTCTTTATTGTGTTATTGTGTTCTAATTATAAGCTGTTGATTACCTGAATAAAGAATAAAAAAAAAAACATATTCCTTAATTAAGTTTGAACACCTTAATTACCACTTGGGTCTTTTCTGGCGCCTTAAGGACATAACTACGTTCATACGCTAATGCATGTTGTAAATCTTTTTAGCAGTTTTACCCACTATAAGGCAACATTAATAAAATAACGATAAATAAAAATTATCTAAAACACATACATGACATCATTTAATTATAGTAAGGTATAGTATTGAAAACTAGCTGCTACCTTCGTCCGCGTGGAGCTGTTAATATCCCAAAGTCAAATGTCAGCGAGGTGTATTGAAAGATACTGTATAGTATAATATATTGTATAAACTATAAAATTGCTATCAAAACACTATTTATGGCTCGTTACGAGAATCTATACACAAAATATTATCGTATTATTTTCAACAGAGACAATTTCTCTATTATCTTTAATCCGGTTTACCCTTTTTATAGGAGACCGTCTGGGTGGGTACCTCCGCGGTGCCTATTTCTGCCGCGAAGCAGTAGTGTGAAAATACTGCTGTATCCCGGTTTGAAGGGCACCGTAGCCAGCGTATTTACTGGATAAACGAGACTTAACACGCTATGCCTCACGGTAGGCAGCGCGTTGGCGATACGACTTATATTGCCAATGTCTATAGGCATCGGTAACCACTTCCCAACAGGTGGCCCAACTGCTCGTCTGCCTGCGTATGCCATAAAAAAAATCCCAAAGTGAAAAAAGTTGGCACCGGTCACCCCGACGGCAACATCGCGCGATTTCCTTTCCAAACAGGAATAGAATCGCCAACCGGATATTGATCTTTACACATTTTCTTAAATAAAAGCAAGTAAGACTCATCCTCTTTGAAAGGTGGTCAAAACAAAACTACGAACTCCAACCGTTTCACCGGAAATATCCCCAGTGATCACGTCTACCTGTAACGTATTATACGAAAATGCATACTACACGAATTCAAAATGTGTATCACAAAAATAAAAATATTATATTTAAATAGACAAAATGTATGATACAAAATCTATATAGGTTCAATATTTTTTTAATTTTTCGCCATTAATAAGTTACTACCTATTTCTTATTAATCTGTTCCGATATTGAAGGTATCGTTCAAGTGTATAAAATGTCGGCATTATTTTAAATAAAAACGATAAAATATATATATTTAACATCTTATATTCAAATTTATAACTAAGCCATTATATAAGACAACAAAATTTTCATAATGTAGATGGGTTCCTATACAATTTCCACATCCCGCCAAAAAAGTTAAAGGCGATTGCTGTCACAGATAATACTTAGCATAACATTATAAACGATTTACACGTACCGAATACATGGAAACAATTAAAAATATTATTTCACTCGTTTCACTTAAATTACCAATTTTAAATTACTTTAAATATATGTTTTATCAGGAATTTTTAGTATTATAGAAACAAGAGCATGTACAAAAAAATAACGCGCGTCTGTCATAGTGTTTTTAAAATGGCGGAAACCATGATGGCGTCGCTTCTTTTCTATATGTAACGCAACGTCTTATATAGAGCTTACTCTTTTCATCTTATTGGTGTTGCTGCAGGAGAAGTGGGCACGTACAGTAATCAATATGTCCACGTGACCTGACTTCAGTCTCGCTTCACTCGTAACTCGCGTAATTGCAATTGCAAAATGTGGAAAAGTTTATTTTGTAGAAAAGTCATAATATTTTGTGGTTAAGTTTAAGTTTATTGTTAACAAAATGCCACCATCAATTGGTGTAAATTTACGTGTCACTGGTCACTGCAGTCAAGGCGGGAGAAAGTACATGGAAGATTTGTTTTCCGTTGCCTATCAACAAACGGAAGACGAAAGGGATTTGGAGTATGCTTTCTTTGGAATATACGATGGTCACGGTGGAAAGGAGGCTGCGTCGTTCGCCAAGGAGCACCTGATGGACTCTATTGTCAAGCAACGCCAATTTTGGTCCGACAACGATGAGGATGTTCTGAAAGCTATTCGTAATGGTTACATGTTGACCCACTTGAACATGTGGAAAGAACTTGGTAAATGTTTATCTTTCATCTAGTCCATGTTGAGAATACGTTTACGTGATACGGGAACAATATTCGCTGGTGTTCTAGGCCGTTCCAAGTAGATTTTGTCGGTGATTGTACGAAATTATCTATTGACCTTGTGTGTACTCAGTATTTTTACTATGTGCTTTGACATTGAATCAACAAAAGAACTTTTAATGATTCTTCATTTTCTTATTTTTAGAAGTGTGATAAAAAGAAATGACTGATTATAATAATCGTTGACATAGTTTTGGGGCAACTTTTGGGATTCCCACTCATTTTGTGGAAGTGAAAGCTGTTTTACAAGTTTTAAATTGGCTAATGTTCCTTCCTAAAAAATATTGTGATGAAGTAGGAATATTGTTAGGTTAACCATACTTAACTCAATTTCTCCTGATAAACAATAACTTAAGAATCACACTTTAATTTTCAGAAAAATGGCCAAGAACTGTGACAGGGTTGCCAAGCACGGCAGGTACAACTGCCAGTGTGGCATTCATACGTAGAGGAAAAATATATGTTGGACATGTTGGTGATTCTGCCATAGTTCTAGGATATCAGAAAGATGGTTTGTATGGTTATTCCCTATTATTTTGTTTTTGATAATATTTTATTTTTCAAAGTTATACATTGAAACTTGAAATTTCCTTAATAAGTATTTTGAAAGAAATTATTAACTGTATCATGTCTTTCTTGCTAATTCACACTATAGCATCTGGCCAATTAAAGCAATGCAGTCTGCATGGGAAATATTATAGTGTACAATTGACTTGCAGACACATGCACCTTCCTACTTTATTCATTCTTATAGTGTCTGTAATGAACAAGAGTTGCAACTTGTGGGATCTATTGTAGGGTTGACTTTGTTTCTTTTGACTCTAAGAATATGGTGAGCTACTTACTATCTCACCAGATAGTTAATTAACATTCGGTAATATTACGCAACATAATCAGCTAGTATTTAACAAAAATACTAAGTTATCTTGTCAAAGTACTATTAAAACTTAACTTATATCCAGTGGTTTCTGAAGCATACCCTCATCTTACATGACTACTGAGGAAGTTATGAACAATACAATTCTAATTACATTTTAACATGTAACGAGCATCATTAATCATGTTCTCATACCTTTTTTTAAAACCTTTTACGATTAAAAAAATGTAAAATTTACGCAAATAAAAATAATAATGTAGTTAACATAATTTACCTTAGTCTATCTTGGTGCCATGAGCTGCAAAGGATCTGAAGTTATGGGAATGAAATGATTAACATTATTTAATTAAACTATATTAATCATATGTGCATGTTTGAAATATTTTATTATAATTTTCAGGCAGTGAAGAGTGGGCTGCCAAACCATTGACCTCAGACCACAAGCCCGAGTCAACAACAGAAATAGAACGGATCCAAAGATGTGGGGGGAAGGTGATAACGAAGGCAGGAGTTCCACGTGTGGTGTGGAACAGGCCCCGCATGGGCCACAAGGGGCCTATCAAAAAGAACACCCCCATGGACGAGATACCCTTCCTGGCGGTGGCGAGGTCCCTTGGTGACCTCTGGAGCTACAACTCCCAAAATGATGAGTTCATAGTCAGTCCCGATCCAGATGTTGGTGTCCTGACCATTGACCCATCTAAATTTAGGTATGTGAAATGATCTTTTGGGTGATGTTTGTGCAATCATCACCATAGCATCATCATCAGTGATAAATGCTATTACATGTATAACCATAAATAATATACTGTAACTTAAATTTGTTGCCCTTATGAAGACTTTATTCTCAACAAATGAAATCATGCTTTGGATTGTTATATAATGTAACTCTAATGTGGGTCAAGAAGGGAATCAATTAGTTTTAGTATTTTGGGGAGACCATTAACGAAAATTTTAATATACATGAGGGATATTTAAATCATAATGTAAATTCTTTATGATCGGTTGGCCTATGTTATTTTATTTTAAGTAATTAATTAAAAACTTTATATGTCTGTTCAATATTACTATTGTCCTAAATATTTGACTATTTGAATGTGTAAAATTTGTTTCAGGTGTCTTATTTTTGGAACAGATGGCTTATGGAATATGATTTCGCCAGAGGGAGCTGTCAGTCTGGTGCAAGCCACAGAGCGGCATAATGAAGCGGCATTGGTCAGTGAGAATGGAACCCAACCAAGAGACTGGCTAAATCCATCCAAAAGCTTAGTCGATCATGCTTTAGAAAGGTGACACATATTATCTATTTATTTTAGATTTTTTCATAATTCAAAATTGTTTTACTGTGATGATATGCTGTGAGATTCATACAATCTTTTAATCGAACACAGGTGGTCAAACACACGGATGAGAGCAGATAACACATCAGTGGTAACCCTTATGCTAGACCCCCCTGGACCCCCGCGAGCAACCGTGCTGCGCTCCCGCACCGGCGCCGCTCAGGCCACCCACGGGCTGCGCCCCACAACAACAACAACAACAACACCACTGCCGCCGCCCCCACGACCACCGCGCCGCCATCCGCGCCTCCACCCGAGCTGCCCGAGAAGGCGCCCGTCGCTCCCGACGGCGACGCCGACGCCGGCCGTGCCCCAATACGGGCTCACCATCACGACGCGGTACTCGGACGGCGACAAGCCCCCAGCTGACGGCGGCCAGAGAGCGCCGCTGCCGCCCTGCGCCACTCTCGACGGTCGGTTCTCGGTGGGCGGGCGCGAGGAGGCGCCGCGGGAGCCCGACGACAGCGACGACGCTCTAACCAACTACGGCAACCCGGCCGAGTCCTATTTCATGGCGCGCCTTCTCAACCGCAGCCGGGTGGTCAACACCCTCTCGGAGGTATACGATGAAATCGTCAACGGCCCAACGATGGGCGCCATCGTGGAGACGCCACAGACATGCCCCCCGGCCACGACCGCAGTGCCCGAGCTGGGGGCCGGAGACGCGGCGCCGCGGCCCCCCACGCCCGAATTCGCTCCGGACGCCACCGGCGACGCGCCCTCGGCGGAAGACCGCCGCGAGGCCGACGGCGGCATCCAGATCAACGAGGTCTCGTCTAGTTCACCCACGGAGGGCCCCCGCCCTCGCGGTCGCCGTCCCAAGGCCGAGGCGAAGCGCGACACCGTCCTCGCCGCCGTCCCGCCCGCGCCCAACGACCGCGTGCTGCGCTCGCACCCGCAGCAGGAGCCGGACGCGCCGCACCGGCCGCACACGCGCCAGACCGCCACGCGCGCCAAGGGCGGCGCCACCGTCGAGCGCGTCGTGATCCTGTCGCGCCGCGGGCCCGCCTCCCCCGCCTCCCCCGCGGCCGCGCGCCCCGAGCGCTCGCCGGTGGCGGAGGTGCGCGCGCTGGCCGCCCGCCGGCGCGTCTCGCCCGCGGCGCCCGACGCGGCCGACGAGGAGGCGCGGCGCGCGACGCGCTCGCAGGGCGCCGTCAGCGCGGCGGGAAACTGCGCGCGCGCCCCGGGTCCGGCGCGGCGGGCCCCGGCGGCGCGCCGCGAGAACCACTGCAAGGAGAACCTGTGCGGCGAGAGGCGACGAGGCCGCGCGCGCGCCGCCCCCGCCCCGCCGCGCCCGCGCACCGGCCGCGCCGCTAGCGACGAGGTGCACTCCACCACGCCGGGCTGGGCGCGCGCCCTGCGCTCGCGCAACGACGCCGAGCCGGCGCCGCCCACGCGCCCGCCGGCTGCGCACCTGCACCACGCGGCGCAGCACCAGCCGCCGCCGGCAAGGCGCGCGCTGCGAGCCCGGCGCACCGCCGCCCGCCGCCGCGCCGCCGGTGGCGCCGAAGCGCACGGCGCCGTGGCCGCCGGCGCTGGCGCTGCGCAACCGGCTGCGCCGCCGCCTCGCCAAGTAGCGAACGGTGCCTTGAGCGCCGCCGGGCGCCGCGCGAGCGCTCCCGCCGCGAGCTGATGTATCCAAAGATGACTGCTTCGTATACGGTTACACGTTCTGTTGTTATGTTTGTGCGTTGTCGTCGGTGGTGGCGGCGGCGGGTGCGGCCGAGCGCGGCTCGCTCTGCCGGCGTAAACAATAGTACAAAGAATTTATTGAATAGTTACACGTAAGACGAACACGAGGACCACGCGATGAATTAGCCCAAATAGATATTTATTTTATCGATATTTATAGCACTTATCAAATTGCATTTAACTTAAGGTTACCATGGAAATTTGATTTTCATGACGCTCGTGTCGAGTCAGAGGCTACGTTTAAACTTTCAGAGGAATATTGTTATACACGCTATGCTGTGAGAATATATTTAGGGGCGCGGGGAGGGGGCGCGGCGGCGCCGTAGACTAATATACCAAGAGTGCTTTCTCAAAAAATCGAAATATTTATATAAAGACAAAGATATTTAGCTAAATTATGCAAAGTAGATTTTGTACAGTAATTGATTAAAATCTCTTAGTTTTTGTAATTAGTGGTCGCTAAGGTTATTCTTTTGGGAAAAGAATTATGTTTTATAATTGGATAGACAGAGTTCTTTTAAGTGAATTGGATGCTGCCAAGTGTGAATTGAGTTTAAGCAAATAATTTCAAATGTTTCCATAGACTACAGAAGTGACTAAAAGCTGTCCACCTCTGGCTCTATCTGTTTTTCTTCTGCTCTACACTGTGTTTTAAGTCAGCCTTTTCTATAGCACACAGCTTTGGGTTATGGCAAGTTTGACTTGTATTTTCACATCCCTAGTGTGAAGCTATTACTTTTAGTTGTTCTACCAACCTTATGTTTCAATGTTGTAACTGACAAAGTTAATGAACTTACATATTGTGATGACGAAACCATTGATTAATTATTAAACCAAACATAAAACGGTTTTGTGTTGTTACAATTTTGTTGATACTGTAAATTTCATTATTGTTAAACTATTTAAAAAGGACTGTTTCGAGTGATTAGACACAAAGTACCTAATTGTGGACTGAACTTCCTATAGATGTGTATTTAAGGGTACAGTCCTAGGCTTATGTGAATATTTGTACTTTAAAAGGGAAAATATTGTATAATAAACTATGTGCCTCATTTGTTACCGACTTAACAGCAAATAAATAGGGGGAAAGTGTTCTTTAATGAAATGAGATATAATAATGTATTTTTTATTGAAATGAATTTATGCTGTGTACTTTAGCTGTAAAAGAGGATATAATATAATTTGTTAAGATAATTATGTAAAGGTTTAGTGAATTTTGTTTGGTGTTATTGTACTGCAAATTTGTAATCGCGAGAGCCTCCTTGTGGTGAAGGAAAGTAAAAGAGATGTTATTGATGGCAATAAGTGCAATACAAGCCCGAGTGGTGAGTAAATTAGACGGAGGCTGAGGCGAGCTCGATATTGAGTCGAAGGACTCGGTCAATTTTCTTTACAATTCTGTTACTAATTGACTTAAACTGTGGGATGGTTAATATACAAAGAGAATTTGTATAGAGGGTAAAACAATGCCTTGTATATGAAATAGGGTGGTTAAATCAATCTTGGATTAAAGATTGAATCGGAAATTAAACAAATTTTATTACTATACATATTAATACTAAAGTAAAAGATTACTGTAGACTTTATTTTTTGATTTAAATAAAGTTTGTATTAAATTTGAGTAGTCCGATTCATTTCGTCAACCTCGACCCCGACGAAGGGTCGCGCGAGGGGGCGCACCCGAGCCGCGGCCGCCCTTCGCGCCCCTCAGTCGCGCGCCGGACGCAGCGGGCGCCGCGTCACGCCACCGCGGCCCACGTCATCTCTGTGCTTCTTCTACTGAGTGACTCGACGGACTCAAACGATATAAATCCAGCAGTGAATTTATTTATATTCATAGTCGATAGATAAAACTAAATTTAAAAAAAATTGACAGCCAAAAACGCGGGAAACTGAAGCGTTGCTTACGATTACGAATGCGTTCTGTGTATCGATCGAAAGCGAACGCGGCACCGCAATGCACCCTGGGGGTTGGTGAATGCATTGTTTTGCAGTGCCGAATGCACAGTTCATGTTGCCTTTTATTATTATTATTTCAAAATATTTTAATTGTAACGTTTACGCCAATCGGGAAATATTTAAAAATAGAAACGAAATTATTCATTATGTTTTATCCGTGGAATCGCAGTAAAGTTTTATGAAAAACGCTAATGATACATCATATTTTTGTTTATTGCTTGAAACTGCCTAGCAAGGCGACAAATCTCATATATTTCTTTGTCATAATTATATTATTTACGCATTTATTTATGTTTTTAGAGCCTACTAATAACCGTGACCTTCACAATTTGGTATGGTGTTTACCGTGCATTTGTAGTTAATTTCAATGCAAATACGGTACTGTAGAGGCGCGGCTATTTTGCGGTACACGGTTCGCATGACGCAAGTGAACTGCACGGCCTGTTTGCTGAGGACAAAAGCGCGACAATCCTGTCCATTGCCATAACCTACGTCGTTGCAGCACTGTTTCTAATGTATTGGCCAATAAACAGTGTTAGTCTTCCGAGTTCTTGCTCATAATAGCTAGATTTATAACTCCGCTTTTAGCAATTTAGGGATGAATTAAAAAAAATTAAACTCCAAACTGTAAACATTAACATGAAACTTAATTCTATATTGAATTTAAAAAAAAGTGTAGCCTTGTTATAGATTAAAAACACACTTACAAGAGTAACAAGAGACAAGTGGCAATTTTGGTGTAAATTTACTTGTAAGACTGACAGTCCAAATTCCTGCTGGACTTGGATGTGTAAATAGTTACGTTTTGTTCGTGTTCTAGTGTATTGATTTGTGCAAGTGATTGATAACTTCCCATATAACTAATATGGCTTTAATAATGGGTAAGTACAAACTTTATTAAATTTATTTTTTACGAAAGCTAAATAAATCTCTTCCCTTTTTTCTTGTTAGGAGTTAATAGTTTTTGTTGTGATGTATTTATTCCAATTTGGTACCGAATCTGTATTGTTCTATTTCAAATACGCAAATAAATTTATTACCTATTAAATTATTATACCGAAGGCTACGAATTTTCTCAATAATCGATTGTTATTATGTCATTTAATTAATACCCGTTAAGTTAATTTAAACTGGCGCATTGTAGGGCTTCTAAGATTCTCGACTGTACGTAACTAAGCCTTGGACATACACGCAGCCGCTGCTGCGGCTAACGATCACGTAATATTGCAAAAAACTACACTAATTGAATTGAGAGCCCTAATTAATTTAGGTCTTAAATATTAATAACAAAAATGCGCACCAGGGAACATCCCCAGGCATCTATTAATCATATATCTTCTGATACGAATACTGATTTTCTTGTTGAATTTGAATCGCACAATGTGTTCCGGTTTAGGGGTTTCGTACGTCAACGCAAAACGCACTTGTGCCGTGTTTCGATGCATTTTATGTACAGGTTTTGATATCAGGTCAGCTTCTGCCAGCAAAACCGTTCACCGCCTTAAAGTAACTTTAAGCAATGATAGAATGCGGACGCCTGATTAACCTTATATATGAAAGGCGCCAAGCTTAGCTGATAAACGCACGGCTTCCATGGGATATCCTATTTAGGTAGATGGCAACGTTTGAAGAATTCCACGAATTACATATTATAGGCAATGTGAAATGCAAAGAAAATATTTATGGCCATTAAAAGGATATAGAATTTTTGTCTTTCGAAGTATTTATTAAAGTTAATTGATCTTTTTTTTTAATGAGGCCCTTGTGTTGTGCAGGTGTACAGTTTACCGAAAAACTAAAACCATTAAATCATATGACGGAAAACTAAGGCAGATGAAAACTGCAATGTTAACACCTAATACAACGATGAGAAAACTATTTGGTCAAACTTTTTTCCAGTGGAGGAATATGATAGAGAAAAATAACATGTAAATTTTATAATAAAATAACGAATGAAGTGCTCCATGAACTCGCTGAGCTTTGTCACTTGCTAGCTTTGCCCCATTTTTAAGATTAAAAAAAACTAAAAATGTTTTTATGTTGCACCGCTCTTACTTGTAGCACTGGAATTGTCGAATTTAGATATCTTTACTCAATATAGAAGTTTACACTTGCTTATTGGATGCAAACACGTTACCACCGTTTCGGAATTGGACGCCTCACATATGAGAGGAGCCGACGAAAGAAATTTAGCGGACAATTTTTTATGTCATCTTTATAATTCATCATCATCATCATCATCAGCCTATGATATCTGCTGGACATAACCTTCCCTAATACACTCCTATCCATTAGGGGTTTTGGACCGTACCCACCACGCTGTTCCAATGCGGGTTGGTGGGTGGACCGACATTTTACATGCCCATCCGACGCATGGATCATCTTACTTTTCAGACAATTTGGTGATCAGCCCAAATTGCCCTAAAATTTGTTGAGTCCCTCGTAGGATTCGAACCCACGACCTCCGGTTTCTAAAGCACATGCCTGCACCACTGGGCTACAGAGGCAGTCCTATTATAATTATTGACAAACAATTATAAGTATAAATATTATGCAATATTGAAACCAAACCTGGAACGAGCATTCTATTACCAGGCTGTGTTATTATTAAAAAAATCATTAATATTGTAATAACCTTTAACACATAAACGTTCCTTGGATACCTTTATAAAATTTATCCTCTCAATATTTATTACATTTAACCAAATAATTAAATATTTTGCTATGCTAGTATTAATACATGTGTTCTAGAGACAATCACCCAGACTCGTACATAAGTTGTACTATTTTACAAAAAATCTGTGTAAAAGCTGTTTAAATTTAGTTATTTTGGCAAATCAGGATTAACAAGAAGCTGACCACGAGGTAGTATGCGAAAATGGCTAGGAGAAAAGGAGGATGTATTCGCACATGTCTAAAGCTGTATAGAAATGATCTTAATAACCGTATGTTTAAAAGTAATAATTTTTTAACTTAGATAATAAAAAAATATTGAAAATCTATTATAGTTACGTTAAACGAATGGATTTAACTTGAACATTTTTATTGACAGATACTTAAAAACAACAGATGCTCAATTTTAGTAACTCGTTCTCCTTCAGTTTTCTAATAATTACTGTATCGGCCTCATTGGAGTTTGTTTCTTGAAGTTCAATTTAATATCATACCTGGTATATAAAGTAAATAATGCAATTTTTAAAGATATACATACTTTGAAATAAATAGTCCATCAAAAAGTAGTTTATCACTTATTAAAGTAAGCATTTGCATTTCATATATAGGCATAACAAATAGCTAAAGGCCAGAAGTCCTGGTGGCGAAGCAACGGCGATAGCGCAGTGGGAGGCGATGTTTCATTCATAAGCAAGTTCACGGATAACGGCCTAATGTTCAATGAGAACACTATCAACGTCGTGACTCCGTGTCTGCACCTACGTTCAAATGTAATAAATAATAAGAACATTGTTGTACATATTTAACTATCTTTTTAAAAATAATAAATAAATGCATTTTCGAAGAATGGACAGTTAGTAAATGACCCAGTATCAAAAATATAAAACTTTTAAAGATTTTCTTTACCGAATTTTGCATTTATATTATTATTTTCTTCTCTTTCTTATGTATATATATTTAGATAAAAATGATCAGTGAACGTTAGCCCATTCATTTAGTTTACTTTAAATAGTGTAAACCGAAAATTAAAAAATATCATAATGAAGAAATCAATTAGATATTAACAGAATACAAATGTTATGATACAGACATTAGTTTGACGTAAAATAGATAATAGTTAGTAAATTTTATATTATTGCTTAATATATAAGTTAATCAAGTGGTTAATGAGATAATTTCTATACAGCCTAAGAGATGCGCGAATACATATTTTCTTTCTCCTAGCTATTATCTAAAGCTATCTCGTGATTCACATCACATCACATCATCAGCCTCGTGTTAGTCCACCTGCTGGACATAGGCCTCCCTAATACACCCTATCCATTAGGGGTTTGGACCGTATCCACCACGCTGGTCAACGTTTATTCAGTTCCAATAATATTTTTAAAAAATTTAAAATATATTGATTTATTTTCAAATAAATTTCTTAAAGCAATATGAGTTATTAATAAATAAATTAATAATTGTGACTGTTGCATTAAAGACTAAGTAATGGATTTTGAAATCTACTAATTAATACTTTGGTTTGTATTTGTATTTCGAGGGGGATCAAAAAGTAAAATGAGATACAATATAATGACTATGATAGCTTAATTATTTATTTTTCTACATAATCTCCAAGTCCACCTACACACCAAGTACAGCGTTCCAAGTTTCAATGGTTCAATTCCTTTAAAAAAGGATTGTCTTGGTCTTGCAAAAGGTCACCACGGCATCGTTTACTTTTATATATAGTTTTAACACATGTTTCCTCTTAAGTATTGTATCAATTTGGAGAGAGGATGAAAAATAGCCTAGGCGCCAGATCTGGTGAAGAGGGGATGCTCAACCAATTGAACGCGAGCATGCTGAACGGTGGTCATCAGCTAATGCCAACCTATGTGCGGTACGTTTTCAAGATGAAACGCTCGCCCGTTCATAGTTTGCTCTTTTTATCATTGACGGTATTTCTTAACCTCGGTATTGAAGCTGCATAATCTGTAATGATGGTTCCATGCTCCGGGTAATCAAACAACAATATCACTTCTGAGTCCTAAAATATTGAGGCCATACCCTGGCCAGGCATGAAGATCCTTCGGGATAAACCCGTGTTTCGTCCACTGCCACAAAACTAGATTTAAAGTTTTTAGAATCTTCTTAAAACTTGTCCAACGATATCTTCGAAGTCGATTTTGTTTCTGATTCTCGGCACCCATCTTGCGGAGACTTTTCTCGTATTCAAAATTTGTGTCAATATGCGTTGAGTACCTCTATATGAAATGCTCGTTACTTGGATTAGGTATCAGATGGTAATTTTTAATCGCTAAAACAGTTTTTTCGAATATGGCAGCATATTCTTATTGTTTCTTGTTGATTACTGGCTTCGATGGACGTCTGCAACCATGTTCGTCTTCCGTGTACGTTCTCCCTACTCGAAATTAAGAAGCCCACTTTGCGACAATTGATTATTACAGAGCAGTCTCTTCTCATGTTGCCTTTCGAGCCGCAATAAATCTCTTGCGTTGTTAACTTTTTATATCAGTGGTTTAAATGATAAGCTCGCACTTGGGTTTTCTTTTTTCGAGAACATTTCGCCACTCATAGCAAACAAATGACTACATTCAGAAAAAAAGTAAAGAGACTAGAAGATTTTTTTATTAACACAATAAATATCTGAGCTACACTTTCCGGTATTGTTTATATTTATTTTTTGGTTACCAACAGGTATAACATATAATATAATTAAACGTTCAGAATTTAACTATTAATAAATTTAAAAAGCAACGTTTATGTAAGTTAAAGGTTATTACGATATTAATGAATTTTTAAATGATAACACAGCCTGTAATGGAGTGCTCGCTCCATGTCTTGTTTCAAAATTGCATAATATGTAATGCCGAATGATCAAATTGTTTATTATTTTTAAAAGATGACATAAAAATAGCCCGCTGAGTTTCTTTCTGCCGGTTCTTTTTAGGTCTGAGGCGTCCTTTTCCTAACCGGTGGTAGTGTGTTAGACAATCAATAAGTGGTAAACTTCAATATTGAATAAATCAATATTCAATTTTGATCTCACTATTTGTTCCCTCCTCAATTTCTTTTGTCAAACTTGGAATGTTTGTCTGAACTAAAATCGACTGATTTGAGCTCGATTGTACCAATGAAACATTTAACTTTCGCTACTATTTTTAAATTGAAAACACTTCTGAAACCAGTTTCGGTTTCGGCAAAAGTTTTGGCCAAATTTGGCCGAAACCGAAACTGCGGCCGAAACCTGATTTTTGGCCGAAACTCGGCCGAAATCGAAACCGAAACCGAAAGTTCGGTCGGACACTACCTTTAACACATAAACGTTCCTTGAATACCTTTATAAATTTATCTTCTCAATATTTATTACATTTAACCAAATAATTAAATATTTTGCTATGCTAGTATTAATACATGTGTTCTAGAGACAATCACCCAGACTCGTACATAAGTTGTACTATTTTACAAAAAATCTGTGTAAAAGCTGTTTAAATTTAGTTATTTTTGCAAATCTCGATTAACAAGAAACTAACCACGAGGTAGTATGCGAAAATTGCTAAGAGAAAAGGAGGATGTATTCGCACATATTAAGATAACCATATGATTAAAAGTAATCATTTTTTAACTTAGATAATAAAAAAATATTGAAAATCTATTATACTTACGTTAAACGAATGTGTCTCTTGTAAAATTTATATTCTGTTCATATTGTCTATTAATTTGAATATATTTTAAGCTCTATCGTCTTCCGCCCACGAAGTTACAGGTGCCGGTCGCGTCTTGTTCCCCCCAGACTCATTTATGAAAGCTGTGTTAATTGAGTACCATGAATCTCAAAACTTAAACGTCAAAACATTTTTATTGACAGATACTTGTAAAACAACAGATGCTCAATTTTAGTAACTCGTTCTCATTCAGTTTTCTAATAATTACTGTATCGGCTTCATTGGGGATTTGTTTCTTGAAGTTCAATTTAATATAATATATATATAGTATATAAAGTAGATAATGCAATTTTAAAAGATATACATACTTTGAAATAAATAGTCCATCAAAAAGTAGTTTATCACTTATTAAAGTAAGTATTTGCGTTTCATATATAGGCATAACAAATAGCTAAAGGCCAGTAGTCCTGGTGTGGTGAAGCAGCGGCGATAGCGCAGTGGGAGGCGATGTTTCATTCATAAACAAGTTCACGGATAACGGGCCTAATGTTCAATGAGAACACTATCAACGTCGTGACTCCGTGTCTGCACCTACGTTCAAATGTAATAAATAATAAGAACATTGTTGTACATATTTAACTATCCTTTTAAGAATTATAAATAAATGCATTTTCGAAGAATGGACAGTTAGTAAATGATCCAGTATCAAAAATTAAAAAAACTTTTAAAGAATTTCTTTTCCCAATTTTGCTTTTATATTATTATTTTGATAAAATCATCAGTGAACGTTAGCCCATTCATTTAATTTACTTTAAATAGTGTAAACCGAAAATTAAAAATATCATAATGAAGAAATCAATTTGATATTAACAGAATACAAATGTTATGTTACAGACATTAGTTTGACGTAAAATAGATAATAGTTCGTAAATTTTATATTATTGCTTAATATATAAGTTAATCAAGTGGTTAAGGAGATAATTTCTATACAGCCTAAGAGATGGGCGAATACATCTTTTCTTTCTCCTAGCTATTATCTAAAGCTATCTCGTGATTCACATCACATCACATCATCAGCCTGTGTTAGTCCACTGCTGGACATAGGCCTCCCCTAATACACCCCTATCCATTAGGGGTTTGGACCATATCCACCACGCTAGTCCAATGCGGGTTGGTAGGTGGACCGACTTTTTACATACCCATCTGACGCATGGATCATCTTACTTTTTAGACCATTAGGTCATCGGCCCAAATTGCCCTAACCAACTAGAAACAACAATGAAAATTTGTTGCGTCCCGCAGGATTCGAACCACGACCTCCGGTTTCTAAAGCACACGCCCATACCACTAGGGCTACGGAGGCAGTTCTCGTGATTAGTTCCTCTGAATCGAGATTTAGCAGAATAACATTCTTTTCTGGACAATTTCAAATTCTATATGTTAACTTACTTAAGTTAATACAAATTCATAAACATAAATAAATATACATATATATTGTTAATATAATATATACATATTTTATAAAGTTTAAGAAAAATACATTCGTTCATAAGTTGCCTTTGAACTTTATCCACAGAAAAAATAATAAAGCAGACCTTTTCTCACTCAGGACTGTTTTTTTGTTTTTCTGACTCAGGTGACAGTTTTTTTGAGCAAGTGTTCCCGAACTTTATTTTTAAAAATGAGGTGACTCTCTGCCATCCTGATCTCGAGAGGTAACGAGCATTCCACAGAAGAACAGGTTGAACAAAGAAAGAGGAGTGAATTTAACTATTAATAAATTTAAAAAGGTAGTCAAGGAACGTTTATGTGTTAAAGGTTATTACGATATTAATGAATTTTTAAATGATAACACAGCCTGGTAATGGAATGCTCGCTCCAGGTCTTGTTTCAAAATTGCACAACATGTTATGCCTTCAAATTGTTTGTTATTTTTAAAAGATGACATAAAAAAAACCGCTGAGTTTCTTTCGCCGGTTCTTCTCAGGTCTGAGGCGTCCTTTTTCGAACCGGTGGTAGTGTGTTTGACAATAAGCAGGTGTAAACTTCTATATTGAATAAAGATATTTGAATTCGAATTGAATTTGACGCATGGATCATTTTACCTTTCATACAATCGAGTGATCGGCCTAAATTTTCCTAATCAACCAGAAAACAACGATAACACAAAGTTGATTCCCCGCGGTATTCGAACCCTCCGGTTTATTATGCAAGGGTCAATACCGTTGGACTATGGAGGCGATTTATAGGGCGGTGGGTATAAGATTACTTACTTTAATTCAAGCTTCCATTCCGATTTCGGAAGTTTAATGCCTTTCAATGCTTTCATTGACTAATTGTTCAGCCAGTGTTAACCACTTTTAAAGGTAAATAGGTCGTCTTATAGCTAGGAACATTAGTAGTTAAAACAATTCTGCTCTCAAGTTTAACGCCATAACTTACAGCAGGGTTAATGGAATTTAATTAAGCGTTTTAGGATGGCGATAGGGCTTGTAGCGTAGTACTTATCATAAGCTAAAAATACTCGGCTCGTCTCTTCGTGCAATATCAAATATTCTGTACCAATTGTAACTCTTTGTGTCAAAAGTGAAATGGAGATAGCCTTTCGTTGGTTACATGGTTGGTGGCAGAATGCAGCACGAGGCCGGCGGAGGCTGCGTGCGCGTGGGTGCCCCTCGCCACCTGCTCCTTTCGGTTGCGCAACGGACGCTGGCATTGGCAACGGCACTCGAGCAATGACAAATCACAGCGAACTCATTTCATATTGCCAAACGCTTGCAATGACAGCGAACGTTATTTGTTTCTAATTTCTAAACCATCTAATACATCTCGTAAACCGTAAATTGTCTTCTACGGTTTTACGACTGTGTCAGTTTTTTTAGGATTCGATAATTTTGTGGCTTCTAATTATCTGATTTACATTGATCGTGGTAGCGTCGATTGGCGAATAACCAAAAAGGCAACGCTAATAAGAGTGGAATTTGCACAAATCAGTGTTTACCATTTTGGGCGCAAAATGATGTTTGTGCCGTTGAGTGCTGATGTCACCGGCCACATTAATCCGTACGCCGTAAGCGGCCTTAGCACCACACCGTTCGGCAAATTTGCCATGCGATTACGTTTTCACTATTTGGATTGTGCCATTTATGGCGGTGGAAATAGTCTGAAGTAGTCTGACGACAATATTAGCAGGTTGAATCAGTAAATCACACATTGTTGCCCCCTAGATGTTATGTAAATGGTCCAGTTAAAAATATATAGTACTATTGTTACTGCCTTTATAAATTTGAATGAATATATTTGACAAATTTTTTTATTTGAAACATGATTCGCAGCCCAGAATGAGTTTAAATTGTTTTTAAATTTAATTTAAAAAACGTTTCCTTTGAAGTTTAAATTAAAATAACCTCCACAGCAGCAATACATTTGTGTTATTGCTGCTTAGATAGGCTAAACAGGCTTATTTTTCGACTGCCTCCAAAGATGATCCATCTGTCGAATGGGTAATGATGGCCATGCCCCTTTTCGTCCTTAAATTCAAAAGTGTATTGGGATTTGTTAACTGCCATATCTAACGCGCATATGACCTGGAATATTGATAAAAGACAATACTGACTTTTTATGATTTCTCTTTTTACAAATACAAGTGCATAATCTTTAAACATGAAGATTTTTAGCCAAAGGCTATTTCTTGATCACCGCCAAGTGATCGAATCTTGCGCTGTAATTAGGCTTTCTTTCTTAATGTGTTGATATTTTAAGGACTTCTGCTCGCCCCCTTAAAGCTGAGAGAGGGGGCCAAAAACGCGCCAAACGCTAGTCCGCCTCAGTCGCGGCGACTGAAGCGCACGTGACCGTCCTTTTATACGCTTTTATCTGCTCCGCGAGTTACGTTGATAACTGAAAAACCCGCTGAATATTTCAGTCGGATAACGCGGTCATTTGATCACGCTCGTTCCTTACTCGTTGCTTCGTTGCACCGGTCTCCTATCACAATAATTTGTAGCTAATATTCTATGAATGTTGTTGTGTTTATGAAAAGTGTTGTGTCCTACGTAGACGTTAAGGATTTGGATCGGGTGGAAGATTTCGACGCAGCAGCAGGATAGAGGTTCGTCATGTTCGGAAAAAACATTGTCTTAGTCATGTTTCTGTACGTAAAGATAAAACACATCTGAATGGTTAAATTTATGACAGCTACCTAAATAAATGTATTGGACCTGGTCAATAAAAGTAGTTATTTTATGTGATCCCCATCACTTAAAAATTTTCCTTGTTGGCTATAATTAATATAAACAAAAGAACACAACGGTGATCATTTACTGGTATTAGAAAAGTAAACTTTCAATTTATTTTCTATCAAAAACCACCGCCGGAAAAATATAGAACATAGCTTTTTTCTCGTGTCTGAGTGGTTGTATATAAAAATGTATTCATTTACAAAAAAAGTAAGTATATTTATCAGTCATCTATTTTAATGGTAAAAATGGTTTGCGTAGTTTGGGGCTAGATGATATAGTGTAACCCAACCAGAAATATTATTATTATATAAAATTATTATAGAGTAGCAGCAAAAAGATGCAAAAACCAAGCGTTCAGGACCAGATTTAAAACTTTGAGGAAATAAAACCATGTGGTTGCTTCTTTACCTGAGAACTTGTAATAAGTAATGCGTGTGCTATCTTAGCACAGAAATTGCTGCCTTCGGAGTTTTTAATATCGCTCTATCTTTTTGCCATTTTCCTTAACATTTGTATTTTAAACTAAGTATTAGGGAGTTAGATTAAAAAGTTCAAACGATTGCATCATCATAAATAAATTCGATGTGCTAAAGGGAAGTTACAATAAGATGCAAGATCAAATAGTTTTTGATAAATAGCATACTTATCGAATCTTTACATTGTTTTTTTTTTAGTTAATAAAATGGCACCTGGCAATTCATATAAACATTTTTTTAGGTAAAATAAACCTTATAGCTGAATATAACAGTTTCACATGCGACATGTTATTAGAGAGTTTTTGCAAGTTGCGTGTCTGCATGAGGTCTGGCTCGCGCTTTGGGCCGATTGTGCGACTGAGTTCGGTCTCGGTTGCATCACTCGGCTTCCTTTCGCGGCCGCTCGCTAATCCGCACTCTGGGGACGGATCTGCGATGTGATGCAAATATACACTTACAACCCATTTTTTCCACACATTATACCCATATTTATTATTCACCAGCTTTTGCTCGTGAGTTCATCTGCGTGGTTATGTATAAAAAAATATCTTAAAAAGAGGACGTAAAGTGGTTTACGGTCCAAAAATCCCCTAATGGAGAAGGCGTGCAATAAGGTACGCATATGTCCAGCAGTGTACCAACACATGCTGATGATGATGATGACGGGAAAGTAGCCTAAGTTACTCCCAGTTACATCGGCTATCTTTCAGTGAAAGCCGGATAATAATCGGACTAGATATTCCATAGATTAGCTAGAACAGCCAGATAGACAGAACAAAAAAACATTTTTTGGACTACGTATCGCTTTTGATATCTATGTAATCATGTAAAAACCGTTATTTTGATGTTACAAACAGAAACTCTATTTCTCAATTTTATTTAATCTAGATTATTTGTGCAATGTCTTATCAAAGACAATAAGTAAAAGAGCATCATAAGAACTGGCAAGAAATACCTTTTTTTGTATAAATGTTTAATTAATACGTTGCAGTCATCTAAATTACACAATTTAAGTAGTTGCCAGGGGACATGGCAGTGCAGGCATCCTCATTTATGAATCATTGCCACACACCTTCCTCCTCAATGTAATCTCTAACAGGCGTCAGTATAAAATCTACCTTCTTAACTACTCTTGCATGAATAATGTGCGGTTATCAACATACATTGGAGTTTCTCTTAATGTTGCTTATTATTTTACTATATTTTACAATTAATGCAACATACCTGCCAATGTGCATCAAGTTGCGAGCTTAGCAAACGTGTGGGCGTTACTTGCGTAAGTTGGGGAGATTTGCAGTCGTGTCTTACAAGACTCGTATGATACAAACACATGTGTAATATTGATATTACACATATACTAATTTTATTTCATAAAAATAACGCTTTGTTATAATACATTGAACCGACTAAACAGTTTCACGCTTGCACTAATACAGCAGAGCAATAGTGGGTTCTAACAATTAGTGTATATAAAAATTCAAAAATTATTCTAATTTAATCATATATGTAATTAAAATATCTGAGCATTAAGTTTTATCTATACATATATACTTGTTACTAGTTTTATTCTAAGTTTATAGCTAAGAATATTGTCAAATTTATGCCAACAGTCTTCGATGCCATAATAAACAAATAATAAATCAATTTAGACCGGTTTTGCAATTAAATCGCTGCCTGAAAGCTCAGAGGCTTAGTAAATTTATTTCGGCGTTGCCTTGAAGGCGCCTACGCGTCTTGCGGACGGATAGGCCTGATTATTAGCAGGATACTAACGAAGCGAATTTGCATGTATTGCATTTAGACAAAGAGTAAGAGAAAAGAAGTTCATATTTATGTATGTAATAATACGATGGTATGATTGCAGTTCTATCAAATGCTGTAACAACAAAAAACATTGCTTCAGTTTATGAAACACGATAGCTACAAAATGATGCAAAGAAAATAATGGGAATAAATAATACTTTACGAGCTATATTTACAAAAAGAAAAGAATACTAAGTTTACGTATCATGTCAATATAATTTACAAATACAAACCTTACGCCATACGTATATGTCAATTCCTTGATAAATGAATTATCGAAGTTATTAAAAGGAAACTAACATGTACATCAGCTTCCTTAGCTTATGCAAGTGTTGGACAGATCTCGAATTCAAAGAATCAGATCAAGAATTATTTTTTTAAAACGGCTGAAAATTTATAATTGCGCCTTTCTCCAATTATATAATTATAGTCCGTTGAAATAGTACATGAACCAGGTGCTGAATAAAATTATAATTAACTAAATACCATGCCTACTTCTTTTCACTTTTCCTTTAATCTAATAAGGAACTATCTATATATTACGTTACTTGTTAAGGGGGCGGAAGGGGGTCGATGAAGGTGACCTTGTATGACAAGGGGGTGGGAGGGGTCCTAAATTTTGTGATGTCACTTTTTCAAATCCTCAATAATCATCGTCATCATAAACAGCCTTTAGCAGTCCATTGGCCTTTTTTAACGAGCGCCAAGACAGGAGATCTTGTTGACGTCCATTAAAAACAGTTGCTAATAATTGCCACGAACATCAGGCATTGACTAAGTGCATTTGTACTGCGGATCTGTCTCACTCCCACTGTACGGCAGATCCGCTGTCAAGTGGTTGGTGGGGTCGTCACATCCCTCCATTCACTCCATCCTCCAAAACACAATACAAACACTAATTCCGTAACGGCTGTTTGAATTTAATAATTTATAATGTAAAATTGTGAAATATGTTACGTCACACTATGGGGGACGGGGTCTCACAAATGTGACCAGCTGTGGCAAGGACAGGGTACGGGTAAAAACATAAAAAAATATTGTTTGACGGCAATTATGGATGGCTCTCACTGGTACTAATAAATAACATTAAGGAATTTGCATTTGCATCGCTGTGCGTAGAGCAGTACCGGATCAATAACAAGTAGGTCATATACAAATACGTGGGCTCCGAAAGCAATCGATAATTCACTCCTAACGCCGTATATATTTGCATTAATCAATAACAAACCGCTCATTGACTGCTGGATCGGGCTCAAGGCCGCTCCGGGCGGTTTTCATTCATGAAAACTCGCTTTTATCAAACGTTCAGAGTCTCCTGAAACGTTTCGGCGAACCGGTCTCAGTTGTCGCTTTCAGTTTCCATTCAGTCGACTGAAGGCGTTCTTTTCATTGTGGCGTAATTTTTATGTGCACTCGATCGATGGACTCTTATAGGGTAGGTATGTTGCATTTGTAAATTTTTTGGTGTGGCTATTGTAGTGTCTATTATTATTTTTACATTCTATTCTAGCGCGTTAAAAACATTATTTTTGGGAAAAACCGTTTCCGTCTCTCTTATATTGGGTAACGGTGTCGGCTATTACTTTAGTTTTGTATGGATTATATAAAAGATGCTGCATTGTCATTATGTATATATATGACATAAAAAATAAGCAAGGACGCGTGTTAGATAATGTATGGCGATGTTGAGATGCTTTATAAGAAGATATTTTACATCTGTGTAGTTCGTATGGCGAGACGTAAATTTATTAAAGTTTAGGTTTATAATTAATATTGAGTCAACGTGCTTCCTACAGTTTCAATGGCGCCACTGAAATGACACCATATTATATTATTTTTTATACCGTAGTATCTATATTTTCTCCTAAAAATAGTCTACATACATTTTTGGAATGTCCCAATTTAGCGACAATCTTATTTTGAAAACCCCATACAGAGATTTTGGAGATATATATTTTCACAGAGATACCTATATGTAAATGATAACAATAGTACATATTTAGAGCATTAATGTACACATATTATTATACTTTAGAAAACTATAGGAACTACTGTAGTGCGTAAAAATACTTAAATAAGATTTATCAGTTATTTCAAATCTCATGCGAAGATGTTGCCCTGAGTGTGAGGTCCCGCCGAGATAAAACTACGCAGAGAGATAAAGACTGATAGTGGAGACCAAGGTCGTTCATTCGGATACTTTTAAAGGACTGTATTCCATCTTAAATATAACGTTTTTTATTAAAACTAGGCTATGTAACACTGATAGCGTCAACGGAGGTCGCTAATTGGTGGTTTTTATCGCTAACGAAGGCAGACGAGCAGTCGGGTCACCTGATGTAAAGTACACCACCCCAAGGTTGAATAGGAGAAAATGCTAATAGCATTAAGCCGCTTCTGTACTACGTGTGCAAGGAGCATAAATAAATACATAAAGTGGTAACTGACGTCGATTGGCGATGTCGGCAATACCAGGGGTATCATCAATGCGCTGCCTACCGTGGGACATGAGATGTTACGTCTCGTTTACCCACTAAATGCGTCGGATACGGTACCCTTCAATCCGAAACACGGTAATGATTTTACACTACTGCTTTGTTGCAGAAATAGCCACCGCAGTTGTGCCGCCCGAGACGGCCTCGTGTAAAAGGGTGTAAAGTATTTAATTAAAAAAAAGGTTTCATTCGCCAGAATTAGACGAATAACCGCAACAATAATGTACCAAAATAAGGTTATACAAATGACCTTAAAATTATAATACATACTACATCATTAAAT
The DNA here is from genome assembly GCA_029286875.1 of Lamproptera curius. Lineage (NCBI taxonomy): Eukaryota > Metazoa > Arthropoda > Insecta > Lepidoptera > Papilionidae > Lamproptera > Lamproptera curius. Next base: position 590,612 of record JAGSMT010000179.1, on the reverse strand, counting down.
ACTTTTTTATAGAATAGTTTCTTATAGCTTACACACCGTACATATACACACGTAATAGCATACATCGTAGGCCTAGGTTTGTTTATGCATTAGTTAAGTACTGAGTGTACATGTTTTAGGTACAATTGAATGCTTAAGACCGCGTAATTAATATGACAGCTATTGTAATGTACGGTTAATTCTAAGAGATGGCGCTGAGTTAGAAATGGAACCGATGATGTTAATATACGAAGTACCTATTCAGAACGGACGCGATAGTAGCGCTACCACGCGAACAAAACGGTAGGAAATAAAGTAAGACTATAATATTTTCATTATTTACGATTAACGCAACATCATCTAGCCTCAAAGCCCCAAACTAAGCAAAACTTGTGCTATGGAAACTCGATGACTGATTAATACAAAGACTTACTTTTCTTTTTTAAATAAATGTAATTATATGGATACAAGACGAAAAATAATTAATATAAATATTTTTTTAGGTAATCGGTTGAACAAAAACTCGTTTAAATTGATATTACAATGAAACTAGGGATTGAAATTGTGAAGTAATAATTAAAAGAACCTATATTGATATAATCTCATAATTAACTACCATAGTGATCTATACAAAAAAATTAAATAGAAGTGTCTGTTTGCTACATCAGAACATATATATATGCGGACAGGGTGGCAGGCAACCACCGGATTACACACATTGACACTATCTTTAGAAAAAGTCAAAAATTCATTACTTTACTGATAAATACGCATACATTTTAAAGTATATTTATGAACATTCGAATTCATTAATTACATATCCAAAATATTAATTTTTAAGTGTTTTTATTCTTTTTACCAAATTTATTATGGGGACGTTAAAATTTACTTGAATAGCAATTTCTTCATAACTTGAAGAAAAAACCGCATTGAATAGGCGGATTAGTTGCCAATTAATTTTAAGGCACTGAACAGGAGGTACGATTGTCAACGAAAGTGTTGACCACTAGTGCCAAGTTCATAAATATTTCCCCGCAGTATTCGAACCCACTACCTCTGACGTGTTAAGCAGGAGCCAATACCACTTGGCTAAGGATGCTGACCTACCGGAGATGGATTAATTAAATTTAGAAACCTTCATTTTGTTTTCCAATGCGAACCAGTATGCATAAGTCATTGGTGTTGCAATGGTAGTAATATCATAATTTCATCAACTAGCGACAAGTCATAACAGTTATTGAATATTGATTTACAAACGCATATGGAAATTAAAGTTCATTATCTTTTTTAAAAGTTTCATATTATATCTTTTTAGAAAACATGCATCTATTATCTGCAAAATATAACTTTTACTTTAGTATTGAGTACTTAATAGTGTTGAAATAAGTTACCTCCTATCGATAGGTATCTATATATGAAAGTTCCATTCACGAAATATAAAACCACTACCGTTGACATCACTATTTCACGTCCTTACTTTCAAACAAGTTGGCGACTTCCTTTTAATATTATTAGCCCATTGCGTTCGCTTCGTAATTGCAACAGAGCTTATTTTAACGTTTCCTTCACATCATCTATATAAAACTTTGGTTAAAAAAATGTAATTTTTCCTACAAGTTTTCGAAAAAAGAATATTTTTATTTTTTTGGTCGTGTGGCTAAAACACTATAAATTGGAGTGGGGTCAGAAGGACGAGAGAATACAAAATTATCGTGGTAAATACAAACAAGTGATCAATAACGATAATGACGACAATTCTGTTAAGACGATAAGGAATATCTTCTAGAGATAATAAAGTTAGTGCTGCAATTTTTACGGACTGCGCGTTTTAATTTAAAAACGTTTTGTCATTAATTTCTCCTGATTCCCATGTAAATAGTGATGGTACGTTATAAGTGCAAGTGAAGTTTAAATAAATAATTGCGGATTAACATAATCGATCAAAACGTCCTAGGAGCTGTAAAACTAATCGAGTGCATTGTACTTCTAGATAGAGGAGGTTATGCAGCAGAAGGCGCCGGGGGTGCCTGACAATATAAAGCTACAGTGAGTTTTTTAAGCACTTACTTATTGATATACCTAGCTGGGATTTTATTGACTTCAATGCATATATTTTTCAAAATATTTAAAAAGCTAGCTGCAACGCCATCTAGCGTTCAAACCTGCAACTTTCGTCACCACAAAAAAATTGCCAATTTTTTACTAATTTTAGTGATTAAAGAAATAATTATGAGAATATAATAAGATAAAATCATATTATATTTTCGTAATAATTTCGTAATGACAATTTAACCTTTTTTTATTAAATATCCTTTTTATTGCCAAAGCTTTTTAATTGAGCTTTTTGTTGTAATATTGTTTTATTATTATAAGCATTAAAATGTATATTCTTCATTATTAGTAATAATACGATTACCAATATAAGATTAGTAATTTGGCCTCAATACAGCAAGGGGATATAGCTCAGTGGTAGAGCATTCGACTGCAGATCGAGAGGTCCCCGGTTCAAACCCGGGTGTCCCCTGATTATTTTTTTTTAAATCTTCTTATTTTGCTCTAGACAATCGCAAACCAGCACTAGCAGCCAAGGGCTCCGCAAGCGGCTGTCGGCAAACTTTTTTAAGGCAACCTTCAGCTCTCGCAGCAAAGCGGTGCCAGCCGCCGTTTCCTCCCGCTCGGTCGAGGACACCACAAAAATAGGCAGCGCAGAGACCAAGCCCATTACAAGAAATAGACCTAGATCAGGTACCCATTACACGTTATATTATTGATCTTTTGAATTTTGTTGTTTATAACCTAAAAACGGGTAAAAAGTCGGTGGCATAGAAGTTATCCTGTGCTTAAATTTATATTTTTGCTTTGCATTTTTTATCTTTAATACTTTTTATCCTTATAATAGTAAAAATACTAATTATATACTCAATTCATTACAAAAAAAATCAAATACGTTGTTTTATCTTATATATTTCTTAGTTGGTGCAATCTATCAAGTAGATGACATTCAAATACCGATAAATTGTTCGCAGTGTCTCAAATAGAAGACGCGAAATCGAAAACAAAAAAAGGGCTCGAGCGCTCGAAGCCCGTCAACCGGCTGGACAAGCCCCTGCTCCCCGAGCGGCCGCTGCGCACGAAGCAACAACTGACAATTGCCCTAGATCAGAAATCAACTAACGAGCAGAAGCCACAAGACCTGAGGAGCCCAAATGTCGTCTTTCAAATCGTCAAGAAATCCGTCACACCGAAACAGGCACCGAAAACGCCTGACACTATTTTGCCCCCATCTCTAAAACCGAGGCTCGCCGAAAAGACGAAAATTAAACTGAACCAACTTAATTAATAACAATAACGTTTGGAGCAACGCAAATGTAGAGAAAAATAAAAAAGCTGCTCCACCAATACCTTCACGGTAAGTACAGAGATCCAATACAGTAAGTTTTACTACTCATTCGATACCATATTGCAATTATAACGTTCAAATATTGGCGGGAAAATATGCTATATACCCATCCTGTGTTTTCGCCGTGAGCAAGTTTAACCTTTATTTCTTTTACGATAAAGCTTATCCATTTAGTAATTTCTAATCATTTATTATTTTAATCACCAAGCCAGTAATTATGCACGTGATGACGATAACTTTTTAACGATATATCTGTCTCGCTTCAGAACACGTGCATTCCATTTCACGTAAATGCGCTAGAAAGGGACGTAAACCGTGTCGCGTTTCGTTTGGCGGAATGCGTTCAACTTAATACGACACCGCTAAATTTCAATGCAAGCTTGAACCGTTGCACTACGGAGCGGGACGAGCACTTTTAAATCGGGCGGATTATAGAAGGAATACAACATACGGTTCTTCACTCTTTCATGCCGGTGGGATTTTAAAACGTTAAGCAAGTTTGTTTGCTACGGTTGGCCGCGGACGTGTCGGAGCGGCCGGTGTTGTTTTATTTAAATTCCGAAAAGTAACGAATATTTCGATAACTGTGTTCAAAGTGTGGTGCGTGTAGGTTAAAGTGATACAAGAATTGGTCGCGCAGTTCGATAGCATTGATTGGAAGTGTCACTCGTGAGCGTTCGCATCGGTGCTTGTGCCCAGATGTTGAGTGTAACAACCAGTAATACCATCTTGCATGGAGCAATGTCCCTTTGCTCTGTGCTTTCTTTTTACATTAGCTAACGCATACCTATATAGTGTCTAAGGTAACTCGCGGGTTTGGATAATTTTTTCCTTAAGCATGTTTGGGTACGCGAATTTGTGTTATGTTGACTGAGAAACAATTCAAAATATGGCTGCAAAAAGTTACTATTAAAAATATTACTTGTTTAACAGTAGGTACAATATACACATTTTAATATATTCAGTAAATAATTTGAATAGGCGTATCTATGATTCTTTACCTCTGACAACAAAATGTCTTTAAATGTATCGATAAAGTAATTAAACTACAATTTCATTAATAAATATTAAGAGATTTAAATAAAGGTAAGTTCGGTTTATTCCTTAGTAAAAAAATTTTAACTTGAATAGGTTAAGTGCAGGATCTGTCTGATTGATTTCAGTGCTTCTGTTACAATTCCTGGAATAGGACGAAACGATACTATTGCTATGTTTATGTTACCTCAGTATTTTGTTATCTCTGTTAAAGCATTTATTTATAGCAAAAATATTTGCAATATAAATTTACTTTTATTCCAAGATTTGACACAAACTCAAAACATGTTATGAGAATAATCTATACACGTCTCTGTATTTAAATTGCGATTAATTAAATGGCACTATCTGAGAATACATCTGTTGTTAGTGAATGGAGGCTGATGTTTGCGCTCGCACAAGCTGTGACGACGGACAATATGGTGTTAATTCGACACGGGCGGCAGACAATAAGTAGAGACAATGGCATCTGCGTGCAACGAGACAATAACGCCTCCTAACTCAATATTGGATCATAAACGAACTGATACAATTGAAGGACTTGTTCAACGCCTCGGAGGCAAATGAGAAGTTAATGTTTCATTCATGCTATTAGGAATGAATCTTAATTCACAAAAGTCAAGTAAAATCAAAAGTGATCTTGCTTTTTAATCATGAATTGAACAAAATTTCTACTTTACGAAATAATTAAAAGGTAAAAGCAATTTTTCGGTTTGAATGGCACCGTTACCAAAGTATTTACTTTATTATGTGGTAACGGGACCATCCTATGTCTCACGGTAGGCAGCGCGATGGTGTTACCACTGGTGTTGCCAGTGTCTCTGGGAGTCGGTGACCACTCCATTAAGTAGCCAGATTGCTCGTATGTCTGCTTAGCCGATTAAAAAAATGTTTTATTGCGGCAAAATTTTTTGTCTTTATATTTGGGATCTTAAAAACTAAAGAACCAAATAATGAAACGGGCGAAGTAGACTCAAGTGGCGTCAGGCCGTTTTGAAATTGTTTCCAATTTGTTTTCAATAACAGAGTTGTTGACTTATGAATCGCTTAAATGAGCTCGTATTATCGCTCTTAGTTGGCGTTCGCAGTGCTCCGTGGATGCGCTCAGCCACCGTAATCCGAAACGTTACGGTCTGCGGTTTGCGAGAGTTACGTAAACTCATTGATATTGCCCACATGGTTCTTGTTTTGTATTGGTATTTCAAATTTAGCTGTTGTTTAACCATACTGCTATTGCCTGATTTAGCATGAAGACAAAATTCTGCTAGTATTCTTTTGTTATAACGATAACATGCTAACAATGATTCCTATATAGGTATAAACTATTTATTTTAAAGTGTATTTAGACATGAGGCAATGTTATGTAATTTCATATTTTTTAAATGTTAAATATCTTTGTTTTTACTGATGTTCGCAAACATAGTTTTTAAATAGCGTGGATCAATACTACTCGACCTCGAAGTTTGTCCATTGTCGTTGCTAAATAGATTGAAAGTTTCGGTTGAAAGGCGAAGTTCAGCCCGAGGGGTTGAAAAGAAACCCATCGATTCAACTCTGATGCGCTATTGCAATTCAATGGGCGTTTGTGCAAGTCTATTGCGCAAGCTAATGATTGAGCGACCGGAGAAAGTTTGCTCAGCCAGATCGATTGATTTAAACCAATATTTCATCATCGCTATTGGGTATATATAAGAACTAGCAAGTTCTCCGCGACACATTTATTTGCATATTTTTTTCAAAATAAAAACATTAAATTGATATGGCGAAACGAGGAAATATAAAAAAATTGTAACGAATTTAATGATACACAATTCTAACGACGATTTTAATCATATTTGGCTTACCCTAATTTAATGATATAGGAATTAAGTTTTAGTGATAATAATAGAGTAAGAGAAGTCAGTGATAAGAAAAACCGGTGAAACGTGCCACAGACTGCCTGATTTATAATTTTTGATGTGTTTCCAGTAAATAAACTATTACATTTTGGTACTTATCCTAACAACGAATTGTCTTAACTGCTAAGTCCCAATTTTTTTGTTACAAGCCATATTGGAGATTGTAAGCAATGGTATTTAGGTAGAAGTAGTTAAACATATAACATAATTGACATTGGAACAATTCATATAGATTGATTGAGATGATAGATTATCATTTTTAATTAATTTATCTTCAAACATTCGTAGTAATAAGTAGTTTAGTATAAATAATAAAGAAGAGGCAAAAAGGGGAATCAACTCGAGAGATTATATAATCTTTTAAATTTTCGACATTTGTTTTTGACTCGTCACGTAACAATTATACAATTATAAATATTAATGTTACTTTCCTTCATGATAAGGGACTCTTGTACTTTCCCTCATTACCTCAAAGTTATCGGCCAAGTACAGAGACCCGTTTTAAAGTTTGCCCATCGATTAGATTGTATAACGGTACGAAGACGCAAGTCCAAACATCCGTTTGTAATAATGGCGTATTTGAGTTGGGATCCAATGGAAGCTATGTTATGGTGCGAAAATGCTTAACATTTATAAATCAGTCATCGTTTGATTGGTATTTTATGCACAAAATACATGCTTTTAAGTAGTCTACCGCCCGCTCGTGGCAATGGGTTTAAAATTTCATATACGCCTGTATAAAAATGTTTAAAGTAACACTTGTGAACGTTCTACGTTGCCAAGTGGGGAATGCAACCCCGTGACCAGAGGGCTGCGGTGTAATTGCTAAAGTAATTATATGTGGCAACGCACACCTGCTTAATCATTTCGTACTGAAATTGCTAACAAGTAAATCTAAAGCTTTAACATACTATACCATAGAATAACCACAACGTCATCAATTTGATTGATCGACGCTAAAATGTTATAGGTAAAGTAGTAAATAAGTTTTAGCTCCTAAACTTTTATTTTGTATGCACTAGTGTTAAGATATATTTATGAACGGAGTTATATTAATATATTCTGAAGATGTATAAACAAACAGCCTCTGATGGCTAATATAATTCCGATAATCTCAGAATCATCATGAAAACTTCAAAACTCTTTATGGTTCAATTTAACGACCAGACGTATATAAATGTGTCGATTCTATACATCTGCACAATCACAGCCGTTGATCTTAAATTGAACCTGAATAGCCCCTGGAGTGTTGATTATCACTGTGCATAGGCCACGCTCCGTTCTGCCGCCTTTTGTTGAGTCCGAGTCGAGGGCACCTTATCTCCTCCGGTTTGTTACCCTTGGTTTTGACGCTTTTCAAGTAATAACTATGAATACGTCTTGAATTGTAAGTAAAAAATATAGGTTACCTTTATAATTTAACTTAAAATGTTTTCTTTTTTAAAATCATAACTTTATTTCAGTTTTCGCCTTTCTATAGTTGGCTTTAGATTAGTTAGCTTGTCCTAGTTTTTAATGTTAGTCGATAACTGGAATAAGGGTTAAAAAGATAAAATGTGTAGTCACGTCTTTGACATATCTTATACAAATAAACTATGTTTGAGGTATTGTGAAAAAACACACGTTCAAAGTACCCACAAAATACGACAATGGGCACTGGTCGCCTAAAATAGGCAAAACATTTATTTGCTCAAATCAGTTCGAAAATAGTTGTTTACTCTTCAAATGTGATAAGCATAGTCTTTGTTCCTATTTACTACAAACATTGGTTCAGTGATCCGTTCAAGATTTTAAATAAAACCAATGTCTGAAAGAGGATAATATTCCTATGAATTCTGCTCCTTAATGCTATTTGTATCTGCTAAATTATGCTTCCCTTAGTAAGCATTCCTGTTCTGAAGCAATGAGGCATTGTGTTCGCCGCAAATCGCTTTGTATGCGCGACGGCGGAATGGGCCCCGACGCCCCACCCACTTCCGATACACTTTTGCATAAACCTTACGGAATCGCATCGCGTATGCCGCTCGGCCCTTCGGACAAGCGGGTCGGGCCGTTGGAAAATAATGGGACAATTATGAGTGGAGATAGAATAGAGCAGTTTAATCCAGGTCTAATGATAATAGTAACATTGAGTAATATCATTTGAATATGATTTTTTGTTATAAAAAAATTGATACATCACAAAAACAATGTCTATGCTGATAAATGTTAAGTTTGAATACCATCGTCAAATGCGAATAGCTATAATAAAGGAAATCCATCCAAGTATTTCTGTAAATATTTTCTGATGCTGATTACTAACAATTGTAGTATCGTTTTCAAGTGATTATCTACGGAGGCCTTGTCATATGTCGTAAGTCGGAATCATGTTTCTCTCAATCGTATATACATTAATTTGTTTATTAAATAAGTGCCCAACAAGATTAATATACACCAAAATTGCCACGAATAACGATTTGGCCGAATACCGAATGTTCGGCAACGTTGTCGGCCGAAGCGCCGAATATTGGAACATACGGCATTAATTAAATGATTGTAGAGAGCGATAACATGACATAAGTCGCACCGATCGTAACTACTATTAGCTAGAGTTCTTCTTCTTCGGGAGTAGAGTTTATTAAGAGACATTTTTCTGAAGTTGTTATCCTGTACGAAAAACGTAATTGTTTGCTACCAACAAATGCTGGAAAGCTTGTTTTTATCGATAACAACTCACCAAATATAAATTGATCAATTCTACTTACTAAAGTATTGTAATTTGGTTATGGTTACATGGAGTTATATGATGAGTCTTTTCTCATTATTTACTTATTTTTCGGACGAATAACGAATACCAAAAAATGGTGGCCGAATAGGCCGAATACCGAATAGAAGCCGAATATTTGGGGCACCTTTAATGTACAGTACAAGATGATAGTTGAAAGATGTTATTAGTCACCCGTATCGAGACAACAAATACGATTTAAATTGCGTTCCAATTTAAATGTCTAATGAAATCCAACACCGACTACCCACTCCGTTTGAAAAAAGTGAACAGTGCAAAAAAGTCAGCGTCGTCTCCATTCGTCCGTGCGGCTGTCGGCCCAAAGGCTGCGTGGCCGCATCATGGCTGGATATATTGCCCTCTTTCACTCATTGCGGCCTCTATCAACAATAACAACAGGACAACAACTGAAGACAATGACAGTCATAAAACCGACAAGTTGTGAGATATCTTGCTCGATAATTAACTTGAAAAAAACTCTGTTATTATTATATGCGTAATGGACTAAATTAATAGCAGAATTGAATTTATTTGTGGTGAAGTATAGCTCAACAAAATCTTCGCTTAACCATAAGCAGTACTTTCAGTTTATTTTAATTAAATCTGCTGGAGTAAGCAGTAAAATTTACGCGATATTATAATAATATTTTATATTTATGAGAGTACAATTACCACGAATATCTAAATTAATTTGATTTTATACGTTTACTAAAATAATATCATTGCAATTCACATTTCACAATTGTACGACTTGTAATAAGTCGTATCTCAATCTAAAATAAGTCTAGATAGGACCATCACGACAGTCGTTGCTTAAAGATAATCGTATGTCGAGTTAATTATTTTGTACGGATATAATCTCAAGCGTCGTTAATCTCATAGATAAACCATTCCTACATAGTTTAGAAGTTGTTCTGGTGTGAAATATAATATGTAAATCGTTTATTGGAAGTATAATTCTGTAAATTGAGATTGAGATGATTCATGTTATCAATTCACCCAAGTTCAGCAATTGTACGACCTTGTCTAATGAACGGTCCGTTGCTCTCCAACAAAAACTTGTAACGTCCTAAGAGAAGAGACGTATCACAAGACTCGAGTCGGGTTTTTGCTTTCTAAAAGATACCTCTCATCGTGATAGTGCGGCGATCAAAATTATTTTTGTACGAAATATAATCGTCTACCGTTTCAACGGCCTCAATATGACTAAACCTACTTACCTACCAATAGTTATGAGGATAGCTGTTCTGTGTGGTGAAATTTAATAGCCGCTAAAAATTTTATGGGTTATTAAATGTTCTGTTAAACAATTAAAACTTTTGTGAGACATCGCATTGAAAATATATTGTACAAAACAGCTGAACTCACGTGAAATCGGTATTGGTGCCGACTAGTTTCGGACCTATCATCAGGGTGCGAGACGGGAAGCGAGTGTGTAGTTATCCCACTGGTTCAATTTTTATTGAATTCCATCATGAATATCTCGCATTTTTAGTTTTTTTGTATGATAGTTCAATATTTATGAACATCCTGTTAAAAGTCATTTGTTATTTTATTATTTTTGTGAGAACTGCGACGTCGTTGTTTATGAGAGACAAGGTTGTTCCCACGATACTATGATTAGGCGAAGTTTTTTTGTATTTATGAACGTTTCCTTCGTAGCTTTAAATACGTTTTTGCAAAATTTTGCTCATGATTCAATAAATATATAGACTCTTGAGCCTATATTTAGTTGTCGGAATGTGAAGCGGGCGCCGTTTCGCCGTCGACCGCAGTTCACTCCATGGTGTTTCTTTTTCCATGATAATGGGACGCGTCTGGTGGCCAGGGGGCGCGAGAAAGCAAACTCGCTTCCCCTCTTTCTGCGACCATTGTCACTGTTTGCCACCTGATCGCCAGAAAAACATTGGCTATAGTTTATGCAGTTTTATTGTGAAACAACGCCAAAGTTAAGAAGTAGTTTCATTTCACGGGTCCACTGAAAACCAGCCTTCATAAAGTTTCCGTAACTTCGTGATCTATAGCTGAGTAGCTACCATTTTGGTACATTCTAAAATTATATTTGTATGATTATAATTTTTTGTTACTTTTTACTTTGATCTTCAAAACAAATGCTTTTCTTTCTTTCTAACTTCAAATTCAACGCTTAACCGCAATTGGTTCTCATTCGCACGACGCCTTGACGTTGTGTAATCCACACTTGGAGAAATTCAATTAAACTGTCGTTTTATATTCCCATAGCGTTTTCTTTTCCGCTCTGTGAATATTTTGGACATTATTCGCTTGACGTTTGTTACGTGATTGTGTTTGAAGAGGGGAAATCTTGCTAATATTTTAATAGAAACCTGAATCTATAAGTACTTCTACGTGAATATTAATAATGGACATAGAATAACTTTTAATTAGATGTCAAAAAACATCAATACAAAAGTTAAATCTAGGTTGTCTATCAATCTAGTCTTAGCAAAGGCACTGCACTTAGATCAGACTTTCTCCATTGCCATTAGCAGAATGTTTAGCTTCCCTTCTCGACGTCTAGTGAGGAATTTTCCCTGAGGGAATTGTAATTACGGACATTAGAAAGTTAAAGTCGGTGGATTGAGATATCACTTAAGAGGACGTCAGTGGAAATAAACGGGTGCTGTTAGTAAAGTATACAGCCGTTAGTGAGATAGCTCATTGGCTTCAACATATCCATTTAATGAATCCCTTGAGTTTTTTAAATTGTAATCATATTTACCAATTTGAAGACAAAAATATGTTCAATGAATGATTTGATTAATAGTATTTAAATTGAGATTATTGGATATATACTAAATTGATGATTAGGCATAAGACATCGATTGTGAATGTTATGATTGTTTAAAGTCATGACGTCCTATAAATTAAATTAATTACTTTATTTGATTCAGTTTCTGGTCGCTGCTGAGCGACTAAACGTGAATGATTCTTACTGTCGTCTGCGGCCAGATTCTAGTCGAGTTTAGGTCGACGTAGCCAGATCGATCAATCTGACTGTTTATATTATACGTGCTATATTAACTAACTCGACGAAGGTTCTTGAATTACTGGTTTAAGTTTTTTAGAAGACAAACAGGATATAATGCTAATATATTTTGAATGTATCGTCCTTAAAAAGTAAATTATCTTTGTTATGTTCATACAAATACTTACCTATCCTGACCATTCACATGGTTGTTTCGATACTCGTGAGAACATGTTTATAACGGCTATTTATTATGTTCTTGAATGTAAGTAAGGTCATGAAATATCAATATAATGCTAATGTTTTGATGTTGCTATAAAGTTTCTGATTGTAAAAATTAATAGCTGATTGGTTACTGTCTGAATAAACAGTGACAATTTCTACGTAAAGGATCATATAAACCTACAAAATTGCAATATATCGTTGTAATGTATCAGTTCATGAGTTAAGTAAACAACATATTTCGCACGTTTTAAAGTAGTATAGCTATAATTTTTGCAACTCTCTTTTGCCCATTGTTCTACATTTGAGTGAAATGATTAGATGGCTTTCACCATTTATATTTAACTCTAGCAAAATTAAACAATATGATGCCAAAACAGTTTCATGGTGGCGATCGATTTATCTTGAATCCACGTGTTTTCTTAACCCATCTGTCGTCATTAAAATTTAAATCATCTTTTGTATCCGTGTTAAGAACGGGTTACGAAAACTAGCTTTCATGCTCACGTTCAACCATGATGGCTTTAAAATGAAAGATGAAATAGTGTTATGAGTTGTGTTAACGAGTTAGTGCTGTGATTAAATACATGGTGTGGAGGTAATACTAATAGGAACCTTTTGGTCTCAAATTTTAAATACGGTTGTCCCATCTAAATAAACAATTTGTTCAATGGGTTGATTATACGAATGCGCAAGAAAGGAAGATAACACAAATAGTTTTTCTGCCATAGAGATAAGTAAGTTGTAATTAGAATATTATTTTCAATCTTCTATTTTTTTATATTAAGGATCTAATATAAAACACTAGATGTTAATATAAAACATACGTAGTTTTGTTATACATGTTAATTTAATTGAAGTAACCAAGATGGAGAAGGCGTGCATTAGGGGAGGTCTATGCAAAAAAAAAGAAATTGAATCTTCAAGAACAAAACCTAATGTTAGAGTCTAATAAAGACTATTTTAATGAACTGATGATACCGCTTTACGTTTTATTGCCAAGTTTGACATTTAATTAAAATGATTTCCAAATCCTATTCGGTCTTGGGCTATAATTATAAGAGTGCTGAGATGCGGAGCGTTGAGAGGATGGCGGGTGAATGGCCAGCCTTGATCACCAAGTGCGGTTGAAATAGGCTCGTTGCGGCCACGAGTTTGTGGCAGAATTTGCTCTATGTTAAGTTACAAATAAATATAAGCTTTTCTTCTACGATAAGACAATTTAAGTAAGCCGTTAGGTAATCAAAATCATCGGATCATTAAGATTGTTACTGGATATTTTAGTGAATTTCAACATTAAAGAACGTCAGCATTAAAGGCGTCCTGCAGTTTCGCTATAATCAACTCTCGAATATATTTTTTGTATGTTAAGCAGATACACTAAAATATATCATTTGTTCCTGCTAAATGTGAGTATATGAAGCAAAAAAATTAGGTTTTGATATCTGACTAACCAAAAAACACAACAGCATTTTAATTTACTACCAGATTTTTGACGTACATTATTTTTCATCGATCCAATGGGTGTAAACGTTATTGGCCGCGATGCGATCAAAATGCAAAGTTGAATTGAACATCGCGTTTGAGGCGGCGACGACCGCGTGACCACTGCTTCGGCGCCACCACATTTGACGGCGCCTCTAACGTTTGCGTGCCCACATTTTGTGGGTTATTGGTGAAAATTGGTTTGATGTCTGAAATTTTTTATAAAAGTTATCACTAAAAGAGCGAGATTTATTCAGGCACTAGTCTGCCTCGTTCTGAAAGGGTTATTTCGTCCAGTTTTTGCAAATTTCCTAAACCAAAGTATTTTTATATTTCTTTATACTGTATTATATTCAATAGGACATGAAAGTTTTTAGTGTGGATGGAATCCTTGCCATATTTATGTTTAATTAAATATCGTGAGAGCGTTAAAAAATTAACTAAGTTTTGCAATTATAAGTTTGTTCTATAAAACTGAAAATGGTTTCAACTGTCTGGTTATTTTTTCTTTAACTCGCAAATATAATTGTTCTCCTTTTATAACTTCAATGGCCATTTGTTTATTTTAAAGAAATCTTGTATGAGCTCTGCAATGCGATACGAACTCGTTAGCGATAATGACAAGTGGGTTACTTGACTCGTTTTTAGTGGGGACTTGTACGGCAAATGTCAACGGCGGTGCTTGAACCCTATTCATAGTGGAATTGCTACGCTCGACTATGCCTCCTTGGCTTTGTACGAGTTCGTTAAGTTACGCAAATTCAAGCAGTTGAAACTACTGATAAAAGAACTATTAAATTTCTAGTTAAAGTTGGTATTAGTTATACGTTTCGGATATCGCTAAACAAACAACGAAGATGAAACGTAATATTGAATGATGAAACAACCTCCTTTTGTTTATAATAAGACTATAAAAGAAGAAATATTGCTCTAATAGTATTTTCGGTTCGGATTTAAAACACATATATTAAGCAAACTGCGAGTGGTTAAGTTGGCGAGGTGCAGAATAGAGGAATAGGTCGATGTCATCACTAATATCATATATTTATATAGACGTAGGGCAATTGTACATTGCAATTGTTATGAAACTGGATAATTAGATAAATGGTAGACTGAACACATATCTAGATCTGGAATCCTAGTAATGATGAATGTAAAATGATCAATATTTTCTCCAAAGAATATTTGAACCACGGTTAATTATGAATATGGTTGTACATTGATCAAAACTTTGCTTTTGTTGGTACGTCATACGTCGCCGGCATCCACGTCAGCAGTCCCAATAAAATTGTGCAGCGAACCGGTGTCGGCCAGCTTACGCATTTTATATACAATGGCATGTCTATTCTGAAGGTGTATGCACCTAAAACAATTGGCTACCTTATTCAGCGGTAAGGTTAATGAACACGAATGCGCCTATTTGGCAGCAGAGCAGTGCTTCAGACACAGAATACAGACATCAAAATTCTGCATTTGGGAAAAGTAAAGCTCCTCAATATTAATTAGGTACAAATATCTATTGGTTATATTTTTTATTCGGGAAACCAAAAAAACCAAAAACATTATATAACATACAAGTAGCCTCAAAACGTGCCAAGTGAGTTGTAATAGTTGATGATGATAAATGTCAACATATAATTCTAAAGCATTTTTGTAGATAACGTTCGGTGCTCATGGGAATGTTTGTTATTTATAAGGTATATGCTACTGTACCATTATTGAACACTTGTATTACATTTTAACGTAGTAGAATACGATGCAATATAGATTTTCATATACCCCTGTGGTGTTTGAATCTCAGCTGCCGATAGTATCGAGATCGGCTGAGAGGCGGAAGCGCAAATAGGTCGATGAGCCCTACTTCTGACCTCTTAGCTGTATCTCAACAACTCACTAAACACTCAATATTGAGGCGCCTTAAGTAGAATGGAATCGATATAAGAATCGATACATCATTTTATATTAAATTAACTATATACAGTAAATAAAACCGAGATTGTTTAACTCTTTTAGTTATGATACAAAAAATTAATAACAATGCATAAATCCTGGACAGGCAAGGGTATGAATTGGAGCAGATGACTCACGCCCTCGGGAATTTCCTTAACGTCACAATGTATTTCGAGTGGAACTCTGGTGCAACACGAGAACCGATAACTTGACGTCTCAGATTCACTTTGCGCACTTTAGAAGGTTTTCCTTTTTAATAACGATCATTTTGGTACAATTTGTCCTATAACTTTTGTGCAATAAAATACAATATAATTGCAGCTATGTGCGATATCATTGGATATCTGTTTGGATTGGATTTCCGAAACCGTGATAAAAAAGACCTTGGAAAAGGTCAAGAAGGAATTTATGGAAGCAAATAATTCGTTACCCTGTTGCGTGGGCGCGGTTCACAATTACTCAACCGTAGGTGGCACCGCCCGATGTCACTAATTGCACGGAAGCTCTGGAACTGATCACGGCAGTCGATATCACGGGCGCGGCCACTTTGCTTATAACTATTATTACTGACGTTAATATTTGTGTACCATTTACTTCGTTCCATTCGTTTGTATCGTAAGTCAAGGAAACACTAGTCAAATTGAAATGCTTTTATTTAGAAGAGGTAGTCTCTATACTTGAAAGTCTAATAGCAAATGGGGCAGACGTGAAATGAATACAACAATTTAATAAACAATTACCTCTTTTGATTCATTATACTGGTTTATTACACTTGACATCTACTACATCATAAAACGCTAATCATTGAATGACGCTACCAATTGTGTGCGGGCGAATAATCATAACTTCGTACACTATTAAAGGTGTCTACGTTAAAAGTGCGTAGCACGAAGGCACGTTAGACGACACGCGAATAATTCGGTCGGCGCGAGCCACCATGCGACCGGCGACAGGATCGCAGGAACAGTGACACGAAACGAGCATGCACTAGAGCAAGATGATGAAGTTCAAATCGTTATTCCGTAGAGGGCAACAGGGCAAGCAGGAGGCGACGCTGAAGGGAGCGCCCTCCGTGTCTAGCCTCGACTCGAAGCACCACAAGGTGGCCCCTCGCGCGACAAGAGCATCAAGATATTCGGCTCCAAGGAGAAGCTGCACCAGAAGGCGCACAAAAGGAAGGACCTCGGCAACAACAATGCGCTGCTAGAGGACCCCGAGTTCAGGGAGGGGCTCGAGTACGAAGATGGGCAGGTGAGGGGCGAGGAGTACGGCAGCGCCGAGGAGCTGGGCTCCCAGGAGTGCGTCAGCCTGCCGGTCACCCTCAACGCGGACCACATGCCCGGCTTCCAGGACGTGGAGCTCAGGCAACGGGTGCCCTCCGAGGTCAGTGGCCTCGCTTACATTTGCCTGTTGGATCACTTACTCATTTCATTCCAAATCCTTAGAGGCCTATCGCCATAAAAATATTTCAAGCAAGAATTTATAGTAGAGTTTTAAAATGTTATAAAATATAATTAAAATAAGCCCTATTGTGATCGAGCTTCATAAAATATAAAAATTGGCGCAGAAAGTATGTCATAATATTTGGTAAAAAATATAGATTTCAGGTTAAATTTATTTTAGTTTTGTTATAAACAAAGTTGACTTCAAAATAGACCAATATGTCAGGATCTATGTGTTACTTGTATTAATTACTAACTGAATATTTATGTCAGTGTTATCACGAACACTTGTACGATTGCAGACGTCCCTGGGCGGCGAGTTGCGCGAGGTGGAGGCACTGCGCCGCGAGCTGGCGGCGAGCAGCATGGAGCGCGCGCAGCTTCAGGCGCGCCTCGACGACCTGCTGCTGAGGGCCACCGAGGCGGAGCACCTCAGGGCGGAGCTCGACAGGCTCAAGGTACGGCTGGCTCTAAGGATGGCTTCTTGACGGAATGAAGCATCGATCGAGCAGTTCTCTCATCGCCTCTTGATGTCCCGATCCTCAGGCGGCGGAGAAGGAGCGCGAGGCGGCGCTGGAGCGGCTGGCGGACGAGAACGGGGCGCTGCGGGCGCGGCTGCGGGGCGTGGCGCACTCGCCGCTCTCCGACAGCGAGAAGCGGCAGCTGCTGCTGGCGCCGGCGCCGCGCAGGATGCACTCCTCCGCGCCGGCATCCATTGCCCTTGCGCACAATGTATGCTATATGGACGCCTTCTCTAAATTTATGTCTCATACAAGTTTGAATCCTTCCGACCACACATAGAAATGTAATCCTGAACATACATACATCATCAGCCTGTGTTATTCCACTGCTGGACATAGGCCTCCCCTAATACACCCCTATCCAATAGGGGGTTTGTACCGCATCCCACCACGCTGGTCCAATGCTGGTTAGTGTTTAATCCTGATCACTTTATACAATTGGGACTAATAAAGTAGACAGATTAAACTTTATATGACGACAAACTAAATTTTTTGGCAATCGCAACCGAGTTCTTCCATGGTTCCATCCAGGCAGACGAAAATTTTTAACTCCTTTATTTTTAATAGAATAATTTGAAATTTATTCAGTTAAAGTCCTTAATAATTTAATTAGGTCTAGAAAAGTTAAAATATAGTGTAACTTGTATTTGTTAAACATTTTATGTAGTTTACATACTGTTTGACATTTCACCTGCCAGCACTACTATACACAAAATTAGGACACTAAACTTTATTGAAAGGACATTGACTTGCATTAAAGATGTCCAACTTGTCTGATGTAATCTCCACCAGCTGTACTAGAAGAGAAATTTCAAGAGATTTGATGATCTACAGTCACAGATCACAAAATGCTGGTTCCTCAAAGGACATGTTTCAAGATTGGTGAAGAGCCCAGGAATTCGGAGCTTATATTTGATCCTGTCCTTGGCAGCAAATTAAGGAGTGTCACAGGTAGGATGACATAGATGCAAAAGGCCGCTGAAAGTCGCTTCGTTATTAGGTCTTGCCAGAAAAGGACACCAATGTTGCTCTGAGGTATTGGTCGATATTATCAATAATAAGCTTGGTCTTGCTAAATCACAAGTGCTATCGATCAAAACTTGTCATCGACTAGGTCAAATAAAGAACATCATAGGCAATATTAGTTGTTCATGTTATGACACCAGAATGGACGTATGAAGGCAGTCAAAACTGAAAGGCTCTTCATTTTCTCTCAAGGAGTTCTGACAAGTCTCAGCAAATAGTTTTTACTAAGGCCGGCTTCACTTCGGAATGCGCGCGGTCTGGTCCCAAGGTGGTGTTATTTTATAAAAACGTCGTGGCAAGGTACTTAAGATAACTACGAGGAGGAACTTGCTCTTTTAGATAAGTACTAAAGATGTCGGGCAAGCCCTTAACGAAGACCACAAACACTGGCAGAATAAAAGCTGAAAATAAAAGATACCATTTTAGTTTGTTTGTAAGTGATAACAGTGTGACTATCCTTACCTTAATGTAAATATGTTGTTTATTTTGTTGTTTTTATTATCATATCCTAGTATCTAAGCACTTTGTTTCTTTTATTATTATGGAGGTAGGTTATATTCATACAAAACTTTAATTTGTTGCTTGTTTTGATTAATTGTTTAATGACTTCTATCAAATGACAGTTCTGTGTCAAATGTCAAATCAAAAGGCACATGTTGTAGAGGATGCGTTCTTTTTTATTTCATTATTTTTTTTTCTATGTCACTTAATTTATTCTTGTTTTATTTTTAATATCGTTTCTTTTATTTAATTTTAAATTTTGATTTGTTTCAAAATTTTATACTGTTCTTTTATAGTTATAATCTATATTTTTGTATGCTGGCGGGTGGAACGAAGAATAATTTATCGTTAAATAAAATTTTATAAATATTTTTAGTTTATAATATAATTATATTTTTTTTTATATACATATATATTTATTTTTATATATATATATTTTGGTTATAATTTAATGTCTCTTAGTTCAGACGAATATTATTACTCTAGTGAATGAATCTTAGTTGTATTTGACAATAGTTTTGACTCATTACTGAACCATTAGGGAGTTCTAAATGAACGTTTTTCTCAACTGCGAACCATAATTTAAACATTTGTCACTATTAATGCTCAAAGCATTCCAAGTCACTTGTTGATTTGTGCTGATGCATTCTCGTTGTAATGTACACGCGTCCTAATTTCTGGAAAGTGCTTTAAACCACATCTGCCTTCTACGATGTACGCTCTTCCCGGTTTTGTACTAATTCGGAATGACCTGCATTGATAGAAGAGGGGGTGGCAACTTACTTTAGGTATGACCTTATTTATCACAATATGTTCTTCGCCCCAAAGTTACTCGGCTTCGGCTGAATACTTATTCATCGAGGTCATTCTGAGTGGTACAAAGATGTTTGCTGGTTTATTGTCCCAGCGTTGATTACTTCACTGATTTCGAATTGGTCCTGAATCTTGGCTCAGAGTATTCACATCTCGTCATCATGGAGATTTCAACACTAATCTTTCAACACCCGACTCTCCTGTACTATTAAACTCCTTCGCATTGTCAAGTCAAGTTCTCTTCATGTCTTACCACTCCAACCTACCCACCACAACCTTTCTGGTGAAGACATCTGGCTAGACTTAATCTCCTTCAAATCCTTCCATGATCCCTTCACACGGTCAGTATCCGCCCTGGTTTCCTCATCACGACCTAATCTTTCTGTCCTATATTCTCAAACCTCCCAAACCCAAACCCAAAGTTCTGCACTGCGTTCTTTGCGAAGATGAATACCGAGGATCTTTACAAGGATAGCCAAAATTGAGTGGCAACTTTGTTGGAAGCCTACCAATAGACGGAAGGTTAACATCCTCTATACTGAAATTGTAAACTGTAAGGACATTCATGCTCCAGTCAAACTGTAAAATTAAGCGTCCACCGGCTCCTTGTTGACTGATGGCATCCACTGGCCATGAGAGTTAGAGATCGCAAGTTCCTGGAAAATTCAAAAAGAAACGTACTGACAGTAATTGGTCCACATATAAAGCAGTCAGAAATCGATGAATCAGATGATACGCAACGCCAAACGCCGACATATTCTTGATAATATCTTCTTCAAGTCCTGCTCATATCTCGAAATTCTTTGAAATCTGGTATCGGAAGGCACGAATGTCAACCATATCCAGTTCAATTGCTTTAGATGATTTTAATAATCATTTTCACCACATCTTCACTAGATCATCTAACGACTAATGAAACAATTTGCATTTAAATGGTTTGACGCGTCCATGCACGACTAAGTTTTGTTTTCTCCAGTTTCTTCTGATGAAATCAAAACTCTCCTTCCATCAAATCCACCGCTAGGTCCTGATGAAATAGGGCGAAGAATGATAGTGCTCTCCTAGATTTTCTACTTCCTGCTATCATATATTATAAATTTTCCTTAGACACAAACCTTTTCCTTCCTCTTAGGAAAAGCTTTTTATTCGGTTCACTAAAATGTCTAATCCAACACTTCGAACATTATAGACCTATCTCAATTTTACCATTTCTCCAAGGTTCTAGAATCATGTATTAAATCAAATCTTCTATTTTGTACTTAGTAATAACTTACTAAGTCCTTTTCAACTGGCTTCAGACTCCTGGCACAGTACTACCTACAGCCTCCTAAAGTGACTGACGATATTAGAGCTGGTATGGAGAATACCAAATCACAGTATTGGTATTAATTGATTTTTCTAATGCCTTTATTCCGTCAGTCACGACATCCTTCTAGCTGTCCTGTCTTATTTCCATGGTTTCGAAGAAGTGCTGGACTGGTTCTCTTATTCGGGGCGCAACAGTCTGTAGTTGTTGATGACCTCATCAAGTTGGCTTGACACTGAACTTGGCGTCCCTCGGCGGTATTCTTTCCCCTCTTCTATTTTCTTTTTTAATCTATTACTAACAATATTCACTGTGCGTATCATCTGTATGCTGACGATCTGCAAAATATATGCCCAATCAACAATCGATACTGTATCGGAGGCGTTAATAAAGTCAACAGAGACTTAGACTTATCAAAGATTGGTCTGATAGGTTTGGTTAGCTGTCAACCCATCTAAATGCCAGGCTATTATTCTTGGCAGTTCTAGAATTTTGGCCAAATTGAATACAGTTCAATTACACGAATTTTTACGACAGCTCTCCTATTCCTATCAGCCAAAGCGTTAAAACCTGGCTTGTTCGTTGATAGCACATTGGTTGAATTCGCATATTACTAATGTTAGTCAGTCAACCGGTTCCATGCGACATCTCTACAGGTTTAAAACTTTCGCGCCAACAAAAGCAATGCTTGCACAGGTTTTGATTTTCCTCTCATCGACTATGAGACATGTGCTACTTTGACCGAATGATCAACTCAATAAACCAGACCGACTTCAAATAACTGCATTCTGATTTGTTTTCAACCTTCGTAAATATGATCATGTGTCTCCCATCGTCACAACGCAGTGGCACCATTCGCCAGCGACGCTCGTTACGGGCTCACTACTCTTTATTCTTGTCTTGATTCTCCTTCCACTCCTAGTTACATATCTTCGCATTTCAGTACCTCTGTGAAGTCAGTAAAAAAACCTTCGATCGACGGTACAACTGTCTTCAATGTCCTATTCACCGTTCTGACTTTACGCACTTCTTTTCTATTAAATCATAACTTTGTGGAATGAGTGCTTTCCGATATTAGGATGGCTAAGAATGCTTTTGAGTTTAAAAAGCAGTTCTGCAAATATCTTAAACAAATTTAAACAACAGATTTTTTTTTTAGCTTTAACTATTTTATTTGTTTCTTTAACACGTAAGAGCTTATATTATTTATTATTTTTTTTGATAATCTTTATATATTTATTATATATATATATGAGTATATATATTTTTTTTTATTTGAGTATGTATATGTTTGGTATATATGGATATATATTAGACGTTCAAATAGTTTTATTATATATATATATTATTAGTATAGGTCTGATATACTTAAATTATTTTTTTCTTTGTTTCAATTGTACGCCTACCTTAAATTTTTTTACACCACCCAAAGGTTGATTGAGAGAATGCCTTCGGCATTAAGTCCACCTTTGTACCCATTTCTAATTTGTGTACATAAAGTTTATAAATAAATAAATAAATAAAACAAATTGATTACTATATCCGCTTTAGTGATTGACTCTTACAGTGTGTGTTTAAAATAGAGATAGTAGTTAAGTTTATCATTAAATTTAGTATAACTTTATCATTCTCTTGGCGTTGTCTATTTGCAGGGCGAGGGCGACAGCGGCGATGCGAGCTCCCCCGAGTGGGACAAGCACTCGTCCTCCTCCCTGAGCGAGGTGTCCGTCGCCTGCCTCCAGGACCGCATCCTGCAGATGGAGGAGCACCATTACAGGTCGATAACGCTACATTCCTCTTAAAATGTTTTTTTGTTTTATATATGAAGGTGTTTTTATTGATGATCTCTTCAATCCCTAGCCAGATTCAAACTATATAGGTTTAAAATTTTTAAATTTTGTTTTTTTAAATTATTTATAACTGCGATTAAACTTATTTCTAATAACTCTACTCTATAATGTTACTTTTAGTCATATTCTGTGGTGGGTTTTATTGAATGAACTAACTCACAAGCTTCATAAAGTTACACGACAGACTAGTGAATTTATTTAATGCTCACTCCTTTCTTTATTTTGTTATTGTGGCGGAGAAACGAAAACGATTCTTCCGTTCGTCAATATTTGCGCGATTAGAAGCAATGAAAATTAACAGAAAGAGGTACGAGTTGTTAGACTCCCTGCAATCAGGCGAAGCATCACGGGCACCTCATTCGAGTATTTCATCGTTCGCCATACATTGTCACATTTGTGATATCATAGTCGTGACACGTTCCGAAGTAGCGTGCTAGAGGAATTCGGCCGCTTAGTTCGGGCGTGCACTGAAACAGTGGTGTCCGTGTTCGTGCAGCACGAGCGAGGAGCTGCAGGCCACGCTGGCCGAGCTGGCCGACCTGCAGACGCAGCTGGCGGACGCGCACGCCGACAACGAGCGCCTCGCGGACGAGAAGCAGGTGCTGCTCGAGTCGCTCTGCCGCCAGACCGAGAAGCTCGAGGACAGCAGGACCAAGGTGGGTCCTCTGCGCCCGTCTCCTCTACCGCCCTTCTATCTCCATTCTACTTCTCTTCAGACCTCGGCGCGTCTCCCGCAGGTGGACACGCTGCAGGAGCTGCTCCTGCGCGAGGGCGTGGAGCCGGAGACGCTCAACTCGGGTGACACGGATCAGCAACTGTTTGCCGTTCTGAAGGTTTACAGCGCTATGAATGATATAGATGTTTCGTGATTGATTTATTTTGAGTTGTCTTACATTACTGTCAATAATTTCAGCTCTCTCAAGAGGAGCGCCGACACCTGATGAGCAAGCAGGAGCAGATGGAGACGGAGATGGCCGAGTTAAAAAATACGCTCGAGGAAAAAATCAAAGAAAACGAATCGCTCGCTGAAAGAGTACGGTAAGACGATGGACGAAGTAAATTAATATTGTGAACTTCATTCAATAGCTAATTAGATATTTGTAAGTTTGTAATTATTTTACTTCTTTAATAGCTGTTGAAGAGTCGTGAAAATGAGATTCGATTATCTTACTTCATTTTCATATTGTTTTTACAAAACAAAAATAAAGAAATAAAGTTCTACGTCTCAATCCATAGCTTTAAATAAAATTTTCAAAAAAAGGTTAAATCTGTATTGAAATGTATGATGAAAATAATACTCAAATTTATGCTTACTTATTTATTAACATCATCAGCCTGTGTCAGTCCACTGCTGGACATAGGCCTCCCTTAATGCACGCCACTGCAAGACTAAACACCTTGAGCTTTAACACTCTAGGGGTTCGAGCTGCTTTCTGCTAATGTCACTTGTTAAATGTTAGGAGCTTCCGAAGCCAAAATATATGTGTGGTTAGACTAGATAGAGAACGAAACTTAATAGTTGTCGCGGTGCGCAGGAGCCTGGAGGGCGGGCTGGAGCGCGCGGAGGGCGGGCGCGCGCGCTGGGAGCAGGAGGCGCTGGCGGCGCGCGAGGCGGCGGCGGCGCGGCAGCAGCAGCTGGCCACCATGAGCGAGCTGCTGGAGGCGGCGCGCGCGCAGCTGGCCGGCGCGGCCGAGGGCGCCGCGGCGCAGGAGGCGGCGGCGGCGGGCGCGCTGCGCCGCGAGGCCGACGCCGCGCACGCCAGGGCGCACGCGCTGCAGGAGCGCCTGGCGCACGCGCAGCGCCAGCTCGACCGCGCGCACGACGACGCGCGCAGGCTGCACGACGACGCCCTGGTACACTCCCGCTCTCCCGCGTGGCGGCGCACTTGACGTATCGATGCTAACGCCGGTCTCGTTCGAAGGTGTCGCGCAACAACGCCAAGTCCACCATCTCGGAGCTGGAGTTCCAGCTCGAGCAGCTGCGCCAGGAGAAGGCGGCCTTGCAGGGCGAGGTGAAGACCCTGCAGGAGAACATCTCGGAGTTGCAGATACAGGTGAGAGGCCGTCTATGCCGCCGTCTTGATTAAATACGAGTGCGTGCATTAATCATCATAGACGAAAAGGAATTTTCATTGCATACGACATGAGAGATGAGATGTGATAATGAGACATTTAATTCTCTACGACCTAACTTGAGCCGTCGTATTCAGAAGACGTCGTCGTTGACATCATTTGTTAACGATCTCTCGTGTCCAAGGTAAATTTGGGTATCTTATAAGATTTTATTTATCCTTTCTGTCTCCCAGTAGGATACCATTCTAAATGAAGATGAAGATAAAGTATGAATTATAAATACATCCTTGATTTTTAAGTTAGATGTAATACATTATGTAAGTAAAACCCACTCTAGAATAGCAACTGATTTGAAGAAATAATTTTCTATTAATGCAAATGAAGACAAAAGTATTCAATTAATGACTCAATTAACGTGAAGTAATTGTAGATGGAGGTATGTTAAATATTATCAAATCAACTGTGGGGTTCCCTTATTGTTAAGCTTGCAATTACAGCTCTACAGCGTAACGCAATCAATACGATTGATAATTTCAGCAAATTATTCAGCACTGTAAGACATTGTAACTAAATGTTGGCGTTCTACTAATTGGAAAAGCGGCTGATACTAAAACCATTTTGTCCTTGGCCTCTAAGAGATGATTTTTTAAGACATGGCGATGCAGCACAAGAAACAAATATAATCTAATTCTATTAACAACTATACTGCAAAGTAAATCTTAAATGAGACATTGTAAATGCGTTTCTAACTTTATTAATGTGTTAGATTAAATATAGATTATTTTAAATGATATCAAATAAATGAAAAGTTCCTCTCAGGTCAGAGGCGTCTTATTTGTCAGTAGTGGTTCTAAGCAATAAATAAGCCCGTCTGATGGTGGTTGTCGGATGGGCAGGCGCAGGCGGCGTCGGACGAGAAGCTGGCGCTGATGTCGCGCGCGGGAGAGGCGCTGGCGAGGGCGGCCGAGCTGGAGCGGCTGCTGCAGGAGGCGCGCGCGCGCACCGCGCAGCTCGCCAGGGACAGGGACCGCGACGTGCGTACCCGCGCCTTCCCTCCTCCCTCCTCCCACGCCCAGGCCCATCTGACCGGCTCGCCCTTCCGCCAGGAGGCGGAGTGGAAGCAGTTCCAGAGCGACCTGCTCATGACGGTGCGCGTGGCCAACGACTTCAAGACGGAGGCGCAGCGCGAGCTGGAGAGGCTGGTGGCCGAGAACAAGGCGGCCAGGGACCGGATCCGCCTGCTCGAGGACCAGATGCACTCGCTCAAAGGTACCCTCTGCCGCATCATACGCCTGTACCATACTTCGGTAGAACTTGCATCGACCTGTTTGATATTGAGGGCGTGTACATTAGTTTTTTGCTTATGATCGATTTACTTCACTATGACTGATACCTTTTAGAGTTAGACTTACTTTTAAGTTTCCTCCCTAACTTAAAGTTGAATATATGCATGTGACGAGCATAAATACAGATGACCGAGCATTTTGGCGGTATTAACGCATAACCATGCCGCACTAATTACATGTTCCGAGCTTCAGAACTAGCCGTGATTATAGGATTAACAGAGAGAGCGCCGTTCTTTGTATTGTGTACATATTTGTAATACAACATGTCTAATAATAATTTCATATACTCAAAACAGGTGTTAACAGATCCGAATCATCAGATACCGCTCAAAGTTTTTCAGACGATGAGAGGAATCATCCCAAGGACTCTGACAACAGCGACATACAGAGCGACAGTTTATCCAAAGACATATTTCGCAATATAAGAACTCGATATTTGTCCAGAGTGCATAACGTTTCGGATCCACCGTTGAAGGACGACAGTTTGGTGGAGCAGGCGTTTTTTAAAACCAGTGGCGTTTCGCACAACGAGTTCACGAAGCAACCTTTTAAATTGGATATCGAAAACGTCACTACGGATGAAACAAATGATGATCTCAGTATCAGAGACGGAATTTCAAATCCTATTAACAATGATACAAGAGGTAAAGCCGCCGTAGTCCTACTTCCCTTTGAGGCCAAAGAGATAAAGAGGCAACAAGCCGTTGACCTTTCTACGCGAAAGCTGAGCAGGCAGGACGCGTTGGATTACTCAAAAGCTGTAGATCTGAACGGAATAATTATAAGTTATTTACTAAGTCTGCATCAAGTGATATTAATTTTAAACCTAGTAATAATATTATCTTTCGCAGAGATCCTTCTGGATTGTATAAAGGCATGCCAAAGTCATTTAGCATGGATAACATTAGAGCTAATGATGGCTTCAAAGACATTATAAGAGAGGCTACTAGTATAGAGTTTTTAGGAAGTCATAATTTTAGTGATATTTCACTTTACAGTGATAGCACTGATAGCGTATTTCTGACATCGCCCATGGAACAAAACAATAATGACATTAGTGAGCTACAAAAAAACCATGTCTCCTCCCAGAAAGAAAACAACACTTACAAAACAAATTGTGATTCGGTTACAGCAGAAACAATAGAGCACAAAGATATGACTCAATCAAATCTTGCAGTTTCATTATCACAATCACTTGATGTAAAATCTAATTTTGAAAGTGAATTAAAAAACTCCGTACAAAAGGCAGCCGAAGTGAAACTAGAAGAAAAAGTAGAAAAAGATTTAAGGAAAGTGAGTGAAGAGCTGAATATGACATTCAAGGCCGCAATCCATAGGATAATAACTCAGAACAGAGACAATAAAAGTAATGAGAGGTCAAGGCTTGAACAGATATCAAACGATTTAACAGCAAATTCAGACGGCAATAAAATAACTGTACGCAACGGAATGGAAATGAAAGATACATCTATAGCTTTATCATACAACTCCGAGAAAAGATCCGTAGAAAAGGAAAATCTTAAAGCGAATGTCGATTGTACAAAAAATGAAATAGTTCCCATTAAAGTTATGAACAACGATAAGATCGAAAAAATTAAGGACTTTTCACCAGAAAAACTTAATCCTACAGGAGAAAAGGCCCTAACGTTGCCTTTGGATGATGTTAGTTATCGTTTAAAAATTAATACTTTAAATGAAGTTGATCCAGTGGAACCAGTTGTGAATTCAATAGTAAAATTTAATCAAGTACCATATTAATCTGCTGACGAAAAAGTGAATAACAATAGAGTGAATAGGACTTTTTTAGCGCCTATTAATATAATACAAGCTAACTTTGAAATGACGGATGGAAAGACATCACCTTTGATTATAAGTCCCGTGTTGTTGTCACCGATTTTCTTCAAGCAACAGCCCGTAATTGAAACTACAGCTCAAGCTACTGAACCTGCGAAAAGCACAGTCTATTACGACGATATTGATCAGGTCGTCCTTTCACGTGATGGAATGCAACATGCAGATAACCCTAAAAAAGAAAGAATTTATCAGAAAAATACAAAATCTAAGAAATTACCGTTTCTTTTCTGGGGATCTACTGGTGAAAATTTAACCGAACTCAAGTCTTCGAGCCCCAGAAATAACTCGCACTCGGCGAGTGCGCCGAAATCGAGTATAAGTAAAATATTCAAAACTCCCGAGTGGTTGATAGATAATAAATATTATCAACCGATGGGAAAAACCTCTTCTGCTAAGAACGAACGTGACGATCTGAGATCGAATATTCACTCAGCTTTAACTAAATCTGAAGATTCAACTCCTGCGCATGCGGTAACTGTCCTCTCTGCTATGGAGAAACGAAGGGAGTCCGAACAAGAGAACTACTACGAGGAGATTGGCCAACCGATATCGCCCTCAAGCGAAAGTGGTAAGAATATTGCTGACGAGGAGAAGATCAACCGGAATCAAGCGGTAGAGGAATTGAGTTTCCAGCTGTCGCTAGGGAGGAAATACTTAAAGTACCAAGAAAACCAAAGAGACCAAAGAACCAAGAAAGTAGACAAGTAGCTTCGAAAATGGACAAGACAGTAAACATTAGCAACGAAGAGGTCGATACTCATCTTCATAAAGTTGTAACTGAACGGCTCCGCGACAGGGGCCGTCGCAGAGAGCTCAGGGCAGGCGGAGGAGGGCCAGAAAGGCCTCGCCGCCCTCGGCCAGGGGCCGGCCCTACCACTGGGAGACGCTGGGGCACAAGCGGCTCTCGCACCCGCTCAGGTCCCTGCACGCGCCTCCGAGGCCGCTACGTAAGTGAGGATGCTTGTCCCTTGTCTCACCCTCCGCCCGTGTGAGCGCGATGTCAATAACGCGGCGGCGCCTCTGCGGCTCGGGAAGGGCGCTTTGCGTGTAGCCGAAGGTCGCGGTGGCGGGGCCCTAACCATCAACTACCCCTCATACCTGAGATGTGTTTGTTGTATTTAATCATGCATGTATATATAAAGTGTATGCTTGTAAATTGTGGTGATGGCATTTGAATTTTATGTATGGGGTGGAGGTTCTCCTTTCAGACCTTTATGCGGAGTTACATAAATGTTTCATTTAGCGATATTTCAGAGACTTATAGAAGAGTAAAATGCGTTAATTTACCTTTAAATAATATATTTTATTTGAAAATATTTTTTTACAAATCTACACATTTTCACTTTCGTAAACAGAATCAAATTCATGTCATCTCAATTCAATTGCTGCTTGTATCAATTAGATTCATATACATAAACGTAAAATACATTCATGTCGAGCAGTTGGACCATTCAGCATCACACTCCAAAACCGTTTGCGCTGGGCGAGACACTTTGTTATTTATGAATATTCAAGGCATTATAATGACATATTCAAATATTTATTTATAAATATAATAAACAAAAAGAGAAATTCTGACTATGTATGAACTACAGATGGGCAACGCAGCTAAGTTCCTTTCGATACTTCTGCGACGTAAGTTCTGTGCCGTCTGCACATCGTGATTGCGTTCCGTTCTGCTAGTCAATTAAACAGCGAAAACTGGAGACAATACGCTTAAGGCACTTGGCAGCGTTGTCCATAATGTGTAAGATGAGAGTAGAGTAATAAAGCGCGCCTCGTGCTTGTGGCCCCAGCGATCCCTCCGCGCGAGGAGAGCACGCCGCCGCCGCCCTCCTGAGCAGCGCCTCGCTGCAGGACATCATGGCCACGGCCGCCTCGCACAGGCGCACCAAAGGTGCTCGCTACTCTTTTTACCTCGTCTTTCATAATCATCAAAAAGCCCTCTGCCAGTGATTATACGCTGACTAATATAAATTTTCCAAGGGAATAAAAACTATGATGTTTGTGTCAATTTACAAGTAATAAATTTCTATGTGATACTTGTTTAATCAAAAGTAAACAGTTTTATGTGCCGATGACTAAGTCCAATGTCTTCATTTAACATAAAAGCATTACATATTTTGAATGTTTCTTTAATAAACCACCGCTGAGGAAACCAGGCGTAAGCAACTCAGTGGCGTTATCATTTTCAGCATCATCAATATATGTAGTGAACTGACTAAGTCGTTGTTGTGCGCCGTGTGTCGCAGGCGTGAACCGGCAGGACTCGCGGCTGTCGGTGAAGTCGCTCATCGAGAGCATCGAGAACGCGGCGAAGGCGGCCAAGCAGGCGCCGCAGCCGAGCGCCGACTGGCCGCAGGTATTTCCGACACGTTCGATTAAGCTAATTCCATTAAAGGATAAATGTTCTGTCACTGTGTTATTTTATTTGCTGTTTAATAATTTGTAAAACTTGAAACACATTAGCTACCTCAGTATTTTCTGCATAAAATTGTCTATTGCTTAATATTAAAAAGAAAATTTCAAGTTGTTAATGAACCCAGGGCACCGGTGGTGGGGGCGGTGCGACCGCCGCGGGGGGTGGTGGGTCGACTGTGGGGGCGGCGGGGGCGGCTGCGCCGGGGGGCGGCGGGGGCTGCGGTGCAGGGGGCGGTGAGGGCGCGGCGGGGGCGCCCCTGCTCAGCGCCAAGCCGCCCGCGCCCAGGAATGGCAGGCCGCGCAGCCCGCGCAAGGTTAGTTCTTCCATTCATTTGTAGGCCAATTTAAGTAATTACTAAGAACTTGAGCAATAAGTTGGTAAAATTTACGGTCAATTAGAAAACTGTTTAATACAAAAGGTTCTAAATTTAGTAGGGAACTTTAGCTAGAGAATAAATTCGGCTATTGACCATTATTTAATATTTAGATTTAACGGGACTTAAATGAACGTTCATTAAAGCCATCCAGCACCTACTCCGCACCGCCTCAATGTGGCGTGCGTCGTTATCAAAACTAGTAATCAACGGATTGTCGTCGCGTCGGTAACCTATCGACTGATTGCTAACAAACTCCTCGTAAATTCGTGGACCGAGTGTCGTCCAATCGTTAACCACGCGTGGGCCACTAGTTGACAACGAGTGGGTACCGCGTGGCTCCAATGAACGTTGTCCTATACATACATGCATGCAATGCACTCACAAAAACACCTTTTATTGAAAAATCTCTGTTTTTGTTCCTCGCTATTATATATCTTAACGCTATATTTGAAAAAGAATAAGACGTATCAGCTTACCTCAAACATTCCTATACAAAATGTTTTATGAAATATATCTTACGCTCAAAATTTCTTATTTACCAATATACCTACGTATGTTACTTTTTAATATAATTTGCACGTTTGTTTAATATTTTTATTTTTTATTTATATGACGCCTCGTAGCTAAACAGTATTTTTATTAAGACTGGTTATCAAATCATAACGGCTAACAGTGAAATAACTACTGTTTGCAAATCTACGAGTATTGATAGTTTTTATGTTATTTATTGAAACTGTGCCACGTTAAAGTAACCATAAAAAGATTTTTAATGTCGGTATTTTAGTATAATCGTTAAACGTCTATACTCATACCGTTTATGCACCACTCCTTTACTTATGTCCTTGTACTGTTCTTCAAATTTACGCAATTTAAAGAAGAGAAAAGTTGGATACAATATAATATAACATGATTTAAATAACTTTATATTATATTATATTAATAGATGAATATATAGCCCAATTAATAACCCGTAATATTAGGCCTCGACTACTACAATACATGCAGTAGCCGCTTCTGTTTTGATTGCAGCATGGAGGCATCAAAATGGCGCATGAACCTATAACGTTTAATAAAATCTAACCTCGTGTGCGCGTATCTAACTCTTCTAATGTTCATTCTCCTTTTTATCCTATAATCCTGCATTTCCTAGTTCGTTACCTAAATATGTATATAATGTTATTTTGGACTAATTCCAAAACGTTGCTATTTTAATTTATATGTAATTTGTTATGGTTTACGACCTCACTCATACGATAGTTGTTAGAATTTATTTCCAACTAACTTTAAGTGAATATTTATTATGTTGTTGTTGATGTAGTTGAATAAGCCTTGTGTGAGATTCATATTTTCCAATATATTTTCTGGATATTTCATTCATGTTCAGGGTCCAGGAAAAAATCTATTGGCAAGATAAGCTATAGGGTCATAGCATATTTGGAAACTTTGGTTTTAACATTAAACTTTGTATTCATCCATTTATGTCTTATTTGTCGAGTACAGAATATTAGTTTAAAAACACATGAGTAATGATTTTCGATGCAATCTTACTATGGCAGATAGACGGCCACAATATTCGCTTTCATAACCACCCAGCCTGATGACGAATTTCATTTAATACTATCCATTGGCATTAATGATCGTCGAGGTCCATCCATTGACGCTTCAGTGTAAATGTGGTCGATGGGTGAGTGGTGGTGGTGGTGTTGGTGGTGCGCGTTGTAATGTGGCGAGTGGTGGCGGTGCAGAGGGCGCGGCGGCCACCAACGTGCCGGACGAGGAGCGCGCGCTGGCCAGCCTGCAGCAGAAGGCCATGGAGTCCTTCGTCAGGAGGAACAGCTACGGGGATATCTGTGAGTGCGGAAACTTCTTTTTTAAATTGACCATTCAGTTTTGACCGACTTCCCAAAAGAAGGCGGCACTCAAATCGGAGCGTATGTTTTTTTATATTCGTGAAGAGTATTCGAAGTTCGATCCAAAACAAATCAATTACCGAACTGCACCTATCGCACTCTGCAGGCGAGCGCAAGGACCCGTTGAACGCGCTGCAAGTGAAGAACGGCGGCTCGAAGCGGAACGCGCTGCTCAAGTGGTGCCAGCAGAAGACCATGGGCTACAGCAACATCGACATCACCAACTTCAGGTGAGCGCCCACGACATGCCTTCGTCTCCACTCGAGGCAGCACTATAACCCCCGGCGGTTGCAGCTCGTCGTGGAACGACGGGCTGGCGCTGTGCGCGTTGCTGCACTCGTACGTGGGCGAGGCGCGCGTGCCCTTCGCCTCGCTCGCGCCCAGCGACAAGCGCACCAACTTCGCGCTGGCCTTCGCCGCCGCCGAGGCCGCCGGCATCCCCACCACGCTGGTATGTTCATCCCTTACGTTATGCTATAGACATAAACAGTTTACCATAGATGGCGTTCATTTAATCATATGAAAATATGAAATGGCTTAAAATAGAAGGCGTCTTTGTTACTTGAAATTTCCTGATAGTAAAACAAATTGATAAACACATTAAAGTACATTCGTGTTTTATATTTATTCTTTTAAAGCCCAACTACATACACAACTATCCAATTAATTTAAAGCAATAAAAAACGAGTGATAATATAAAGAGAACATCATAAACTAAACTAACCTTCGGCCCTCAGAACATCCAGGACATGATCCAGCAGAGAGGCCCGACTGGCAGCAGGTGATGGCCTACGTCACCAGCATCTACAAGCACTTCGAGACTTGAACCCAGAAGAGGAGGTCTCAGGGAAACATTAAGATAGGGAGCTCTTCCACATTTCCAGATATCGCTTGAACATGTAGACTTTTGATACATTCCTCGTTTCGAATTAGCCGTTGGAGCCTTTTAGTGCTTAGGGATTTGAGAACCGTCTTTCCGTAAATAAAGACTGATGTAGGTTAGGTGTGGGAGCGGATGGATGGCGTCGGTTCAGGTCCTAGGGAATATGGCTGAAATCTCTAAAGAGTAATCAGATATTATACAGTTTAAATTAAAACAAAACTACAGCGTCCTTAAGATAATGCATAACTTCTTCATTGTCTGATACAGAGGAATAGTACAGTCACTAAGTTGAACTTGACAAGAGCGTTTTGTTAATGACCCTATATATATGTAAACTTTACTAATTAAAGTGTGTATAAGTAAGAAGGCATTTAAGGAAGAACAAACTGACAAACGAAACCGTTAAATCTGCTATAACAGTCAGTTTTTTAGTCTATTAGCTGAACCTCATAAGATGAATCTGAATACATTTTTAAGATTTCAGCTAATATCAGTTTATACGATTTTAGGGTTTAATTGCTAAAATAAGCATTTACGGTGGACCTGAACCCTCCACATGGACTGAGGCCGATGTTAGACTGAGCTGAGAGTAACCGAATGCCTTATCACGGAGGGCCTTGTCGCTCCAAAATTACGCCTTACGCTGAGATAATAAGACTTTTAGTCTGACCATTAATTGAATTGGCTAAATTCATTAGAGAAATCATTAATTATATATATCTACATATAATGGAAATATTTTAGGTCAATTTTGGAAGATTCTATTGTTAATTCATTGATATTTAAATGTTTATCGGTG
This sequence comes from Lamproptera curius, assembly GCA_029286875.1. Taxonomy (NCBI): domain Eukaryota; kingdom Metazoa; phylum Arthropoda; class Insecta; order Lepidoptera; family Papilionidae; genus Lamproptera; species Lamproptera curius. Next base: position 555,771 of record JAGSMT010000179.1, on the reverse strand, counting down.
ATATAAAATATTATTAAGAAGTGTAACGATTTCATCCGTGACTATTTTATATCCAACTGGAAAGTGTCTAGGAAACGTATATAAAACTTTTTTAGCAAATGGACATGAAACCAACTTCCGATTTTTCCATCATTTTACTGTATTTGAACGATAATAATGGCTGTACCTCACTTTCGTAAATTATAATGTTGTTAAGTCATATTTCCCTGTAAAGTGAAACTTTTCGATATCTGATTATTCACTCACTTATGAATTGATAGGAAGCTAAATGTGTATATGTTATTCCAATGTTTTGTATTTTATTGTATGTAATGCAAGATATCTACGGATGAAGAAGATTTCGTGCTTTGTCTCGTATTGGACGTAGCAACGATTTGCTGAAATGTACTAATTTAAAAGCGTCTCCCGTAAAAGGTCTTCAGCATGCGCCGTTTCTTTTTGGTTGTTAAAAGCTATTTTAGGCTAATCGATGAGTATTTTCTGATATTTCTATTTTTGTACATATATCTTAAATAAAGTTCCTGATTTATAAACCATCTTGTGTTTTTTTTTTAATTAACTAGACTGACCTTGCCTTAACATGACGAATATTTTATAAATTCTGCTAACTACGGCTGCACGATAAATTTAAAATCAAGATCCAAATTTTGAATGTGGAAGACATTTCAGAAGTTGTTAAATGCTTCATCATCATCATCATCATCATTAGCAGCCCTTCTCCGTCCACTGCTGGACATAGGCCTTTTCATGAACGCCAAGACGGCCGATCCCTGCTACTCGCGCCAATTTGAACCGGCTACTGTGCGGAGATCGGCATCCCACCTGGTCGGGGGTCGACCAACGCTCCGTCTTCCCAAATGCGGCCTCCACTCCAGAACCTTATTTAAAGTTAACCTAACTTATTTAAAGTTAACCTTTAAGTTAACCTTTTAGTTAGATGCTTTAATTTAATTTGTGTGTTGTGTGTATTTGTTGTTTATTTATGCTTCGGACTAAATTTCCATAGACAATATGCATCGAAACAAAAGTAATAAGTTATATAAAGAAAAATATTCCTTTTAACATGTGAAAGGTTAACGTATGTTATTATTTACAAAAGCGAATAAGATAATACGTATATTGCTATCGGGTTTACGGGCAGAGGTTAGCCTGAGGTTGATTATTATCGTATGTGTTCAAAATATCTATTCAAATGTTTTAAAAACTAGATAGTTATGGTGTATGTAAGATATTCTTGACGTGTTATAATTTTCCTGCTTTAATAATGGATACGCATAATAAAAACAGTATTTAAAGCAAAATATGCAAACCTTAATAAAAATAGGTAACACTTTTCTGCTAAATTCTAAGAAGTAAATTTCAATAGAAATTCGTGATCAATGATTGAACGATAAAACGAAAAAATATAATCAAATTTACGTTAGATAATAATATTTTATCAAAAAGCAGTCATCTTATTAATCCTCATATTTTGAGGAGACTGGGCTTGGCTGGCTTTGCGGCCACCGCGTCTATGTTTCTACGACAGCGTACTTAAGTAAATATTAAGCGGCATTGATTATTGCTGTAACTTATCTTTTTTATTATTAAGTTGCATAGAGGATCATTATCGCATAGTCAAACAATAGCGTAATCTCTTCGACAGGATTAGAGCTTCAATGTTTTATTGGTTATATATTTATACTTTCATTAGACGGTTCTGCGAAGTTTTGTTCTTTTAGTGCCTCTGTGCCCGAATAATAAAGTAAACCTTTTTTTGCATGGGCTTCCTGGAATTTGTTATCTTTAGAAATTCGCGGAACATTATAGACACCGCGCTTTATATCTTTTTTTACATTTCACAAAGGTTAAATACAATTTACGAATAAAACAATTACTCTTATTATTAATGTTTTATTGACTTATCCTAAGACATTTTTATTTGTCGACAAACATAAAATATAAGACTATATATACAAAAAATAAAGAAGTAACATTTGAAATTATTGACATAGATTGTATCACATTTATTAACAGTATTTAACATGGCACAAGAATTAGTCTTTTAGAGTTTACAGAATGCGCAATGAATCAATCATTTCAGTGGGTAAAGAAAATTATATCGCTTATTTCTACCATTCGAGCACTCCGGGGATGTATTTGGCGATGAGAGAGTCGTAATATGGCCAGAGGGCGTCGATGTCGGGGATTCCGGCGCTCTTCGTGTACAGGTCGTATTGGCTGAAAGAGGAATGTACTTGCTATAATTTTCGTTTGACAATTTTCAATGATTTTATGCTAAAGATTCAGTTTTTTTTATCTCTTACAAAAGTTGCTCATTATTTTAGAGAAACTTTTTGCAATCTTCTACATTTTACACGAAAGAATTGTAAGTAAGAACAAGAATAAAAGTTGATCGCCATTTTCTTTTTACTAAAATTATATACGACTTGTCTGTTACACTTTTTAGCATTACTGTGATGAAATACTCAGGGTGGTCTAGTTTTCGGCCAGTGATGCTCTATTACTCTGCTGAAAATTTTGTTACATTGCCGAAAAGTCACCCCTGAATTTATTATATTGAACTGGAAAGCGTCGAGAAAACGTATTTAAACTTTTTTAGCAACTGGACATGAATCCTGCTTTCTTTTGTTCCACCATATTTACTGTAATATTGTTACATTATCAAAGAGTAATTTGTTCTTTAGTTGTCGCAACATTTATTGTCGATATATATAGTTTCTTACTTGAACTTGAGCACGGCTTCCTTGACGTAGTCGTCCTTTTCGGTAATGAGATGGCTATAGTCACCGCCCGCGTGCCACGGGTAGAACGAGTGATACCTGCGCAAATCATTTTACAATTATTTGTGTTTCCTTTTTATGTACGGATATATAATTATGTAAGATTAATTTACGACTAAACCTAAATTTTGCCTGCCATATATAATATGAACCTGTGTAATGGCAACTACGTTGGCTTAAAAGGTTTAAAACGCCTCATAAACATAAAAACGCTATTTGATGTTGCAGAGAACTTTATATGTTTCCAATATACTTTATAAGTCTTGACTGAATACAAAAAATCTCATCCTTGCATTTAATTCGTCATAAGCGAAGTATTGGCGGTAAAACTAAATTCACGTATTTGAATATATTTCAACCATAAGGTTTTCCAACGTATTTTATAAAGTGTCTGAATAAACTCGTGTTATGTACATAATCATCTATATTTTGTGTAAAAATACGCCTAAAATTAGTATACTTCAATGAATACAATTGAGAAACGTTTAAAGTTACCTAATCATGTAGAGGGCCTCCTTGGGAAGTGTGGAGTTGTTGTGGACCAGCACGCGGTAGAGGTACTCGTCGTGGCCCCAGGACATAGTTAGCTTCTCGATGCCGCAGTTCGGCTCGTACACGCCGCATTCGGTGCTGCGAGGAAAAGCAAATGAGAGTTGTTTATAGATATAACCTAGCTATAATGGTAAATAGTTAGATACTATTGTCATTGATAACTTATTTTCTATTATGTATTCTTATATATACTTATTTCTAGTATATTCTTATATCATTGGTAGGTATTTTAAAAATGGTAGTTCTCCCTTTTTAGGGGAGCTATATTTTACAAATACGAGAACTTTCTGCTCGTCTAGTCTATTTAATCAATAATAAAGTAAAGAAATGAAATACTTACTTGTACTTGGGGTTGTAGGTGTCCGGGTTCTCCTTGAAGCTGTCGTCACCATATACGATGCTCTTGCCCCATTTGCAGCCGACCGGGAACGTGTCCCCCACCACGCACCACTGAGGCTCGCCATAGAAGGCCATCACCTTTGATAAGAAGAACAAAATTAAATGATTTAATAAGAAGATATGGTATGGATACGATGGTGTGACGATTGCATAACATATTATTGCAACTTTAAAATAGGCATCGTTTAAATATCATACGTGCAAAAGTGCGAATGTTTAAGGTTATGTTTTGCCAAAAGTTCCCAATAGAGGTTTGTGTTATGTAACAAATGCCTATTTATAAAAGTTTATTCGTTACTACTTATGTCTTACTTGAGAAAATAATATACATAATGTAACGATCCATGCCTATAAGAACATTGTTTTATTGATATGAATAGTAAATTATTTGTTTTGACCAATATTCTTATATCAGGAACCCTCTGATGTAAAATATGGGCGACAAGTGAATAAGAATTTAAGAGCAACACAAACTCACCTTCCCAAGGTCGTGAATAAGTCCTGTTAGGTGGAACCAGTCATCATTGGGGTAATCCTGGCGAATCCTCTCCGCCGTCTGGAAGGCGTGCACAATGTTGGGTAGATTGGTGTCAGGGTCCGACTCGTCAACCAGGTCATTCAGCTTGATGAGCGCATCCTTAACCGTTGACTTGAAATGGTTGAACTTCAGCCACTTGTCCATTTTACCTAAACAGGTTTAAATTAATGTTAACCTTAACTGCGAAGTTGTGAAATAAAGATATGAAACAATGTATTTTAAGTAAGTATTGTCATCCCAACATTTATATTAGGCGCTCTATTAATCTAAAGTGATGCAATGTTAAGGTTTTTGCATAAAATAAGATCGCACTGCAAACACAGTTTAAAAAAAACTTATCAATCAACTGCTAGATTATACAGCCGGCAAAGCAGATAGTGAAATAGTTGTATAAATTCTCCCAGCACAGATGCCTACCTTGGACAAAGTCGTAGGTCATGTTGGTGTGCATGGTGTAGTATGTCTTGCGCACTCTCTGCTTGATGGGGTCCTCATCGTCCACGGAGTAGTCCCTGAAGGCATCCACTGGCTTGTCTTCGTAGACTTTCTCTGGGCGCAGCATGAGCGAGGGGTCGATCATGCCCACCGTATTTTCCTGTAACACAAATCAAAATTAAAGCAAACTCTGAAGTGAGAATATATATGCGCACAAAAAAAAATTCTAAGAATTGTAATTTACGAACTTAAAATTAAGTTATTCCACTGTTTATGATAAATTATTTGAAAGGAATAGCCAAATTGGCTCAGAATCCAAATAAGTTCAGATCTTAATACTGGCATCAATATTTACATCGGATGAACGTTACATTGAAAAAGTGAATTCTAGAATGTTATAAGAATATTCGCGTCTCTGAAGGAGATATTTTTAGCAAGGAATAAATGGGTTTATTGCTGCCGAAGGTCAGCAACATTTGTCGCACGAGTATCTCCCAATTGGAGTGTGCTCGTGACACTCTGGTCACGCGAATGGAGAGGAAGTCATTCGTTGGGATACAGTACGTGGCGCTCATTGTGGACGCTTCTTTGATCGAAATGCGTCTTTTGTGCGTTGTATTTTGGAGAAGAGGTTGAAAAGATACCTGATAGAAATGTTTCAAAATTATATAAATAAAAAAATATGTATAACACTTGCAATATTTATTCTGCTCGGATTATTTTTTCAATTATCTAGCTTGAACTCTATCTGTCGCACATTAACTATTTGCAAACAAGCAAAATTACTTAATTGTATATAATTTGTTAATAGTTCAGATAATAAATGAAACAATTATAATAAATAACACCTAAGATCAATATTAAATTTGAAATATTAAAATACAAACGAGTGCACTGCGATGGATTAGAATCATTGAAGAGCGAAAAGCGAAGATTCTCATGAAAAAAATCATGAATATCAAACAGAAGATTTTATTTCCATTCTAGAAAATGGGAGTAAACGGATGTGCCTTTGCTTTAAAGAAAACAGAATTAATATATATCGTTTCGAACAAACTGTAAAAAATATTTTACAAATTTAATTAAAGCAACATTTTAACTTAGTATTTCATTAATAGTTTTTATTGAAATTAAGACTTTTAAAAGGTTTATTTTATACTCTTTATAAAGATCAAAAGAGGATCTTGTTGGCTTTTTACAAATTATAATTTGTTTAGGTTCACAAAAATAAATTCCAAATTGAGACTTCAATATTTCTGCACTTTAATGTTTTTACTGATCTGGTAATATTTAACACTCACCGGTAACACTTTCATGTCGGCGTTTGCTTCTCGGGGGGTGGTCCAAAACTGGCCTTCCGAAGCTGCTGCGCCATCTTAAATGGGTTCGCCAATCGTTCCGAGAGCTAAATGTTATCATAAACTGCTGATAACGTAATAGCGGATTCGCAGAGCCCATAGTACGTTAATGTTTTGCCAATTGACAACATTCCCGCTAGGGTCGTATCGTGTTGTTTTCTAGAATGGTCTTTGTTGATTTAATAATCGTAAGTCTCTTAAGAAGGCCCATAAACCCAGGTGTTTGCATCGGGTCTTCAATGTTTCAAATATTGCAGAGAAAACCTTAATGGCATTGTGTGTTTTTGGCGGAAAGCAGAAACTAATAGATGTACAATAAATTTATTTTTTTGCTAAGTTCATTATAACATTAGCATTAGGACGCAAAAGGACTTTATCTGACCGCATATTTACTGACGGAAAGTAAGTACTGTTAAAATTAGGCACGCGGTTTTTTATATATTTAAGTATACTTATACTATTAATATTGTAGGTAATCAATCATTTATATACTATTTTTAAAATATCTAGGTTCTATTATATGAAATAAACCTGACATTACTATTCTTGCAAAATCTTTATGTCATCTTATTATGTCCTTTTATAAATAGTTGCAGTTAGTATTAATCATGAAATAGCCATTGTTACTGTAATGTAACATCCTTGCAAATTTATACTTTGATATGTCATCATCTTAATTTGGTCTTTTATCAAAAGTTGGCAGGTTTTCAGTTTTGTGGCAATACTTGTTAAAATGAGTTCGTTTATTGAATTAATTAATCTTTCAAACTATTGCTTTGATGATGTATACCTTTGATTGTTTTAAACACTAATTGAGTGTCAGTTATTGTTAATCTTTTAGACAATATCGTTGTTGAAAAATAATTCGTTGTATATTGACTTGATTTCATATCGTTGTTAGAATTCAGTTTAATATTAAATTTTAGTATATATTGCAGAAACGATGTAATTAGCTTACTGTTATTGTTGATCAATTTAGATCAATTACATTTTATATTGCAATAGAAAATTGTCTGAATATACATAGTTACTATAACCTTCTTATGTTAATTCGCTTTTGGATCAATCTGCTTTAATTTTAAATATTTTCAAAGTATATAACTGGCAAGATATAAAGGGTATTTCAAATAGTCATCTGAAGTAGATATTGGTAAATTCCTGACTATACAAGTAATTACAAATTAATTATTTTAACCATATTAAAAATTGTCAAAAAGTTGATTCTGAAATTGCTGAGATTCGAAAATGATGACTATAATACACTCATCTTGGTATGTTAATTTCGTGTCCTCTACAAGGTCATTCATAGTTTTTGAGGTTGATGTCAAAGATGTTTTAACCATAAATCTATACCTTCTATATTTAATTCATAAAGGATCAACTATTAAATCAGACATTCTGAAGTATAGATATCGATAAAATTATGCTATACATACTGAGTGTAAACACTCACGTGTATTCATCAACATTTAAAAAAATTGTTAAAAATAATGCTGATTACAAAGTTTGCTTTCCATATAGATTATTGAAAATGATTAGACTTGAGATCACACACTGATCTCCTGGTATGTATTTGATCGTATGAGGTTTTCCTCGTAGTAGGTCTCACAGCCCTTAATATCGGGAATAGGGGAGTTTTTCGTGTAGAGGTCGTATTTGCTGCGGAAAGATTTTTAGATAAATTATTCAAACCTTTTCATTTGCATTTTTTTAATCGTTGAAGCGACGGAACTTATACCCAGTAATTGTGCTGGTTACGGTAACATTCAAGCCGGAAGACAGTTTCTTTACATGTGGTTCGGCTGGACCACTGTAAAAAGTGACCTTTGTTCAAAAACAACTGAATGTATAACATTACATGTTATTATTTACCTCATAACATCAAGAATTTAATGACATAGAATTATTTGAGGAACGTTGACAAAGTGACACAATGAATGAATTCTTGTGAGGTATTAATTCTAATTGTTACTTCGAGGTTTTTGTTCAGTAAAGCGTCTCTTGTGCCGTTTTTAGACTTTCAGATAACTTATTAGAAAATTGTAATTCTTTAAGCTTACTTGAACTCTAGCACCCATTGCAAAATCTGCTCATCCTTCTCGTTGCTGAGGTGACGGTAGTCTCCCCCGGCGTGCCAAGGGTAGAACGAGTGGTATCTATGGTATTGATGGACAATGAAAAACTAAAGCAAGCGAGCAAGCACCTTCTTAAATTAATGTTAAACTATTTTTATTACATGAAAATTGGAAATCTAGTACTGAATGAGTAACTTACACAGAAAACAAATAAGATTATGAGATAAGACATACTTTTAAAAAAAAATTCCTTTCGTCGCGTTGTTCCACCACAAAACACAGTAATACATAATGCATGCAACAATAAGTGAGAGAAGGTGTTATATTTACATGCGTCGGATGGGCATGTAAAAGTCGTCCACCCACCAACCCGCATTGGACCAGCGTGGGGGATACGGTCCAAAACCCCTAATGGATAGGGGTGTATTAGGGAGGCCTATGTCCAGCAGTGGACTATTAAAGGCTGATGATGATGATGATGAAGGTTTCATAACTGACCTTATCATGTAGAGCCCCTTCTCGGGAAGCTTAGACTTGTTGTGAACCAGGAACTGGTAGAGGTACTCGTCGTGACTCCAGGACATGAGCAGGTTATCGAGGCCGCAGTGGGCCTTGTACATGCCATATTTTGTGCTGGAAATAGCCTTGCCTTTAAACTAACAACTTAAGTTGTCTAATGTGCGTAATCTTAGACGCAAAACTTGTGTAACATACTTTACAATGCAAATATCTTGATATAATAAATGGAAAAAAAACTATTTTTATTGGTTAAAGCTTTAAGAGCCGGTAAAAATACTTTGAAATATAAAACTTGAAAAATAATAAAAATCTTAATTATTAAATAATATTACTTTACGGATTTTATCGCGTTTATTTCGAACACTTTCCACTGGTCTACCCCGTGACCACGGCCGCTGGAAAGTGTTCGAAACGTCGGGAATTTAAAATGTAAAATAAACGCGATAAAATCCGTAAAGTAATTTTATTTAATAATGTATAATATTCGCGCAAGCAATAGAAAAAATCTTAATGTATGAAATAAATAAAATAGAACCAAGTTGTATGGCTTGTCTAATAATGGAACACCGCCATTCGATTAAATGTGATTTGGAGTGAAACAGAAAAAGAGCTTTACATAATAACGCATCTTAACAGTAATAATAAAACCACAATGTCTTTTTCATCACAAAAAGTTTACAAAGGTCAGAAATTTCAATTTGCTGATAATTTTTCCTTGTTTTACTTTTCCGCGGTTAAACTAAAGAAAACTACTCAGTTGTCAAAACTAGTACTACAGCGCCTTGTTCTATTTTATATTTAAATATTTGTCCCCTAGTAGTTGTTTGTTAAAGTGCGTTATTATAGCACGAATTGAATACAAATATTCATACGTTTAAGACGGTATTTCCTATCATTCTCACTTGTATTTGGGGTTGTAGGTGTCAGGGTTGTCCTTGAAGCTTTCGGGGCCGTAAACGATGGAGTCCGCCCACTTGCAGCCCACGGGGAACGTATCGCCCACCACGCACCATTGCGGCTCCCCATAGAACGCCATCACCTTTTAACACAACGTGTCAGCTATTGTAAGGAGCTTCCAGTGATGTTTTAATTCGACAATTATTTTTAAAACTGCAATTTAGATAAAATTATCATTCTACTTATTAATTTATCCGTCTAGGTAAATGATAGGAACATTTTAAAACACTGTTTATGTGACAGAACTTATTACGTTAAATCTCTTATTAAAATAGATTAAATGAATAATGTGGTGATTTGTTTGTTAGAACTGTTGCAGATTTCAAGTACACTGACTTTGTGTTGCCTGGTTTCTTCTGAATTAGAGTTATGTTGTACCTTGCCTAGGTCATGTATGAGGCCCGTGAGATGGAACCAGTCATCATCAGGATGGTCCTGGCGAATTCTTTCAGCCGTCTGAAAGGCGTGCACGATGTTAGGAAGGTCGGTGTCAGGGTCGGACTCATCCACAAGATCGTTCAGCTTGATCAATGCATCCTTAACCGTTGACTTGAAATGGTTGAACTGCAGCCACTTCGCGCGTTTCTCTGTACATTATAGGAAACAATTTTTTTCATGGCCCTAAGTAAATTTTTTACATATTTTTCTTAAACGACATCAGACACCTGCGCAAACTGGCACGCAGACTCGAGCTTGGCGTCAGCTAAAAGAAGATTCTGATGGTACAGTTAAAACGGAAGTCCGTCCTATCAACTCACGTTTAACGAGGTTGACGGTGACGTTGGTGTGCATGGTGTAGTAGGTCCTGCGCACACGTTCCTTGACTGGGTCCTCGTCATCCACCGAGTAGTCCCTGAAGGCGTCCACCGGCTTCCCATCGTACACTTTCTCCGGACGGAGGAGCTGCGACGGATCTAGCATCGACACAGCGCCATTCTGCTGCATATATAGAGTACTATATATTTTTATTTTTAAAAACTAGTATTCATTTCCTTCTACGTTACAGTACCATTGTTTACTTATTCTTTACAAATCATAAACAAAACTTAGCAAATAACATAAGGAGAATATAATAAGAAACTGTTACGCAAAAAAGCGGTTACCCGAAGTTTTATAAACTAAAAACGACAAAAAATACTTATTTATTTCCTTTTCTGCACAATGTAGTTCATTGTTTATAATATTCATATAAAAATTAGAAAATATACGATATGAATTTATAGTTGCGTCGGTTAAACGAACAAGTATCGAAGAAGAAACAACATATCGACTTATCATTTGCGTTAAAATCTGAAATGTTTTGTCCTCCTAACCAACAACAGTTAAAACTATATCACTTATACAAGCGCCCATCTTCAGCAGCTTTAGTTTTTATTCTACCTCATATTCATATAGCATAAAATTACATTTGTACATAAATGTAACTCATGAGAATTACATTTAACTAAGACTACAATCAATAAAATTGGCAAAGCATCATTGAAACTCACAATTTGCGCGCACATCTTGCAAAGTCCTTCAGGATCGGGCAACAAGTTAAACGGAGCAACTGCGCACTACCTTTATATGATCTCACACAATTGCATCTTAAACTCTTCAACTAGATAAGCATAGCTTTTACATACTCGATCTATTGTAAAACGCCATTCAGCTAATCGGGTAATAAGCTGCAATCTTTGATGTAGCGTGCTGGTAATTTCTAACACCTTTATGTATGTATATACATTTTTAAACAGTTGAAACACGTGGAAGGAAGATATTATGGTGCATCACATTTTAACTCTTTAGATTATTTAGATATAGGATAGACAATAAAGAATGGAGACGTATGTCCATTATCCTAGTACTGCCGATAAGGAAAATTTTATAGACTTCCAACTTACAGAGTTCCGGTGATGAAGTTACGCTGCTTGCTGCTTATTAAGTAGCAAAGTCACTCCCAGTTATATCAGCTATTTTTTAGATAAAGCTTAGTTAAAATCGGATAAGCCATTTAAGAAATTAGAGAGAGAAACAGAAAGACTGACAAGCTAAAAGTAAAAAGAAAATATTTTGTTATATGAATCCGTTATCTATCGCAATGTAACTAAACGATTATTTTGATGTTAAAGAGACTCCTGTAATATGTATTTGTATGCTTACCTAGTTTTATATATAAAAATAGTATTTTGCACGTCTACAAAGTTACATTATCAGTTCAATTCGCAGTCATTATGAGTAAACAATGGCTTTAATTTGTTACAACCTTTACAATGAGAGATTATTGAGTACAGAGATAATCCATAATCCCATGTAAATAATGTAACACTTAATGGATATAGAAGTTGAGCGATTTGAATGGAATACATAATTACCTGTTGGACGTTGATAAGGTGAAAATTAAACAACAATAATGTTGGATGATTGTTTTATTTCTATTAAAAAATAACATTAAAACAAAATACAAAAGCCAACTTCTCGATGTTTATTTTGCATTATAGGCTTCAAATTGTACATCACCAAAGCTAACAATTTTTCATTTGTATTAAAATACATCAGGCCATATGATATATTTGAAAAACTGTAAAAGAATAGAAAATGATACAATGAAGCTTTGCATATAAATGAACACATATATACCATTTTATTACTAATATTTCTTTGAATACATATATAATGGAGTTTTGGTCCGGAAGTCACCATGTTTTTAATATAATTCGATCTTATCCGGGGCTAACAAAAAAGATAAATGATCATTTATTTTATCTCATTATAGAAAAGCTCGAAAGATGTCTCTGTGAAAAAAATTTTTTTACGTAATTATTATACCATAAATTTGCCCATCAACTTAATCATTGAAATCGATTGAATATCATCTTTTAAAATATTATACAGATTATATTTTAATAAAAAATGTGACGTTAGCTGTTTAAAATTCTGCTATAAAAAAACAATGTTTCTCTGTGTTTTGTATTTTAGTGACCTCTGCGAGATGACATTTAACTATCAGACAAGGTTATTTTAGAGTTATGATAAAAAAGAAAACAATTCAGCAGTATTTTTTGTGTTCCAACATTAAAAACTCAATCTCAAAAATATACAAATATAATGATTGGATTATTTAAGATTTTAATTTATTAATAGAATATATTTTTTATTAAATATAAATACTATAATTGAATTTAACTATTTCTTTTATTTACGCGATTATAATACACCTCAACTCAGTTTTTATGGATTTTTTGCCCCTGATCATGGATGCTAGAAAAAGTCCGAAACGTCCGTAATAAATATAACGAACAAACGCAAACAATCCGTAAAAAAGTGGATATGATATAACTGATTTTATAATTTATTTCTATTATTTAGTACAATTAATATTTATTATAAAAATACCACTTTTGCGTCTTCAGCTTTAGGCAGATAGTCAAACAAAAGTAATCAAATAGCATTAGATGATTATTACGAAATGCTAATATTATTTATCTGTCGGGGTTAAACTTATTATGTGTTCACCGTTTATCGATATCATGTCATAATTTAGCTCTGAACTGCATTACTACTACTATAAAGAGGATTTGCTTTATTTAATCTAATTTTATTTTATATATGCCTTTTTTATGTAACTTTATTTTTTGAAGCTTTTTTTTAATTATTGTAATGAATATTAGTAGGTATATATAAGAAAAACTAGACAATGATTTTAAATGCGTTTGGGTGCTGCATCGAGGGTGCAGGGCCTTGGTTCGATCGGACCTTTCGGAAACTAGCTTCTTACTAGCTTTTTATTGCATACGCAGGCAGACGAGCAGTCGGGGCCACCTGATGGAAAGTGGTCACCGACGCCCATAGACATTGGCCATACAGGTATCACCAACGCGCTGTCTTCGGTGAGACATAGGATGTTAAGTCTCGTTTACCCAGTAAATACGCTGGCTACGGTGCCCTTCAAACCGGAACACAGTGGTGTTTTCACACTACTGCTTTCTGGTAGAAATAGGCACCGTAGTGGTACCCACCCAGACGGTCCCTTATAAAAAGGGGACCTACCACCGGTGAACTAGCTTATTCATTTTTCTTTTTTTGTGGGTAACCATTTCTAGTCTTTTTTTAAATTTTTATATATTAATTTTGGGATTTCTCTAAATAGCCAATTTATTTTAGTTCATGTGTACCATTTATAAAAAAAATATTACATGTTTTAATTACTTTCGTAAAGTTTTATTGAAGTATTTATTTATAGTGAAACTGGTTTAAATGCTGAGCTAGATTTAAATCAAAGCTTTAAGACAATTATTAAATATTAATATTAACAAACATTTACTACCACTTCGTAAAGCTGGGAGAAGAAACTCCAGCAACGTAGGAGCGTTGCTCTCAAATGCATTAAGCCATTGCTGTTTTATTCTTTTTTTAGTAATTATTTACCTGACCTTCAAGAAGAGTATCAAATACTTTTTTATATTTATTTAACACTTTAGACTTAAGATCTTCGTTGCCATGAGCGGCTTTGTAATCTTCCACAAACTTGTTAAATTCTTCTTTATCTATTAGCGGTATCCGATTCGCGATAAGGCCAACCGTGGACAAATGACTGAGAACGATAGGGGGAAAGTGACAGGAGCTACCTCGTGCAGCCTCGACTTGGAAGATGTCGGAATGGGCTTAGGGACTTTGGTTGTCTGGGAAAAGGTGCCGGAGGGGTAGCGCTTTACGAGTTTGTGATAAACGGGTTTGAAGGCTATAGGAACGTTGGGAATAGGACGCCCGCGATCAGCAGACGCTAAATCGACGCTTTCTTTGTCAGGGATCGAAGTGGGCTCCGACGAACTGGATGGAGAGCAGGTTGCAGGACGATTAGGTGAAATTAGGTCCTTGATCATGTCGGACATGGTATGGTAAATATCGCGCCCCGATGTCTTGTGAAGAACTACGGCATCAACGCTGAATTTCTCCAAAAGGAAACGATCCATGATGAAAAAATAAACTTCAATATCGAACAACAAAGGAAGACCCTACGATCGGATAGGTATACGGTGGTCCCAACGAAGTACAACACTTTCTCTCTCATAAATAACTATTCAAAACGAGTTTTCTTAGCTGTGGTACAAGAGATGCGTGGCGCTTAAAGCAACCAACGGATAACTCACTAACAACTGAATGTAACGTTGACCTAAATTGGCTTGGCAGATCACAGGATGCGGACAGCGTTGCGGAGATGTCCGGTCCGCTCGGCTGCCAGGGGGTGATATGCGGTATGGCTATTTCGGTGGTGGGAATTTATATAATCGATGTTTCGTTATGAATCGATTTTTAAACGAAGTTTTTATATCGATTTTAAAAATCGGTTGTAAAACGAAGAATCTCTTCTTTCTATAAGTACTTTCGGCATTAGAGCATTTAGAAAATAAGATTCTAAATATAAAGATTGAAATGTCCGGTGCATAGTGCTTACTTGCCAGATGATGAAGAAATCCGTTTCCATTATCGTCTTATTCTTTGAGATTTAACATTTATTAGGACTTATTACATATTTTTCAGTCCCTGTTTACTACAACTTTCTATGGTTTCATTTGTTTCATGGGTAATATTAATTATGTGGTTACATTCTATATTATTTTATGTTTACCAGTTTTATTTTATCTATTCGAATAATATATAATAAAGCCGACAAGAGTGCTCTTGCCAGCATAATTGTACATAAATGTACAATTACGACTTATACGTTGTTAGAAGTCGGTTATATTTCTTTGTTATTAATGTTTATGTATTCTTCTTTTCTTTAATAGGTGGGTAGTAGCTGTTGCATTATCTTTAATAATTTTGTAATAGGCTATTTAATTATTTAATAAATAAAAACAATTACTAATCAAAACTCACCAATTAGTTAAAAAGCTTATGCGGCTTGAACTATGTTCTTCGTAATCGTATTCCATGAATTAGTGTACAATTAAATTTGCGCGAGCCTATGTATATATATATTTTACGAAAAACGCACCGTAATAATGCTAATGTACACATTGCAAAAAAATTAAATAAAGCATATCCATACCTATTTTAATAAGAATATAATAATTTGTATTATTACATTGCGCAAATAATAGTTTGATTTTGAGTTTTATCATATTTTTGTTAAAATTCATTCAAACATTTTTTTAATTCTACTTATTTAAACATATAATTAACTTCCCGTTTTAGTTTGCATAAATTTTGTTTTTAACTTTCTTCATAAGATTTTACAGGTTTAGACGCATATTCTTAGTAAAATATGAATATAGCCAATATATTTTTCTGAGAAATTAGGATTTATTTTGTTTGACAGGCTTAGGTTACAATAAAGATAAATAACCTTCTAAAGGTTTATTACTTGAAAGCAATTAGGCTTGATGCAAACAAAGAAACTAAACTAAGCCTTTTTTACAGAGATAATCCGGACGACAATGGCTTTTAACACACAATAGAATTTTGAGAACTTTCACTAATCCTATTAAAATAACATTAATATCCCTTTCCAGTACTTTTTTATCAACTATTATAAGTAAAACTCTGACTATTCCGAGAATAGTGAACTTTGTCGAAGTGAATTGTTTTATCCATAATTTTATTTTTGTTTAACATAGAAGTTATTCTATTTTTTCTTCTAAAAAATTATATGATAATTATCTTATATATCTTAATAATATAATATTATCTTATAATCTTATATAATTAGATTAGATTCGTTTCTTCTTATCATCAATTTATGTTTTGGGAACAGTTGTGTTTCACAATTTTTGCTTTCGAGATATCGAAGTCCGTTCACCTGGAACATAGTAACATAAGACGTAATGACAACGTTTGACATATTTTCCCGGTAGAGGGCATCGTTAGTAGGTTCGATCCCCTAACTTTGATCAAATAACTTTATCTCTTTTCTATCTTTCTCTTTTTTTCTTTTCTTGTTTCTACCTTTCTCTAAAAAACTCCTTCAATCGAAGAATGTTAGAAGATTTTATAACATTGAAAAATTAAGTGTATTCGAATTTTATTCTTTCCGTTTTCAATAATTACTTAGAATGAAGATATATATTACATCAATGAATCATCGCATTGTTAATAAATTAATTAAAAAAGATGATATTTATATTTGAACGACCAGTAAGGACTCTTTAATGTTGGTTCTTTTATTTGGATTATACTCTGTAATTTGTAGTTAATCTTTATCGCGTATCTTTTTCTTATAGAAAACGATGCCTATCAACTTATAAACAAATATGAACTATTGATTTCTATATTATATAGTAGATATAAAGTACATCTTAGAAAAAACTTGAAAAATTTAACTTGGGAACGGGTTTCCCTTACAGGTGATTAAGTTATTGAATAACCAATAAATAATAACTCAATAGGTTTTGCTACAATAATGATATCGTCATACTCAATACAAGGTTTCTTATCGAATTCGAAACTTCCGTTGAATGCTGCCAACCATTTTGTGGAGTTTGTATAGGTTATTTGAGTAATATTATATATTATTATATGCAATATCCAGTATGGCTTAATAGACTATATGGCATAGGACTTCTATGTATAGAGTAAAAATCTAACAGCGACAAAGGATTTAAATATTTCCACGCGCCCGAAGGGATCGAAC
This sequence comes from Lamproptera curius, assembly GCA_029286875.1. Classification (NCBI taxonomy): domain Eukaryota; kingdom Metazoa; phylum Arthropoda; class Insecta; order Lepidoptera; family Papilionidae; genus Lamproptera; species Lamproptera curius. Next base: position 538,543 of record JAGSMT010000179.1, on the reverse strand, counting down.
ATGTGCCCATTAGAATTTTATGACATTGACACAGTTATTGTTATAGTTTAAACGCATATTTATTGTAAAAAAATCTTCCAACACATACGTTGGTTGGGAAAATGTATTAAGCCCTCTCGTGAATGTCAGGTGTATAATTTAAAGATTTTTTATTTTTTTATTTCATATTGTATATTATAAAGTCAACAAACTTAGAGTGATAAAATATCAAGTTAAAAATCAATTTTCAAATCATATTTAGAAATTGATATTAAAATCGATTCATAGCGAAACATCGATTAATTTTTAAATCCCCCACCACTAACGAGATGACAAGATTGTAGATAAAAGAGTATACTAACACTGCAGCATACACTAGACCGCTCGTGGCAGCCGAGACGATCGGACCTCTTGCAACTCTCTCCGCCATTCGCGAACTACCAAGCAGATCTTACAGGCTGACTTTGTTTTCAGCATAGTGGTGATTAAAGTTATCACAGAGCAAGTGTTGGACCATCGTTTACCTATCCTATCATAGAGACATATTTTACTGTTTGAAATTTTCGCCTATTTTCTTGTCATGGACCGTTACCTTTTGGAGAAGTTCAACGTTGACGCCGTTTTCCTGCACAAGAGATCGGGACGTGACATTTACCACGCCATGTCCGACATGATTAATGCCCTAACTTTGCCTCATCATCTTCCCGCTCCCTTGCCGTCCTGTTCATCTAGAGCTTCAACTTCTATTCCTGACGAACAACCCATCGCTATAGCGTCCGTTTCTCAGAAGAAGACTGATCGTGCGCCTTCCTCTTCTAAGGTTTCTGCATCCGTCAGTCCCCGTGGGAAAAATGCCAAAAAACGCAACAACTCATCCATCGCTAATCAGCCTCAACTTAACCCTACGACTTCAAGGCCACAGCAGAAAGTATCTTCGGTCACTTCGTGTTCCCACCCGTCAAAGGCAATTGCTTCAGTTCACACCCCTAGATCCATGGAACACTGCCTCTAGCAGGCAGTCTGCAGTGCCACAGCATCCTCTAATTCCCGTCACCTTACTGGACAGACACCTCACAGAGGCCGAGATTGAGAATCGCCTAATACGAGTAGGCAGAGCGGCGTTAGACAAATTAGATGCTGATTTAGGGCCGTCAAAGGTGACTTTGTTGCTATAATGGACGTGCTATTGAAGAATTATCATTTACTAGAAGCCATTAAAGGGGAGGATGACACCACTCACGATAAGCCGGACAAGTAACCTTTGAGCATTGCTGGAGTATTCTGCCACTTCTTGTCCCATCGCTAACGCTTTACGAAGTGATAGGAAATGTTAAACACAGAAACTACAAATTACAGCTCTTTGCTCATTTGGTTTCCGGAAAGAGTCTCAGTCGAGCAATTCAACCAGTAATTTTATTTTTATTAAAAAAATTAAAAAAAATGTAAAGAATTTTTTTTATTACCACATGTTCTAATTAAATTTGTTATGTGTAGTTTGGTTAACAAAAATAAATACACGGAAAATTAAATAATTTAAAAAGCAATTTGGTATTAGAACAATAATAAGTTAGCTTTAAAATGTTATTGAATAATTTATGTCTGTATATTTCTTGCCACATAATGTTTTATTTAATTTAGACAAATTAAAAGAATTGCAGGAAAAATATTTATGTTTACCATAGTATGTGGTAAAATCTTCTGAAGTTAATGTTGAGGTAACTTTATAACAACAGTTAAGTAACTGAACAAAGCATATAGAAAATGTTGTTATAATTATAAACTGAACGCTTGACAGCATTAAATGTCAACTAAAGTTGTAAATATAAAATTAATAGGTAATCAAGTATTCGTGTGCAATAAATTAACTCTTAATTCTTTTGTTCCAATAATATAACGTAAATACACAAGAAAAATTACATGAAATGAAAAAATGTGTTGCCAAGCATTTATAAAAAATGTGTTCAATACATTTCCAAGCGCTTGCGTTAAAGTTGCATTAGAATCCCAGCTTGGTGTGCTGACACCGATTATAATAATAATCACAATGAAACATTAAAAAAATATAGATAAATAAATAAAACCACATAAAAGAAAAATATTGTGGTTTATTGGTACGGGTTTATTTAGGTTTATATTTAGTGAAAACTTCTTTCATACTATAATCGATATAATATTATAATCTTTTAATAAAAATACTTTTGTCACGAAATTTTACTTCCTGAGCGTGAATAAGAGCATAAAATTACTTTAACAATCGCTAGCCGACATAAATTCGAAAATTTCCCGATTCACGTGACACCCAATAAAAACGCGGAGGGAGATTTTATCTTCCTGGAAATGAGAGATTTATTGTGTGCGGTGATTATCATTAGGTTTACTAAACTGTCTACAATGTATTATTATACTAAGATCTTTAAAAAAAAGGTTTATTATGGTGACAATGGCTTTTAGGTTTTTTGTAATCCTATTGTTACATATTAATTTTGTTGCTTTACCTTAGTAGTAAGCAGTTATCGAACATATTCTAATAATCATAAAAATATTTTATCGTTAATAGTTGCAAATTAAAGTTATAAATGTTTAAAACTTCCTTGTAAAGTTGACATTTTTTCACTTATTTTTTTTATTAAAATAGAAATAAGATACAATGCAAAATATCTTGAAGGCTTAATTTTCAACAAATATATTTTAGCTTACCATCGCTGACATTTTAGTTTTTTATTAATCACCGAGGTAGTTACGAAACTGCCTCCGTAGCCTAGAGGTATGGGCTTGTGCGTTAGAAACCGGAGGTCGTCGGTTCCAATCCCGGGGGGACTCAACTACGTTTCTAAGTTGTTTCCTATACGGTCCAAAAACTACCTAACGGAGAAGACGAGGCAAATGTCCAGCAGTGGACTTAACACAGGCTGATGATGATGCGATACGAAAGGGTGCGAACTCGTGTAAAGGCAACAGCGGTAACGGAAAACAAATATATTTGAATTATAAACCTAGGATTTAGCGAGCGGCTTTAAAAAGATTTAATCGTGGTGGTGGAACTATCAAACTGTATTATTAAAAAAGTGTGACAGAAGCAAATACTGTGAGAATCAATAGAAAGATTGCTGAATTTGCGTGGTTTTGGTGTGCTTTTTCTCTAAGACGGGTGACAATCAGTCGGACCACCTGATGGAAAATAGTCACCGACGACCATGGACATCGGCAATACCATCGGCCGTGAAGTCTCGTTTACCCAACAAATGCGCTGGCTACGGCGCCCTTCAAACCGGAACACATAACTGCTATGCGGTAGACATAGGCACCACAAGTACCGCCCCAAGCGATTCCCTGTCAGAACGGAACCTACTACCTTTAAAAATTACTATGATTATTAGTTTATATATATATTTTTTCGAGTCTCAATTTTTATTTGTTTACTTATCTAGCCTGCGACATCGTCTAGCCTAAGTTATATCCAGTTACATAAAATATCTTCTAGTGAGAGTCTCGCCAAAATCTGATTAGTCAGAACAGACAGACAGACAACCAAATAAAATGTGGGTTTGTTATTATCAGTTATAAAGCATCCAAACAACCGTTTTAGAATGATAAAAACAGTCGTTTTGATCTTACAAACATGCACTTCAATTTTATTTACTTGTATTACTGATTTACTTTGATTTTCTAATCTAAAATTATCATAAAAATGTATTTACGTCATTAATTGGATCAAAACTGTCATTAGGTTTTATCATCATCATCACGTGCTAGTTCTAAGCTGGACATAGGCCACCCCTAATGCACGCCTCCTCCATTTCCAGTTTTTTGACCGTATCCCACCACGCTCGCTAATGCGGGTTGTTGGGTAGACCGAATTTTTGCATGCTCATCCGACGCATGGATCATCTTACTTATCAGACAATTGGGTGATTGGCCCAAATTGTCCTTAACAATCAAAAAACAACGATAACACAAAGTTGTTTTTCCGCGGCATTAGAACCCACAACCTCCGGTTTATAAAGCAAGGGTCAATACCGCTAGACCATATTATGTATTTTCAATATCTTATGTGACGCCTTTATGTTTTTTGTTTTCTTTCTTTGCGCGTTATTTAAATTGCACCTACCAAGGTTTTTTTCTCAGCACCATCTTAAGGTTGAATGGCAGAAATTGTACATATTACATTTGTGCACTAAGTTTAAATAAATAAATAAAATAAAATCACTGGTTTACATTTGCTATGCACTACGAAACCGGGTGGCCAACTAGTACTCCTTATAATGTAGTCCCTCTACTGGTATGAACTTACGCTTAACAAACCTCATTTCCTGGGTACGAACACTGTGACCCACATAGATTAATTTTTATATTGCCGTTTCTTAGTCTGGGACTGGTTGATTAATAATTTCCTCGAATGCAATATAGCTAACGTTGCACGAACCAATAACTACGCATACAAAACAATAACCAACCAATTCTTGCATTTGCGCGAACACTATATGCCTGTATAATTGTAATCATGTCTATGTACCGATTGTTCCTATTTTTGTCATATTAGACATGTAAGATAACTTATGTGAACGTATGTTGGTAAACCTATTAAATAAAAAATGTGTGCGTGTGTGTGTACACTCGTAAGTGAAACTTCTTGATGACGTTATTTTTCAAAAAATAATTTACTATATGTAAATTTACAGAAATTGGTTAAATATAGTTAAATTAGATAAAGTTTAATAAAAGGCTTTTATTATCATAGACACAAATACAAATTCTACCATTATTTCATTTTAGCTTATAACTACAAAGATTATTATTGAATTTCATTAATTGTAATAGAATTATTGCTATCATTGATGTCGTTATTTGTGTTATTAATGGCTTATTAATAACAATATCGACAACGCTCTATAGTGACGTGATAAATATAAGATGGCGCGTAACGGAAAAATGTGACGCGTAACGAAAAAATGTTACACTAATTTTTTTTCCAACCCCGATAAAGAAGTTTCATAAATAAATACTCTGCGAGACTAGTTATTTTTCCTTTATTTTTACATAATGTAGACGGGTATTTTAAAACTCTATTAACATAACCATATGAAATAGCCTGGAGCGAATAATTCACAACGTTTGTTATCATTTGTAATGTAATCATTAAATCAATAATATATTATACTAGCAGACCCTGCCACGCGTTGCTGCGGCTAGGTTTTACTCATTTTACATTGTAATAAACAATTTAAGAGCTTAAGGCAAACGGAAAGATAATATCAGTCATGAGGACCACCATGTTTTATTAGATAAATGTCATTTGTAAAGAAAACAGTGAACTCGATGATGCTACCGTTATACCTGAATACAATGAAAAATAGCAGTGGTATGAAAATCGACTGAAGACGGTTAATCAAAATGTTCCTTCTGTTAATATTTCTTTATTGTTTATTAATTCTTACTTTTCTATTAAAAATGTTATAATTGGAATGGATGTAGAGCACTGCCACCAAAAACATAATTTCAATGTTTTAGTTGCATGGTTATTTATAAAACAAAGAGCAAAAGTTGATTACATTCGTCGCAAGCGTTATGAAACAACTATCGTATGAAATAATAAATAACGAATATATATAGTAGGTACCTTCAATCGTATCCGCCGTTGAATATGTCATAAAAATATTTTCTTTATATAGCATATAACATCACTTTTATTAATATTGCTCTGTTAAAATTCATTCCCAATTTTTACATTTAATGTGGTTGGCGCATGTTAGGACGCTACTATTACTATATTATTCATTACTTTTTTTCAATTGATGGCCTGGTATAAAATAACGGCGTTATGGAATTGCATTTTTGTTTTTAACAATAGATAAAAGTTATTATAAAATTAACTGACGGAAATTAATTATTTTTTAGCAATTACTTTATCAACGAAAAGTTTATTATATTAAACCGCGCCATCTATTGACACACAACGCAATCAATAGATATCGCCAACTGTCACAATCGTTTTGTAACAAACATTTGCATCAAAAAATAATAGAAAAATAAATTGTTATAAAACATAATTGCGATATCTTTTAAGTTGGATTTTTAGGAGTTCATCCCGGACAAACGTCGTGCCACGAGATATATATAGATGTATTATAAAGAAAAATACCAAATAAAAGACTATACAATCGGAGTTTTATTACGATGAGCTAGCCTAGCCGTCCCCGGCGTCGTCGAGCGAGGAGCGGTCCCCGCTGTCGCTGGACCACTCGCCCTCCGAGAGGAGGCGCCTCCCCTCCTCGCGGAAGAGCGGCTTCAGGCCCAGCTCCTTGGAGGGCGAGGCCGTGCGCAGCTCCTTCAGGGTGCTGCTCAGGTCCAGCTCCAAGGGCTCCTCCTCCGCCTCGGCGCTCTCCCTCCGCCGCCGCCTGCTCTCCTTGGAGCCGTGCTTCTTCTCCTTCTTGCGCTTCTTCCTCTTCGAACTGGAATTCGACAACATTTCAAATGTTTAAAATTATAATTTGTTAATCAAATATAATGAAAGTATAAAATATGTATATAACACCCTCTGTAGTGGATAATTTCGTCCAAATTTTTTCAATAATATGACATTTGTATACTAGTAATTGTTTGTTTGTTATATTAATCTAATAGTAAAAGATGATCAAAAAGTGTCCCGCAGAGCTTCTTTTGCCGGTTTTACTCGCATCAGAGGCGTTCTTTTTTCGTTGGCAGCATTTTCAACAATTAATAAGTGTAATGCTTATATGTTGAATAAAGAGATATTAATAAAAACTTAGTTTTCCCCCCCTTTTCAAAATTGACTTTTAAATCAAATACTATTTACCACTTTAAGTATGATTTTTATAGGATATTTTAAGTGTGATATAAGAGTGTTTGAAAAGCACTTACATTAAAGTGAACCCCCGAAAAACCGGCCCCTGGCTAATCTAGGCACCCCTTGTCATCCGACATGGTCGATTATTTATTACGTATTGAATATTTTTGACAATCCTCGATATTCATTTCAATCGTGTAGATAAAACAAGTTACTCGACGCGTAAAGTATTGTTTTAATTCTAATTGCTTAGTTTGGATTTGACTACGTGTGATGGAGATAGCAGTGCGGTCTAGCTTGCGTTCATTGTTTTAGTGTTTATTTATTGTGTATTGCGTATTTGTTAATCGTATAGGTTATACTTCATGTACATATACATGTACAATCTTATTTATATATTTATTTATTTATACTTCTTGTACAATTTAAGTACAAAAGGCGGACTTAATGCCTTAGGCATTTTCTCCCAGCCAACCTTAGGGTAGTTCAGAGTGATCAACGTGGGTGCACATGAATTACAAAAGAAAATAACGGTTATCAATATTATACATAAAAATATATATGTATATATAAATATTATATAAATACTGATAAATATATACTTATATTGTTGTTATAGAGATAGTAGTTCCGCCGTCGTCCCATCCAAGAGATATTTTTGCACTTTTCTTTTAAACTGGTGAAGTGTCCTAGCCATCCTGATCTGTAACGGTAGCGCATTCCACAGAAGAATGGATCTTATCGTTGGATCTGTATTTTGTCGGATTACAAGGCATTCTTTCGTAAAAAATTCCGGACTATAGGGATAATTTGTCGGATTAGCGGGTGTCCACTTTACATATGAACAGATACATTAAAGTTGAACCATCTTTTAGAACCTTATTATTTATTCATTTAAGATAGCATTAAGATTAGTTTTTACCTTTCATTGTCGGAGTGATCCTCGTCAGACGATCTGAAGAAAATAAAAATTTGTTGTACCATTTCATTACACCCTGAATTTCAAAATTTTTTTATATTGCTTTTGAATGGAAGCTTAATAGTGGTGTCTCTCTTGCATCTTTAACAGCAGAACGCATAATTAATTATCAGAAATTAATTTTGCTTTAAAAAATTAGAGAGAAAAAAAAGAAAACTACAGAATAAGACATTGTTATATAATCGTTTATGTAATATATAATATGTACTCACTTGTGCCTTCTTCGCTTGCTTTTCCTGTGTCTGCTGGACTCCTCCTCGTCTATAAATATTGGAATGTGTTAAAAATGTAGCCCTCAAATAATATGTAACAAATATCGTTAATAATTTTCAATGATAAATCCAATTAATTTCCGCTACTGGCTGTATATTGGAAAGGATACTAGAAATCTGAAAATAACAAGGGCAGAGGCTTGAACAGACTACTAATGTAAAAAAAAGTCCGCGATACATCTAGGTGATAACTCACAGTAACCATTTTCATTTCAAACATAGATAAATGTACATTTATAAAGTATCCACCTAGTTCGCGGGGACGGACTTACCAAAGACATGAGTCTGGAAGCATAATATGGAGAATGATAAAAAAATTAAATATTTTACTATGTTTAAAGCAAATTTATTTCCATTTCTGTGTAGGGAAATGCGATGAAAATATCAAAGATGCATTTCATGAGAAAGTGTCTCCAGCTATCAAAAAATTTGGACCCCAAATTATCTCTAAAAAGGATAACTACTGAAATAAAAAAAAAAGTAAAATGCGCAAGACGCCAAAAATATAGGTTTAATTTGTGATTTTTAAATAAGCTTTTTCCTTGTCACAGTTCATGAAGGGGTTCTGCAGTAGTTGCCACGCTTGGCGAGCGGGTTGGCGACATTAAGCACATAGCTCATAGAAGCGATAACCTATGAGCTATGTTGGGGAAGAAAGATTCTCGAGTGGCTTCGCATTGGCCATCGCAGAGTGGGACTGGACTGGAGGAGGTCGCTGGATACTGGTGGCAAAAGGTCATGCTTCTTGGCGACTTATGAGGAAGCCCTTTGCTTAGCAAAGAACTTTTTAGGCTGACATGTTGATGATGATGGAATAAATTTACCTAGATTATATAACGAATATTACTAAAATATTTATCAAAGTCAATTAATAAGCAAGTGTAAAGTGAATACAGTATACAGAATTTGCAAATCAATAATTAAAAGTTGTCCTCACCCCTCCGGTCCCTCCGCTCCCTCCTCCGCCTCCGATCCCTGCGTCTCTTCTCCTCTTCTGCTGCTTTCTTCTTGCGGAGAGACTCCAAAGTGTCCACCTGTGGATGATAACAAGAGTGAATCTTATCAACTGTATCGTCATCATCATTAGTCTTTGATAGACCACTGCTGGACATAGGCCTCCCCTAATATGGGGTGTATTAGGTGAGGCCTATGTCCATTAGGGAGTTTTGGACCGTATCCCGCCACGCTGGTCCAATGCGAGTTGGTGGGTGGACCGACTTTTTACATGCCCATCCGAGGCATGGATCATCTTACTTTTCAGAGAATTGAGTGATCGGCCCAAATTGTCTTAACCAACTAGGAAACAACAATGAAAATTTATTGAGTCCCCGCAGGAGCCGAATGCACGACCTCCGGTTATATCTTCACCAGGCCCCTATGAAATCTAGGCATTATTTTTTTCCACTCACGGTTAACCACACTTTAATAGAAGACATACTTTAAAATTTTAAGTTCCATCCCCACTCAATTCCCATCATTATTAATTTATTACATCCAAACCATTAACTAAATAAATTTTTTAATTATTTCTAAACAAAAGGCCTACAATCTACGACATTTTTATAACTTGTTCCTGAATCACTGTGACATCCAACTTTTATGAATATTAATGCAAGGACATAGTGTCTGTTTGTAAAATAAAAATACTAATCATACATTGTCATATATGATTGGATTTTTACCAAAATAAACTTTTTTTAAATTTTTTTATGTTTGGAGAATCTCTGGATAGGCTGGTGTGACTTTGAAGGGGCTTTTGATTGTAAGATGTAACTGGAAGTAAATTTGGCTTACCTTTTTTTATAAAAAATACTTCACTGAAATAATTTATCCCATGCACTGGCACATTTCTTGGCAACTGCTTAAACTATGCAATAAGGGTGATTGTAATGTATTAATTTAACATTTATAAAAAACTAAAAACAACATTCGAAAAGAAAAAGAGATGACGATGAATGAAGCTCTTCTTTAAGCGGTCAAAACTTTTATTTTCATTGCCTACAAAGGCAGAGCAGGCGGCCACTCCATGAAAAGTGGTCACCAACGCCCACGGACAAGGGCAATACCAGAGGCATGATTGATGTGCTGCCTACCTCGAGGCATAGTTGGTTAAGATCGCTTCCTCAGGAAACACGCTGGCTACTACAGAGTAGTTCTCACACTACTGCTTTGCGGCAGAAATAGGCAATGCGGCGGTACCGCCCCAGACGGTCCCTTGTAAAATGGGAACTCACGACCTATAAAACTTGCGACCTGTGGTAGATTGACGTTGATTGACGTTCATAAGAGTAAGACAGAGCTTTAATTAAATAAGGAAACATTTTCAAGAAATGTTACCAGTGCGCTGGCGAGGGAGGAGGTCGGCAACGCGGCGGCCGCTGGCCCCAAGCCGGCCCTCTGCATCAATGCACTCGAACTACCGGCAGATCCTCCACTTGTCGACTTGCTTGCTGAAAGATATAATAAAAGCATCTTTTTACAGAACTGCTTGCTATAGTTTTTGAGGATAAGTTGATGTTGGTTATACTTTCTCACGAAAAGAAAGAAAATGAATAAAATAAATTACAACAACATCTTCCGTAGGTTTACAGGTAAAATTATGTTTATAGCTGCAAACTTTAAATGTGATTTACATTACTCTCTATTAATTACACATATCAGATATATCACAAAAAATTACAACTAATAAATTTATATTTGCCAAGAAAACAATTTATATCTCAAACGTAAATTATAAAATATAGTTGTCCTTGTCCAAGTAGAAAAAACCTTGTTTAATAAAAATAAATGCATGTTACCTTTGCTGTCCGATTGGTCACTTGTCAGGTCAATGAGATCATCAGAGTTATCCACAAGCGAGATGATCTCTGGCACAGCCTCCTTCTTGACCTCCCTGCTGCGCCTCCTCTTGCGTTCCCTGAGGTGCTCCCTCTCTTTTTTCTCTCTCTCACCGCTTCTCATTTCAGAGCGTCTCGACTCTCTGCCCTCCGATTTAGACCTGTATTCCCGTTTATGATCTCGTTTCCTCCTATCCTTTTCCTTGCTACTTGGACTCTCTTTATGCTTTGGTTTACTCCTCACTGGAGATTTTTCCACTAGGGAAGTATCAACTTTGTCTCTCTCTCTTTTCTCTTCCACCCTTTCTAACACGGTTGGTGGTATGACCTTCATTTGACTCTCTACAACCGGGATTTCGGGTGGGATTCTAACGATTTCCTTCACCTGTACCGGAAGAATAGGAGGCGCTACTTTAGGCGGAGGCTTAGCAATCACTGTCTGTTCAATGGACTTCACTATGGGAAGGTTGTTCCCTTGTGCGGATTCCATCTTGTATACAACCACAGGCGGTATGTGGTTAAAAGCCGGTATTTCTGGTATATTTGACTTGGGCGGTTCCTTCTTCTCACACTCTTCTGATCTCTCTTGCTTGGAGCTTTCAGAATCCTCGTCGGAGCTGGACTCATAGGGCAATGCTGGCTTCGGCAGGATTGGGTCTGGCTCCTTGTGCTTTTTAATTGAGAATGAAACAACTGCTGGAAACAGTAACACAAAGCATGTTTAAGATAGTATTGATTTGCCGGGAAGTTTGTTATTAAAAAATATATATAATAAGCTGTGATTATTACAATTGCTACATCATTACAATTTCAGGAATAACAAATGTAATGTCTAAAATTATTGTTGAATTAGATAGACTTGTGTATGTACACTGTATATATACAATATTGTTGCTCCCATTTTTAAGTTAACAGTAATTAACTAAGTTCTGATATCTTTTGTAAGTAAAAAAAAACAGTGCCACGACTTTATTTATTTACACATAAAACTAGTTATTGCCTGCAACTTTGTTTAATAATAAAACAATCTTTTGATTTTTATTAAAGTGGCTTAGTTCACTCCTAGTTGTATCAACTATTTTCCAGTACAAGTCCCGTCAAAATCAGACCAGCCATTCCAGATAACAGTCAGCACAGACAGACAAAAATAATTTTAAAAAATGCAGTTTTCTTACATGTATTGGTTACATATCACATATTATATCCTCTAAAAACGATTATTTTAATGTTACAAAATGACACTTAAATTTTATTATTTTAATGGTAAGTTTGTATAAAATTTAAAAATAACACTTATCCTGAGACAAACTAAAATGAGAGATTGAAGTTTAGATTGGCTAAAACAAAACTTGTTTTAATATAAATGTATTAAAAAGTACATGCATGAAATGATGTCGATTTCAAGTATACAACCGAAGAATGATTGTACCGTTGCTGTTGGCGCTGGCGAGGTCCCGGCGCCTCTCGCGCTGCACGAGCGCCGCGTAGCAGCGGTGGTGCGGGTGCGAAGGCTCCAGGAAGGCGAAGCGCGGGTCCCGCATGGCGCGCACCACCTCCACGAACGCCTCCCCGTTGCGCGCCACGTACGCCGCCATCTTGCCGATCACCGCCGCCGCCTCCTCCGGGGGCTCCGTCTCTACGCATTTCGATATCACCCGATTGTACATCCCAATTTCGACCTCAGGGGGTAATGTGATCATAAAATTTTATTAAAGTAAAGCTTGATAGTGAACTCACCGAGACTCACTGTCCGTCCCCGAGTCGTAATGCTGCATCAGACTGAGTCCGGTGGACATGCTCGGAGGCAGTATTTTGGTGTGGGGAGGGCGGTGCAGGCGGGGGCGCGGGGGGCGGTGCCGGGGGGCGGGCGTGGGCGGTGCGGCTGGAGGGCGGGCGAAGAGCACCGGTGGGCGCGAGATGTGCGCGGGGGGCAGGTGCGGGAGGGGCGCCGGCAGAGGGGCGGGCGAGGGCGCAGGGAGGGGCGCCGTGCCCGGAGGGGGCGGCGTGTCCCTCGGCGGGCGAGCCGCGCAGCCGCGACACGAGCAGGCGGTGTCGCAGTCGGCGGAGGCGCGGTACGCGATGCTCGGGATGGAAGGCGCCTGGAATTGAAACATTTTCAAATTCAAATATCTTTATTTCAAATACAAGTATTATTCTTGCTAGCTGATTGATGAAAATTCAACCAAGCTACCGTGACAATAAAAACTTGGTTATATAGAGATAAAGACAGAGACTATAAATGCACTGCATTGAATTACCAAAATTCTAAATTGACCTTGTCAGACATATAAAAATAAACGAAAGTGCATCCTTATTGTTAATTTATTTATTTAATCTTTATGCATTAATGTACAGAGTCAGACTTTTGTGCTTAAAGATAAAAAGTGGATTACTATGTTAAAATCATCATCATCATCATCAGCCTGTGATAGTCCACTGCTGGACATAGGCCTCCCAATAACCCTATTCATTAGGGATTGATTATCGCACCACAACTGACTCAGTAGTTTGGGGTAATGGGGTGTTTTAGAAACCGGAGGTTGGGGACTTAAACAAATTTTCATCAAGTTGTTTTGTTAGGTTAGGGCAAGGGCCAATCGCCCAATTGTCTGAAAAGTAAGATGACCCATGCGTTTCGGATAGGCATGTTAAAAAGTCGGCCCACCCACTAACCTGCATTGGACCAGCGTGTTGAAAATAGAAAAGAAAAAAAAATAATATAACCCTGAATACCAATTTCACGCGAGTACAGCTGTTCATAATACATATTTTAAATTTGATTTATAAAAATTAACTTTTAGATTCTAAATTGTTGACCGTTGGTTTGTGGTATTCCTCAATTTATGTCCTGGAGGCTTTTGTTTAAAAATTGGAAATTTATTTTCCTTGCAAATTTATTTTATAAAATAAAAGTTATGATACATTGTTTGGTTAACATTAAAACAAAATAATTAATAGATCTTACCTTCCACAACTTCAGGTACTTTCTCCGGCCACTTGCCAGCTTTTATCAGTGCTACAAGTGCAGTATAGTAAGGGTGCAAAGTTGAATCTTTGTTCAAAAACTCAAACTGTGGGTTGTCCGCCTGTTTCGCTTTGATCAGTATCTCCATTTGAGTGCCATGGCTGGCAATGAACTTTGATGTCTTCTCAATAATAGCATTTAGCTTTTGTGTTTCCGGCTGCAAAATTTTTAATTTATCAAAAACATGAAAAAACTGGTTATGAATAATGTGAGTCATATATCAGTAATATAATTATTCCAAAGCTGATGAATTACTTTGATTGATTAAAAAAAGGTTTAATTTCATTGGCCATTACCATATAAACCGGAAACTGCATAAAACAATGGTAAATATGTTGGCAATGTAACATTTAAATAGAAACGACAATTGCAATAGTTCCTTGCTTTCAATTTATGAATATGTCTTCAAATATGAAAACTGTAAGAGATGACTGAAAGTTCAGATGGTATAATCAAATGTCAAGAGTTATTAAATGCTAGTGATGTTTAAATTATGTTTATAATAAATTGTTTAATGTGAATGAATGTAAACATACAAGTAAAACATCAGGCGGCAGCAGGGCCTTAAAGGCTGGTGTAGGCACAAACGGCTCTTCAACTTCCTGCATTTGGGGCTCAGCTGGTGGTGGTGTGGATTCCTGAGTTTAGCCCACTTGGCCGAAGCCAGCCGGGCATGCAGAACGCTTTTCCAACTCCTCCTCTGGAATCCAGTTCCTGGTAAGTTTAGCAAATGTTTTAATTCTCATTCAATACTTTTATTATGCAACATCAAGATCTTATAGTATTTGTTAGAGTGAAAAAGTCCATTGTAGCTTTTATAATTTTTAATCCAAAAATATGATAACAGAAATGATTTCACAATAAGTCAAATTGCAAAAATTGTATTAAAAAGCAATCAGGTGTTAAATATTAAATAATGTCTTTTCTGTCTCTGTTTTTTGTTTGCAATTGCCAAACCTGTCTATGTAAACTTAAAGTACCATCATTAATCTAAATAGACTACAGGTATACAATTGTAATAGCTGGTGCCACCTTACAAGTAACACCGCTTAAAATGTGACTTTAGTAAAGCATGAGATATCCTTTTTTTGATGGACTTCCCAAATGACAGGGGTAATCAATATGGAGTATGCTTTTTTTTTAATTTTTTTATATATGTTATCTCATTGCTCCTCTCCTAGTGCCCCAATATTTTTTAGGTATTAAGTGTCATTAGACCGTATTCCATTTAAATAATTTTGTGATAAGTATTTTAAAGGATATTTAAGAACACCCACAACCACCGTAACCACCACAACGAGCATTTAAATTTAAAAATTGCAATCAGGCATATTTATAACTCAATTAAGATAACACAGTTCCGAAAAAAGTAAAAAAAATATTCATTTGTAATAATACAAAACAAAACATTTTTTATCTTTATTCCGCCCTGAGCGCCGGTCGCGGACCCCTCTCGTGCGCCCCGCAGAGTTCGTTATTCCGCCACGCGTTACAAAAGTTAGTTGGTGTTGTTGCCGCCCGTTTAGTGGTGCTTGTTTCGTTTTGTAGTGAGTTTGCAGGGTTTGACTTAATTTGAGTTACAATATACACATAAAAAGCCCAAGAGGATTTATCTTTAAATTTAACTTGTGCTTGCTGCATTAGGGTGGCCAGCCAGGCACACACCTAGTGCCCCAAAGCGCTTTAACTTATTCAATAGGCACACACCCCTCAGCAGGTGGGGAGGGTTAGAAATTAACCGTGCCGGGGCGGGGTCGCCCCAATGGCCAAAGGAGATTACGATCCCCAAACACCGCGGAAAGGCTGGATGACTATTTCCGCGAGTCCCGCCCCGAAACCAAAAAATCCACGCTGGTTACCGTCGCCTTTGTATTTGGGAAAGGCAAAGCCGCCGCGTCCGCCACCATACCCGCTACACCGGGGCCCGCCCAGCTGTCCGGCCGTTCAACCCAACCGGACCGACCCGGTAATTCACCCGGCCCCTGTCAATTATCTTTCGGCGCAGCCAGACGCCGAAGACGAACCCCGGCCTCGGGTTGGACTTCCCGAACCCCAGACGGCCAACAAACCCGCCAACATAGCCGACTTAGTTTTTTACCACCGTGGATCGCGGAAAAAGGCAAAAACGCCCCCATAGAGAGCGGAATTCCGGAGAGCCGCCCAGGCCCCCGCCCGTCACCGACCGCGACGCCCGCGAAAAGCCCGGGCCGGCCGCAACGGGGCCAAGCACTGGGACGGGAATACCGGAAACGGGTAAGGTTTCCACCCCGGTCGTGGACTACGACAAGGGTCACTTGGAGCCGGGTTCCAGTGGCTATCAAAGGCGAAAATATCGCAGTTTGTTCCCAATACACGAATTGGGGTCAACGTAGAGACCTTCAGATGACTTCCCGCGTTAACCCAATACCTCCGCGGAGGGTAAAACCGTTTCCCACTTTTCCTTTGGCCGGGGACGACCCTTCGAGTCGTCATTAGGGGAGTTCCCTGAAACTGAATTAGAGAGGTCAATGGGATCCCAAACGGCAAGGATACCCGTGCATAGGGCCGCATGGCACCACCCACGCCTTAAAATTTCAAAATGGACCTACCATGGTCGAGTTTTGACCTTCCCGAGGGGAAAATCAATATTTAACGTACATTCAATATGTAAATTAACCGGGTTTACGGTTGAAACTCCACGCAAGACCGGCCTAATCGCAGGTCATAAACCCAACATTTGACAAAAAACGCGCAACCGCTTCCGCGGCACGTTGTGTGAAATGGTGCCGGCCATCACAGCACTCCGGGCCCAAGGCCAAAAGATTCGGTCGAGCCGCCCGCGTGCGGCCAAATTGCGGAAAAAACGTAGGTCACCCGGTTAGTTTACAGGGGTTGCTCTGAGAGCACCCAAAAACAATGCGGCCATCTGCCCTCAGTTCCGCGAACCCGCGAATTCCGCGGTTATGAAGCGAGCTTTGTCCCGCACCCGCACCGGCAGTTAGTCGGACAAAGCCAGTTGTAATTAAAAATCCGTCGCCGTCCCTAATGCTGCGGCGGCAACAATCAGTAAGGGCACCGACCAGGTGGGTCCCACAATAGCGAGCAAACCGCACCTGCGCCCGCCGCGCAAACACGTCCCAAAGGCCCGGTAATTAGTTCCGTCCGCCACCCGTTGACTTAATCTCGAAATACTTGAATTCGCAAAAGTAACATGTCAAGTTATAGATTTGGACCATAAAATGCACCTGGCAATCAGCCCAGTTGAAAAATAAACGTCTTGCTCGCTCACGCCGGAAATTTTAGACGCACTAAGTAAATTTAAAAAGAACCGAAACAGACACAAACAAGTAGGTTAACCTTTAAGATGGCTACCAACTTAGGTAGGCAAAACCGCGCCTCTAGTCGTATCGATTTTAACGCAAACGGCCTTGAAGCAGCGATCCGAAATCGCCAAATACTTGCAGGATTATAGTATAGACATATTTCTAGGTGCAAGAGACCTTTTTAAAACCGTCAATAGCCAATCCTTAGAATCAGTGGCTATAACATTATTAGAAACGATAGGTTGTCAGGACCGCTAGGTGGTACACTGATATACTATAAAGGTCACCACATATCGCAATTAGACCTCAACTAACTAACTTAGAGGGACAGCGTGTCAGATTGCACCACCGGCCACAGACCGCTTTGTACTTGTTTCCGTGTATCTGTCCCCAAGTAAGAAGTTACTTAGATCCGACCTAGAGCTGCTTCCGGCCTAGGGCCCATCAACCATTATCGCAGGCGACTTAATAGCAAACATCCCGACTGGAATTGCATTACGCCAAACACAAATGGCAATAAAGCTGGAACCGAGGAGCCACCAACATAAAACATAATAGCTCCCGGACCCCAACTAGATACTCAGACTCAGGCATAGGCGCTCCAGCACTATAGACCTGCATAGTTAGAGACGTCTCGCTCGATGTCGTATCGATAGAGGATTCTGTGAGTTAGACTGACCACTTGCCGGTCTTATTCAAATTGGGCCAAGCGCTGGGCGGTCCTCTACCGACCAAAACCGTAACAAATTGGCATTGTCTTGAACGCAAACTCAAGGCTATGGACCCAAAGTTGCTCTAATCACCGGAGGTTATTGATAGTGTAGACAAAGCGTATTGCAACGACAGTCTCATTAACGATATCTCATCAGCCATCGACGACCCGAAGGACAGTCAAGGTTTCGGTGACCGCAACTTTGGCTTGCCGTTCAGTATTCGATGTCTGATAAGAGAGAAAATACACTAAGCGGGCGTTTTATCGCTATCCGTCCGAGTCAAACGATTTCGCTTTAGGAAACTTCAAAGTTAGAGGTCAAGACAGGAAGAATTACACCGCAAAGAATCGTGGTTAAGTCTGACGGAAGACTTAGAGCATCGCCACGCCTATTGGCAATTGGCCGACGATGAAGTCGGATCCCCGCGACGCCATGCCGCCATTATCAAAGCCAACTGGGGGCTTGTTAGCTGATGACTTCGAAAAGGCGAATGCTTAGCCGATACGCTAGAAGAGCAATGTACGCCATCCGCGCAACGCCGACGCGGGCCCACCCATCGGAGGTGGACCGTCTAGTCGAACTTAGGGTGCCTTACCACCAGAGGGGAAATTTTAAAGCCAGGACCCCGGAGGTTCCGATATTAAGGGTCTTAAACCCCGGCGGCACCTGGCCCAGACCGTATCTCAAAAGAAATAAAAATATTTCAGGCCCTATTGTTGTGTATTTAACATTTTAAATTTTACTATCAACTTGTACTTTTCTGATGCCGGAAAGAAGCCACGTCATGGTATTCCGCCGAACAAACCCTCTAACCTACCCAATTATGTCCAAATTGTTTCCCAATTGTTGGGCGGAACGCAAATTTTCTTCCGGGTTGAAAGACCACACCTTTTCCAATAACCTCTCCCAGACGAGAATTGGTTTTCGTCCAGCACCCGTGTCCTGACCAAATTTATCGCCGAGGAACATTCTGAATGGCCTTCACCAACCCAAACCCCGCATCCAAGGGGCCGTTTCTTTCGATGTGCAAAGGCTTTTGACAAAGTTGGCACAACGGCTTGATTTTGGACATTTCAAAGGCCACGGCTGGTTACATCATCCAAGTACTTGTCAAATCGCCTTCCGATACCGGAGTCGAGGGCCCCCCACGAGCCGTCCGCCAAGCGGGCGTCCCTAAGGATCGGTCCATCACCTTTATTATTCGCGCCTAACAAGCGAATCCAAAGCCCGACGAGTCAATCTGGCACTTTTCGGATGACACCGTTCATTTTCG
Source organism: Lamproptera curius (assembly GCA_029286875.1). Taxonomy (NCBI): domain Eukaryota; kingdom Metazoa; phylum Arthropoda; class Insecta; order Lepidoptera; family Papilionidae; genus Lamproptera; species Lamproptera curius. The sequence goes on along the minus strand of JAGSMT010000179.1, from coordinate 519,358 downwards.
TCGTTTGACCGAACTTATCAAAAAGTCCCGAAGGACCAACTTTAGGCGAATGGTTTGTAAAATGGAGAACGTCGAACCCGAAAAGAGCAAAACTTTCATCGGTCAGATTAGTCGTGATTAACGATACCCCGGTCCTCAACCCAGGCGTCAGGATAAGGCCACGCCCGACAAGACAATTAGGGCAACAAAACTTTAGGCCAAATCCCATGGGAAAGGGGCCAAATACCTAGGCGTGACCTTCGACGCAAAATGTCGTTCAAAAGTTTAATTCGGACGTTAGAGGCCTTTTGTTGTTTGACCAGACTCTACACCCAACGAATTCTAAAGTAAAATGTCCAAAATATTTTTGGGCCCAAGGTGAAAGACCAAACCCGCGGTTATGGCCAAACTTTCGCTCACGCATCCTCCACACTCCAAATCAATAAAGTACTAACCATCCGCCGCGCCATGGGGCGGTTAAAGAAATGTAGACTTACAAGGACCAATTGTTGACACCGAGCACTTTAAAAAGTTAACTGAAAACACAGGATAAAGAGTCAACCCGCAACCTCTGCTGGTAAAGAGAACGATACGGCCACCAAACGCGTTCAGCCAAAAGGTCGACCACGAAACGTTCTTCCGACCCGACGAGGAAGGGGGGACCCGGACCCAACGGGGGTCCCTACATCAGACCCTACACACCACACGAGTAGGGATAGCAGCACACTCACCTGTAGTTCACCATCGCTTACGAGCACAGCGAGACACACACACCGCGTATACTAGATACACCCGCGTTCCAGGGCGGTTCTCACCGCCCCCAGCAATCGATTAATACAGTCGCCAGACCGTCGGCGTCCCGGTCCGTAAACCGATCGTCGACGATCCTTAGGAGACATAAACTAATACCTAACTGACGTACCTTCTGTCGGTGGCCTACATTTTAGCAAAAATGTGACCACCTAGTTCGTGGGGACGGGAGCTTCTCGCGAACTCTGTGTTAGATGAAGCTTACTAAAGACATGAGTCTGGAAGCATAACTTCAAGGATAAAAAACAACATTTTCATAAAATGAATACCTTAAAAGATAGCAGACATTTAAAACGCGGTAGCAGAAATCGCAAGGCAATTTTATACAAAAAGCATTTTGTTACCAGTTCATATTGCATGAAATGGTTATACGCTGCTTATAGTTGGACATATTTTTTTAATTTTATGTGTTGACTGTAGAATCAAAAAATTGTATGCAAACAGACAAACTCCTGAGACAAATTTTATTATCAAGATAAGGAAACAAGTTCTGCATCTAAAATTTTACTAAGTATTAGAGCAGTTGCCTTACTGCATTTAATTTGTTTCCTAACTCTTCAACATATGTCTTACTTAGTTTATTCCACCAAAAAATCCTTACATTTTAATTAATGCAAGATAAGGTAATTCAAGTCTATAGAACTGTTTACACATGAGTGTGCAGATTGACCAAAAATAATTTATTGTATTTAAAAACTGCTGGCTTATTTTAAAGAGTTCCTTTTTAAAATGAGGCTACAAAATATATAATACCTTTGTACATTTCTTCCTCATCTTCATCTGTGTGGAGTGCTCTGTATCTCTCTTCGTCACATAGCTGTTCCACGTCAAGCTCATTCTTAGTAAGCTCAATGCGCCAGTCGTAGCCCCCGGGCGGGGCCTCCAGGGCAGTCAGATCATGCAGTGCACCTCTCGCATCATATCTGCAAAAATAATTATTCAGTCTCAAAAGAAGAATTGGCTGTTATATCTCACTTCTGTGTAAAGAACTGGTTGCCATATCCTAATCTATACCTTTATGGGGATAAAATATACAAATAAAATTGTACATGATATTGTTTAAAATAATTTAACTTTTTTGTTACTTACTAAATACAAAAAATTAACTGACTATTTGAAATTTGGAATTAGTGACTATTAGCTTGACTGCAATATTCTTTTAGTACTTGGTTTTACTTGGTTTTGTATAATACCCAAGTAACAAAAATACAAAGAGTAAACTGATTCTTTGAAAACATTATTTATTAGTATAAAAGTATTCTATTCACAATAATTCTTCTAGAGTTCCCTTCCATGTCTAGTATGACAAAATACAGTTTTATTTTATTAATAAACATGTTTGCTGCAAATAGGACTTTTAGAATATTAATCTATGAATGCCTGTCTATTATTTAAAAGATTTTGAACTTCGACAAGACGTATGGACAAAATGTTTAAATTGCAAACAGGCACCATATGGCACGTACATACACAGTCATATACATACGCAAGTGTACCGTTATGTTCAATACATACCACCGGCGTCCATCACCATAACATTATGCGAAGCTGCCGCAGCCCATGGACGCAGCTGGCCGACGTGCGGCTGCGATACTATCGGTAATCCTCTGCGAAAATCTTATTGTCTTCCAAAATTTTAACAGTTTCTGATAATTAACAATCGCTTTTTTACTCTTTAGCGCCACATTAACAGTCTTATAGTAAAAAAACGGATCGAACCTGTCGATTTTCAAGGATTCGTCCCCCATCCACGGTATGAGGTGTTTGCCTTGATCAATGTCCAGGGCTTTATCATCGTCCCTGAACAATTTGCACGAGTAGCCGAACACGAATAACTCTTCTTTCTTCTCCTTAAACTCACTTTTTCTTAAAATACCTGATTCACTATGAATACCAGTCCATTTTACAGACATTTTCGGAAACCGTAAATGGAAAATAACAATACTGCTGATATTTTATCAGTACCATAAGCGAAAACCATAGAGTTTGACAACTATAGCTAAACTTTAGCCAAACAGATAATTAATACAAAATTCATAACACAAAGTTGTAATATCACTTTTTAATTTAATTAGAACTAAAAAGTATGGAATTTCTTACGTAATTTATAAATTTATGACAGCTACAAAAAAATAAAAGCCGTTTGTCTGAAAAAAACTATAGAATGGCAACTGGATATAAGCCTACCGGATTAAAAATGATACTCTATACCTGAAGTGTTTCTATACGTGTGTTGTTTATATAACTTAGCCTATTAACATAGGTCTCAAAAGGCATATGGCGGACGTTTTATATATTTTTGCATCGAAAACTGATAAATTCTTTTAGTTATGAGTATCTTGTGAACGCTAGAGTGTATTTGTAACATTTAGCTGATAAACGTTAGTTTTTATTGTGTACATAAGTTTATTGTATGTAGAGTTGTAAATATTGATAGTATTTTCGTGGTTGGACGTTTTGATCCGTATTGTTTAGTGAAAAACGAAAAGTCTGTGATATAAACAATACATAGTTGATAAAATAATTTCCTGAGCTCTTTTGTATATATTGTTTAGGTATTTTAGAATTTTAGTAGAGTTAATATATTACGAGAAGACTGAAAAATTGTGTGAAAGATTTTAGCAAGCTATGTCAGCTGCCAGTTTATTGTCTTCGTTGAAAGAGAAACCAAACGACGAAAGCCTTAAGAATGGGACAAACCAATCAGGTGAGTATTGTGCTTATTAACGAGTCGATACTTTGTTGCTATACCTGCATTACGCTCCGTCAAATTTGTTTATTTGTCAAACGGTGCCACAGTTTGGGACGTTGCACCTAAAGATTCCTATTCGCATCCGATTAGTACAAGGATGCTAATAGAAAAGCCTTTGTCACGGAAAATAGACAAATAGGACACACTGACCAGTAGCTTCGTTGTTTTTGCTTTTGAGTATAAAATTGTCGATCTTAATTGAATGTTGAATATGGACAGAAAACGGATTATTATTATTATACTAACGATTAACGGTATCTACTACTGTTATACTTCGCAAAGCGTTGAAAAGATTCTTAAACTTGTATTAAAGACTGCTACTATCTTATTTCCTTCTTATTTTAGTTTTTTTTTTTATATGTACATAGCAGTACTATTTGTAAAAGAAATATTTTTCAAAATATAATATATTGAAGTATAATGTATACACGAGTAATGCGGAATTTTTAGGATTTCCACAAAAAAAAATATTCTAAATATTTTAAAAAAAATACTAATATGGTATTTTTTACCAATTTTTATTTATATCATAATATGTTCAGTTGTTACTAGAGATATTGAAACATTCTGTGACTTAGTCATTCTATATTCTTAATTTCCCACTGTAATTATGAATAAGAAGAAAGCTAATTTCCATCAGTCCGTATTGTATTGTACTTTTAAAATGATTTCCAAAGACTTGATCAAATTTGTATGTTTATGTCACTAGTTATTGAGGGATTTATCAGTATTAATTAAGAATATAAACAATATAATAATAAAGAACCTTTTAATATATAATAAAACTTCTTGAAGCGATAGTACAGCTAGGAGAAGCGGTGAATTAATTCAGTGCGAAGACAATATTTTTTGCTAAATTACTATAGTATACGTTACAAAACTCAAAATGTTTCTAGATTTTTCAACACAAACTCTTCTCTTACAGAGGTATTACAATATTGAGATACATTACCTAGTGCATGGTTTTATCCATAATATAGTTCATACTTGTTGTTTTGTAAAACTTTTAATTGTTTTACTATTATTTTTTTACCAAAACTGATTTTAATCTTGGTAATATTTCCATATCTATTAATAATTACATGCCAAAATAGAAAACATTTTTCCCATAGCAAAGTAAAATGTAAATCAATATAAGTTGGAGGGAAAACATGTTATATCTTTATTTAAAAAAAAAATAGCTGTTGGACTTTTTAAAATAACTTATTGAACAATGAAACATCAACAAGAATTTGATTGGTTTGTTGCGTTATTTGCTATGCTTGTCGGCATAGGTGTAAATTCAATGTTTTAAATGCATATTACATTTATATAGTCTCTAAACTTTGCCCATAAATCACTGAAAGAAGGAAACATTTGGTTTAGAAAACAGCATTTTTTAGAATAGTTATGCTTTTGGAATTCCAACTGTAGCATTGCTCGAAATGGTTTCTTGTGAATTGATGCCTGGCAAGTTAAATTTTTTTTACATGATTTTAATATTTTTATTTCCGAAAAATCGGTTTCTCCTATACAATAAACTGAAGAATATTATTCATTGATTTCGTCATGTTTAAATTCAAAATCCATTTAGACTCTGTCGAGATCTTAGAACATCAATGCACCACCACTTCGGAAATTTCCACCTGGCTAAAGAAGACCCGGCAGAAACTCTGCGGTCGACATTTTTCATATACATAAATGTTTAATCAATACATTACAATCATCTAAATTGCACAGTTTAAATTCCATAAAGTTTCCTATTGCAAGGCGTAACTACCCTCACTTTTGTCGAATGATTGTTCAGCAATTCATAATACTTGTATCGTAAGTATTACCGTGCAATAACGTCATAGCGACCGTTACACGGGCCCCCTGCGTCCGAGGGATGCACCTGGGGTGAGACAGGGCCAAGGTCGCCGGTGCCATTGAATTAGCCATTGTGATGCCCGATGGCTCTCCGACGCGCATAATGGACCGGTCCAGCGTGTCTTTTGCCTTTCTACAGTACACTGTTGGGATTGGCAGCCGGTCGGCCATCATAGTAACCTTTTGGATGGGAATCTGATACGATCGGTACTGTCGTGGCCTATTGCCGGCCAATGAAAACTATAAACAGTGTTTGTCTTCCCTAAGAGCATCCATTTTTTTTAAATGTTATAGGAACATAATCTAATAATAACTGAAAACTTTATGTTATTCTATTTAATGGCTTCATGCAAAAGTGTGGTGGCCAAAGATGTAAAAAGGGTAGACGGATAATGTTTCCTTTTTTAGTTCACGAATAAACATGTTAGTAACAGTAGTCCTAGGATATTACTGCACAGATAATATGTTTTTTATTGGTCCATTGGACTTTTTCATCCTTATTTTATTAGTCGAAAGAAATTAAAGTAATTTCAATAGAGGAATTCGATGTGTGTTTCAATTTGCAGCCATCATAGAACGATTTTAAACGTTCAACGCATTTACCTATTCAGATAAAGGTAAAGGTGTCCAATTAAATATTATTTAGTTTATCGTCACAACTATTTTACATTTACAACGATGCTTTTGACCAAGAGTGTACATTTAGCGAGAGCTATATTCGTCAGTCGATTGTCTTGTTTACCGTTATTTTGAAACGGAAACAAATATCGCGTAAGTTATTTTAGGCGCTATTAGTCTGTTTATTGGTGAAATCAAGATGAGTGATTCTGGACAACGATGTTTATCAGGATCATCGATAGTTATCGTATTAACGAGCGACATTTTCTACTACTGCTAGCCTAGTGGTATGGGCGTTTGCTTTAGAAACCGGAGGTCGTGGGTTCGAATCCTGCGGGGACTCAACAAATTTTCATTGCAACTTGCACTTACATTTCCTAGTTGGTTAGGGCAATTTGGGCTGATCACCCAATTGTCTGAAAAGTAAGATGATCCATGCGTCGGATGGGCATGTAAAAAGTCGGTCCACCCACCAACCCGCATTGGACCAGCGTGGTGGGATTCGGTCCAAACCCCCTAATGGATAGCGGTGTATTAGGGGAGGCCTATGTCCAGCAGTGGACTATCAAAGGCTGATGATGCATTTTCATATCCAAATAATGTCAATGTATAATACTGAGATGTATAGGTATTGGAGCTATTTGAGAGGGTGAGATACATACGAGGGAAAATCTTTTCTCACTATATCTATACTAAGGCGTATTAACGATTTTACACATATATAATCGTTTGTTTTGAAATACTAACGCTGTAGCAGCAAAAGTGAATATAATCGAAAATCTTAATGTCGGCGATTTCACAGGAATCACTACATCGTGCGTCACATAACTAAGGGTCGATTGCGTATACTTGAAAGCCTGTTTTGTTTTATTTATTTATTTTTATGATATGCCATTTCCTAGTGGACAATTGTATAGTTTATCTCTGATAATTCAAAATGTATCCAGCATGATTTGATTTTTTTTTTAGAATTTAGGTCTATCTTTTCTTGAAAAGTTTCGTCTCACATAATCTTCTTTTAACACTTTTTCTAAGTTGTATTTTTCATATAGTTATTTGTATATGACACCGCTGAATTGAACGGGGACAGTTTCATTATAATATGACATTACAATTTTGATCAGCTAGCTTATGCCCGTCGGTTTGTTCTCGCGTATAATTTATATGGGTACTGGTCCGATGGGTAAGCGAATCTTGATATAAATCTGCAGTTTTTACTGCAAAAATGGCCTATACGTGACATAATACTCGTTACACGTATATACCGACCAAAACTAAATTTGTCACCAGAGCCTTTTTCATCATAACTTTTGAGTGTAATAAAAGTTATTTTCTTAGTTATATTCCTTTATCACTACATAGTATGAAACAAGGTCGCTTTCTCTGTCCCTAAATCCCTATTTATGTTTAAATTTTTAAAACTAAGCAACAGATTTGGATGCGGTTTTTTTTAATAGATAGAGTGATCGAAGAGGAAGGTTTACAAGTATAACACATATATAATATTGCAGAGAAACGCTGATAAATTTATAATTTTCTCCATAGATTTTACAGATATCAGTATTGCACCCGTGCGAAGTCGGGGCGGGTCGCTGGTTTATGATAAAATTAAATATAATAAAAATATTTTTAAAAGTTTTGCGTTTCTGTTTTCATCCATCGATATTTACTCGTATAGGACTTATTGCTGTTTGTATTTTTACAGAACCAAGTATATATCTTTGTATATGTCTAGGTCCAAAGCAATATCTATAATGTTGTCAGGTCTCGAAATAGAGTACTAAAAGACCGCGACTTGTAACATTTCAGTCTGCGCGCATTGATTGATACTGCATCGTGGAAAGCGAAACGGCCTTGGCCAGGAATCGTACGCCGATATTAAGCTCATTGATTCAACTCGTAGTGGCCACCATTCGTGAATGTTTATTTATTTATATATCAGCGCTAGCTGTCACCCGCGACTTTGTCCGCGTGCAATGGAAGGAATGTCCGTAATGTATATTTAAAAAAACACTTATGACTCGTTTCAAGTATTACAAGTTATTTAAGACACAAAATTTCATTATTTTTTGTTCAACAATGACAAATTACTATATAAACTTTCATCCCTGTTTCAACTTTTTATCACTTTTATCGCAATCGGCCTGCCTACCTATGTAAATATGAGAAAAGCTTGACACTTGAGATATAACATTATACGTTATTAAGCATTATCATAATATTTTACGAACTATATTGTCTTCATATGGTTTTACACTTCCGCTAAATTGTAGAACACCTGCGAACGGCATCACGCACTTCCACTTGTATTCCCTGTTACGTCATTATTTATTAGTGTATCGATTCAGATCGAAATAAACCTTAAAAAAAGGTTTATAGTCGTAATGACTGTATTTTACAATGAGGCATAAGATGCGTTTTGGCGAAATATATCTTTAAAATTTGATCATTAGCTCTGTAATTCGATCTATATAATTTTAATCTTATCAACTGGGTTTTAAACTTAATAATATTAGTAAGACTCCGATTTTATTATTTTTTACATATATAATACGTATTTGATATCTATGATCCTGAACTTGGATACTATTATATTAGCCATCCCACTTTAACAATGATGACAAGACGAATGACGACTAGACACTGCCGCCTGAAAACTCGATGCAATACGAGAACATTTTTTAGAAATTTAATCTAAACTTTGTTTAAATCTGCTTTTACAAAGCTTATATGTATTTTATTTATATTGAATATATTGTTTGCTTTATCTTTATATCTAAAAGAAGGCTAAATACAAAATAAGGATGTTTTTATAACACAACATTTCTTTCAAAAGGGACGTTTGGTAATATAAAGTCTCTGTTGCGAATATTAAATAACTGCCTAGGCAGGGATTCTGCATGAATACACACCTAAAAGCCTATAAATGTATTCATGCTATAGATTCGCCTATAGGTAATTGTATGTCCTATACGTCCGTCCACCCTTTTCCATCAATCGGGTTAGGGCGTGCATGAATTGTCACCCCCCACCCCTTTGCATCGCCCAGTTGCGTCACAAAGGCCTGTTCGGGTCTTTTATTGCATTTTGTGTCTGCGTCGACACCGAATATGCAAATGTTTGTAAACAGACCGCTGCGTTCGTATATTAAAGTTGGCGTATGTAATATGTTGCGTTCGGGTAAGAGATGAGATATGCTATGATGCTGCAGTTTGTTATCAATTCATTATTGATAATGTACTAAAATAACGGAAAGGAAATGTTTAGTTTCCAGGTGTCTTATATAGGCTGATATATGTTGATTGGATTGGGGACTTAAATGGAAGCCTGAAATTGAGAAATATTCACTTTCGTATCTTGTGTCTTTTGTCTTTTCACTTGAATCAGAGAAATATTAACTTTTATTATAAATTAGAAAGCGCAAATAGCTTAGAAACATTTTAGGAGGTCATAACCCAAGAACAGTATCAACTTTGAGTTTAAATCACACGAGCTAATTTTGTACCTACCAACCCGCATTGGACCAGCGTGGTGGGATACGGTCCAAAAACTCCATAACGGAGAAGGCATGCGAGGAGGCCTGTGTCCAACTGTGGACCAACAGGCTGATGATGATGATGAAGCTAATTTTGAATGTTTGTGTATCTTAAATGGCCCATAGACCCCATGACCATTATTTAAATTAATCTCAATAATTTTATACCTACATATATAGCGCATGCAAAACATAAACTAAATACGAGTTATTTTTGTTGGCAAACGTAATAATTGAAACGTTGAAGCGATAAATGTAATCGGGCGGATATATTAAGTAGGATGGAAACGCATTATACTGGTTTAATTTAAAAGCTCTTTCAAATTGTTAATAGTATTATAGATTAAAAATATACCGGACAATAAGTACTATTATACGAAGCGAATATTGGTTTTGAAACTCTTTAATACTTTCTGTTGATTACGTGAATCTATACATGATAAATAATACAATTCTTTCGGATTATATCGCGTTTAGTTACTTGACAATTATTTAAAATTATACCCGACGTTTCAAATCCTTCCCCGGTCACGGGACGCCTTAGATTTGGGGCGTCGAAAAGTGAGTCTTTATTTAGCTACCGTCCATTTTGATTATAAAATAATGCGCTCCCGATTTATGCATACCGAGCTGACATTATCATGAGGTCTTGCAGTATTTATGTGCTTGGTTTTAACGTCGGTAAATATTTTTTTTTATAACGTAAAATAATTAAAAGTTTGTTAGCTTCCTCTTATATTTCTTGTAAATCACATGTTTATTCTAATAGTAGGATTCGAACCTACACCTTGTGACGAAAAGATTGCCACTCGTTTATGTTAACACTGGACTACTTTCTTTTAACGTCTTAACATAATAAATGTCACAAGCAATTAAAGTTTGTTGATCTGCATTAAAAATAATAATAAGATCCTTTCGATAATTCTAAAATAGATAATAGTTAATAGTTTTATGTTGACCTTGTTTTTCGATTGTCCCGTTTATGGGTGTTACGAACAAGCATTGCTGCGTTTCTGTTAAAAGGACTCTATTGTTGTAAAAAAGATACTGATATAGAATACTTGTCCAATATATCGATATAACGAAGCCGTGAAACGAGCAGGCGTAATAGTAAGCAATACACACATAAATTAATATATATATATATAATGTGATTGAGAATACTCACAACATGAGTATATTAGTGTTTAAGAAAGACTGAGACATGTTTTAATTGCACACAAAATTCAAACTCGTATCTAACATTTAATCGAAATGTAACATCGCATTGCCTCAAAATGTTGTTCACGAGCGATAATTGCAACGAGGCATTAAATTAACCGTTGCGTACTATAAACAACATCCAATTTATTGTATTGCCAAAGATTCCACGAACAAGGCACGTTTTATATCGTGTAATTCACGAGTTAATTGTTGTTTTTGAATCTCTAAAATTGATTTCAACGCTCGATCCGTTGCGTTCAAAATGCAAGTGCGTTTCGAGTGCAACAATATTCTCATAAACCTGTTTCCGATGTCACGTAATTTTCCACGCTCGGCGATTGTTTTTGGTTTCTGAGGTATTTTGAAAACTATCGGTCGGATATTGAGCAACGGTATGGGGGGTAGTTGCACATTTGGCCCGTGGGCGCCCCTCGGAGGCACGCGGGGCCTCGCTCAGTCTTCAGACGTGCCTGTTCGTTGGGTGTCGTGCGCGGTCTTCATCAGGAACCCTGAGCCACCATAGGTCATCCATCCTAGTGCTTCCGCGACCCGCCAACGCCACGCATATAGATAATTAATCCTAAACACCAGCGTAGTCCAACGACGGCCTGCGTCTTTGGACAAATCTAGTTTTAGTTTATACAGTTTTTAATATTCCACGTTTCCGTTCATCGTGTATACGTCCCGTTCGTGTATTGTTTTGTTTGTTTAAATTCTATTATATATTTATTGTAGGCTTAAGTTTGTTACGTTAATTATTTCGATACATACGTGTCACCCGCTCGTCGGCCATTTTGTCGTTTGACCGCGTTTTGTCTCCCGCGCTTTTGTCCGCAATGGTGAGCAAGGAGGTTCCGGTGGTCGATGTGGCGAAGAAGGGCAGGCGGAGGAGGAGGAGGGCGGGCAGCAGGGCGTCGAGGAGGCGCGCGCGCAAGGTGGCCGCGGTGGCCGTGAACCTTGGACCGGCCAGCTCGGAGAAGGGCGCCTCGCCCATCAAGTGCGCTGTGCACGCTTTCGTGCTGCGGTACCAGAGCGCCCTGAGGAGGGTGCCGGCCCACCTGCCGCCCAGGGTGCACGCGGGCCCACCCTCCAAGCGGGTGAAGAGGGTCTCGTGGCGTGAGTCCTTTACTCCTCAAATTTTCGATGGCATAGGTGGCGACCGTATCTATTGTTATGAGTCTTAATAAGATTTGACCTATTTTGAGTTTTTTTTAAAGCTTAGTGCAGACTGCACTCGGATCAAATAAAAAAGGCCAAACATAGAGTTTGCATTAATATTAAGTTCTGGCTGGGACTATTTATTTTTGATCCCATTGATGGACTGTGGCTAATCACTTTCGATGTTTCTTTTACGTGGAAGTACGCTGAGCAAATCATTATGAGATTAGCCCAAGTTATACTTTACTACTTACCAACATGTTTTATTCTTAATAAAGACATCTGATATTAGGCAGCAAGGTTTATAATATAATGAGCAGTTTAACACCCCGTTGGAATGGTGACCAAGATAAGTTTTTGTACTTTTTACATTTGATGTAGCAGCAACATATATTGTTAAAAATTCTGCTGATATATAGAGATCACAAAACACGGTTCGTTACTTTAAGGTCAATTGGGAATCTATGTTTAACATCGTGACTTACATTTTGAGCATAGTATTAAAATATGAAGCCTTTTTTAAAAACCGGGATTAAGGATTTTTTCATCTACCGCACAATATAATTATGTAACAAAAAAAATCAGTATGATTATTTAAAGTTATTACAATAATGTATTTACTTTTATAATTGTAGTTACATTTATAAAACAACTCTTTCAGTTTTACACCTTCGATTAACTGTTTCCCGATGTTTATATATATATAATTCTTTTGTACGTGTGTACGTTGATAGACTTGATAGTGAACTCCTTAACGGTCGGACCGATTGAAATGAATATTTTCTGCGCTCTGCTCCGTAGCCTAGTAACTGCCTCTGTAGCCTAGTGATATAGGCGTGTGCCTTAGAAACTGGAGGTCGTGGGTTCGAATCCTGCAAATTTTCATTGTTGTTTCCTAGTTGGTTAGGGCAATTTGGCCCGATCACCCAATTGTCTGAAAAGTAAGATGATCCATGCGTCGAATGGGCATGTAAAATTCGGTCCACCCACCAACCCGCATTGGACCAGCGTGGTGGATACGGTCCAAATCCTAATGGATGGAGGTGTATTAGGGAGGCCTATGTCCAGCAGTGGACTATCACAGGCTGATGATGATGATTTTCTGCGTGTTCAAATGAATTTAAGGACAGTTTACATTCGCAAATAAGCTCGGAAGATAGCGCTGCAGCCGGTGTTAGACACCGGTTATTTACCTACACTGCATGTATAGATTTAGGGAGAAGTTATTTTCTTTCGGCCGAACTCGGATCATTATCGGAATACGATAACATCCGAGCTGTCAATGAATGGTCGTATTAAAAAAGTGAAATTTTTATATTCATTTATATGAAACTTTATATGTACAGGACGTCTGTTTGATCTGCTTATATATATATATAAGTACAGGACCGTTGTTTACAAAACACGGCTGCGTCACTGCGGACTTGCATTGGGGTGGTTCGGGGGTTGGGGGAGGCGTTGCGCGGCGTACGCGGACAATGCGCAAGTTATGCGCAAATTGGTGGCTGCGTAAGGTAAAATGAATATGTTGAGATAAAATATCGTTTGTTTTGTTGTATAAGTTAAGACAAGACTGTAAGTTAAGATAGAGTCATGTACTATTAACCCTTATTCTGTCTGTTAAAAATGCAAAAGCATAATTATTGTAATAAAATGTACTGAATATTATTTACAGTACATATTTTTCTTTCGTCTGACCATTCTCTGTAGTTATCACGGGGTCGGCTTCTAATCCATCCAGATTTACCTGAATAACAGTTTTTACTCAGAGCAACGGCCGTTCGACCTCCACAATCAAAGTGTTAACTGTAATGTAAGGATGATTTGGTTGTCAGCAAATTTGAAGGTACTGACTTCTTACAACGACTGCCAAGGATGATCTCGACAACCGGGAGCGACTTTTTACACGCCCACCCGACGCATACTGTGCCAAATGGTGTGGGTTCCATTCCCACCACGAGAAAAATATTGTGTGAAGAACATAGTGTTTTTCTCATGTCTGGGTGATTGCACCTATATAGTATGTATTTATTTACAAAACAAAAGTAATAGTATGTATTTATCGGTCATCTAGTTTCCATGCTACAAGCTTTGCTTAGTTTGGGGCTAGGTAATGTTGTGTTAATTGTCCAGAAATATTATTATATTATAAAAATATTATAACTATTATTGTATATTACACAATGTTAATTGCATTGTCGCATAACATCTCTTACGCGCGTAAACAAAGAATATAAATGAGCCTTCATTTCTAAATTGACCTAAATATTGTAGCTACAAGTAACATTGTTAAGTTTATATTAACGAAGGATCCGAGTGCTTTGAGACAATATCGTTACGGGCTATCGAACGAGTAAACAGCCTCGTAAAGGGCAACTTATGGAGGCACCTAGACAAGGGAGGTGATTCGATTATGGGCAAACATAGGCCGCTCGAGAAATCGGCTGATTCTCGATTCTTGTGTTTACGTGAAACGTTAAAGTTAGTGCCGTGTCTGATCGATATCCGAAAGCTTGATTTTAACTATAAATGTGTACCTTAGCCGGAGATATAATCTGACAAGAAATGAGATGAAGGGCGCAACCCAGACTTACATGCCCATTCGGCGGAAAAATTATCCTCTAGAGACTTTAGGTTAAATTGAAGTATTTTATGGTGATTTTCGCATTTAATTGCTCAATATTTTCATCTTATTTCAAACTTAACTCAACTTAGGATGTAAAGAAACGGTAAAAACAGTAAAACTGTTTGTTTACAAATAAAAGTACTCGCTAAGTAAGTTTGTACTTAGTAACCAAATCTTTAGTTGCTTATTTTGCTGTTTTTGTATTTAAACGACATAAATAAATTTGTATTTCGCAACAATAAAAGCAGTTATAAAATGTACTTTAAATTATGTATCAATATATCTGCAAATTTTATTTCCGAAGTACAAGATACAATGTTTTGCACGTAGTTTTTTTTTTTTTCTTTCTCTAAGGTTTTTGGTCTATTCCAAAGTTTTCTTTCGTACGTTTTTATAAGAAATGTATTGCACATGTTTTGAACAAAGTGTGCTGAAAGACGTTTTGTCAATGTTTGTGTTATTACATTAAGTGTTTGCATCGATTTCCTGCATGTTACATCTAGATCCTAAATATCACGAAACGGTCATAGAGTAAGTTTAAAAAACCCCTAATGGAGAAGGCGTGCATTAAGGGAGGCCTACGTCCAGCAGTGGTCTAACACAGGCTGATGATAATGATGATGATGATGGTCATAGTGTTTCTTCCATGAACATTCTAATCTTCGATCAATCTGTTTGGTTCAGTTGCAACGAGCAGCCTTTTAAATATGGCAGCGCGTCGCAAAGCATAAGGATGTTTTGTGTTTTGATTGAAACAATAATGGACACGGCGTACGCTCCGTGCGCAAACAAATCGATTATAGATTGGAGCGATTCATCGCGTGATTGCATCCTCTTTGTGTTTTGATTCCGTTTGGATGATTCTGTCTAGTGTGCTGGATGCGCCGATGTTTAGACTTGTTTTGTTATAAACAGTATGTTGATGCCGTTTGGTTGTTAATATTCGTTTTATAACCTTAAGGTTTTAGCTCGTTCATAACAATTAACATTGTGATAAGTTAGTTTACATCACTACTGCTTTTGTTTTAAAAAAAAAAAAAAACAAGCCGAAAACTTGTATATATTCATAAGTTTATGGAGTTAGTAAAGTGAGTATTTTGGCTTTCCACTAGGTCATTTGTTTGTAAAAGGAGGTGTTCCGATATAACGATATCTTTTATGGTTTATACATGCAGAATGACTTAGCTCTGTATACATTTGGGGTATTTGAGAGCACTAAACTCTTAAAACTATTGCCGCAAATGGTCACTCCTTAATAAAACTTATTTTTAGGAAAAGCTAAATCAGCTTGCAGTGCTAACCTTGCACGTTAAGCTCAACTTGCGTGGGTAATACGCTGCGTCATTTATGACACTCGTCTCTATATTATGACGTATTTGCAGGAGAGGAGGAGGGCGGTGGGCTCGAGTGCGGAGGCCCCGTGCGGCGGCGGCGGCGGGGGCGGGGACCCCGCGGTGCTGGCGGTGGGCCCAGCCCGGAGGCCGCTGGTGTACTCGCGGGACACGCTGCTGCGTCTGCGCCACTCGCCCCTCGTCAAGCAGGGCCTCGAGAACGCGTTCAAGGGCTGCGATGCGCTCGCCCTGTCAGTATATACACTAGTTTTTACTTTTATGGGTGATTGTTTGAGATATTATTGAGCCGTCTCGTGCCAAAGTTACCAGTGCTATAGATAAATTAGTTGTAGCGGATATCACCATTCTTTACTTCATAGTCGATTTCTTATTAAAACGATTGTAAAATGTTTAAATTTCACATTTTTTGTAGACAATATTAAATTTTACCATCTACAATTGAGTAATAATGCATTTGTTTTTATTTCAGTGTTCTCAAGAAACGACCAGAGTCCCCCAACGACGACGACAAGGGGGCTAAGGGGGATGCCCCTAACGAAAACCACAAGGTACCGTTTCAATACTGTAAATGTTGACCACCCGTTTGTGGGTGTGATCAGTGTCTGACTGTTAGGGTTACCACCACCGTGGGAAAAAAATTTGGGTTTATATAATTGTTTATACAATATCTATGTATCTATTAGTTTTTTTTTAATTTGCATATGAAACAGTAAGGCTAACTGATGGAAAGTGGTCACCAACGCCCATAGGCAGCGGAGCAACGGACATTGACATCGGTAATACCATGGTATCACTTATGCGCTGCCTACCGTGAGGCATAGGATGTCACGTATCATTCATTCAGTAAATAGGCTGGTTACGGATTCCTTTCAAACTGGAACACACTGCTTTGCGGCAGGTGTATAATAGGCACCACGGTGGTGAGCTCACCGTCGAAAGTCCATCTCGTTTCCATACAAGCGTTCGGTTTACTCCCGGGACCGGATGATATCGTGTCATGATATAAAGCAGGGCGTGGGAGGCGCCGGGCGCGAGCGGCGCGCCGCGGACCCGCGCGAGCGCGTGCGCCGCGAGAGCGAGGGCAGCGGCATCGTGCTGTCGCCGCAGCGGCGCTCCTTCACGTCGGGCTGCGGCGCGCCCGCGCCCGCGCACGCCGCGCCCAGGCCCGACTCGCCGCACGCGCACGCCGTGCAGGTCAAGACGGAGCAGGGTACGTACTTCGAACGGAGAAAGGTCATCGTCGGCCATCTGACCTTCACGACGCACAGAATGAACCGCATCAGTTGTCAGTAAATTTGAAGGCACCGACTTCCTATAATGACAGCCAAAGATGGCCTTGACAAGCTGGACCACCTTTCATCTGTCCATCTGATGCATGAATGATATAACTTTTTAAAAATTAAGGCGGTCAGCCCATATTGTTCTAAGCGACCAGAAACATACGGTACCACGAAATTCGAAGGGATTCGAACCAATGACCTCCGGTTTTTAAAGCAAGAACTAATACCGCTAGTCCGCGAAGGCGGTTTCTCCCTCTATATATTTGAAAAGGATTTAATTTATAAATCAATTATGTTGTTATAAAGTCATCAGCGTGTTGAACCTCCTTTAAGGTTGTTAATGTAATATTTGTTGTTTCATCGTTTGTCATTTGGCCTCAGGGCATCACCCGTGGACTATTTCACGAGTGTCACCCGCAGTGTGGTAATACACTTGTTGTTCCACCATCGAGGCCGACAGCCAAGGACGGCACAGGTGACGGCAGCCCAAAGACCTGGCACGCCGTTGTATGTTGCCGGCGACAAGTTACCGTCACGTTTCTAAACCATCTTTGTTCTACGTGCCATGTTAGAATGATGTATTTATAATACAAAAGAAATTGATAATTCGGTTTACATTAAGTCACGTATTTTTAAAATGTAAGATGCGGTAATCGCTTACACTGTCGATTCGGTGCAGCCGGTCGGCGCATCGGCTCCGGGCGCATAATGGTGCGCGAGGCGGGCGCCTGGGAGGAGGACTTCCGCGAGCCCTACCGCCCGCCGCAGCCGCGCGACCGCAACAGCCACAGCGGCCACAACAGCCACAACAGTCACGACAGGTCGCCACCCACCACCACCCACCACCACTCACTACCCCTTTCTTATTGCCTACGCAGGCAGACCAACAGTCGGCCACCTGATGGGAAGTGGTCACCGACGCCCATAGACGTCGGCAATGCTAGTGGTGTCACTGACGCGCTGCCTACCGTCAAACATAGAGTGAAGAGTCTCGTGTACCTAGTAAATACGCTGCCTACGGTGCTCTTCAAATCGGAACTCGGCAATGTTTTTACATTTTGACTTTGCAGGAAAGAAGGGATCTCCATCAGTGAAACTCAACCCCTCGATCACACACTCGACACCAGTCTGGTACCATTTAACAGCCACCAGTTAATGAGGAACAAGTCGTGGTGCAAAGCGTAAATATAGACTAGGCACGAAACGGCCAATTACTTGAAAGAAAGCAAAATGGTTTTGAGTTTTTGTTATTAGTCTTGAAAATAAACTTTTAATACTATTCAGATTGTGTTTTATTGGTAAAGAATTACATATTTTTTAAAATTTTAACTGTGATTAAAACTTTTTTTACATAACTCCAGCTGAAAAGTTGAAATAACACAAGTCTCACAGTCTTCATTTGCGATATTTTAAAAATTAAGCATTTGAAGAAGCATTCGATCTGGTCACCACCCGACGGTCACTATAACAGGTACGAGAGGCGGTCGTTCAACGCGGAGGGGCGCCGCGAGGAGAAGCCGCGCGGCCGCTACCAGCACCGCCGCTACGACAAGGACGAGGAGCCCGAGTGGTGAGCACCACCGACTTTTATTACACATAAAGTATATATGACTGTAGATATGATTGAACGACGGGTTCGACTGCCTTCGTAATATAGTTGCACGTCCTTTACAAACCGGAGGGCGTGTGCTAGAACAATGCGGGCTGCATTGCAACATTGAAAATTTATGAAGCAAGATGCCATGCGTCGAAGGGGCATGTAAAAAGCCGGTTGTAAAGACCATCTTTGGCAGTGGTCAGATGTCAGAACTTTTAATTCATGAGCAACAATAATAACGATATATTTTCAGTTTGCTATATTGTTGCGAAGGATCACAATTTTTATATATATTATATATCTTGTATAAAGATTTAAGTATAGTATTTTTTATCGTCTACGGAGGCAGGTCGGATCACCTGATGGAAAGTGGTCATCGACGCCCATAGACATCGGCAACACCAGTGGTATCACCAACGCGCTGCCTACCGTGAGACATAGGGTGTTACGTCTCGTTTACCAACTAAATACGCTGGCTACGGTGGTCTTTAAACCAGAACACGGCAACACAGTATCTTTGCGGCACAAATTTGCCTTTTGCATTTACAAAGTAAACATTCAAAAAATTATATGTATTAGACTATGGTTCCCAAATATGTCATTGCTAACCTTAAATCAACAATATTTCATGTTAAACATTTTTAGGCTCAAAATATCTGTACCTCTGTGTTCAGTCTGTATTCACTTATTTTCTGGTAAGATACTAAAAACAGAAACAAAGTTGCTGCTAGCACAGGTATGAAAGCATTTACATAAAATATACTTTTTAAATAAGGAGTTTATTTACTATTATTGTGTAGTTGTGATTACATATGCTATTGTGCATGCAGGTTCAGCGCTGGCCCCACGTCCCAGCTGGAGACCATCGAGCTGCGAGGCTTCGACGACCCGCCCAAGAGCAACGCCTCCAACAACAACACCAACAACAATAACAACAACAACCACTCCAACAGCAGCAACAAAGACACAGAGGTGCCAATACATTCTTATTTATGACTATTTCTTACCAGCGACTTCGTCAGTAAGTAGCAATTTAAAGAAACTGTTAGTTTTTGAAGTGAAACTTCTTTATCGGGGTTGGAAAACAATTTAGTGTAACATTTTTTCGTTACGCGTCACATTTTTCCGTTACGCGCCATCTTTTTTTTATCGTAGAGATAAGCGATTCGAAGTATACATTCGATAACGACATCAATGATAGTAATAATTGTATTACAATTAATGAAATTCAATAATAATCTTTGCAGTAATAGGCTAAAATGATATAATTGTAGAATTTGTATTTATGTCGTATGATAATAAAAGCCTTTTATTAAATATTATCTAATTTAACTTGATTTAGCCAATTTCTGTAAAGTTGCATATATATAGTATAGTAAATTATTATTTGAAAAATAACGTCATAAAGAAGTTTCACTTCTTACGAGTGTACGCTAGTACACGCACACATTTTTCTTGGTAGCAGATAGTAGCCTAAGTTTCCCACCCCCAGTTATACATAAGCTATCAGTCCCGTCAAAATTGGACTTTTAATGTCTCGTCTCTACATTATGTAGCTTGGCAAGAGATGCGCATACAGTGTACACATGACACTTGATTTACCGTGTTTATTGGACCTATGTATGCGTAAAATAAAATTATGGGCTGTCATAAAGCTGTCAAATTAAGTAGCTATGTTACTGCCTGTATAATCAGCTTTATTAAGTAAGTCACATCAATATAGAACCAAACATTCCAAAGACGTTAGAATAGACATACAGACAAACCGCCAAAACTATTCTAAATATGTTGTTTCGTTATATGTACCGGTTATGAATCACAATATGTTTACACTCATTTATAAATGGTTATTTTAACATTACAAACGGACACTCCAATTTTATATATTTGTATAGATAAAAAGTACCATAAATTTAGGATGATATAAAATGTTTATAAATATTTCGTCCATCCTCAGAAGTGGGGCGGAGGCGGTGGGGCCTCGAAGCGAGCGGAAGCGGAAGCAGAGGCGGAAGCGGCAGCGGAGGCGGCGGTCGAAGAACAACCCAACGCCACGGTTGGTGCTCTTTGCTACCTGGAGGAAAGAAATGGCCTGGCTACTTATACATTTTGTGATTGGGTTTAGCGGATCCATCAAAAAAACTATTCGTAATGACCTCATACTGTTGCTATGGACTACTTTGTTTACAAGGACTGAATTTATTTGACTTAACTATCTATTTAAACACATTTAATGACGTCATCAGAGTCGATAAGAAGTATGGCAACTAATCTATATAAGAATATCACAAACAGATATACTCCCTATTGCTTTACTTTCATATTCTAATGGGACGTATAATCGACACGACTGGAAAGAGATAAGGCGCAAAACCGACTTTTACATGCCCATCCGACGTTTCTATTATCATAATTTACTTTACTTTTTGGTTATTGGCCCATTTTGCATTAACCATTTAGGGAAAAACAAGGAAAATTCTTACGTCTCTGCTGGATTTGATCCCATCACCTTCGGATTGTAAACTGTCTTCGAAACATGCATTTAATTTTATCATTTTCTATGCATAGATTTCTAATAAAAATAATATGCTGTAAACGCTAAATTTTTAGTTGGTCTCAAGATTTGTGCACTTAGCAGGAGGAGAGGCGAGCGGAGGAGCAGCCGGAGCAGCCGGACTTCAATCTGGACGAGTTCCTCAAGTTTGACTCCATACCTGATGTTCTCACTGTGAGTACATACACTCAATGCACACTCAAACGTTTATTTTGCAGTCCAATTATTATCAAAACTGTTTAATATATTTTTGACTAGCTGATGCCCGCGACGTCATCTGCGTGATAATATAAAAAAAGGTTAAATTATTTTTAAAGTAGCCTGAGTTATTCCCAGTACATCAGCAATCTTTTAGTAAAAGTACCAACCATTCTAGGGATCGGCTAGAACAAACAGACAGGCAACATTATTAAATAAAATTACTTTACGGATTTTATCGCGTTTATTTTACATTTTAAATTCCCGACGTTTCGAACACTTTCCAGCGGCCGTGGTCACGGGGTAGACTGAGATGTCATGCGTCTTCTTGCCAGTGCTGAAGCGGGTGTTGACCAATCCTTAAATCACCCAAACCATTACATCTAGTTTGATCGACCACAAACTCGCTAAAGAACACTGATTTCTACAAGGATGATCCGTAGGCTATTGAGATTAAAAACATCCAAATTTCAATAGAGATAGATGTTGGTTCTACCACCGCTTGAGGATCCCATAATTAATAAATTAAAATTTAAACTCAAGCATAATACCACTGCTGGCTGTAAAGATAAAATCAGTTATTTGATAGGTCGGAGTCAGATTTAAAAGACATAATAAAAATTAAGATCTGAAACCCCTTGGTTTCAGCACTGGCAAGAAGACGCATGACATCTCAGTCTACCGTGACCAAGGCTTGGAAAGTGTTCGAAACAGTCGGAATTTAAAATGTAAATAAACGCGATAAAATCCGTAGTAATATTATTTAATAAGTGTAATATTCGCAAGCCAGACAACAATTGAAACATATTGGTTTTTATATTTACTGGTTATAAAACAATGTACTTATTTAAAAATGGCTATTTTAATGTTACAAGCAGGTTCCCGATTTTATTTATTTGTATAGATTAATAGTAAAGTAGTTGACACTTAATATGATAGAAAAATGTACAATATTTTAGAGTTTTTTCAATCATATTAACTTATTCTTTAGTAAGCTAGTCGAATGTGAATAGGCAGTTCTATTGGTTCGTCAATGTCTCGTTGTACAGAACGGCGTCAGCGGCTCGGAGGGAGGCAGCCGCTTCAGCCAGTGGTTCCGGAGGGACAGCCCCGACGCGCCGCACTACGACGCCATGCTGCACCACGTTCTGGACGGTACGGGAACTATACTTTTGCCTGCTATTAGGCATTGGGTCACTGGCGATTTCAATTGGATTAGACTTTTGTCTTAAAATTCTTACGACTCAGTGTAATGATGCCTTACATGTCCTCGGTTCTAGAGAGTGAGAGCGCTCGCGAGACGCCCACCGCGAAGGGCGGGCGCGCCTTCGCGCCCATCTCGCCGCCCTCGGCGCCCGCCCAGCACCAGCCCCAGCCGCAGCCCCACCAGCCATTCTCGCTGCTCGACCTCATGTTCCGCAACAACCAGAAGCCTAGAGGTTGAACGTGCTGTTCACTTGACACACTCTGTCCATAAGAAACATCATGCATTTGAAACATGAAATTTTACGCCCTTTGTTTTACTCATTAATTACACTGGCTACGGTGCCCTTCAAACTGACTTTAAAAATAATTATGATTTAACAGCCGAGCCCACGTCTGCGATGTCCTCGGGCGCAGCCAAGATGCACAGCCTAGAAGAGCTGGAGGCCCGTCTCCGGCCCCACCAGAGCGCCCCTCACCACACCGTCTCTGACCACGACCTCACCGCCTTCAAGAGATTAGTTCGTATAGCTTTAAAATTAAAAAAATATTCGTAGACACCAATTATGTTGTTTATTAAAATATTAATGTACAATTACTTAGATATTGCTACTTTAAAATTTTTGATAGGACATGACCGTCAAATGATTTTTGTGTACACACATGGCACAGAGTCTAATAAATATATAAATGAAGAAAAAAATTCCTCTTAATAACATATGTCTTTGTCCAAGTGGTGCTCTCTTCAGTACTCGAGTTAATAGAAATGTATGGAGCTAGAACTAAGTACAGAGCTATAAAAGACAAGCATCCCTCAGCTGGCGCAAGTGTCGGGCGGGCACGCGGTGGCGGCCGAGCAGCGCGGCCCGCAGCACCAGCAGCACCAGCAGCACCCGCAGCCCCCGCAGCACCCGCAGCCCATGGCGCAGCACCCGCAGCACCAGCCGCAGCCCATGAGCCTGCTGCAGGTAACTAAATGTTTGCTGACTTGCACCAAATATTCGGAAACCTTTTTTTCGAAACTTGTTCAAAATGCCAGCTTTCCATTTATTCAAACAGAGGTCACATTAGCTGCTTGCTGCTCTAGACTATCAACAGATAGTTTTCTTATTACATGTTAAACATGTAATTTTCCTTTTTTTATAAAAAATTACGATTTAATATAAAGACGTGTTTTTTATTTTCATAAGAATATAGTTTTATTTTATTTCTTTACCATATCTTACTTTTTATTTGGAGATCATTAAATTATCAATATAATTGATAAGATTACATTTATATATACTAAACTAAATTAAGCATTAATATTCTGTATACTAAATTGTGATAAACATTGTTTCATTGGTAGATGCTGAGCAAGAGCATGGAGCAGCAGCAACACCAACAGCAGCAGCAGCAACAACAGAAAGTCCAACAGCAACAGCAGCAGCAGCAGCCGCCGCACATCCCACAGGAGCTCCTTTACAAGCTCCTACAAGTGCAGCAGGTATCACAATGTCTTGCTGCCTTATGGTTGCAGTGTTCATTTATAAATTGTCTTCTTCTGCCTTACTTTCCTACACCTAGCCAGAGAAAATCCTAAGCCATCATAGGCCTGTCCTATATTTTATAAAAACTTAATTGAATAATAGCTTTTATGCAGAGCGATCAGTTCAGATTATGGCATCTAACCTCTACAAACCCAAAGTGTAAATTATTATATTCTATAAATGAATTATTTGTCAGTATATTTGAAGGCACAGACATAGCAGCTGCCGAAGATGGTTTTGACAAATAGGATGAACTTTTTCATGGACATCCAACACAGATCATCTTACTTTTCAGACAATTGTCTTCTTCCTAAATAGTTTAATATAACACCATATGTGCAAGACCAAGGCAATACTGAGCCTATGACAATAAGTCCATATAGTCCACATTAAATCTGTTAAATTTATACCAATCTTGGTAATAATTGTTCTCTGCAATATGTGAGTTAATTTGCTTTATTTATTTTTGTAACTACATGTATATTTGGCTGGTAAGACAATTGTGAAAGAAGCATATAAGTAATGGTTTGTTGTCATTGCAGCGGCAGCAGCAGCAGCAACAGCAGCATGCGGTGGAGCTGGGCATGGGGGTGCACTCTGCTGCAGACAGGGAGCTGCTCCAGAGGCCGGAGGCTCAGGCCATCATACACGGTGAGTGATGATTCACTAGATCACATAAATGAAGCTTTGCATCATTATTTTGAGGAAATTACAGTTTTATAAGTAAAACTAGCTGTTGTTAGCAACCTATTTTGTGTGGCAATAAAAAAAATGTCCAGTTTTTTGTAATAAAAAGTGGCCTAAGTTACTCCCAGATACATCAGATATTGTTTATTGTGATTAGTCAGAGAAAAATTAGAAAAACTTAGTTTTATTATATTTATTATATTTTGTACCGGTGGTAGGTCCCCTTTTTACAGGAGACCGTCTTGGTGGGTACCACCGCGGTGCCTATTTCTGCCGCGAAGCAGCAGTGTGAAAACACTGCTGTGTTCTGAAGGGCACCGTAGCCAGCGTATTTACTGGGTAAACGAGACTTAACACCCAATGTCTCACGGTAGGCAGCGCGTTGGTGATACGACTTGTATTGCCAATGTCTATGGGCGTCGGTGACCACTTCCCATCAGGTGGACTGACTGCCTGCGTATGCCATAAAAAATTATTGGTTTTATACAAAATGCAATTAATGAAATTAAATTATGTTGAAATTAACAGACATTACAATTTGATTTATTTCCATTGTTGATTGTTAAAAAATGTAACTACCAATTTAGAACAAGTCTAAGTTACGTTATTTGGTAATAGATATGGAATTTGTATGTGCTTGAAACGCAGGGCTGAAGGCCGGCGAGATCACGGTGCAGCACCTGATGCAGCAGCTGGGCAACCCTGGGCTGCAGAGCCGCCACCGCGAGCTGCTCCTCACCATCCTGCGCCTGCACCAGCAGCACCGACAGGTACCCCGGACCCTCCTCTTAATTGGACCACAGACAAGTATCGGAGGTTTAGCTTTGCTAATAAAATCGACAGATTATGGAGGTCGTGCGTTCGCTAATTATTGATAGTTATGATTAAGATTCAACCATTTTTAGCACTTTATAGTTTTCATTCTCACTACAAAGCATTAATAACAACCGTCAGCAAAGTTTTTTATAAATCATGATCAGAGCATGATTTTTGCATATATTACCACACAATATTAAAAAAGAATTTAAAGATGGTTAACCCCTTTTTTACAGGGGACCGTTGTATCACCGCGGTGCCTATTTCCGCCGCAAAGCAATAGTGTGAAAACGTTACCGTGTTCCGGTTTGAAGGCCAACGTAGCCAGCATATTTACTGAGTAAACAAGGTGTTACAAACTGTCTCACATAGGCAGCGCATTGGTGATACCCCTGGTAATGCCGATGTCCGTGGGTTTCAGTACAGAATAATAAAGCCAGGAGGAAATCCTAGCTGTTTTCTTTATTGAAAAAAGCCCACGGCTAGCAGTGGACGCATAAAGGCCAATACTTTAGTAATAGTTATTTGAATATTTACCTAACAATTGCAGCAACAAATGAGCGGTGGGTCGCCGCTGCCGGGCGCCCCGCACCTCGCCCTGCCTCATCAGCAACCGCTCCGTCTCTCGCCTCTACCGCATCCAGGTACATAAGTGTATCTACTCTCTTTAATGCAAATTCAGATATTTTTTATTCACTTTAGGCTTGTCGAGCCCTTATAAAATTTACCACTGGAAGCTTTGTCTTGTACGGAGAAGAATCGGCAATAAACTTCACTTGTCTTTTTTCTTTGTGGATGTTAATCAATATCAATACATTATCTATAATACACAATTTAGGCACTTGTGAGGGGATATGTTTATGTGCCAGTATCATCATTTATTAATCATTTTAACACATGTGGTCCACAATGTAGTCTCTAACAGGATAATAGGCCTTTTCAATCAATGTAGCCGTCAGGTCAGTGGTATTTGCTAATATTATCACTTGTTTATTAACATTAATGCTCGGTATTTCCCCTTCGGACGCAGCGTTCTGTGTGTCGCCCATCATGGCCACCAGTCCGAACACACTGTCCGTGCACCATCCAGGTATTAAGCACTAGTTGTCCTATTCAAGTATTCTTATTCAACATGGATTTGTTATATTTACGATTAATTAGATTGTCCAAAAGGTTACAACCGGATTGGACGCTTCCGATCTGAAAAGAACCGGCGAGAGCAATTCGGCGGGACCTTGTCTTCTTGTCATCTAATCACATATACAATAGAATTATAACAATTTAGAAAAAATTCTAAGTATATAATGTTACTTCATGGGGAAAATCTGGAGCTACCAATTCATTTACTGCCAACCAGAGTTATATTCTAAATTTAGTCATATTAATTATTTTAGTCAAAAAGTTTTAGCATTGTTTTAGAATTTCATTTATTACAATAATATTGTCATGAACAAAATAAAAATTTGTGCAGTTTTATAGCAAATTTAGTAGTTATAAACAGATTTTTCGGTCGAATTAGAGGGTATTTAATACAGATTTGATTTAATAAATGATTTTGAAAACCTTTAAAAAAACATACAAATAATTAAAACACTACCCATGACTGTGAATCTTAAAAAAGTATCCGAAGCGTCGGGAATATTGTAAACGAAATTGGACGCGATAAATTCTTTATATTCTTATAATGAACGCGTGACGGCAGGAAAGTATGAATATAGAATAAATATTTTGTCGTGTGGCAGGGGAGGCGGTGGGCGTGGGCGTGGGCGTGGCGCCGGCGCGCATCCCGTCCCCGCGCGAGCTGGCCGCGCACACGCAGAGCATCATGCAGGGCGCGCTCATCAAGAAGAAGCTGGAGGAGCAGCGCGAGAACTTCCGCCGCCGCCACGACCACAAGCACCAGCAGCCGCACCAGCCCCACCAGCCCCACCCCCACCAGCCCCATCAGCCGCACCAAGCCAATCCGCCCATCTCCTTCACGCCCACATCGGTACGCTCACTGACTCTTCCTGTACTCTGGTAGTCCGATGGGGCTCATGACCGACGGGACCGGAGGTAGATGGAGGGAGATTGCATAATCGTGCTACATTGTCCTAAGTGAAATGAATGAATCAATGAAAGGTTGTGAGTCCCCATAGTATTCGAATCCACGACCTCCGATTAGACTATGGAAGCAGTAAACTCTCACTCGGTCGCATGTAGACGCGGACACTGCCCGTGCGTTTTAATGCTATCGGTGCTTAAATATAATTAGATGCGAAATACCATTATTTGTAGATATATTGTCTTTTGTTTGATACCACATAAAAATATTGGAACACATATCTCAACTTCCAAGGCTTGCCAACAAAATCAGTTTAGCTCTGAGTTTTCATCTACACCTGTAGGTGCTGCGCAAGATGACGGCGGACAAGGACCCCGAGGCGGGCAGCCCCAAGCAGCCCCCGGCGCCGCCGCAGCAGCCGCAGCACCCGCAGCATCCACAGCATCCGCAGCAGCCGCAGCAGTGGCAGCAGCCGCTCAAGCTGCCGCAGGGCAGGCCCATCGTCAAGGTATACATACTCTTGCTGTTAAAAGACTAGCTAAAGGACTGCGCTGTGCGGAAGAGGCATTTTGTGTATATTTTTTATTTTACTTTGTGACCCTTTTAAGTGAACTTAGTTTGCTTTACCAAAAAGGATGGCAAAAGGGGCAGGCACAAATAAATTAGTAACTGATGATCGCTAATTCCCTTGTCTTCAATGATGCAGTGAGAGTTAAAATCCTAGGGCTATATATATAGGCAGGAACCAATTTCGAAGACGGAGGACGATTAGTGTTAGGAAACACTAAATCACATATTGGTTTTCCTACTTACAAGCCAAATTTTTTGAGCGATTATAGAGCGTCAGTATTTTATAATTTTTTACCATCCATTTAACCATCGAAAATGTATTATTTCGCTATTAATCAAGTAATGAGCAATCTTCTTTAATGCAACAAACATCTACCAATTTACGCTCACTAAAGTTCTGGAAAATTATAAAATTTTCAAGTTATTTTTATTTTGTTACTTTGCATGTAATGTTAATAAGCAAATTGTGTTTAATTTCATCATTTTTGTAACATCCATTAAACCATGTATTTAGTCATAATACTATTATTGTGCTACTAGTTTTATGAGACAAGAAGGTTAACAAATACATTTGTCCTTTCTGTAGGGCAACCAAAGTGGTGTGCCAAACGCAATGGGATACACCTCTCCTGCAGAGTACCAGCACTACATGGGCCAACAGCAGGTCAGTAGAGAGACAATTCTATTGGGAAGTAAGTAAGATATAAATGTATTAATAAACGCACAACTACATACCCAAAAATTATTATTAATATTTTCTCACAATTCTACTGGTAATAGACCTAAACAATGTCCCATCTTATGATGATATCATAAAGTAGGACATGAATACATAAGTATATCACAAAGAAGAGTGTGTTTGACAATTATTACTGGATGTTGTTGTCTATTTATTAAAAATATCTAAAAACATGTTTTATTCACTCTGACCTAACAATTATGTTAATGAGAACTATTTAACATTTTTCATAAGTAACTTACTAACTGTTTAGTCTGTAAATCCTGATAAATTCCTTCTATAACAATATAATAATAGCCTACAAAAAAAATTATATTCTCATTGTCTTTATTATAATATTTTGTCATTTTAAGCAAATAGTACACATGATTTTTTGAAAGGTTTTAGGGACTGTCTGCTCATGCCCTGTAACATACAAAGGATATATAACTTGGGAGTATTGTGAACAAAACTAAATGCTATACATTCCGTAGTCTTTTTTTAAAGCATCTTTATTATACTTTATTAGTAAAAACTGCACTTCATTTTTGAAAACGACTTGTGTTTATGCATACGTTTATAATATTTTAGCAGCAAATGGCCGGTGGAGTTCGAGGCTTCCCCCATCCACAGCAACGCCAGCAGGTTCCTAACTCAGTGAGATATTCATTTAACTGTTCTTAATATAGTTACGGGCACATATAAATGTATATACAAAAGAGTAGTTTGATTTTGGTGATGCGATATAGTGTAGTATGCTAAAATAATAAATATTTAATTTTTCTTAAATCTATCTTCTTTATTTCAAAGAAATGCACGGATTTTTTTTCGGAAAAAGCTTTTGCAACCAATAATCGGAACCACAATTCCGGAATAATACATATTGTAGTGGTAATAATATATATCCATTTTTACCATATATAAATTACTAACAAAATAGGTTCTAATCTAGCAGTCGCTTAGTTACACACAGACAGACAGAGTACTACTTGTTTTAATACCTAGTTTAATTAATTGTCTCTCAATCGATTCTCGATTGTAAGTTCATTATTATCTTTTGTATTTCAATATCGATATAAATTTTTCAGCAGTATAACAACATGAGCCCGATGGGCAACATGTCCCGCGGCTCGAGCGGCGGCAGCACCTTGCAGCAACTGCTCATGCACTCGCACCACAGGAGTCTGAACGGTAACGCTCTCTTATATATCCCCCATACATAGCATAAAAGAAAGTAGCCTTCGTTCCTATCAGTCCGCGTGTCCGCAGAGATGGGCGCGGGCGGCGGCGACGGCAACCAGCTGGCGCGCTGGTTCTCGCCCGAGCTGCTGGCGCGCGCGTCGGCCGGCAAGCTGCCGTCCGTGCACGTGCCCAACGCGCTCTCGCTCGAGGACCTGGAGCGCCACCAGCACGCGCAGCCCGTGCGCAACTAGCGCCCCCAAGCTTTAAATTATTCATTAAAGGAAAATTCCCAAGTTGAACTCCCCGCTGGTTTCATTTAGTTAATTCATTTTTAGTTACAAGGAATTGAGGCCTCAATGAAATCAAAGCCTGCTAAACGCCTCATACGACGTTCAACAACTCTGTAGAATCGGTCGAGTCACCTTTGGCGGCCACACTCCAACGGTCTCCTCAGGCGGTGTGTCTATACCTCGGCTTCCCTGAAGCGCGATTTAGACGAATTCAATCAAGCAGCGGATGCATTCGCCGCCACCGCCAGCGACGCAATGGCTAGGTTCCAATTTATTGTTGAAAACAAGAATTTAATTAACGCCCTTAAGGCTAAATAGGTGAAAAAAGTGTGCGACACCCTTTTTTTGGCCGTGGGGAAGTGCCCACGCATACCTGTCCTTGCGGAGGCAAATATGGGATATATCGGACTCGCACCGACTGAAACCACCTCGTTGTTTCTTGGTGCCTTAAAGATGGGGTCACTCTTTGGAAGTCTTCTGCGACCCCACCAGCACGCCGTTGAGGCAGCCCTGTCTCAGTCCTATGGTCCAATCCACCTAAGGGCGCGCCTACTAACCTATCGAAATAACGTGCCTTCGTCTCGGCCCTGTAGTTAGGTAACAGACTCCCCTAAGTCTGTTATTTAGGGGCCATGGGAGCCAGAAGTTCCCAGCCCGCGCAGGAACCAGACTCTCAGCCCCCAGCAGCGGGGGACCGCCGCTTTGTTAAGCTCTCCCTCTTCCATGTTAAGATACCGAGACCCATCGCTACGACAAAGCGAGAATCTGTTCGGGGGCAGGTTGCGACACCCCACACTAGTCACAAACACCATGCACTCAGTAGCGTAGGACAACAAACACATACATGAAGTCGACCTCACCGCTGAGGTTGACTTCATATAACTACGCAGGAGGGTGTGTCCTTAACTAAAATACTTAACTGATTTTAGAATATAGTTGCCCACCATGTGCAATTTAATCCAACTTAAAAAAAGAATAGCTTACATCTTAATTTATAATCGCAAGAATGTTTTATAACAATTTATTTTTCTATTATTATTTGATGCAAATGTTTGCTACAAAACGATTGTGACAGTTGGCGATATCTATTGATTGCGTTGTGTGTCAATAGATGACGCGGTTTAATATTATAAACTTTTCGTTGATTATAGGAGAATTGGTACAATAAAAAGTAATTGCTAAAAATTAATTAATTTTGGTCAGTAAATTTTATAATAATATCTATCTATTGTTAATCTATCTAATCTAATCTATCAAAAATGCAATTCCATAACGCCGTTATTTTATACCAGGCCATCAATTAAAAAAAAGTAATGAATAATATAATAATAGTAGCGTCCTAACATGCGCCAACAACATAAAATGTAAAAATTGGAAATGAATTTTTGCAGAGCAAAATTAATAAAAGTGATGTTGTATGCTATATAAAGAAAATATTTTTATGACATATTCAACGGCGGATACGATTGAAGGTACCTACTATATATATTCGTTATTTATTATTTCATACGATAGTTGTTTCCTAACGCTTGCGACGAATGTAATCAACTTTTGTCCTTTGTTTTTTAAATAACCATGCAACTAAAACATTGAAATTATGTTTTCGGTGGTACTGCTCCACATCCATTCAAATTATAACATTTTTATTAGAAAAGTAAGAATTTAATAAACAATAAAGAAATATCAACAGAAGGAACATTTCGATTAATCGTCTTCAATCGATTTTTATACCGCTGCTATTTTTCATTGTATTCAGGTATGACGGTAACATCATCGAGGTTAGATTCACTGTTTTTTTACAAATGACATTTATCTAATAAAACATGGTGGTCCTCATCTATTATTATCTTTCCGTTTGCCTTAAGCTCTTAAATTGTTTATTACAATGTAAAATAAGTAAAACCTGGCCGCAGCAACGCGTGGCAGGGTCTGCTAGTTAATATATATAATCCAATCATGAAGAGAAATAGAAATGTCACAATTAAAACGGAATATCAATCTTCCCCCTACTCATTTTCTATTCCTAATTTATTCATGGAGTGAGCTTCTTAGCCGTCCTTTACAGTTACCTATAACTTTTTTTTATTGCCTACGTAAGCAGATGAGCAGTCAGGCCAACTGACAGGAAGTGGTCACCGACACCCATTGACATTAGCAATACTGGTATCACTAACGTGCTGCCTACCGCGAGGCATAGAATGTTAAATCTCGAAACGTAACGTATATTAACTAGTATCTTACATCCACAACTTGAATAGTAAAATATATTCGATGGACGGACTAGACGTCTTGACATCTTTTTGCAGAACCGACGCGTGGATACTAGAGTTGTCACGAATTGTGATTTGGCCGAATACCGAGTAATCGGCAACGCTTTTGGCCGAAGCGCCGAATATTCTGCCGCCGAACATTTGGCACAAAATTAATAGTTATCGAGCATATGAACAGTTAATAGGATAAGTCGCAACCGGTCATGACAATCATTAGCCATGTACAGTGAGGTAAAAGTCTTTGAATCGTGCAGGATACGTTTTATCGATTTTCCGTAGAATGAAGTATTTTTTTAATGCATTTATTTTTATGTGAACTTACTGTTTATTATTTTGAAAGAGCTTTGAATATCATTATTATCATCATCATTAGCCTGTAATAGTCCACTGCTGGACAAAGGCCTCCCCTAATACACCCCTATTCATTGGGGGGTTTTTCCACGCTGGTCCAATGCGGGTTGGTGGGTGGACCAACTTTTTACATGCCCATGCGATGCATGGATCATGCAATTGGTTAGGGTAATTTCCATGCAATTTTCGCATGGAAATTGCCTACACTACTACGAACTAGGAAAGAACAATGAAAATTTGTTGTGTCCCCGCAGGATTCAAACCCACGACCTCTGATTTTTTGAACATGCCTCATGACAATTTTTAAAAATGTTTCTATCCAAATCGTGACAAAAATATGCTCTTGTGATTTTATTGTAGTACTATTAATGGACTAAAATTATGTAGAACATAGTCTAAGTGTATCTGTTAAGGTTGAGCCAGCGTTTGCAATTTATTCGCACCAGTTGTGATTTTTGACGCCGTACATATTTTTCTTCTGACATATTAATGATATCCTATTATATTACTTTTCACAAAATTATTAAAAAGGAGGATAACATCAAGAATCATGGAGTGGAGCAACAAGGTACCATGTATAAAAAAAAAACACGCTCCGAATTGAATACCCGGGGTCTTTCGGGTAGTCGGTCAACAAAAAGGACTTTTTGTTTTCTTAAATTGTTTGTTTTTAGAACGGATATAAAAAGGTTCCCAAAACCTTTTAACGCAGAAACCTATATATCATGTTTTATTATGCTTAAAAATCTTTATACTAACATCGTCTATTGTCTCTACAGTAATAAATATACTTCTTTGTCCAATTACTTGTAGGCTCAATGTTGGTGGAGCACAAAATAACTCGCTCTCAACAGAAATACGCTGAGAGTTCAGTTTCTTATTATAGAATATTATGTTGTAATGTGCTGTACTATACTATTATAGTAGTACATATATTATGTTAAACGTTACCTCTGTTTTCTGAACAGTTACAACACCTGGCCTAGTTTTTATTCAAACTATGAATTGAATTGACGTATTTCCTGGTCACCTTTTAAAAAAACGAGGAATTCAAAGTGCCATTATAAAAGAAACAGCATCGTTTATTTTAAATAGTCAACATATAATAATTTATTCAGGTACTAATAAAGTATTTAGGCGGAGCACGCGTTGTCCTTGAAGATGATGTCGGACGCCCTCTCGGCGAAGGCCATGACGGCCGCTATGATGTTGCCGCTGGACATGTTGGGCATCGCGCTGGCATCCACGACGCGCAACTTGCCCACTCCCTTCACCCTCAGCCTGTTGTCCACCACGGAGCCCATGCGGCAGGTGCCGGAGTAGTGGAACGTCGTGTCCATCACGTTCAAAACGTAGCACTGCCAGTATTCGCTCGTGCCGAACTCGTAGTCGATGCAGTTGGGCAGAGTGGGAGCGAATATCTGAGCGCCGGCATTTTGGAACACGGTCGTGTTCAAGACACGGCTGTAGTCCTCCACGCAGGCGGCTTGTTTCACCAAGTCTTCCTCCTCCGTGAAGTAGCCGGTGGTGATCTTCGGAGCGACTTTGTAATCGGCGCTGGCCAACGACACCTTACCCACCGACTTGGGTCGGGAGAGGTTAACTACAGTCAACAACGCTTCCTTGTTAGTAGCTGCATCGTAAAACTCCTGGCACAAGTCGTTATTTTGGGAGAAAACGTTCGCACAAATTAACAAAAGGCTGGCCGGGTCATTGGGGAAAATAAGATTCATGGTGGCGTAGTCAGGGTACTCCTGCGACTTGTCTAGAGCGGAGAAGCCGAAGAAGGTGGGAGTGGGAAAGTTTCCTTTAGTTTCCAGTGGACGGGCCTCGGTCATTTCGTTCATTTGGGTGAGTAGAAGGACCGCCACGTGGTCTTGCATGTTCTCGCCAACGGGCAAGTCCGCTATCACGGGGATGTTCAGAGCTTCCAATTCCTCCTGGGGACCGATGCCTGAGAGCATGAGCAGTTTCGGCGAGTTGAGAGCACCGGCTGCCACGATTACCTCTTTGTTGGCATTGATGGTTATGGTGCTGCTGGAGGTGACGGCCTCTACTCCTATCACCTCGTTGTCCGAGTTGACGATCAGCTTTGTGACCTCGGTGTTCTTTAGCACGTGCAAGTTCGGTCTATTGATGGTGGGCGTCAGGTGGCCAGTGGCGGTGCTGTGCCTGATTCCGTTAGCCTTGGTAAACATCGGCTGTGTGAAGCCCAGTGAGCTGTTTCCGTTGATGTCCAAGACAATGTTCTCCCCGAGCTCACGGAACGCTTCCAAGTACCTTAAAGTACGATAGTCCAATTGTCTGAGACTTCTATCTCTCCTTTAGCGTTGTGATACTTTCCAGTAGGTGATTGCAATATCTCGGGGTCTTGTATATATCCAGTCTTCCTGATGAACGGCAGCATGTTCTCCCAGTTCCACGAGGAGTCGTTCGCTGCAACTCCCAGTCGTCGTAGTCTTTGCGGTCTCCTCTGATATAGAACAAGTGGTGCATACTGCTAGTGCCGCCCAACATCTTGCCGGCGGAAGTCATCACGTACGGGTTGCGGTTGTTCTGAGCGGTGTATCCGTTGTTTTGAGTTGAGTAAGCCCAGTCGCCGGTCGAGTTTTGCGAAAAGACGAACAGTCCCGGCAACTAAAGGACATTTACGATTAATTTTGCAAAAAACTCATGTAAATATAAATTACCTGTCCTGGTAAGAAACGGATGATCTTCAGAATAAAGAGCGATTCTAAAATTTATCGCTTCGTAATAAATTAACAGTTTCTTTTGAGGTCTCAAATAATGCATGCTACTTTACCTCAGTCTCCGTGGGTGGGTCGCCGCCTGCCTCTATCAACAGCACAGAGTAATCTCCGTTTTCGGAGAGGCGGTTGGCTACGATGCTGCCCGCCGTACCTCCGCCACAGATGATGAAGTCGTATGTGGCGCCATCTGTTAACGGAGAAAGCGCTCGCTTGTACCTACATGTTTTTTGCTTACACACGTGGACATATTTATCCAATTGTTGATATCTGAAATAGTTTTCGCTATTATTTTAAAGGAACGTAGATTCCTCTAATGGAAATAATCAAGTCCTATTGAGGCAATGTACGGTCGAGTCTCTTATAGACTACAGGCCCGTGTTAAAAAAATGATGGGTCATTTGAACCACCAGATGACCTATGTAGAACGATATAAGAGCATAAAATAATAAGATTCAGCATTATGCCGTCACTTGTAAGCTGTCCAACTGAGTGCAGGTGAGAATTCAAAAGTACAGATAGAGTGAGTATATTTTGGTCATATATTTTTGTACGGCATTCATACTATCGATAGATCCATGAAAAATAATAAGACAACGCGCAGTGCCGTAAAAAAATGGTGCGCCTAAAAGTCGGATTTTTTTTTGATTTTCCGACAATTTCCAGGATGAATTTGGTCATTTAATTTTGTACGGCATCAGTTTCATGCTATTTCAGTACTGCTTCTAATACATTATTGCGACAAGGGGAAAAAACCAAGGGTTGCGACCCCCTCTCTTTCTGTGGTCCAAGGGGTGATTTGACACAACATCAAATTAATTTATTTCGAAAGTATTTTATGCATAGATAATATTTTTTCATATGCCGTACATTTTCGTTGGTTCA
This sequence comes from Lamproptera curius, assembly GCA_029286875.1. Taxonomy (NCBI): domain Eukaryota; kingdom Metazoa; phylum Arthropoda; class Insecta; order Lepidoptera; family Papilionidae; genus Lamproptera; species Lamproptera curius. The sequence continues at coordinate 482,556 of JAGSMT010000179.1, read as the reverse complement.
AAGGGGAAAAAATGTAAAAGAAAAAATTCATATAACGAAAAGTAGTAGTTTATTTGTACTAATTTTCATAGCCTTTTCGTGATTCTACGTTTCTAGTTAGAAACTATGTTAAATGTTATGGGTTTGTATACTATCGATTTATACCAAAATATAGACATGGTGCCACTTATAATTCCAAAATACAACATATCATTAGTAGAAGTAGGTACTCGCACATTTTCGGTTGAGGCAACTTAAACTGTTCATTGTTAATATCGTATTCTATTCGGATGTTTCCGTTTGGACTCGAGTAAGGTGTCGGCAGAATCTGTTCTTAAAGGAGTATCTGAAAAGTATACCTGCAGTGCTCACGAAGAAGCTGATACAAAAATTGTGTATCATGTTTGCGCTGTTGGGTCAAATACGAACATTTTCATCAAGTGTTCCGATACAGATATTCTCGTAATATTATTAACTAACATGAAACAAATCCTAGTAAATGTAGGCGAGAATCAGTTCAATGTCGATCGCAAAATATGGATGCAACTCGGAACCGGTAACCACGTGAAAAACATTGACGTTTGTGCTGTGTACAGAGACTTGGGCGAAAATCTCTGTTCTTCGTTGGCTGCATTCCATGCTTTTACCGGATGCGACTTCAATCCCGCATTTTATAGGAAGGGTAAAAACAGACCGTTCAAAGTATTGGAGAAATCAGTTCAATTCCAAGACGCATTTATTAAAATGGGGCATAGTACGTTTGTTGCTGATCCGCTACTAATGGAACAAACTTTCAATGTTCTGCAAGAATATGTGTGCGTTTTATACAACGAAAAAGCTAGAAAAAAAGTCAACGAAGCAAGGTGTATCATATTTGATAGAATTTATACGCCGAAAGCAGTAATGAAGCTTTCAAAAACAACTACGAAATTGAAGCAACGTCGTTTCCCTTGTTATCGGGAGTTAAAACAACAGATGAAAAGAAGTACCTACATAGCGCAGATTTGTGTATGCCTATAAACAAATACCGTCGACCTTGTTACCAATAAAGATATGGATGGATCCTAATGACGGTCGGTACGATTTCGTTGGTTCCACGGCGAGGAATGTCCCCAAAAGTATTGTGACATAACGGCACCGGATGAGGAATCAGAAGAAGATGATATGACGTCAGGTAAATTAATAAATCTTAACATCTTTAATCTGTACGTAAGACTTTGATTTTGACAAAAACATACGTATGTTTCAGAAAATGATAGAGAAGATAATTCGGACATCGATGATTCTGATAACAACTCAGCGGCTGATTCCGACACTGAATAATTTAAATAGAAACCATATTTGTATTATCATCATTATTAAATATATCAAATTTTTCTTAAAATGATTGTTTTATTTCTTCACATCATTACAATGAAACAAATCAATTTATATATGTATCAATAATGTTCGAAGTATAGTAAACCAAAAAGTATACAAAACTGTTGATACTGTGATTGACAGTTCTCATTTTGATATATATACACACCGTTCTCACTTCAGTTAGACGTCATAGTGATTTAATCATATTATCAATTGTTCTCTTCAAAATATGTTAATGCGTACTGTATCAGATGGCCATAAAGATTAGATAGTAGCGTCATTTTCATCAGCCTAAAAGATATGGTCTGCATTAAAATGTACGGCATCATTTTTTCCTAATTTATTTATGTACTATTCAAAACATGGGATACAATGAAGAAAACTGCTATATTTCATTAATGTATGATATTTAAATTTCTTCAATAATTTGAAAAATTACAGTTTTTGTGTTCCTCTATAATTTTTTTCAGAACAGTTTCTTTTGAACGGCAATACTATATAACAATTGTATTTTACAATATCATGTTAAAAAAAAAGTTCCCGTACAGGATCAAATGATTTTACACCTTTATAAATCAAGAATACGATGGAATTAAGATAATTATTGATATACATTCAAATGAACAATCATTTTTTGACGGCATTATTTTTAATAGTACTTTTAAGTGTCAGATAATGTTTTGGAACCAAAGCCGTACTTTCTCAAATCACCCCTTGTACCACGGAAAGAGAGGGGTTTGCAACCCTCAGTTTTTTCCCCTTGTCGCATGATTTTTGTACGGCGTTGCGGAATAATGTATTAGAAGCAGTACTGAAATAGCATGAAACTGATGCCGTACAAAATTAAATGACCAAATTCACACTGGGAAATTGTCGGAAAATCAAAAAAAAATCCGACTTTTTGGCGCACCATTTTTTTACTGCACTACGCGTTGTCTTATTATTTTTCATGGATCTATCGATAGTAAGAATGGCGTACAAAAATATATGACCAAAATATACTCACTCTACCTGTACTTTTGAATTCTCACCTGCACTCAGTTGGACAGCTTACAAGTGACGGCGTAATGCTGAATCTTATTATTTTATGCTCTTATATCGTTCTACATAGGTCATCTGGTGGTTCAAATGACCCATCATTTTTTAACACGGGCCTGTAGTCTATTACCTTGTACGTCAGTTGCCGCCGGGTACTTGTAAGCCATTATTGCCAATGTGCTTATAACTTGCAGGGAGGCCTGCGCTGCCTGCACAGCCGCTAGCGACGCCGTCACTGCTGACATCTTTGCGCAATTGCCAATGCCCTTCTCATGCCTTTAAATCGCTTGCTTCCGACTATATATACACATTTTAATCGGAACACGCTGAATCCGAAATAATTAAGATCTGATAAGATATAATAAATTTTAATATCAAGGCACGTGTAGTTCTAGAATGTTATTAATTCAAACACATTGTGGAAGACATTGGGCGGATGGGCGGAGGCGAGGCACAACACGTTACCTGCCATTACCAAGAAGGTAAAAGCTCAAAACCTTGCTTTGCGTCTTAACCGGAGTAATAAAAATTTGCTGTTTTTTGGACTTTATTTATATATAAATCCCAACCTGTGGTAATATTTTTGCATAACGATACTACATATTGCATCGCTATCGACTTCTTAAGTAATAATAATTGCTAATTACCTTAAGTATGTAATCGTAATATTTAACTATTGTATTATGTTTTGCAGTATTTATCTAGGAATGCGCCGTCTTTTTATCTTTTATTTTTATAAAAACAGTTTTAATGATCACTAAACAAAGTTTAAAAAAATGTTAAAGTTGTTATGATAGAGTTTTTTGGGTATATTTTCAACTATTCTTGATATGATTTTGTTAATAATTTCTTTTTTTTTTACTATTTGGGACGTTGAGACAACACCGTCTAGTCCCAAACTAAGCAAGGCTTGTACTATGGCATCTAGATGACTGATACATACATAACATACTTTTCTTTTGTAAATAAATACATCCAATATAGATACAATTCAATTTATAAGGCTACTACACAGGTAGGATTTTCCACTAACAGTGAGAAATACACCTGCCCATAACAAATGTAGCGATAGAGTTGAGTCATGCCATGTTACGTCTCGTGTACGCAATAGTAAGTTATTTTTATTTTATTTGCACACAAAGACAGACGAGCAGTTAAGCCATCTGATTGAAAGTTGTCACCGACGCCCATTGTCATCGGCATTACTAGGGAAAAGACCTGCACGCTTCCTACCGTGAGACAGGATGTTATATCGCGTTTACTCAGTACCAGCCCCTGGTAAATAGGGCACCGACTACCGAGTTATTTTAATTGATTATCCAAATTACAAACAGGTAAACATTTTTGAATATATATAGATACATATCAATAAACAGTGCACATAAGGACGCATTAATTGTAGATTTCAATCGTGTTCCTTTTTAACGATATCAATATGATATCGTTAAAAGATTGATTGATTAATCGCAGAAGTGAAAGCGTGTCAAAAATAATTTTACTTCGCGAATCATATTATTAGACTAAACTAATTATTATAAGTATTTAAACTTATTTCGAATCATTGGAGAGAGATAAGGCCCAGGACCGACATTTCACATGCCCTCCCCACATCTTACTTTTCAGGCAATCGCATTTCCTAGCTAACTAGGAAATAAATTTGAAAAGTAGTTGGGACCCGCAGGATTCGATCTCAAGACCCATGGTTTCTAACGCCACGTCGAAAGCGACAAAACAAAAGAGAACAGTTTCAGTAGGTTTAGGCAATAAATGCAAACCAATTCCATTATAACCTGTTTGCAAAGGACGTTATTTTAGAATTCAATTTTTTTAAAAATGTTTTACAGACTTCATTGACTTAAGTAGCAACACAGTATGTAGATTTTTTACGACGAAGATAATGATGAATGTAAGATAGCTGAATACTACAACTTTATAAAATAGGAGCAAATAACAATCCTTAAAACTACCGTCCTATTGCTACTAATTTGTTTTGCTTCTTAAAGCTCTGAGCCTTATGTGTCCCATTGTATCCAACCATCCAGACACCATGCTGTCTTCCATTTAAGATGGTTTTCATACAGATCACTCCACTGTCACTAAATTAACATGCTTTGTTTCAGAATAAATTGATTAAGTTAAGCATTATATTTTAATGAAGATATTAAAACATTTTTGAAATAATTACAGCAATGGTTTTATTCTTACCTTCTTAAAGACAACATAGCAAAATATAGTGTATATATTTTGCTGCATCCGAAGTACCACACGCACCTGTGATCGTTTACCCTTATTGTTCTTGGTTTTTATCAACGACCTTACATTGAAAATTCTGAAATGCAAGTTCCTCTTATTTGCTGATGATCTTAAATTATATAGAACCATCGTCTGAACAAATGATATTGATCTCGTTTAAAGACATCTGACTAGGGTTTTCGAATGGTGCAAACTAACGACATGGAGCTGAATGACAATAAATGTTTCCACATGAGGTTTAGCAGATAAATAAAACAACTATAATCTTCCTATATGATTGTCAACAAAAAGTCGATAAAATAGGAACCCTTCGTGTCATTATGGACAGGGCAATTTGTTCCTGAGTTTCAAACGCCGCTTGGTCAATGGGATTTTTAAAGCAATTAACCGTGGAGCTTAAACATAATCACTATGAGACGGTTTTATAAAATACACTCTGATTGGTAAATGCTAGTGAAGTCTGGAATTCGAATCACAGCGTCTGTTCTAAGCAAATTGAATATATGCAACGAAAATTGAGCAAACATCAAGTTAAAACCGTCGTAAGATACATTCCTGTTAATAATTTTGCTTACGCGAATACTACTCATTAGTGAATAAGAGGACCTTTTATGGATTTTATCGCGTTTATTTTATATTTCAAATTCCCGACGTTTGGAACATTTTTCAGCATGACCACGGTCACTGGTACATTGTGATGTCATGCGTCTTGTTGTCAGGGCTGGAGCGTGATTTCCAGATCTTAATTGTAATAAAAATATTGTAGTCTGTACTTCGACCTAAGCAAAATAAACTTATTCATGACAGTAGTATTATGCTTGGATTTTAATTTTAATTTATTAAGTATGGGGCCTCAAGCAGGTGGTAAAACCCAACCATTATTTCTATTGAAATTTGGATGTTTTTTAACCTCAATAGCCTCACGGATCATCCCTGGTAAGAATCGGTGTTTTTTTAGCGAGGATTTGTGGTCGATCCATCTGTTGTAATGGTTTGGGTGATTTAAAGTGTAGTCATACACTGCTGACTTGTTGGATCTTTTATGTTTAATGTCAGGTATTTGTTCCTTCAAGCGGGTTCTTATTGTTCGCTTTGTTTCTTTAATATAACAGAGGCCGCAGTCACAATCTAGCTTATACACTACCAGATGTTGTAAAGGAATATTGCACTTGACAGGTGGTAGGTATTGACAAATCTTCTTTAGCGGCTCGAAATAAGTTTTGATTGAATCCAGCCTCAAAATGCAGTCAATATTGTCAGTTACACTTCTCACAAAAGGCTTTCACTAGGTCACTATGACGGTGCCCTGGCACAGCAAGCTTGTTGTCTCGCAGTATCGTCACAGATCCCTCGTGCTCTCTGAAACAAAGATTTCCCACAGTAGCTAACTGGTATGGATGGTGGTGTGAATTACCGTTTCAATATTTTTTAAGGGTTGGTTTTATTTACACAGTATGGCTCAAGGTGTTATTAGGATTACGAATAATTAATACATTAAGAAACAAATTGTCGTTGTAGTTTCCTAGGTGGTTAGGGCACTTCGGGCTGATTGTCTGTGAAGTAAGATGATCCATGCGTCGGATGGGCATGTAAAAATTCGGCCCGAGCCTGATTTCTCTCTGGTCATGTTATCTGTCACATCGGGCTAGGAGAGTAAAGAAAGGGATAGTGCACGTACACTCGTGCACTTTAATATCTCCTGCACAGTTGGCTGATCAGTCGTCGTAGTCGAAATCGACTAGAAGTACATTAAACGACGGGCTGTGGTCGTTTGCGTGTCGAGGACATTACGACATTAGTAACTGATTTTAAAGCTACGCCGTCTTAATGTCATGGGAAGCGTCAGTTTCTATTTCAAAGGTAGAGCGTGTCAAGCGATTAAAGATATTCAAATACTAATTTAAGTATAAAGAGTTTCTTTGATCGCAAAGCTAATAATGTTTAATATGGATTCAGCAAATTTTTCACTATGCCTACATTAGACACAGATTAATTTGTGCGATATGCGATTAATCTTAAAATGTTTATCACTAATCTAATTATATTATATAAAACATCGTTTTTAGGCTGTAGACATTGTAAACTATGATTTATATCTGTCTTTTCCTAGTCTTAGATAGGTATTTGAGAAGGGACTTTTTAGAAACTTTTGCCCGAGCGTAAGCGTTTTTTAACGTCTCAAGCTTTTTAACGTAACGAGTGAGGTTACAGTAGTGACGACATCCATAGACACTGGCAATACCAGTTGTATCACCAATGCGCTGCCTACCGTGAGACATATTCAATTCAATTCAAATTCAAGTAACTAATTTGGCTACGATGCCCTTCAAACCGGCATACATTAGTGTTCTCACACTACTGCATTGCAGCAGAACTTGGCACTGCGGTGGCATTGCCCCAGACGGTCCCTGTAAGTTAAATATAAAACTATTTATTTGTTTTTGTTGAAACCTGATTAAATTTCGATCCGCTAGTTTTGTCTTGGACGTACGCTTGTATCGAAAGTATTTCTTTTGTAAAACTATAGAGGGAATAGAAGAAACTAGAAAATACCTATATAGTCAAATGCATATGACAAAATAAAAATGTACATACTGTTTTACTTCACGGACAAATAAGGTGATTTTAAACAGTGTATTCTTATTTTGGGTAACGAGCTCTCCGCATAAAATTTCCCTGCGATTTCTGTCATCGCAATTTAAAGCTCTGATATCTTTTAACTGCCTCCATAGCCTAGTGGTATCGGCGCGTGCTTTAGAAACCGGAGGTCGTGGGTTCGAATCCTGCGGGGACGCAACAAATTTTCATTGTTTCCTAGTTGGTTAGGGCAATTCGGGCCGATAACCCAACTGTCTGAAAAGTAAGATGATCCATCCGTCGGAAGGGCATGTAAAAAGTCGGTCCACCCGCCAACCTGCATGAGACCAGCGTGGTGGGATACGGTCCAAACCCCCTAATGATGTGAAGTGTGATATCTTTTAAAGTATTTAATTAGTCATAATGGTGTGTTTTACGCAAATATAATGTATATTTTTTAAAATGCATTGACTATTATGCGAACTTACACTGTACCTATTAGTTTAAATAACTTTACGTACAAATCTTTTTTTACCGACTTCCCAAAAGAAGGAGGTAGCTATGCTACACATCATACCAGTACAAAATAAACTGACTTGTTGTTCTATAATGCTTTTATTTAATTACAAGTGAAATTTTATCAAAAAAATATGACCAACTTCTTACTGCGTACAACTATTTTACGCAATATAAGCAGGTAGTAACGTCCTCTCCGTACTTTATAGCGTCGCGTTTTATGCCGCCGCAATTTAAATCTCTGATAACTTTTAAGGTATTTCAACAAACTGTCGTCTATGACACGTTTTATGTTAATATAATAAATATTATTGTTTACAGAACAGAAAGTTATCGGGTATTTTTATCAAGATAATATCAACATCAGCACTACATAAGTTTTGCGTTAGACCATTGTGATATTTTCACGTATATGACACGTTTCCTTATCCTATATATTATATAAATTATCGAACATCGATAAGGAGAAGTGCGTAGAAGTGATTTTAAGTTTTGTTTGGTATCCGGCATTCGGCGCGTGAAAAGTCTTAGTATTAGAGTGATCAATTGTGATTACAGATAACGCTAATTATTTTGTTTGAGTTATTAAGCGTTTCTTGCGGTTTTGGATTATAGTTGCTAGACGATTTTCTTATCGTTCTCAAGTATCAATCAAAATCTTTAATCAATTACCTAAATTATAATAATGTAACCGACATTCCTTATAAATTTAGGTTTTTAGCAGAATGTTGATGGTTGAGGCTTGTAATTTAATGACGAATTGTTGAATGTAGCGTAGGACACGAAGAGTTTAAAAAAGGTAATAAACCCTTTATTACCTTTTTTGAAGAACAATACGACCCAATCCTTGTGCCATGCCTCAAGAGTTCTCCAAGAAGGAAGGGTGGAGTTATGTAGACGTTGGAGGTTCAACACTGGTTTACCGGCGGTCTTCAGTAGCTCAGTCGTGACTGCGTCTTCTCCCGGGGCATCCCCATTTTTAAGTTGCTCAAAAGCCCTCTCGATTTCATAGTCGAAGGATTTCCCAGAAAGCCTCCGACACATAGTGGCTGAAGAATCCTTCTCATAAGGCTCTGGGCTTTTGCGACGGGTATAATCGGTTGTAAAAGCTTTCAACCTCCGAGAGAACCTCTGGTCTTGAAGCGACGACTTCTTCATTTTCTTTGATCAACTTCGTTAGATAGCTTTTTCCAAGTAGACAAAGACTTTGGACCCCGCTATTGCTCAATCGCCTCTGTATAGAGAGTGTATTGGGGTGACGAAGGTCACGCTTCACCAGGTTGGAGATGGTCTTGTTAAGATCCCGCTGCTGTTGGATCATTACGTGGCTTTTCCATAAGATCTAGTGTCTCCCCGGAAAGCTTAGACTTTACGTCGCCTGCTGCCTGTACGTCGCAAAGTTTTGCACTTTCGTCCCAAATAACTTCTTTAAACAAAAACGTTTAAAACGTTTATTACAAGAGCGGCCTTAAAATTTCGGCAATCAAGGAAGTGACACTTACTACACAACATTACTATTTAAAAATGTATTTATCGCTTTTCGAAGTAATCTCCGCAAAATATTACACATTTTTTCATACGTTGGAAACAATTATTGAAGCATCCATTTGGAAGTTTCGGTCTCCAAAATGGCCATTTTGTAGGCGTGCACAGCTTTTCAGGTGATGAAAATATTTATTTATTTGTTTATTTACACTTTATGCCCAACAGTACAATGGCGGACTTAATGCCAAAGGCATTCTCTGCCAGTCAAGCATTGGAAGGTTAAGAGAAAGTTGAGTAGGTGCTATTATAAAAAAAGAGATTCATATTCTTAAATCAAGTTTTAAAATTATTCACAACAATATATTATAATAATACACATACGTATACTACGATTTACATCAAACATACTACAATACAATATACACATAATGATTAATATATATATAAAGATACGTTCATATACATACACATACTAAATATAAATAAATAGCCGATCCAAACCGGTCAGACCAACTTTTAATAGCAGCCAAATCCTGGTTTATTTTAAGAAGTCTACCTGGTGAGCTTCCGGCATCCAATTGGGCGTATAGCTGCAGATCATCAGCGTACAGATGATACGCACTCTGAATATCATTGGTGATAAGGTTAATAAAGACAGATAATGAGATAGGGGAGAGAATACCGCCTTGAGGGACGCCACTTTTTACATGCAACCAGCTTGATGTCGAGCCATCAACAACCACAGGCTGCTGATCTAATCTCTGACCACGCAATTTATTCTTTATTTTAGGGAAAGTAAAGAAATCATTAGGGCTCAGGTCGGGGCTGTACGGGGGATGGTCTAATAATTGTATGTTTTTACCAATTTACTATTATGTGTAAAGATTGTGGGTCCCCTTTTTAGGGGATCGACTGAGGATATGCTACCGCGAAGTCTATTTTTGCCGCAAAGCAGAAACGTGAAAAGTCTTCTGCATTCATTGCATGAAGGGCACCGTAGGCAGCGTAATTACTAAGTAAACGAAACGTAACATGCCTTCCATTCCTTTCATTCTTTTTTTTGCTATTTATGACATCAATGTCATATAATACCCATTTCATCAAGGATTTTTGAATGTTCTAAACATTAGCACTTTATCGCCGTCAAATATTGTCACAATGTGATTGTGCGTAGTTAGTTTAAAGACAATTTTTTTTTAATTTGAAGAAAATCATGGAAAATAAAGTATTTACGTGTAATGTACTGTTCTCAAAAATTCTTAAGCACAGTTACCTAAAACAACGTACAATTGAGGTTCTATTTTTCAAGTTTACAATAAAAGGTTCAAGAGAGTGGAATGGGACTCTGCTTTAGAAACCGAAGGTCTTGGGTTCGAATCCTGCGCAGACTCAACAACTTTTCATGGCTGTTTCCTAGATGCTTAGGGCAATGCGGGTTGATCACCCGATTGCCTGTAAAATGAGATGATCCATGCATCTGATGGGCATGTAAAAAAGTCGCTCCTGCCCTTTATCTCTCTCCAATCGTGTCGGTTATCCACCCCATAGGGCTTTAAGAGTATAAGGGAATAGGGAGTGGACCTGTGTTTTGTGAGTAAACTTGCACTAAAATATCTCCTGCGCAGATGGTTGATCTCTAATATAGATCGGCCGCTGTAGTCGGAATCAACTATATATATTTACCTAGAATAAGTAGTCCGGTAAGGTAAGTCCAATTGCGACGCAGAGGTCAATCGACAAATCCAACTTGTAGAAGCAGCGTTCGAAGTGCATGTATCTTCTCGTAGGCTCTCAAAATCTAAAGACTAAGGTAATTTAACCAATGTATGCTGCCAGGAGGGACCTAACGCACTGAAACATAGTCCTTCACTGCTGGCTGTATGAATAGGCGCCAAGTCGCTCAGCGAATTATGGAGCGGGCTATGCTTGAAGTTTCTTAGCGTAACAGTGTGCATGATGAAGAAAACCACTGCAGAACAACACTAAACGATATAACTCGCCGAGTCGGAAAGCTGAAGTGGCAATGGGCCGATCACGTGTGTTGGTATCTCGTGTGGCGCAGGGTCGTGCCTTGTGGTGGCTCATGGGAGATGCCTATGTTCACTATTGGACTTCGATAGGCTAAAATGATGGCACATGTTATCTCAACATAGTAGTTTTGTAGTAGGTTCACAATGAGAGTAAAATAATATTACTGCGACATTATTCGTTTTTGATGTTATATTGTTAGCTTTGCGTAACTTTAAGCGTGCACAAGATTCTATAACTTTTAAGATGTAGACGAGAACAAGGGCCACCGAAGGTTTCTTTTGCCCCCGTCTCGGTTTCTATTTCATATTCATATGTGTATCCACATACAGACCTCGTGCTTGAATATGTTATTTCTCATTTCCTAAACATTTTTTTTAAAAAACATCTTTACTTTACTCAGATTTTAACCTTCTACAAAAATACCTTATAGCTCACGTTTGGTTTTAAAAGGGTCTATAAGGGGCTATATAAGTCTTATTGTGAACATTATTAATTATTAATACAATAATTAATGCATTTTTAATACTTTGGATGTTTACTGTTCACACAGTGCCTCAAAATAACTTCCACTGATCTATCTTACACAGATTATTCGTTCTTATCGCTGTCTGTACTTTTGCTATTTATTTTCGTGGCGGATTGGCGGATTGGAAAAAAGCAATAATATCTTTGTAATACATTTAAAATCACATGACCTTTTTTCCTACATTTGTTGTATATCATTAAAATAAATAATGGAGTACATAATAAACGTTTATTTGTATTAAAAGTCTTAAAAGTCAAAGATACAGGCGGAGCATGCGTTGTCCTTGAGGATGATGTCGGACGCCCTCTCAGCGAATGCCATGACGGCCGCCATGATGTTGCCGCTGGACATGTTGGGCATCGCGCTGGCATCCACGACGCGCAACTTGCCCACGCCCTTCACCCTCAGCCGGTTGTCCACCACCGAGCCCATGCTGCAGGTGCTGGAGTAGTGGAACGTCGTGTCCATCACGTTCAAAACGTAGCACTGCCAGTATTCGCTCGTGCCGAACTCGTAGTCGATGCAGTTGGACAGAGTGGGAGCGAATATCTGAGCGCCGGCGTTTTGGAACACGGTCGTGTTCAAGACACGGCTGTAGTCCTCCACGCAGGCGGCTTGTTTCACCAAGTCTTCCTCCTCCGTGAAGTAGCCGGTGGTGATCTTCGGAGCGACTTTGTAATCTGCGCTAGCCAACGACACCTTACCCGCCGACTTGGGCCGGGAGAGGTTAACAATGGTCAACAACGCCTCCTTGTTAGTAGCTGCATCGTAAAACTCCTGGCACAAATCGTTATTTTGAGAGAAAACGTTCGCGCAGATCAACAAAAGGCTGGCCGGGTCATTGGGGAAAATAAGATTCATGGTGGCGTAGTCAGGGTACTCCTGCGACTTATCTAGAGCAGAGAAGCCGAAAAAGGCAGGAGTGGGAAAGTTGCCCTTGGTCTCTAGGGGACGGGTCTCGGTCATTTCGTTCATTTGGGTGAGGAGAAGGACCGCCACGTGGTCTTGCATGTTCTCGCCAACGGGCAAGTCCGCTATCACGGTGATGTTCAGAGCTTCCAATTCCTCCTGGGGACCGATGCCTGAGAGCATGAGCAGTTTCGGCGAGTTGAGAGCACCGGCTGCCACGATCACCTCTTTGCTGGCTTTGATGGTTATGGTGCCGGTGGAGGTGACGGCCTCTACTCCTATCACCTCGTTGTCCGAGTTGACGATCAGCTTTGTGACCTCGGTGTTCTTTAGCACGTGCAAGTTCGGTCTATTGATGGTGGGCGTCAGGTGGCCAGTGGCGGTGCTGTGCCTGATTCCGTTAGCCTTGGTGAACATCGGCTGTGTGAAGCCCAGTGAGCTGTTTCCGTTGATGTCTAAGACAATGTTCTCCCCGAGCTCACGGAACGCTTCCAAGTACCTTAAAGTACGATAGTCCAATTGTCTGGAGACTTCTATCTCTCCTCTAGCGTTGTGATACTTTCCAGTCGGTGATTGCAATATCTCGGTGTCTTGTATATATCCAGTCTTCATGATGAACGGTAGCATGTTCTCCCAGTTCCACGAGGAGTCTTTCGCTGCAACTGCCCAGTCGTCGTAGTCTTTGCGGTCTCCTCTGATATAGAACAAGTGGTGCATACTGCTGCTGCCGCCCAACATCTTGCCGGCGGAACTCATCACGTACGGGTTGCGGTTGTTCTGAGCGGTGTATCCGTCGTTTTGAGTTGGGTAAGCCCAGTCGCCGGTCGAGTTTTGTGAAAAGACGAACAGGCCCGGCAACTAAAGGACATTTACGATTAATTTTGCAAAAAACTCATGTAAATATAAATTACCTGTCCTGGTAAAAAACGGATGATCTTTTGAGGTCTCAAATAATGCATGCTACTTTACCTCAGTCTCCGTGGGTGGGTCGCCGCCTGCCTCTATCAACAGCACAGAGTAATCTCCTTTTTTGGAGAGGCGGTTGGCTACGATACTGCCCGCCGTACCTCCGCCACAGATGATGAAATCGTATATGGCGCCATCTGTTAACGGAGAAAGCGCTCGTTTGTACATCCATGTTTTTTGCTTACTAACGTGGATATATTTATCCAATTGTTGTTATCTCAAATAGTTTTCTCTAATATTTTAAAGGAACGTAGATTCCTTTGATAGGAATAATCAAGTCCTATTGAGGCAATGTTAAGTTTCTTACCTCGAGTCTCTTACCTTGTACGTCAGTTGCCGCCGGGTACTTGTAAGCCATTATTGCCAATGTGCTTATAACTTGCAGGGAGGCCTGCGCTGCCTGCACAGCCGCTAGCGACGCCGTCACTGCTGACATCTTTGCGCAATTGCCAATGCCCTTCCTATGTCTTTAAATCGCTTGCTTCCGACTATATATACACATTTTAATCGATGTACAGCAAAATAATTAAAATCCGATAACATATCATTAATCTAGATGTTTACACTCATACGTGAAACTGTTACTAGCTCTATATAATTAGTATTATCAGATTTTGATTAGAAGTAAGATACAAGTAGCATTTCTAGACTTTTCTACAATACAAAAAGTCGCCCAAAGTTGAGACATGGAGATCGAACATTATGTGCTTGCAATATATTGCCTAGAAAGTAAAAGTTGCTTTATTTCTGGGTAGAGAGATTAATTTTGTAAAGTCACTGCTTAGTTTTTATATAACATGCATGTTTTTATATGACAATGTTATTTCCAAGCCAAGCACGATTACGACGGCTAAATGTGTGCTTTTATTCCGCATCCAATTAGCCCAAACAGTAGTAGTTTGGTGCTTAGTTAGATGAGTTCGTTAGTTACAATTCTTGAATAAGTACGCCAGACTTAGGTTATATTGTATTGATTGTAGTATAGCGTATTGCTTCGTTCCAGTGTTTATAAAAGGCAGAAAAATAAAAGGCTAAGCGATTCAGGTCGTTAGTGTCACGTGACAGGCCAGCTTAATCAACACTAATAATATTATAAAGACGACAAATTTGTTTCTTTTTTGTTTTGAAAAGGCTCCGAAAGTACTAAACCGATTTGAAATATTCTCCTTTATATACTACAAGCTGTTGCACGCGACTACGTCCGCGTGGGAATATGAAGAAAACTTCGAGGGTGGAATTTCGTAAAACCTGTTTGTAGCCGATCTCTACTATCTAATGCGTTTTACTTATACAACATTCGAAACAAAAAAAATACTTAGTAATAAGATGACTTTTAATTTGTGATAATATTTTCGCATAACAACTGTCTAATAATCTTTTTAAACAATTGCAATTACCCATTTTATTGCCTGCATAATCAGTTAAGGCGATATTTATCTGGAAATCACTGCAGCACTTTTATCTTTAATGTTAATTATACAGAGCAAAGATGAAAGTTTTGATGTTTTTTTTTTTTTTTTTAGGCTTACGCAGGCAGACGAGCAGTCGGGCCACCTGATGGAAAGTGGTCACCGACACCCATAGACATTGGCAATACCAGTGGTATCGCCAACGCGCTGCCTACCGTGAGACATAGGATGTTAAGTCTCGTTTACCCAGTAAATACGCTGGCTACGGTGCCCTTCAAACCGGAACACAGAAGTGTTTTTACACTACTGCTTCGCGGCAGAAATAAGCACTGCGGTGGTACCCACCCAGATGGTCTCCTGTAAACAGGGACCTACCACCGGTAAGATGTCTTGTTTGTTTTGCTCCGAAAGTAGTAGAATGGGCAGAGTCGTGAAAGGACTGCGTATAATGATAATACGTGGCTCACTTTGTCATCATTTTTATGCCAAAATTTTAATTTAAAGTCTTAGATTATTCTAAGAAATCGTTTACTAACTTGTGCTTTGTACGGCCGTTGAAAAAGCGATATAAGATGTTTCAAGGCTTTTACTACGATTGCAGATTACCTTGATATCATATCCCCCAAAAGCGTTTTGTAAAAAACTAGCAAAGTCTCAATAGAGCTGTTTGTTTATCTCTGAAAAGTTGTACAATCTAGACAGAGACGGGCCACGTCTAAGGTTCCTTACTGCATTTTTTTTATTATTAAAGTTAATGTTTTGTGACATGGCCGTTAAAGGGTACACAAGTACTCCATGGCAGTATTGTTCCAATACGTCTCCAAAACCACTACTCATTGACGATGGGAAATTGCCACTTGAAAGCGTTGATTCAATTACCAGTCGATGATGAAGCTATGTATTTCAATAATGCTAATGTCTAGACGAGCCTGAAACAAACAGGCAGATTTGTAATCATTAATAGAAGTCCATCTCTACGTCTGTACGTTAGATAGGTGGTCGATTTGCCGCTCCAAAAAGGAGAGAGCAGAAGTCAGCATTGTAAATGCTGAATGCATGTGATCCACAACCAACACCCTAAAATGAGAGGTTAGCGTCCAATTACCAATACCAGTATGGGCCATTATCTCGCTTGACAAACATAGGTAGCAATATATAACGTTACGTGTAAATAAAATTTACTTGTACGCACTAACGTACAAAGAATGTACGGACAACTCACACAACATTAACTATAATAAAAAATAAATCGCAGTAAGGAACCTTATACTTTATCTAGATTTCATTACTTTTTAGAGATAAACAAGCAGCTCCATTGAGAATTGGCTAGTTAATACAGAATGTTTTTTTAGGATTTCACTTATCTTTGTAGATACGCGGGCAAACGTGGACAAACATGGCAACAAAATGCAAATAATCCCTACTAATCCTTAACAATGATTTCAACCGCAGAAGAATAATATCGTAAATGCCAGTAACGCGACTAGGTTTTTTTTGGACTGGATCTCGTGCTCTGTGGAAAAAAACATTCAGAACCCGTGTGGAGGGGCCCATTGTCACAGTCGCATCTCCCCACCGAGTGGCTTAACTGCACCAAGGGCCCCCAGAAAGAGAGCCTCGGCTTGGGCCGTATAGTTTGAAGAGCTCTAACTAACATCACTACCACTTTTTAAGCGTTGGCGCTAAGAGAAGAAGCCACTTCTTCACAAAAAACTCCAGCAACGCTCCTATCTAATATGGTGTTAAGCTACAGTGTCATATGGGTGTGTAAGTTCGACCTCACCAATGGGGCCGATGTATTGACTAAGCGTAGGGTGTGTGTGACTACTGCGTGGATGTCGGAACCTATTTTGCATTTAGGGCGTTTATTAAATTCTTGTATTTAACAAGAATACTAAGCCTAGCCATCGTTACCTGCGGCAGCGATTTTAGTCGCAGCATTACTAAAATTGTCAAGATCAAACAGATCCAGCGACTTCATAAAGAGTGATGCATTTTGCTCAGTGCAACTGTTGCTATGGCTAGCATACTAAGCGTTTGAGGCGGCGGTGGACTGCTGTGCGCTTGGAGGCGGCTCTGGCGCTGTCTGCTGCCACGCGGGGTGAAATTGCCATGCATCGGACGGACGGAAGGGTGGGAACGTGGTGTTATTTGGTGGGTTTGGTGGTAGTCGCCTAGAATAGTCAGGGACCGCAGGAACTCAGTGTTTTGGTGCCTAAGAGCAGCCGAGGCAGTTGGCCGTGTGGCTGGGATTGCTGGTGCAATCGGCTTGCATAAGCCATCAAACGATACAGGCTACCTCATCATTAAAATAAATGATTCGTCAAAACACTAGACACATAAAACCGGATATAGTCGGGATAATTGGCTTGTTTTCTTCTGACATACGTGCACTTCCAATGATGCTTGGCACTTTCATGAATTCATTTGCCCATGAACATGAACTGATTCATTAATCTTTAATAAAATAGATAGTTTCAGTCAGCTTTTCTATGGAATCTTGAGCGTATGGCTGTAGGTCGTCGGCAAAAAGATGAAACGCTCAGTGAAGTTTATAGAAAATAATAATAAAAGGAGTAAAAGAATACCGCCTTGAGGGATACCTGATCCGAGATTAAGCCAGCACATCAAATTGCTGGAGCCCTCAAAGGTATGAAAATAATGCAGTGCTTCATCGAAGATCATTTAATAAAATCAAATCAAATGCAATTCCGGAGACGATTGCAAGAATGATTTCGTGACAGACGGTATTAAAGCATTGGTAAAATTGATACTAAGATCTTAGACGTGACCTTGGACCTCTAGTACTGCCGGTCATTAAGAAAGGGTAGACGTGGTACGTCTAAGTCTAAAATATATTGTTAAGCAGTAATTAATTTGTTACTGGATACTTAGCAGGAAAGTTGTTTATGCACACATAACTCGAATATTATCAATGTGCGTTTTTATAGAATTAAAAATAAAACGCTAAAATAGTTCCACTGTTTTATTTAGGGCATTAGATTATTAGAATTTAGAACTCATCAATATAAGATAAAATAGTAATCTGACACAGAAATTATAACCTAATATGTTTAATTATTATGTTATCGGTTTCTAATATCGATTTAAATAGTGTTCATAATTAGAAATAAAAAAGAATCTCGTCTCGGTTCGAATCCCGCGGAGAAACAACATTGTGTTTTCGTTGTTTTCTGGTTAGTTAGGACGATTTGGGCTGATCGCCCAATTGTCTGAAAAGTAAGATAATCCATGCATCGGATGGGCATGTTAAAAGTCGATCTGCTCACCAACCCACGTTGAAACAGCGTGATGGGAAACGGCCATAGATAATATCATAAATTCGTTAAAAAAACCACCCTAAAACAAGCAAAAGTAACTTTGAGGCTTACGTGAGATAGTTTATAGAATTTAATCTTATACAATTTTATATCAAATTGTTGTTAAAAATAAAAAAAATATAATTAAGCTAAATTTGAAAATCTGTTTCGTATCCGAAGTTTATTTTTATAACTCCAGACAAAACTATGAAAAGGAATGATGTATAACACGTATGGTTAATTTTTTTCTTGGTTATGACTTAGCTATATAACTTTATCATAATAATAAAGTAATTAATTAAAAAAATAATTATATATGACCTACGTAATATAAAAGAGGAAGAGCGTACAGAAATTGAGCCGTTTTACTATGTTATGTCAAAAATAGACGTTTTACAAAGCAAAACTTTGTGTTATCTATATAAAGATTGTAGGTCCTCTTTTTACAGTGCACTAAGTGATTGCGAATGCGCTGCCTACCGTGAGACATAGGTTGTTATGTCTCGTTAACCCAGTCAATACGCGAGCTTCAAACCGGAATACAGGAGTATCTTTACACTTCTAGTTTGCGGCAGAAATAGGCATAGGCACCGCGGTGGTACTATCCCGGACGGCCCTACTGTAAAGAGGGAACATTTAAATATTTATCGTCCAAATGGATAGTTAAAAAGTCGAACAACTATGAATCGGTGCGCCTGATCACCAGAAGGGCACGAAACTTTACAAACGAATGCATAAACCGTAATTCTACTTTACGTACTAAAGGGTACGTACATTTTACTGTAAAAGTTAAGTTTGTAGTCATCCGGACACTTAAGTCAACAATGATCACGTATTACAAAACAAAAAGCAAGGCAAATTAAAGGACTTGATTTCAATAGAACACTTTGTTGGTGTCATATATTGTCGAGGTCCTTGTTCAGCACAAAAGCTTGTCCTTAACAAATAATTCCCCGAGAATTTTGATGGTCAAAAGAGTGTAATTTCTTCTAACAAAACGGCATATGCATTACTGTAAGTAACTGAAGACAATTATAGGAAAACTCGCGTATCTCCAACCGTCTTTCAGTCAATCGGTCGTCCCTAACTCTTCTTTACGACGAACATATCCTTTATCCGTGTTATAATTTTTAGATAATTGTATGCCATCGTAGAGGATGCTTTAACCTTTTAATCATATAAGATAGATAACTCTCAAAAAGTTCCGCTACTTATCACGATATTAGATCTAATATACCTTTAATTAGAGCCAACTATAATCATCATTATCATCATCATCCTATCTTAGTAAACCGCAAACAATAACGCCTTACTTTTGTTTTTGTCGCTATCATCAAAAATTTTATCAAATCAATAGATTTAAATTATGGATAGTAGGGATTTGCATGGATTGGATTTCAATCTTTCGTATCCGGCATTCTGTGCGTGACATAAATTGTGATAAGAGATAACGTTTGTTACAGATAAAATTACGGAGCATTTTTTGCGGTTTCTGATAAATTTCGCTTACGTGAGAGGGATAAAGAATTTAAATACATAAATTAACATGGCCGGGTACATCATCTTACTTTTCAGACAATTGGGATCGGCCCAAATTGTCTTAACTAACTAGAAAACAACGATAACACAAAATTGTTACACCGCGGGATTCGAACCCACGATCTCATGTTTATAAAGCAAGGGCCAATACCGCTAGACCACGGAGGCGAAAATAGAATTATTGTTTCATTATAATTAATTTTTTTTAAATTGTAGATTCATAGTATAATGTTTAATGTACTGCACATTAGTGAGTACTAATAAATACCTTTTTTTGGAAGGCAAAACGACTTTTTAGCCGTAGCCTAGTGGTAAGGGCATGTGCTTTACAAACTGGAGGTCGTGGGCTCGAATCCTGCAGGGACTCAACAATTTATCATTGTTGTTTCCTAGTTGGTCAGGGCAATTTGGGCCGATCACCCATTTGTCTGAAAAGTAAAATAATCTATGCGTCGGATGGATTGTCGTACTTTTTCAAAAGTAATTTTCAAGGCATTTTAATAAAAGTTTGTCAGTTACCAATGGTGCGCCATCTAGTTGAGTATGAAACAAAACTATAACGTCACTAGATGAAGCGGCAATAGATGCAAAATTGACTAAGATTTATTTAGATAATTTTAATTCCAACGTTATGAATTTTTACATTTTATTGATAAAAGTCTTTACATCATTTATTCTATAGGCAGTCGTTTTGGTTTTAAAAATGGTGGCCTCAAAGCCTTTAGAGACGGATAAAGGTAATGTTTTACTGAGTCATACGTACATATTATGTTACCTACTTTGTATTCACACAAAGAAAGTTTTCTGATTATTTTTGACCGACTTTCCAAAACAAGGAGGTACTCAATTCGGAGCGTATGTTTTTACATAAATAATATACCCATTATTATTTTTAATCTAACACGTATATGTTTGACAATGATATACAGCAACTTAACTATTTAATTTGATCGATTATATCATTTTTACGTCTAAGCAATATGTGCATAATTAATTACATTCTTTATTGAATTTTTAAATGATTAAATGCTATTTATGCGCCATCTACTAAAGGTATAGTTTCATACAATATTCCACTAGATGGCGCACTAACAGCGGTTAACGACTAAAAAAATCGTATTGATTTTTACTTTAGTATTAACGGTTTTTTATTAAAACACCTCGATCAGCGGCGGACTAAGCCCGTCAGAGGCCCGGGGCGGCAAAGCTGAATGAGGCCCCCAAGCTTTAAGCAAATGTATTTCTACAAGCTTTTTATTCAGTTCACATTTGTATGTATAAGTATTTATGATTATTTCGTTAAAATCTGAGAAGTTAAATTTAAATTCGGCTTAAATTATTTAAGCTTTATAAACATATCACTGCCTCCGTAGCTTAGTGGTATGGGCGTGTGCTTTAGAAACCGGAGGTCGTGGGTTCGAATCCTGCGGGACGCAACAAATTTTTCATTGTTGTTCCTAGTTGGTTAGCAATTTGGGCGATCACTCAATTGTCTGAAAGTAAGATGATCCATGCGTCGGATGGGCATGTAAAGTCGAGTCCACCCACCAACCGCATTGGACCAGCGTGGTGGGATACGGTCAAACCCCTAATGGATAGGGTGTATTAGGAGGCTATGTCCAGCAGTGGACTAAAACAGGCTGATGATGGATGTATGTATAAACATAGGTATGTACCTACAATCATCATCATCATCATCAGCCTGTGATAGTCCACTGCTGGACATAGCTTCTATACACACCCATCCATTAGGGGTGTGTGACCGCAACCCATCACGCTGGTCAAATCTGGCAGGTTGGTGGTGGACTGACTTTACATGCCCATCGGACGCATGGATCAGTACTTCAGACAATTGGGTGATCAGCCAAATGCCCGTGAGTCCCGCAGGATTAGAACCCACGACCTACGGTTTTAACACACGCCATACCAGTAGGCAACGAAGGCAGCCGTACCTACAATATGGAATGAATATGGTGGAGGAAAATAAAATACGAAAATAGAATCGAACGACAAAAAAAATAACAGTTAGAAAAAATAAATCTAAGGTAGTTTTTATTTTCAGTAGATATGAAGTTAATTTTTATATGTGTTTTCGTGCCTTCAATTTACTGAACTCTTCAATAACTCTTGTGAAATCAATTTCTTTTGAAAGTTTTCTTTCAATTACATTCAAAGCAGGGCTATATTAACCACATGATGCAACCGAGATGCAAATGGTCAAGAAGTATTGAAGTATAAGCGATGTACAGGGTAATGATTCACTTAAATCCTATTTTATTATAAATTGTAGGATTTCTTGGGCTGTCCATTTGGCAGCAACACCCATAGTCGTATCGGTTGCTTTTACATGTCTGTGGTACCTTTAAATTTCTTCCAAAACTTGCTCCTTATCAAATTCACTATAAAGATTTATTAAATTATCAACTGCTATAGCCAGAGCGTCATCTGAAGCTTCTAGCATAAACTTTGATTCAATAATTTGGAAAATATTATTGATTTGCTTCATGGCCTCGTAACAATTCTTGTATAAATCGATCTATACATTCAAACATTGACCGTCTTATTTCTTTTTGAATTGTTAATCCAACACCATGAGCTAATTCACCCAGAATCGTTCTTTTTACCTTCCTTCTTCCTCGTTTCTCTATGTCGATGTCAACATCATTGCATTTTTTTGTGCCAAAAGTAACAACATTGTCTACAATGGTATTTCGTTCTTTAACTAAATACTCATTCAAGGCTTTTAGTTTAACGATTCCTATATCCAAAGTCATTTTGGGAGACTGCAAATATTGCTGAACTAAATTTACTTCCTCCAGTACAGAAAGCCAAAATTGTTTATAGGTTAAAAAGGTAAAATTACAAACAGCCGACAGGAGCAAGCTTGCTCCTGATCTTGTATCTAGATTTGCCTTTGTTGGATCTTGAAAATGTTCCGAACAACTTATATATTTATGTTCCAAACTACTTATATACGTATCTATGTTTTCCTTTACGACTTTTACTGACTCGTAAAGAGCACTCCAGCGAGTATCCGATAAATGTTTTAAATTTTTCCAGTCTTCTTTTCAATAATTGCCATCTCTTTGTTGATGATGAAAAAAACGAATACAATTTATCTGTTCAAAACACGTGACGCTGGAACAAACGCATGCAAACGCATGAACGCCACAAAGATTCAAGGAATGATTAGAACAGGGACTGAACAATGCTTTTGGATTTATTTCTCGGATTTTTCGTTGCACCCCTCCATGGACACCTGACATTGACGCGGCATTGTCGTAACCTTGAGCCCTGCACAACGCAATATCTAGTCCATCTTTTTTCAGCTGTTGCTGAATGTCTTTTGACATATCCTCAGCAGTTTTTCCAGATATCAAAAAAAAACCCAGGAAAGATTCCCGTACTTCCACAGTGTCATTTTCTATATGAACGAATCTAATGATTTGACTCATTTGGTCTGTTTTTTTTCGTCAGGAGTGCTGTCAAAAATTATTCCGTAATATTTAGCCTTTTCCATATCTGCAATAATTTTTTGCCTTACATGTTCACTCAAACATAGAATAAATTAATTTTGTATGCTTTTGACAAATACGATGGTACTCTATTTGACCCACCAGTGGCCTCTTCTAGGTTTGAGCAATGCTCTTTTAGCACCGGATCATATTTCGCCAACAATTATACTAATTCTAAAAATCCATGTTTTCCGAAGAACTATCTTCACGGTGGCCTCTAAAAGCAAGATTTTGCTAAGCTAAGAATAACGCGACTCCTAAAACGCGATGTATAATGTTTCTCCATTTCTTAGTTTCATCGTTAATAATCTTCAAGTTATCTTTATCAATAGTTTTATTAAGTTTTAAGCTCACTGTCAACGTTTTCCATTTTTCTAAGTTTGATAGATGTTCATGAGATGATTCATGCTGTGATATCCTAGGATTTAATTTCCACCACTGACGAAAACCAGAGATAAATTTATTTGTGTGTTTATCAACCGCACATGCAAATAACCGGCAGCAGTAGCAATATAATTTCTTTGTTGATGGTGAATATAGTATCCATTTCCTTAAATATTTAATCTCGTTTAAATGTGAGTAAAACCACTGCAAAGTTAAACAACGACCCTTAGTGCTTTCACCTGGTCTTTCCAAGGATTCAAAAGGTCTGTCTTTATTTTGAAATACTTTACTACCCTTCTCGACAATGGAAATTCTGAAGTGCTCTAGCACAGGTATTGGCCAATGTGCAGCATCATTGGATGAGAAGCCCCTAACTTAGCGACGTATTCATCGGCTTCCGCAGTATTTTTTTTTAATTTATTAGTTTTATCGTTGTGTTTCAGCGTCAGTCACATCGGATTTTGTATTAACATCACATTTAATAGATTTTTCAACTATATTTGCTGTCTCAATATCAATGATTTGTACATTGCATCCCGATTCATCAGTTTGACTAATTTCTTTGGCAACGCAACTTTTCTTCTCATCAAAGTTTGAAAGGTATTTGGATAAAGATCCAGCAAGTGCATTTGCCGCTTCAGTAAGTTCAGTTACTTATTAGTTCATAGGTTCATTGTAATTTTTTTTATTTATATGCGAAATCATAATTTTTTCTATGTATCTTGGTGTTTGTATCAATCTCTTTTAACGTGTATATAAAGGGATGTTAGTAACTAAAATAAAAATAACAAAATAATTCATTAAGTAAGTTTTCCTGTTTTAAAATGAACTGTGCTAGTAACAAGAATATAAAAACAAAAGAGAATCTTCAATTCTACAACAAAAAGTGATGCTTACTATGCTATAGTTTCATTTGAAAATACATACGAAGCTTATTTATTCGAAACAGAAGCCAAGACAATGTTGTGATTTATGTTACAACATTGCCTACACACTTCTGGTTAATGTAATTGGCGGTATACATATTTGTTGTATGAATTTAAACGTTATTTTAAATTTCTTAAAATATAATTTTTAAACAAAAAAATGGTATGTCAGCTTAAACTCACAGCTTAAACTTAAAAAATATAAAACAAAAACTTTAAAAATCAGGCAGAGTTGCAGCAGTTATCGGTACGAAACTTTTATGGAAGATAGCTGAATAGACTAAAAAAAAGTTGTTTGCATAAAAACATTACACACAAACATTACGTGATTTATTCACACTTCCTTCATTCAGGGGAAGTACCTGCTACAAAGACGGGAATCCCCCCGGAGTATTGGCCGCGTTCAGAATAAAAGTTTATTAGTACCATGTAAAAACTTTCGATAGCTGTAGTGGTTTAATCTTTGATGAAATCATGTACACATGAAATCAATGGAAATATTAAGCATATTTTAAAGTATTATGAAAAATGCGATAAACATTTGGGGCCCCCAAGACCTGAGGCCAAGGCGAGCCGCCCCTTCCGCCCCCTGTTAGTCCGCCACTGACCTCGATAGTTACTTTTAAACAGCATAACACAATTAAAACTCCAAACTTAAACATCTGAACTCTTTGTTCTACCCCAGCCACTAATACGGGCACACTAACTGAATTTCTAAGAACTGTAGAATTTTAATCAGCCACCTTAGATGTAAGGCAGATATGGCAATACTTCTTTCGCATATTACGTGCGTTATATTTTTCTCGATATTGGAGAAAAATTTTTTGGCCTTACGCAGGCAGACGAGCAGTCGGGGCACCTGATGGGAAGTGGTCACCGACGCCCATAGGCATCGGCAACACTAGTGGTATCACTAACGCGCTGCCTACCGTGAAACATACGATGTTAAGTCTCGTTTACCCAGTAAATATGCTGGCTACGGTGCCCTTCAAACCGGAACACATTAGCGTTTTGACACTACTACTTTGCGACAGAAACAGGCACTGAAGCGATACCAACCCAGACGGTCCCCTATAAAAGGGGACCTACAACCAGTAAATACAAACATATGGTATTTGATTCACTTAAGCAAAGTAACTGCTACTGCTCCATAAAACAATAATCAATTTGATTTGGTTAATTGATGGACTGCCGTCAACAAAAATCACCTCCCGATTAGGGATGAACGATATTCATCGATGTTTTGAAATTTGGCCGAATACAGAATAACAAAAAAGTAGCCGAATAAGCCGAATACCGAATAATAGCCGAATATTAGTGAAATTATGTCGCACTGGTCAATATTACGGTTATACTTAACTTGCGGCCAGTATCATTGGACCATTTGTAGTTAAAAATTTTAACTAAACTGTAAAGTAAGATGATACATGCGTTGAATGGGTAATAAAAAGTCAGTCCTGAGCCTCATCTCTTTCCCGTTGTGTCGGTTATCCGTCCCATCGGAGCATGAGGGTGAAGGCACCTATGGTTACGCGTACACTTGTGCACTATAATATCCTCGGCGCAGTTGACTGATCTCTAATATAGATCGGCCGCCGTAGTCGGAATTGACTAGGAGGACATTATTAATATTATAATTAATTTTAAACTTAATATGCGCCAAAAATTTAGGTATCTTATACCTATCATAGATTACTCATCGTGTGGATTGTCCGCAGTGAACTAATATGAACGCGTTCACCGCGTTCTTAGTAAAGGATATTAGATTTTTTCACATATATTCCGATTCTAAATTGGCTAAAGTACCTATAGAAGGAGTAAGTTTATTCATTCATCATTCCTGTATGTTACAAAGTCGAAGTCAAAGTCATCAAGAAGCTTTACACTTTCTCATTGATCTTCAATTAATCTACCACCATATCGAAAATGTTTAATATGTCAAAGGGCAAAGGAACAAAAAATAAAAACATGCATACAATGATTCATCTGCGTAATGTATTTTAAGCATATTTATATCAGAAAAATGGTAAAAAAATTTAAACTAATGATAAGCAACCAACGTTAAAACTATATAACGGTTAAGACGGGGCTTGCAACGCTGCCGACTTTAAAACTGCTAGGGTGAATGGTAAATACCTAAATGTAAATAAATATTTCATGACGAAAACACAACACCATCAAGTCCCATGGCAACTAGATAACTGATAAGAAAAACTACTAAACTTAAAATTGTTTTGTAAATGAATACATCTCATCATTAGTGGCTGATTGTATATATTCTAATATTATATTTTTCGTTATGTTTAACAACATTTAGTTATAAATAAGGGTAGTAAACATTTAAACGGCTGAAATATTCATATTACTTATGACTAAAAATAATTTAAACCCGCGTGATCATAATATGATCAACATTATGATCACGCGGGCAGCAAATAAGAAAAAGTTGCCGTGACAGAAAGGATAATTTCGAAGAGCGTTTGACAAAGAGCAATGGCGCCAAAACGAACGAGTTCTTATTAGTGAATCGCAGCTAAAAGGGAGGGGCAGTCTATTTAGTAATTTAAAAGTTTCAATAACAATAAAACAGTAATATTTATCTGCTTTACAACATAAAGACTCGAGCGTATTATTTAAATTCCTGTTATACAAGACATTTAAGTTACCGTAGGAAGATTCATAAAAGATAAGCCAACGCGTTATCTCTCCCCTGAGAGAGGCACGCATATATATAGGCAAACGTATGCCTTAGTCAGTTTGACTGTCCTTTTCTTTTAGTTCCAACGAAGTGGACTATCACAGGCTGATAATGATGATGTGATGATGATGTTGATGACAATTATTTTTTATATTATTAAATCAACTGTCGCAGCTAATCCTGTAAGAAATAGCAGTTAAAAAATTCAATGGATTTTTTTGATTGACCACGCAGGCAGATGATCAGTCGGGCCAACTGACGTAAGTGGTCACCGCCGCCCATAGACATCAGCAATACCAGGGCTATGACTAATGCGCTGCCTACCGTGAGACATAGGTTGTTACGTCTCGTTGTTACGTCTCGTTTACCGATTTAATCTGCTGGCTACGGTGCCCTTCAAACCGGAATACAATAGTACATTCTGCTTTGTGGCCGAAATAGGCGCCGCGGTGGTACCGGCCTAGGCAGTAACCTCTAAAAGGGGACCTACCACCGCGTTCGTTATTACATACATACATCAACAGCCTGTGTTAGTCCACTACTGGACATAGGGCTTGTGCAATGCACGCCCCCTACATTAAGGGGTTTTTGGACCGCGTCCCACCGCGCTGGTGCAATGCGGGTTGGTTGGTGGACCGAGTTTTTATATGCCCATCCGACGCATGAATCATCTAACTTTTCAGACAATTGGGTGATCGGCCCATATTATCCAAAACCAGAAAATAACGCTTACAATTAAATTAGATATTTATTAAGTAATTAAAATATTTTAACGTAGTTCCCCGGGGGATTCGAACCCTCGACCATCGGTTTATAAAGCAAGGGTCACGCCGGCGGTACTATTTATGTAAATTAATAGACAATCAACTACAGTGACGCTGCATTCGCGCACGACCCAACGTTGAAAACGACGGACATCCTTCTACGTCCAAAGCGCTGTGCACACCGATTGCAAATATTGACAAGTTTAAACAAAACGAAAAAATCACTTGACGTTTACATCATCGACCTGTATAAGTCCACTGCTGGACGGAGGCCTCCCCTAATGCACGTCTTAGAGGGTTTCTGGACCGTATCCCACCACGCAGGTCCAATATGGGTTGGTGGGTGGACCTACTTTTGAGACAATTGGGTGATCGGCCCAAATTGCCTGAACCAACTAGGGAACAACAATGAAAATTTGTTGAGTCCCCGCAGGATTTGAACCGACGACCTTCGCTTTCTAAAGTGCACGTCCTTACCTCTAGGCTACGGAGGCAGTTAACGTTTATAATAACAAAAACCAAAAACTGATATATAGCTACGATTGCCTAATATTTGCGCGGCAACTAAAGAATAATAGTTCTTATTATACCCTCATAGATTGTTATTTGGTATGTAATAATAAAATACTAATAAATTTGTCAGATGGCAAATTACGCTTTAGAAACGTACAGTAAAAAGAATTATTGAAGTGTAAGCGGGTAGTGTGTGAGATTTCTAATATAATGACAACCATTTTGCAATTTGTGTCCGTCAATGATATTAATGTTGACTAATGTATTAATAGTACTAAGTGTGTTTTTCTTAAAAAATAATAAACTGAGATAACATAACGCGAAAGCTAATGTTTTCGTTCATCATAGTCATCGGAAGACTATACCTTATCGACTGCTGAGAGTTGAGAGTTAATTGCACGGAGTGGCAACCGCCTTTACCTTACGCTACGAATCGGAGAGCGAAGCGGCAACGTCGCACGCTCGACGCGTGACATCACCTCAACGACGGTCGATGCCCCAGGTAGGCCGTTTCTCGTGATTTTATTCAGAATTAACTTTTACCCTACGAGTAAGTACTTATTATATAGATAAAAGATTTGATACAAGTCGTAATAGGACGATCTTGTTCGTAGTGACTAATAAATACTAATATAGAATAACAGACTTAAATATTTTCAATATCGTCGTGCTGGTGAAACTAAAAAGCAGTTGCCATACTTATCCATGCTACCTACATATAAAATATTAAGTATGTTACATACTAAAACTTATTAATTGGTACTGACACAAATGCATAACTATTTTTAAGGTTTCTATTGGTAATAACTATGACTGTAACTTAATAAACAAAAATACAATATTTTTAACTGGTTGAAATAGATAATGAAAGTTTAACGGAAGTCGTCATCGTTGAATTTAAAAAGGAAAAATATTTTGTACAGATACTTAAAACGAGCCATAAGTGGTGTTTCTCTAGCAATATTTTAGTTTCAAACTATACGGAGATAAACTAGGAGCGAAATAGGGATAAAAATCAATGCAAAAATATTGCATCGTCGAAGTTAAAGCTATGAAACTATTTGTCTGATGAGGGACACATAAATATTCACCACAGTTATATGCAGTGTATTTGAATACACCTCGCGGACAATTCTCCTATTCCACGCAATCGCAGGTAACAGTTAGTTGTATAATGTAATATGAACTGTATTAAATAGAAATAAAGTTCAAATTGGCTGTATATTACATTTACATGTTCTCATGGCAAAAATAAAAGGGCTGTTTTTAGGGTTTTACCGACCACAAAAACCAGCCTTAACTACAACAGACATTTTAAATAATTGCCCAAATTGGTTCAGGCGTTGTTGATTAAAGAGTTTGCAGGGCAGTGTTGGATTTTAGGTCACCGACGCCCATATACATTGGCAATGCCAGTGGTATCGCCACGCGCTGCTTACCGTGAGACATTGGGTGATAAGTCTCGTTTACCCAGTAAATACGCTGCCTACGTTGCCCTTCAAACCGGAACACATCAGTGTTTTCACACTACTGGTTCGCGGCAGAAATAGGCACCGCGGTGGTACCCACCCAGACGGTCGACGTTTACGTTGACTTAATGTCAGCTTGTAGGCGAGTTTGATTGTATTTTTGATGACTATCTAATATTTAGGTAATGATAGAAAATGATGCAAGCAGGAAGGGGTTAAAACAAAAATTTATCTATCGATGTTTTTGTACTTATAAAATCGATGTTTCGATAACATCGATGAATATCGATCATCCCTACATTAGTGGTGGTGCTTTTTACTATGTCACTCGAGTAAACGGCGTACTATCTTGCCAACTTGAGTAGGTTTTTTAGTTCGAGCTTGGTTTTATAGAACGTTTTCCTTGTTACGGTTGAATAGTATTTGAATTAAAGGGGTCGTTTAATTCGCATATATGAAGCAATTCGTGTTTGTAATTCGCTTTATTAAGGCTCCAACGATTGTATAACATATTAATTATACTATAGTTAACTAGCTGTTGATCGCGACTTTACCCGCGTGATAATTTTCTATTGTTTACGCCCCCAAAATCTCGTCTGGGGTGGAAATTTCGTTAAACCCGTTCTTAGCTGATCCCTACTTGGCAAAGAAATATTCATACCAAATTTCAAGTCATTCGGCTTATAGCTTCAGAAATATCGTGATTAGTGAGTTCATAAGCTGGATCTCATTATAATATTTTCGGACGATTAACAATATTATCTAATCCGAAACTAAGCAAAGTTTGTACTATGCAAACTAGATGACTGATAAATACATAGACTTAAGTCGTCTTTTGTAAATAAATACATTTTATAGAGATACAAAAAGACACGAGAAAAACAATATGTTCATTTACATTTTTTTTTCCGAGGTGGGAATCGAACCCACACCCTCTGTGCTTAACGGTCATGGTCCTAAACAAGCTAAGCGGGTCGTGAAACATATACGGACGATAGAAAACAGAAACGCCGTAATTGAAAAAATTTAAATTGTTTATCGGAGCCGAAAAACGATTCAGAAAATAAATATTGTGATCATAACTATTATCATATTTTAATTCAGTATAAATAAATGAGTATAACAAAGAAAATAAGTTTTATTATAAACAAACTTTATTTTTTTAATTGTTTTTCGGCTCTGGTGACAACTCTCATTTTTGTCACTTACGACGTTTCTGTTTTCTTCTATGGATATATAGATGGCCTCAGGGCTAGAAACGAGTACATTTCTAAGCTATATAGCATATTTATGTATTGAAGAAGCCCGTCAAGTGCATTTCACTCAGGAATCTTACAAGTTATCTCTTCGTTGTAGTCGTGTATAGCAGTTTCCTCCGATGTAATGGTAAAATTATGCGTTTTTGTCACAATTCTTTTTATAAGGGACCGTCTGGGATAGTACTGTGACAACACTACTGTTTTCCGGTTTGAAGGGCACCGCAGCCAATGTATTTACTGGGTAAACGAGACTTAACATTCTATGGCAGATTAAGTTGGTATAATTATGTCTGTATAACTTAGTCTGCCCGTGATCATGGATGCTGGACAAAACCGAAACGTCGGGAATATATATATATATATATATATAAATATATATATATATATATATATACATAAATATATATATATATATATATATATATATATATAAATAAACGCGAAAAATCCGTAAATTAGTGGATTTGATATGTATAATAATCGCGTAAATAAAAGAAATAATTATGTACAAACAAATAAAATTAAATTTGCACAAATTTTATTGACATTCCTATTCATATTTTATTGACCAGACCATTATACTATAACATTGAACTGCAACGAACAATGCTTATACGATATTTACATCCATTGGTATACTCTTGTAATGTCACGAACGTGGAAAAATTCTACAAGGACATTGGAAGAAATACATACAGTCTATCAAAAAGACAATTGAAACAAACAAAGAAATGTATTTCTTGTTTAAGGGATCGAACATAATAATATAAATTAATTTATTACATTACGTGTTTTTTCTCCCTACAAATAATTTTCTTTACTTTGTTTTTTATCCTGTAATCCAGTAATCAAAACATTCCAATAATCCGGCGCCCTATGGATTTTAAAAGTAGTAGTGGTTGGCTGTATAAAAAAGAACAACTCGAGTTCCACCTTGCCGTTACTTTTATTTATTTAAAATAGATAAAGAATAAGATAAGAACCCGTCCGCTTGAATAAATTAACTCTTATTATACCTACGTTATTTACCGAAAGAAATTAAGCACATGTTTTCCCATTTATTTATTTGTTTGTTTTTCATTCATAACAAACAAAGTTTATACTTATCATTATCACATTTTTCTTGATTATTAAATGTTTTAAAATAATAAAATACTAATTTGCAAAAATCATTGACGACATCAAATGACTATAGGTATAATTTTTCTGTATTACGTCACACGAATAGTAAAAAGGAGTTTTACTCGAAAAGTAACAATAAATATCAAATTCCCATTATAAATCACTTTATATAATTTGCAATCAACGATAAAAAAATAAACTTTCCCATTAACACTATAACTGCGCGATCAATTGTTATCTATATTTCACTAGATTCGAGAACGCCTTAAAATCTTGATGCTGGCCAGTAAACGGTTGATATCGAGCGCACAAAACAACATCACGAGTTTACAGCAGACATATTGAATTTGGTGTATATCTTGTGGACATTTATACGAAAGGGGCCGTGGCAGGTTGGCGTAGAACTGCAATAGAATATACTTTAGCCACGTACTTTCGAGCGCGCGTTCGCTCGTGGAATGATTTCATATTGGTCGGCTGCGGAGGGGTCGGTGGCCGGAGGCGGGGGCCGCGCGGCGGACGCCCGTGTGCGCGATCCCAGCGAACAACAGTCTCGTTCGTCGTACGTCCTTAGAGAGCCGAGCTATACGTCACAGGAATAAAAGAGCACACCACAAGCGGCCGAAATGCACTAGTTCAACACCGTGCTTACGTTAACGGCGATTAGATATTTCTTTAAAAAATATAGTATTAAGATCGAAAAGGTCAGTGCAAGTTTATAAGAATTTGGCGATATCGATTTTGTTCATCCAATCGAATTTCGTACTATGCAAACCATTAGCCATAATGGCGTCTATGCTGCGACGGTTGAACAGTAAAGTGGTCCCACGTTCGTTGTGAATAAAGTGCCGCATTATGGATAGACTCTGTGTTCCATTTACTTACGTTAATATTGTTTCAAAAACATTGGCGACTTCGCATTTTATATACATTAATTTTGACTATGTTGAAACAGTTGCGTAATAATTTCAAACATTGCTCCAAGTTGCAAATTAGGTTCGCCAAAAGTCATGGCAGCGGGGATTAATTTTTTTTTTGTTTAATTTATTAGCTTACGGAAGCGGATCGGAAAGGATTTATATCCGTATACTAAAATGATTCGAATTAAAAGGTACGTGACAATGAATTAGTACACCTACAGTAGTTACACTTATATCATTTTGTCTACCTAAAAAGAAATTACGTAATCGGGCATGGTATATTTTATATAAATACTATTGTATCACTAAAAACGATAAAAATGCATGTAAGATACAAAAGATATAGCCAGCCATGTTGGATTTATATATGGCTTTATACTCGAACAACAAATGCATCTGCGGAACCAAGAATGGAAGGGCGCTGTCTGTCACGACGCCATTTTGTTGAGATGGTTCATTTCTATCGGAACGTTACGGGACAAAGGAGGCGCATTGAAAACGTGGCGCTGTATGGCTTAAATTCAAATACGAAGTGGGATTATTTAAGAAATTTTAGAAGTGCAGTGAATATCGTTAGAAGCGTTATTACTTTAAAAATCAAAGGTTTAACAAGCATTAATTAAATATCCCTGTGGCGATATTATCAGTTTGATCATTTCGCAATTGCAATATGGCGCCCGCTATTCAGTTTTTAGCTGTTAGCAATTTATTTCATTGAAGCAATTGCCGCAATACAAGTGTTAATGTTTAAATTTAGTTACAAGATTTAATAAACCAGGTATTTATTGAAACAGATCAAAGTAGTTTGTTTTTCTTAGCTTATAAAATACCACGTGTAATATGCATTATACAATGTCATCACGATATGAATGCATCAACTATTTTTATTACGATTTTTTTTCGTTTACGTTTACTATGTTCGTTGAGTGTAAGCACTGTCTTTTAAATTCAATTCATCTTATCAAAATATAAAACGTATATTTAACTGAGTACACTACGAGAGTAACGCCTTTTAAATAATTATTTCCGTATTATTATTCAATGCGTATAATATTTACTTATACCTACCTATCTTTTTGCTATTGTTTAATATTCAGAAAACGCTTTAGCTACTACGCTATTATAAAAACAATAATATAAAGGAGCAGAGAGCAAGTGTAAAGGCTATAGAAGGTACAGTCGTCATCCGTTGGCGTATTCAAGATACTTAAAGATCGATCTCTATCTTATACATCGCGTGTTCAACAACTTGTTTTATTTATATTATTATTTTTATTATTTGGTAAAGAATTTTTGTAAACTTTACTTCTCCAGTAGCGACTCTTTAGGTATCCTTTCTGCGTCTTTGACTAAATTAGATAAATAATGAGCTAATAATGCGGACATGTAATTTTATTGTTTTAAGACAATGGCTATCTGTTTATTTATTTATTAAATTTTAATTTTTTAATGAGAGTTAATTAGTGA
Organism: Lamproptera curius; assembly: GCA_029286875.1. NCBI lineage: Eukaryota > Metazoa > Arthropoda > Insecta > Lepidoptera > Papilionidae > Lamproptera > Lamproptera curius. The sequence goes on along the minus strand of JAGSMT010000179.1, from coordinate 447,609 downwards.
ACTCTATAGGAATTAAAAAAAATATGAGGAATTTTTGGTTACAAACCTTTGATTGAACAATAGACAGACTATTGTAATTTTCGTTAAATGTAAAATTTTATCATAATTATTTAATTTATTATTAATTTCAATGAAGTTTCACTGTTTTGCTTGTTTATTGTAAAAGTTTACTATTTCGTCGTTTAAATAGATAAATGTCAGAATTCAAGATGTAAACTTTCTACAAGAAAAGCATTTAAAGTTTTTTAAATTGTTAACATTAGGCTCTTTTTAGCAATAATCTGCTTTTTAGAAAATTTTTAAAAATAATTTTTTCTATTAAATCGACGATTGTTAATAAGATTTTTATTCGGAACTGTATATGAGTACTTTGGAAGCAGTATACTTAATTTAGTTCGATAGAGAATGCCGTTTTTAACGAATATAATTTTTATCTGATAACGTTTTAGCAGTTCTTCCACGAGTCTGCCTGTTATTTTTAGATTTTTAAAATGGATTTAATATTTAAAGTATACTATGTAACCTCAAGATATACAGCTTTATGGTTCTGTATTTTAGGAGTATATTTACAACAAAGAATCTATAATATTACTATAGATTAGGCTAGTAAAAGCTTTTATTTGAAGATTAGGAAGATAGCAATCAAGTAATGGCAATATTTAATGTAAAGTAGATATTTTTTAAAATATTTTTTTCACCGCCCAAAGGTGGTGGACTGGGCGAGAATGCCATCGGCATTGAGCCGCCTTTGAACACATTTTTTATACCAAAAAGTTTAATAATTTAATGAGAAGTGTAATGCTTCTACATTTAATATCTTTGGTGTATCAAAAAGATTTGAAGTTTCTCGTGACTTCAAACGTATGATGGTAATAAAGGAATTACGTCCTAAAATTTTGAGCCTTTATTGGAAAAATAAAAACATTATTATGAAATATATTATATGTGCCTGATTAAGTAATACTGCTATTAAGTAATAATACTGTTTGGTTACAATCTAATACTTTTATGTTATGGATGGCGTGTTTTTATATACACATTATTTTATTATTGCGCATTCCGCAAAATGTAGCTTTTCAGTAATAAGCATTCAAAACGTTAGTATCCTAGTATTATATGTCCTAAGTCCCTAGTATTACAGACATCGGATCGTTTCATACTTTCTTCGGCTTTGCATTCGGTTATGCAACTTTCCCGTTAAACTAGATAATAGAAAGCACGAATTGAAGAAATACGTCGCATGGACTAGGAAAGATGGATTTTATTTTTTTAACCACTAAAAGAAATTTAATGGCAGATATACTCATAAAACCTGTAAACAGCAAAGCGGCCAAATGGTGGCCTGCGGGCCTAGTCCGGTCCGCGGTTGAGTTTTGTCTGGCCCATAAAGCATTGCATATATTATTATTAAAACACGAGCAATAATTTTTGTCTTGGTTTTTCTCGTAACATAATTGGCTCATAAAAACATTTGATATTGTTGTAAATTTAAAAGACTGTTTGGACGGCGGTCGAATTTTTATCTGTAATGTGGTCCGACTATCAAAATATTTGCCCACACCTGCTGTATAACGTGCTTGGTGCTAATTAACAGCTGACTTTAATAGATTTGAGTCATTCCGTATGCGTCGCCTAAATATAACGCCACGCGTTTGTGATTTTGGATAATGTGGAAGGGAACAAACTACACGGTAAATGATTAGCATGAAACCCTGTGATGGAACTAAAGCGAAGATTTTGTAGATGAGTAAAACATATTTGGCGATAGAAAGCAGATCATTGCGGTTGCAGTCCACGAAACTGTCGGAATAATTTTGTGGCTTTTGTTCATTTGTGCAGTTTTTTCATTAACATATTTTTTAATTATATGCAAAATAAGCAGATACAAATTGTATGGACTGTTGTAACTTAATTCCAGCACTCAAGATGGAGGACTACGACCAGAAGTTCGAGGAGATGAAGAAATACATCCCTTTCCTGGAGAGCATGATCAAAAGACTGGAAAACAATAGGTCGGAGAATCCTAGACAGGCACAGCTTGCAAAGATCCGCTCGTTAAGGGATCTTTTATTGGATAAAAAGAAAAGGTTATAAATTTATTCGCACGCGTATCTGTGTTAATGTGTTTCGTAAACGTTATATACCCCCTTTTATTCTTCTCCAACAGCACGTTTTGGGATTTTTTTTCTCCCTTTTGCTAAAATAATACAATATAAAATTGTTTGGGATATCTGTCTAAAATATTTTTTGAACAAATTTGCAGTTTGCAAATAAAGAGCTTTACCAAGCCAAATATAGAGCCTCTTATGTGCAGTATAGAATATCTTAGCTAATTGTTTCCGTATTGTTTGTTGGATTAAAGACATTTTTTATTAAACAGAACTAAATATTTTTTTGCAGAATGAAAATGGAAAACTTGTTAAAATGTGAACAAGTTTTGGTAAATTTGTACGCGAAAGTTGAACAGGTTTGTAGCATAGAATATTGTTATGATTTAATTAAAAAAAAGACACCGTTTCAATAAAATATATTAAATACCGATTATACATACTGGGTTTAATTTCTTTTTAGAGGGATGGTTTTGGGAGCATACAGAGTGACTTGGATACAAAAGTGGAAACAGAAAATGCAGAATTGAACTTTGTTCGTAGTAAGCTCAAAAACATATCATCGCATTTGAGAAATGAAGAAACATTACCAGAAATTGCAAGAGCAAGCAATACGGAAGAAACCTGCACAGCTGGTAGTAAAGAACCGGCACTATTTCAAAGGCGACCGATAAGGTTTCCTTCAACTTCACCTGCGCCGTCTCCTAAAAGTAATAAAAGTTCACCAGTTTCATCAGACAATAGAAATTACACACGCGTCTTAAAGTCACCGGACTGTACCACAAATTGGCCTCAAGATATACCGACAGAAAAACAATTGTATAGCAGAAGATCCCCGCGACGAACTCCGAGGAAGTCGCCACAAAAAAATATATCGCCCAATCATAAAAAAGATAAGAAAAATTCTATAAATGACAGTGACATGTCAAAAGAACTAAAAGATCTAAATATTACTCTCAAAGTTCCTCAAGAAACTTTAGATTCACTCAACACAAAAGACATTCTTAGCAGGATAATTAATTGCAGCGATAGCGACGTAGATATAGACACATTACGGGGTCTTAGAACGCAAATTCTATCCGAGTTAAAACAAACCGGTGCGAAAGATGATATTTCTGATTTAATATTAAAGTCATACAAACATAAAAAAAAATCTAAAAGAAAGAAAGAGGACATCGAAGAAGGCGAACTCTCTGACAGTGAAAGTGAAATTATTGAAAGCATTTATGGTAACTTAGTCATTATGGATAATGAGCAAAGTAATAAAAATATTACTCAAAAGGTAGACAAAATGGACCAAGAGTCAAGAAAGATTCAAATTTGCCTTGTGATCAATTCGGAAAACGATGCTCAAAATGAAAAAGAACAATCTATCGCGGCAGTTGAAAAAAAATCTGCTGTTGCCGAGTCCGATATTGAATCGTTAAATGATAGCAGGAAATTTAATCAAAGCGATGACATTAAAGATAATAATACCTCTAGCAAATTAGGCAAAGATGCCATTGGAGAAATAACTGTGTTGAAAAGTCATACAAATATTGAAGGTACAGAAATAACACCCAAAGATTCCACTTGTGAATCATCAGAAATTTCTGAAAAGACACAAAGACAAGACGTAAATGTTGATTTAGCTACTTCCGAGCCTTATAAGCCTAATTTCTACAAGCCGTTTAACAACACAGATAATAACGAGAAAATATCAAACAGTGATAAAATCATTAATGAAAATAAAGTAATAACCGTTGAATCCAAAGATGACTTACCGCATCTAGAAGTTAAAATACCGTTATTGGATTTGGAAAGTTCAGCTAAAAAAGAAGAAGTCCACGAAATTGACATATTAAAAGCTTTGAAGCAAGAGATTTTGAGTGAAAAAATATCAGACCTCGCTGAATCTGAGACCATAACACCGCTATTGCATCAACCAAAAGTAACTAAAGTGGCTGACAGGCATGGATTAATTACAAAGAAACGAATTTCTATTGAAAAGTATAAAGAAAAAACTATAACTTCGTCAAAACCGTTTTTCTATACTGATGGTCTTAATAGTAACCCATCAAAAGATGAACTTTTAAGAAAACAAAGTATAAAACTGACTGAAAAGGAATGTGAGCGATTTAATTTATCACACAAGTTATTGTTTGACGAGAGCTCTGAAGAGGAAGAAACGGAAAAAAGCAATACAAATATTGATATTTATGCGGATCTAGCGCCAAAATCTCCGGATCATGACGATTTTGCAGATACGGGAATAAAACCCCCTGTAATAATTCCTGTAGATCCAATCAAGACAACAGTAGTTACTTCAAAATCTGATGTTGACATGAGGTTTCACTCAACTGCAATTACATCAAATCCCGTTTCTCTTAAACCGGCACCAAAAACGGGGCCGACATCTATGAATACTAACAATAAACTGGACATCTGTAAAAATGAAATCGATGCCAGTCAGAATGATAAACGGTTACCTTCATTTGATCCACGTGTTAGAAGAGATTATAACCAGAGTAATTCAGATAACTTAGTTAAAGGGCCCTTAGAATGTCCTTCAAGACTTATTAATTTTGCGTCTAATATGAATCCGACCAGAATGCAAAACCCAAATATTATTCCAAGTATGACAACCAATCCAAACATAAATCGTAATCTTCATAATATGACACCGTCACTGCAGACTTTGGAAAATGATGACTGCTCAAAACAAAACCATGTATATTCACCTATATTTTCATCTTCCGAATACGAGGCCAATAATATGGTAAACAAAAGTGGACATAGTGCTGAAACATTTTCTTTCCCACTTAATCCTTTCGAAAATATTCGTAATGATTTAATTCCTAATAATGACTTTCACAATCCCAATAATATATATGCTGAGAATAATCCAGCTATGTTTAGTCGATCGGAATGTCCTCCAACACCAATTCATCCCTTTGGAATGTCAGACTGCCAACCGCCTCAGCCACGGTTAAAGATACCGTTGTTAGAAACGCCAATGACGCCATAAATTCATTTGGAAGGTGTGATGGACCTTTGACTCCCGTTCACCCATTTGGTAGAGGAGATTGTCCACCTACTCCTAATCATCCCTTTGGCAGGCGGACAGAAATGCTCATGACACCAAATCATCCCTTTGGAAGAACTGATTTTAGTCAGACGCAAATGGCATCGCCAGTACCAACAAGATATAATAATTTCATTGATCATAATAACAGAAATAGAAATTCAGATTACGATAATTATTCAAATTATAACGAGGAAAACGACTATACCGATAAAAACCCTTGTTATAACCCCCGCAATTATGAATATGACCAAGCACAAAGGAATTTTCCTGATCCTTATAGGCATTATAGTGGACAAAAAAATAGCAGTAATAGTAACTCTTATGATCAACGCGACCCCCGTTTTAGCGACACTTGCCGGCGTGAAACTAGTATAGGACGCTCAAGACCTACAAATTACAAAAATACCCACAAAGGCTATAGAGCCAGGGAATATAGTTACGAAAAAGATAGTTCTAAAAACTTTAGTGACGGTAATTATTTAAGAAGCAAATTTAAACTTGATAACAGAAAGAGTTTCAACAAACCAGATAAAAAAAACGTAGAAGAAGACTTCACATCCGATAAAGTTATGTCTGTTGAATCACACGCAGGGCGCTCATTTTTTATAGATACGAGCGTAAGCACAAGTTTTCAAGGGAAACTTGAAAACCAAAATGTATCAAGTTTTGACGCAAGAAGGAGACGGGCTTCAAGTGTTGGTAGGTCCTTCATTGGGGAAGAAAAATTTAAAAGCGATGAAATGGATACAAAATACAATAAACACTCATTGAATACGAAGAACACTGACCGCTTCAGACGAGCTTGTAGTGTGGGCAAAGATGAGTAGAAACCAACGATAAAAAGAATTTTAAAGACATTAAAGAGGAATTAAAGTCTTATAAACACAAAAATGATGAAAGGTTTAATAAAAGCAAAAATGTTTCATGTAATAATAATGCCAGTATAGATGCAAGAAAAAAAAATTATGAACGTGATCCGCGCTTATCTAGACGCGATGAATATGACTTGCAGCGAGAAAAAAATAAGAGACAAACTAAAACAATTCCGCATAAAGGGTATTATCGCGATCCAAGATGTCGCAAAGATGAATATCGGTATCATAAAAATAGTCCCCATAGTGATACAAGAAGTAATTCCCGTGAAGATAAGAAACATGGTATAGTATATTCGTCTGATAACATTGCTAAAGGTGTGATTTTAGGCTCTGGATACGGTGTCAAAAATTACAAAATACCTAAAATAAAAAGAAATATAGAAGAAAGTAATCTTGTAGATTCCAAAGAAAAACTTAAAAACTCTAAGGATAAAGCAGCTGTTGACTATTGCAGTAAAAAAATTGAACCTATGAATGAAATAATTAGCGACTCGCAACAGGAACATGAAGCAGCAAAAGACGTTGGACAAAAAAAAGAGAGACATTCAACAAGATGGAACAAGACTGAAACAAATGATCCTATTTCGAAAGAAATGTCTGAAACACTCAATAAAGTTGAAAATAGTGACCCAGATAACTCTATTGTTTCGGATAACATTGAGAAACGAATAACAAGATCTTCCAAAAAAAATGCTAGCCAAGTATTGGAGATAAAATGTGAAAGCCCGAAAAGAAAATCTAATAAATTGAAAAAGTCTGATTCACAAGGCTCTAATGAAGATATTGTCGAATCAATAAACGTAACTTCTAAAGATGAAAGCTCTACAAATATAGTTATAATGGAAAAGGATGTTGCTGAAGCTAAAAATGTGAATGAGAATATAATTGATTGCATTCGCAGTAACGAAGACGCAAATAATGGCGTAAGCACTTTACAATCAGAAACTAGCTCTCGAAGGAATGATAAGCAAATAGATTGTAATATTTATGAGAAAGTTAAAACTGCGGAGTCTGAAACTTCAGAAATTGCTGTTTCAAATTCAGAAAACAACGATGTCGCAGATCAGAATAATTGTTTTGGGCCCGAACTTGAAATGTTTTCTGATAACGTGGCAGTAGATCCTGTTATTGAAAATATTAATGCATTAATTGCTGACCTTGATGATGACCTAGAAACATCAAAGAATGACGGCTCAAAAAATCAATTTACCAAGGAAATATCTCTTGAAAATATGCTTGATAACATTACTTGTACTGAAAACAAATCTCCTAAAGATGCCACGGATGAAAAAGAAGAATGTGGTAATATCAATGAATTGTGCACAGATTCTGAAATAACCAAAATATCAGTTCAGTTAATGAATCCAAGTCTTTAGAAGAAAACAACGAAATTTTGAACAATACTTTAGAATTTGAAAATAAGCCCCCTACAATAAATAATGCAGAAATTGAAAGTGTAAATAATAGTGAAGTTTCGACAACAGAAGAAGTAAATTGTAATAAAACAGAAAAAACAACTGAAAAATGTAACACTGTTGAAAAAATGCAGCCACCACTAAACGAAAATGTAGAATCTTGTTCGACCCCTGACAGCACCATAGACGTTAATGAAAATAATCATGAACAGATTGTTCGAGAAGGAGTACCAGATAGTACTAATGAGCTAAGTTGCGAGATGAGTTCAGATATAACTTCAACGCACCCTTGCGGAAAGGATAGCTCGGAAGCTAACACGTCTAGCATTGAACCTTTACAACAAAGTGATTCCATCAGTAACTTGTTGTCTATTTTAAAAGATAAATCAAAAATAAAAGAATTGCTTACTATGTTAAAAGATCAGTCGAGCGAAAATGATAAGTTGAAGAAGAAGTTAGAAAAATTGAGTGAGATAGTTTCGGATGATGAAGACTTTCCTCCTTTAAAACCTAACGTTTCAGATGATCACAGCAAGTTAAATGACATAAGAAATACCGAACTACCTGACCAAAAACCAAAGAAAGATAATTGTGAAGAAGGATTGCAAAAAACAGAAACCGTAAACATCGATAGCCATGACAACGAAAAGATTTTTGAAAATCCGAGTAATGACTAACGAGCAAAATAACCAAAGAGATGAAGAAATAGAAGATGATAACCATTTGGATAAGATTGTAGCAGAGAATGAGAACAATGTCGTATCATACACACAAAATGATTTATCTAATGACCAGACAACGCATGTGAATAAAAAGAGTGTAAAGAACCAAAAATCAACTAAAAGGGGAAAAGCTATCAAAAATAGTTTACTTGATGAAAAACCCGAAACTTTAATGGAGTGTCCTAGCATGGAAAAAGGGTCTTCAAAAAAACCTTCTAGGGAATTGAAACAGCTGCAAGAAGATATAAAAGAGATGTTTATGCACGATAACATGTTCAATGCTACTGGTATAAGAATGTGCCGTTTAGCTAAATTAGTTGAGGGCAAGCGTTCAATTGATAAAGATGATAAAAATAAAATTGAAGAACGTTCGACATCACTTATCGAGAAGGCTAAAAATGACCTTGAGGAGACAACTTCTAAAGGGAAAAATACGCAAAAGAAAAGGCAACCAGCAAAATCAAAGTTAGCTGTGATTAATTATAATGAAACATTTTTAAATCAAATCAAACCTTTAAATATAAGGCCTGGGCCGAAGTCTAAAACAAAATTGATCGAAAAGTTAGATGATTGCGACCCATACGTTTTTGAGGCTGATTCATATATTGAATCAAACCAACAGAATGACACAGTTAACAAATATCGAAGTGGTTCAGAGTCAGAATGTGAGTCTCTAGCATCATCAAAAAGCTATGGAAGCAATGATGTCCTAGCGGACCTGAAGAAAAAAACAAAACGTAAGCGGCGTGGGTGGCAAGCTGGGGTTATAAGGCCAAAACAAAGAAAAAAGATGGAAAACAAAAATTTTAATGCTTCAACAAACACGGAAAATACTTTAGAAAATACATTAACGACTACAGATCACTCTAATATTTCTGACATGAATTGTTATACCGATAAATCTTATTGCTTTTCAAAGAATCTTAAAGACTATGCGTGCCGGTTATGTACTTTTAATGGTCACAACATTGTTCGTCATCATAGAAAGCAACACCCACATTCTGAAGTTCCCATGTCGCGTATAAGCTCAAATGTCGCGGAGGATGCTATACAGCACTGTGAAAAACAATTTTTAGCATCACTGAAAGTGCCCTTCAACAAATATGTTTGTAGATTCTGTTTTAGAGAATTTGCAAGAAAGAAGTTTACGTTGGAAGCATTCTTTTGGCACGTTGTGAGTGAGCATACTGGAGAGTATAAACAAACTTGTACAGAGTGTATAGGAGTAGATTGTGAGTTTCGCTTTGATATCCCGCCACCTCCTAAAGAATCGAAAGATCATCTTATTGGTTATATTTGTGAAAAATGTAATTTCACCCAAGTATCACTTGAAAACTTAAAGGCTCACGTTACAAAACGTCATGACGATGACCCAACGGTTGTGTATACAATTAATTTATCTGCTACGGTGAAAAGAATGCCAGTGAAGAAAACACCAAACACTTCAACAGCGGAATCAGAACCTCGCGTTTTGAGAAGCAAACGTTTTAGTAGAAATGCTGTAGAGAGCAGTGAAGAACCAAATAATTCATATGTAAATATACTAGGTTGCAACAACAAAAGCAAATCAGATTCTCTACAAAGTTTGTATGTCGAAGAATCAAATATTGACCACAGAAAAATACAATCTCAAATTTCTTTTGAAAAAGACGATACCAGTGACGAGATATCTGAACTATTAGATTCAGCAGATATAAAAGTTGAGCTTGAAGAAAAATGTAACCAAAATATGCCGAAAACCGAGTCGTCCCCGCATGATGCTAAACCTGGTACAAATTCTATTGAAGACACTGGTGAAAACGATACGAACACGGAATTGAATTGTCAACCTCCATCAGATGATGTTTTAGATTACCCACATTTTAAAATAAACCTAACGGAAGCTGGCACTAAAGAATATGTCTGTTGTATAAACGGTACAGACAATCATTACAAGACAGCATTATTAATATCATTTAAAAAACATGTGCAGTTAAAACACACAGAGAAGTGGGACGGATTTTGTTTCTTGTGCAAGTTAATTGTAACAACACAAGGGAATCATTTGTTTAAAGACTGCCTACAGCATTTTCTAGATCAACATATTGACAGTTTTCCCATAATGGAGAAAAAGGATAATCAAATTGATGATGAAGACAGCAATTTCTCATCTAAGAATTACTTGAATGTCAGACCATTGTCTGAACTCATTTCTCGAACAGACGTTCATACGGAGCAATCATCATTGCCTGTTATAGAGAGTGTTGTAAGTCTTGGCGCTTCGACGAGCTATGAAAATGTTGTAGGAAGTTATTCAAAGGAAAAAACTAAACAAGTCACGTTGAAATATGAAGAAGCGCAAGCTAATGTAATGGCAAAAAAAAACAACATTGTTCTTGAAATTATGATGAATCGTGATAAGATAGTTCATATTTTTAAATGCGCGGGTCGTTTCTGTAGTTATACGACGGACAATGCTGAAGACGCATTGCGGCACGCTGTCGCCCATGACAGGATTGGTGGAGAAGGGTCCTTAGACTGTGCTTATTGCGACTTTGATTCCTCTAAGAATGCTGTAGACTTAGTGACGCATGTTTTCAAAGTTCATGGCAGCTGTCCATACGTCTGTGGCCGTTGCTTCTACAGGGCTGCTGCCAGCCAATTAGTTCGTGCACACGAGTTAAGAAAACATCCTAAAGATCACAGTCTTGTCTATCGAAGTACAGTTACGGCACGGTCGAATATCACCAACGACATTTTGCCGCGTGAAATTGCTGTACCCTCATACGAATGCAATCAAGGTAAAGTTTATTTTATTTAAATTGAACTACGTAACTCGTTGCCCTGAGACATGTGGTGTTGTGATTTATGATACCCTGCATCGTAGGTAGTTTAATTAAAATTGCTCATAACAAAGTTTTATGACCATGGTACCGTTACTTTTTGCCTTACTTCCCATTTGTGGTATAAACAAGTGGTAAGGTACTTTTCTATTCGGATATACAAAACGGAGACCTAACCACATTTAAGAATATCTTTAATATATCTTTAAAAAATTAAGACCTGTGGCAAATTTGGGCACGATATCTTTTTAGTACACAAATTTGATAACAACTATTTTATGCAGTAAACAGCTATTGTTAAAACATTTTTTAAATGATTGTGGTATTTAGTATTACTAGAAAACGTTAACTATCTTCACAATTTAGTGTTATTAAATTACAAATCGGAGCATTTGGGTTCGAGTCCTTCGGGGAAACTACTCAGGCTTTTCCGATTACTTTTGTTGAAGTCATATGCCCATACGGCTTCAAACGCTCGGATTATACGATTTTAAAAATATTTCCATATGTTGAATTTGCGTTTCAATGTTTGGTTGTAAATGCCGTCAATTTTTCGATTTTATATACCTTTTGAACGCAGTCTACCATTTGGGTTGTGAAGGTGCTAGAAGGTTAGATATTATCTTGGTGATACTTACATAAAGCTTACACTAAAATACTTATTGTTTATTAAAATTTTTAACTATTATATTTTGATTTTGCAGATTTAAATAATGGAGGATGCCAGTTTAAAACCTACACTTCTGGAAAATTTAGCGAACACTTGCAAACGCGACATTCCAAGGATGGCAATTTTTCCTGCTTCGTACGTATAAATATCCATTTTATAAAACTTAATAGATTACTCCAGTATTTAATCTCTTAATGTGAAGGTACATATTGAAGTCGGTTTCAGCTTTGTCCAGTTCTAGTTCCAAGAAGCATGGAATTGATACAGCATCTCAAAGGTCACGGGTTCAAAGTGTATCAATGCACATGGTGCATTTACGGTGCAGAAAATGAAACTGAGTTTTTGGCTCACGCCTCTGAAGTCCATCCCAATAAACTACCACAGGCTTATTTAAGAATAATTACTAACAAGGTAAGTCTAAAACTTTCCTATCTACCTATCTTTCACCTCGAAATACATTAATGTATATGTAACTCTTGTTTGCAGGAAGGGACCACTGGCTTCAGAGTGCTTCCTTTAGCTCACTTAAACAATTCGAAAATAGCAACAATAGACGTTGTTCCAAACAGTGTTAAAGGTAACCCTGAAAGAGAAGCCGAGAGGTCTATAGATTTAGAAAAGTTAATTGGGCAAACAGCACAAATGATAGAAAACATAATTACAAATCAGAGTGAGCCCAATAACGAAGATGCAATAAATGATGACGGCGGTGATGTGTTCTTCGACTCTGAGGCCATTGATCGAAGCCAAGAGGAGCCATTAGTATTGGGCTTAAAATCTTCTTTTAGAAATAAACCAGATCAAGATCTGGCATCGATTACTGCTATCCCACCGAAGGAATCTCCCAAATTGATAAACACTTCAGCAGAGAGTGACCTTCACAATCAACTGACAAGTGTAAAAACCGAACCCGAACCAGCAACGAGTGAAAACATACAATCCGACGTCATTTACTGTTTAGACAGCGATGACGAGGCTCCAAATGAGAATGTAATCGACCTCTCCGGTGAGGAATCAGCGCACCCCTCAGGTGGCAGTGGCCAACCTAAACGCGTACCGATAACACTTTTATACAAATGCAGCTTGTGCGTCACCACCACTATACTAAGAAATTCGGCAGGCTTTAAGCGGCACGTGACTTCTTCACATGCGCAGAGTGCCAACAAGATCCCATGCGCCCATTGCTCCTTCGTGGGCGACAGGGACACCGTCGCCAAACACTACGAAACCGATCACAGTGCGTGCGAAGAGCAGCTGCTGCGCTATGTTTGTGGTGTTTGCAGCAACAAGTACGTTACGTTCGCATTTGTTAAGAAACACTTGAAGAAGGACCACAATGTAGCAAAGCTCGCGGTGACATCGAAGCAAGTAAAAAACGGCGAATATCATTACGTGGTTAGTGCTACGGGTAAGTGCAAGGTTTCTGTCAAGCGAAAGCTGTCTAATGATAAAAACGAAAGCGTCCAACCTTCCAAGAAAATGAAAAAATTCGGCCCTAGCGACATTGACAGTTTGCCAATCAACCCTATTCTCGATGAATTGGTTTATTGTGCGCTCTGCGAGTACAACACGAAGGTGAGATTAAATTTGGTGAGACACCTGCAACTGCACGCGGAGCAGCAGCCGGTGCCGCAAGTGGCTCCGGTCAATCCTGTGCCCCATTTGGAAAACAACGAGAAACACTTCGATAAAATGCTGAACCTCGCATCAAGCTCAATAGCATCCCGCTTAGAGAAGACTAGCAAAGCCGAGCAGTCGGTGGTTAATTCGCTAATCCCGCCAGAGGCCGCATCGCGTTATCCCAAATTTGTGCCCGACCGCCAGCGGTATACGTGCGGTGCAAAAGGCTGTTGCTACATCTCCTTGGACGAGGAAATGCTCAAGTATCATTGGGAAACTCTGCACTCGGATACAAAGGAGTTCCACTGCATACATTGTCCGCCGCACCAGCAAATGGACACGTCAAAACCACTGTCGGCCGCTCGGATCATTACACATCTCAAAATGCATGACGTCAACTTGTACGCCTGCTCGATTTGCCACTACCACCATAATCGTCGACATGTAACCGAAACACACGTTGAAGAGTTTCATAACTCTGGTAACGTGTTGGTGGTCAGGGAAGAAGGAGAAACGGTAACCTCCTCACACTTGGCACCGTCATCAGCGGCCACGCCCACCATGGACCTGAAACCGTGGCAATGTGGTCTGTGCCAATTCAAAAGCATGCTACGTCCTGAAGTCGTGGAGCACTGTGCTAAAGTGCACCAATCCAAGATGCAGTACAAATGCACGTACTGCGCATTCAGAACGTCAACTCTAGAGAATATAACGAAACACCAGGGCAAGTCCCACGCCGGCGAGGCCCAGGATACATTCTACTTTTACTACCGCGAAGGATCTATTGCCAATGAGCCCGATGGCACCCCGCGATGGCAGAAGCAGCGGTTGAAGAGTGGAATGGCCGAAACCCAAGTAAAAACTGAGGCAGTCGAAAATAAAGAATCAGAATCCCAGGCATATTGCAGAAAAGAAGCACCTCCACCTATTGCTATCCCTGCCGTGGACCTTAATATAGTGAAAAGGGACCCAGATGCCGAGCCAGCAGAGGAGCGGGCGCAAGATCTTTGCAAAAATTTTAATCCGTACTGTGAACCTAACGGTTTAAAATATAAGTGTCCTTTGTGTGAAATCGTCTGTGAAGAAACTAAGGAAGCTATGCAGTCCCACTTGTACGAAGAATGGCAGTACAGAAAGTAAGTAACACCTTAGTGACCATAACCACTGTATTACTTACAATATTTATAAATATATTTATATGGATTTTCTCTTTTTTTAGATGGGGTTGTGGATTTTGTTCGTATAAAGCGTTCCATGAAATAGGCCTCAAGGAACATATGACTATCGAGCACCGGCAATACCGAGACCCTATAGAGTTGCCTATCGACTCTCACATAGAGTCATGGGTTGCTAAAGCGTTAGATCACCAGTTTATTCTAATTGAAAAGAACAAACAAAATTTGGCAAAGCAAGTCATCGTCAAACCTAGTCAATCAACCTCTCCTTCCACGTCGATCCAAATTAGCTCAGTATGTGCTACCGAAAGCAATGGTAGTTCTAACAGCGATGATCTAGAAAATATGTTTGGCAAATTCGGCTCGCCCGAAAAAATATTTTTTAAGTGTCCTAAATGTAATTTCAAAATTAGAGAAGAAAACGGGATGCGGAATCACTTGGAAATTGAGTTGAATAAAATTAGGTAAGTATCTATTCTATAGTTCAGTGTTTTGAAACTTTGTTTATTACACTCCTTTTATAATAGCTTTGAATGATTACTGTGATGATAATAAGATGTTTCGAACACAGGTGGTGTTGCAGCGCTTGCCCTGAGAAATTTCAGAACTACCATGAGGCTCAGTTCCACTGTAAGAGTGCCCACGCGGGCCAAGCGTCCAGGGCGCTAGAGGCGGCCCGAGATGTGGCTAAACGTGCAGCTTGGATTTCCGCTGTGTTGCAGAGTCAGAAGCTCAGCATGGCCTTGCCATTGAAACCGACAGTTGAGGTGGAAAATCTCGAGGCCCCTGACAATAACCCTGCTCCAGAAAACTCCCTGCTAAAGGTTCGATATGTAGAGAGGGTCCCCACCCCAGAAGTGGAAACTGCAAATTTAAGATCGTCGTTAGACAGCGACGATGACGAAGAGAAGCTAATCATCGATGAGCCATTCAAGCAGGCCGCCGAGAGCAGGCAGTGCCCCTTCTGCGCGATCAAATGCAAAGACAATAAGGTTTTTAAAGAGCACTTGTCTATAAGCCACGGGAATATCAAGCCATACTTTTGCTCTTATTGCGATTTCAACGGGCATAGAAAGACTGTGATAAACCATCTGAACAACAAACACCCGGACAAACCGCCGCAGCCACTTACTAAAGCACAAAGGATCGCGGGACTCCCCATGGTCACGATTCCAACGAAGCCCGTCTCGCCGATAGAAGATGAAGCCAAGCTGATCTGCTTACGCTGCGAAAAGCCGTTCACGGACAACGAGGCGAAGGGGCACCTGCACGAGATGGCCAAGCCGGCGTTCGCAAAGAAGGGCCAAGTGGTGGTGAAGTGCTGCCACTGCCAACGATTGCACCTTAGCATCAAGGACGCGACCGCCCACCACCAGGCCAGCCACCCCAGCGAGAGTCTGAACTACGCCTATTACAAGATACACGGCTCCAAGAGGACCGTGTTGTGCTGCGCGTATTGCGAGCAACAGTTCAAGTTCTGGAATGACCTAAAGGCGCACTGGCAGGCGATACACAGCTCGCTGCCGTTGCAGTTCAACAAGCGCCACTACTCTGTCGCCTCAAACCTTTCTGTGGGTCTGTCCGACGATGACGACGGTGCTGTGAAGAGAAAAAGCGACAGCCCCGTCGAAGGGCCTCCGCCCAAGATGTTAGCCAGGAAGTCTACGACCAAACTGCCATTGCAGGCCGTTGCCAAAAAGTCAACTACCAAGTTGCCATACAAAGTTGAACCAGAGTCTGAATACTGCCATTATGGCTCGAAGCCTCGTCTAGAGGATGTGGACAACATCAAGACTAGCATGACTTTCTGCAATACAGATGTCATGTTCACATTTAAACAACTGAGTGAAGTGGTCAAGATTAACCCTATAGTGGTTGTCGAAGATGTTCAGAAGTGATTTGTTTTGATTTTAATCATGAATTATCTCATTATGTTAAGTGATTATTTTTGCCATTTGATCTCAATGGCTTCCTCAATCTGTGATTATGAAGGCATTCTGTTTAATATTAAAAGGACTGTTTAAGGGCAGAATGCACTTTATATGTTTGGTGAATGTGCGCACCGAACCTCTCTTTTGGTTTTAATTTTTTTATTGTTCTTGTCAATTGCTATAATAAAACTAATATTATTAATTGAACCTCAGTTACTCATTAACGGAGATCATGATATAAAACAGAGAAAAATGTGTGAATAAGCTTAATTAGTGCATAGTTTATGACAAACAAATTGTTGAGTGGCTTGATGTTACTTAAGTAATTTTATATGTTAATGTTGTTTCATGTACATTTTCAGTATTTTGAGGTAATATACATTTAGCAAGTCTAAAAAGCCCAGAACTGTTAGATAAAGCCCAAGGTGATAATTTCTTTATTGACCTCTTTGTTTGTTGTGAAAGTTAAAGTAAATAAACTTTCTTCATCATATTGTATACCTTATTTTGAAAAGCATGTCATTCATTAGAAATTTGCTATCTGGATTTTTGCTGCATTTTATGTAGCTCATAGTACCTAAGTTTTTTCCAGTAGATCCAAATAAAAAGCTGTTTTAGAAGAAATATTTATCATTGAAATGGCTGTTCTTCTTATTTTATATTCAAACAATTTCTTCAAATCTTTTGCTTGAAAGAAATTTCATACATTCGGCTAGGATTTTCTACCTATTCATCTGTATTGATATTTAATCTGATTTTGGGGAAATTTTCTTGTTATGCTTCTTCAGTCTGTTTGACCGATTGACTAGAAGATTATTAGTCTACATTTAATTGTTGATAATGTTTTTTCATGCTGCAATAATTAGGTGTCCGGAAATATTTCATGTTGACTACTACAACGTCTTCAATCAGATATTTTTCACTAACACACTGTCCTGGATATTTTTTAAACAAAAGTTAGTATAAATATAAATAATTTGTAAAGGTTTCTAACAAATTTTGTTAGAGAGATTTTCATTCACATTGTTTTGCAGCTATGAACCAGTGTCTGGTAAAAGAGCATTTCATATTTGGGTCTTATGAAGCCAGAAGTTAAAATTAGTCCTGCGGCTATTCAAATATATCAATCAACAGCCTGTGATAGTCCACTGCTGGACATAGACCTCCCCTAATACACCCCTGTTCATTAGGAGATTTGGACCGTATCCCACCACGCTGGTCCAATGTGGGTTGGTGGGTGGACCGAGTTTTTACATGCCCATCCGACGCATGAATCATCTTACTTTTCAGACAATTGGGTGATCGGCCCAAATTTCCCTAACCAAATAGGAAACAACAATAAAAATTTGTTGAGTATCCACAGGATTCGAACTCACGACCTCCAGTTTCTAAAGCACACGCCCATACTACTAGGCTACGGAGACGGATATTCAAATATATAATTATATATTTTATATAAATATTTATATTTGTACCCAAATGGCAAGATATGAACACTGACTGTGACTTAAATTTCCTAAAAGTGTCTTGTAAATAGCTCCTAATATTCTTATTATATGCTAATATAATAAAAATATAAACGATTTTTATTTAATAATCATCTATATGTTATAAATATTTATTACTATGTTTTTGATGACTATTATGTCATCTAAAATTTGCTAATGAAGCTTTTTAACTAAATATAACTTTATAGTATCGAGTGAAGAAAAAAATCTATTTGTTAACAAAAAACAATAATTTAAAAATACAGAATACGAAATAAAATTGTACATTGTAGGTATCTAAAGGTCTACGATGTCCAATTTCAGTACGCATTAAGTTGCGATTGCCGATTTTCACAGCAACCTAATAGAGGACGGCAAATTAATTTCGGTAAAGTTGTTCAGTGTATAAAATTCATAGTGTAAGCGAGTATGGTTCTAAAATGAAATTGTCCAGAAATTGATAAAAAAAGGAACAATAAAAATGTACATGTTTGTAAAAAAATAAACTTAAGTCTTCAATTGGATTGGAAGGACATTTGCACGGACATTTCTTTATGAATTAAATGAATTTATACGTTTTCTCCATCTTTAAACTAAAAAGAGTCGTATTGGAATTTATTAACTAATATCACTAGTTTACAAATTTGACAAGCATTATGTTGGCAGTGCCATCTTTTGACACTATTTTTAACTATGTGCCCATTAAATAAGAAGCGTGTAACAAGTTAGAACCAGATTTAGTGCTT
The DNA here is from genome assembly GCA_029286875.1 of Lamproptera curius. Lineage (NCBI taxonomy): Eukaryota > Metazoa > Arthropoda > Insecta > Lepidoptera > Papilionidae > Lamproptera > Lamproptera curius. The sequence goes on along the minus strand of JAGSMT010000179.1, from coordinate 428,971 downwards.
AATTTATGTTGTTAGTACAATATTTATAACATTAACATAAACAAACGTAAATATGATTAAAAAGCCTTGCTTTTTTTCATATTACGTGTGAAAGACATCCAACGCCAATAAATTTAATCAACCTACGTCATTTATTGTTTAAAAACAAAAATAAAATACTATTTCCTTTATAAATACACAATCAATATGCAGTAAAAATACAATACTAAAATTTTAATTTTAAATGATATTAAGCGCCATCTATATACTATACGGTCATTTAAATAACCGTTTAAAATCATTCATTTTACATTATTACTGAGGCACATACAAAGTTAAGAATATTCTGTAGATGGCGCAGTTTTTTAATTACGTCTGTTTAGACATGTTGGAAGAACAAGTTTGTGCTTATTTATTGTATTTTATATTCGTAAGTAAAATATGTATGACAATATTTTACAAATGCTTCTTATGTTAATGGCCATACATTATATTTTCAATTTTGTATAGACAATAAACAGTCATTACATTGATTTCAGTAAATGTTTTTCTTATCAATTCTTTTGGGCCTAGGTATATAAACTGCTACTAGGTATAGAATAAAAACTGCTCTTTTGAAGTATAAAAGCAGTCTGGATTGAAAACAAACAACACACCCACATTAAAATGCCTTAATAACAGGCCGTGTTAATATCAGTAAGCAGTCTAATTTTCTTGACTGTATAAGCTGCTGAGCTTTTATTATTGAAATTTGAAATGTATTGCAAGAAATGCAGTCAAATCTATGTACGAAGGCTGCACTAAAAGTATCGAGAATGGAATTTTCCCACTATTCCTGTCAAATTAAAATCGAATACCATGTAATAATTAAAAAAAAAATTCTTGGTCTTGTCACAAGGTTTGTCAAACTTTTTTAGTCGATAAGAAAATGGAATTGACTCGAGAAAATTCTAGAGCTATGATTTATGTATATTACTATATTATGGCTATCGAATACAAAAACAGTGTGTTGACCGGATCATTTCTGGATTTGGTGATGAAGCCCCATCCAAAACCACAATTTATCCGCTTGTTTGCTGAATTTCAACGTGGACGTCTCAAGCTCAATGATGATCCCTTCAAGGTCATCCAAAAACTGCAGCCATACAAGAAAACGTTGATGCTGTGCATAAGCTGCGTGAGGAAGATCGATATGTGACATACCGTGAAATTCAGGCAATTCTTGACATTGGCATGAGTCAAATACAAATGATCTTGCATAAACAATTAGGGGTAAAAATGTTGTTTTCCCGATAGCGCGTTCGCTCTGTGAAGAGCAAAAAGCGGCTCGCGTTACTTGGTGCATCAGAACTCTCGAAAGAGCCCACGTAGGATCCTCAAATGCTTGTACACAACATCATATTAGGTAACGAATCCTGGATATACGAGTACTAACCCGAAACAAATAACCAGTCACGAGTTTGGGTGTTCGAAAATGATTTAAAGGCAACAAAAATTATTCGTTCACAGAATGTAGCAAAAAAAAAATGGTGGCCACGTTTGTGTCCAAAAACAGCCATTTTGCGACTATTCCTCTTAAGGGACAAAGAACGGTTAATGCAGAATGGTATGCTAGCATTTGTTTGCCACAGGTCGTTTCTGAACTCCGTAAAGAGAACTGTAACCGCCCCATCCTCTATAACGACAATGCGAGCTCTCACACCGCGCACAGAACAAAAGAGTATTTAGAGCAAGAAAACATAGATTTATTATACCATCCCCCGTGCAGCCCGACCTGAGCCCTAATGATTTCTATACTTTCCTTAAAATGAAGAATAAATTGCGTGGTCAGAGATTTTCATCACCTGAAGAAGCTGTGGACGCCTACAAAACGGCCATTTTGGAGACAGAAACTTCCAAATGGAATGGTTGCCTCAATGATAGGTTCCATTGTATGAAGAAATGTGTAAAATTTCGCGGAGATTACTTCGAAGAGCAATAAATACATTTTTAAACAGTAATGTTGTGTCATTTTCTTGATTCCGAAATTTTCCGTGCCACCCTCGTAGCCTAGCGCTTCCACATCAAGAAGTTAGTTACAGGACTGTTGTTTTATGTTTCTGTTTATAGAAGAAAAATATTATTATATGAAGAATGTTTGTAACAGAATTATGTAATTAAGGTGTGTCATATTTTAGTGGCGTCAAAATGTGCAGTGTTCTGACTAGTTTCTACTGCAAAAAGACGATCATCATTTGAAGAATTTATTAACACATATGCCAGGTTTTCTATCATCATCATCATCATCATCAGCCTTTGATAGTCCACTGCTGGACATAGGCCTCCCTAATACACCCCTATCCATTAGGGTTTGACCGTTCCACCACGCTGGTTCAATGCGGGTTAGGGTGACCGACTTTATGCCCATCCGACGCATGGATCATCTACTTTCAGACAAATGGGAATCGCTCAAATTGTCTCATCAACTAGGAACAACAATGAAAATTGTTGAGTCTCGCAGGATTCGAACCCACGACCTCCGGATTCAGCACACGCCCATACCACCAGGTTACGGCAGTTAGGTTTTCTATATGGCTCTCAAATCGTTATTTTACAAATTGTAGCCTATATATTATTTGTATGTTTAAACTGCTTCCGTAGCCTATTGGTAACGGCGTGTGCTTTAGAAACCGGAGGTCGTAGGTTCGAATCCTGCGAGGACTCAACATATTTTTATATTTGTTTCCTAGTTGGTTAGAGCAATTAGGGCTGACCATCCAATTATCTGTAAAGAAAGATGATTTACGAGTCGGATGGGCATATAAAAAGTCGGTCCACTCACCAACCAACCCGCATTCGACCAGCGTGGTGGGATACGGACCATAAAGTACCCCTTAATGGAGAATGGGAGTGTATGTCCTATGCCCTGCAGTGGACTTACATAGGCTGATGATGATGATGATGTTTAATCTATGTATATAAATTTCATTAAAATGTTTTAGGCAAGTTTTGGTGAAACTATTCAAAAATAATGAAACTAACGAAAGAAACAGCTTGAAAATATATTTGCAATGTGAATAAATAACTGCGGCGAGATGGAGTGACGACATTCGCAGAGTGGTCGGTGTGGGCTAAATAAGAGTAGCCGAGGCCTATGTCCAGCAGTGGACTTACATAGGCTGATGTTGATCGATTGATTGATGATTAAATAATAAACAAAAACACCGTATCATAAATAATTTATTTCATTAACACTTAAGTATATTAAACATGCATTTAAACCTAAAAGACAAATATTTCAGTTTAATGAGCGTCTGAAACGACAGTGCCGTTTATTCTAAGATTTCTTGAGTCCGATATTGGGCTGATGATGGTGATAGGCATCCTGATGCACAGAATCGGGTCCCGTTTCTCATCTACCACTCTGAACTCGATGATGACTGAAGTACCCTACAAAGCCGTAAATTATATTTTATTGAAAGGTAGTAAACCTTTAAATAAAACTACAAAATAAAAAAAAAACTGAGATTAAAATACGTCTTCTAATAGATAATACATTCCAAGCACGCATCAGCATAGTAATTCCGGATTAACTCTGGAGGTGGTAGGTCCCCTCTTACAGAGGGCCGTCTGGAGCGCTGTCTAGTTCTGCCGCAAAGCACTAGAGTGAAAACTACTGTGTTGCGGTTTGAAGAGCATTGTAACCAGAGTATTTACTGGGTAAACGAGACTAACATCCTATCTCACGGTCGGCAGCGCGTTGATTAAACCACTGGTAATGCCAATGTCTATAGGCATCGGTTACCACATACCATCAGGTAGCTCTAATGCTCGTCTGCCTTTGTAGCCAATAAAAAAGTCCTTCTTAGTCGTTATTATTTAGTAAGATTTGCAATAAACGTGATTTTAGTGGACTTGGGTGAAAGTTGGTATGGCATATAAACATTTTTTGGTATTAAATTAACATAAAAAGTAAGTTCATCTATTTATCAGCCAGCTAAAAGCTACAAGCAGCCGTAGATCAAACTTTGCTTATAACACATAGGTTCGTTGTATCTTTGTCGTATTGGCGTGGCCGGTGCTCGTAGAAGACCATTAGACCAACCTTCACGTCCGTTCATTACCTTTTTCCTGTGCAAAAACCTGAAATATATTACAACAGTCTGATTAGTTCAGAATAATAATAACATTTTCGTAATAGCTTACAACTGGAAAGAAAGGTTCTATAAACATTCTCAGGGTGTAAGTGATCACTTCGTCCTTCAGCACGGGGCAGTAGGTGTTCGTCAGGAAGTTGCAAGTGACAGCATTGTCGCCAAGGTCATATGGAACTGGTACGGTGATGAAGCCAAGTGACATGTAGGCGGTGGCCAGAGTCGTCATGGAGCGCATGACATAGGCTGCAAAATACATTTATTGATTTAGAACTGACTATTACTCTTTTTTCCAGCTATAACTTAATATATAGTTTATTAAAATTTGATTTAAACTTATAAAGCTATTGCAATAGTGGCGTTATGCATCTAGCGATCTGATCGAAGAATTGTCACTGAGATGTTACATTTCATATATCATTTTACCTAGGTTTTGAGGTAGCGCAGTGTCAATTATCAATGTTTTAGTAATAGCAAAGAATAATTAACATACGAGCTTTGAAGACCAGGTTAATGACGGCATCCTGCAGTTGTGGCAGCTGGCAAGGTGGGGTGATACATCCATCGACGTAAGTATTAATTGGGAGATCGCCAGGATTAGCTGTGCCTGAAAGGAAATACTCATTTCATAAGTTATCCATATCATAATATTACAAATGCGAAAGTAACTCTGTCTGTCCGTCTTTTCTGTCTAAACCATTAAACCGATTTCGATAAAATTTGATACGGCTTTCACTGAAATAATCTTCGCATAATTTAATAGAAGACTGAGGATTTTATCGTGTTTAATGTAGGTTTAAATAATTTTAAAGTTTTAGATCCCTTGTAGATTCCATTGCCACGTGACAGACTGATATGTTATTCGTCTGACTGACTAAGTTCACACTTCTAATCCTCTCTTTTAAATAGTATGCTAAATTTCTCTGTGTTATCAACACACAAATGAATTAAAATAAATTTAAATAAATGAATTAAACAAATTATTATTAAATTTCTTAAGTATTTGAGGAATAATTTAGTTCAAATTCAAATGTCTTTATGCAACATTGGAGTGATGATACTCTTATTGATTGTCAAAACGCTACTACCCGTTGGGAAAAGGACGCATCTGACATGAAAAGAACCGGCACAGAAACTAAGTGGGACTTTTCTTTGTCATCTATAAAATTAAATCAATGAACAAACAACAATTGCAAGTATTATCTTATTGAGTAAAAAAATTGGAGCGATCATCCCGTTACCAAAGAGGGTAATCATTTAAAAACTCATTTACATTGTAATAACCTTTAACACACACAACCTGTGTGTGTTAAAGGTTGTTTGACTTAACTTTTTAACTTTTTTAAATTTATTAAAGGTTATAGTTTGAACGTTTTCTAGGATTGTTCTCAAAGCAAATACATTGTCCCATAAAAGATTCAGTCATTCTTCACGGTCATGTTTCTGGACTTATTTTTTTAAGTTTGTGCAATGCCTTAAAAAATCACTTCCTGCACATATAACGTAACTAGAAAAGTAAGTAATAAGTGATCTCACTCTTTATTCCTATGATTTAAATGGGAATTTATGATTTTAAAACATACATCTATAAAATTAAACATACTTACATTGAACTACGCCTGTCGTTTGTGCTTTTATTGTCACCAACGCACAGAAAAATACAGCAATTCGCAACATTTTTATTACGAGTTTTATTAAAAAAACGCGACTATTTGTATCGAGTGACTCAAATCGAATTATGCCATATCGCACAGGTGTCTAATCTTCAAAGCAGATAATGATAAATAAGAGATAAAATTTGAATTATTTTGTGATTATAATATGACTGTTCCAAAAGGCTAGTCAAGTATTAATGATGCATCTATGTTACGTGTAATATCTGCCTCCGTAGCCTTGTGGCATGGGCTTTATAAACCGGGGGCAGAATCCTGAGTTAACTCAAGAAATTTACGTTATTGTTTCCTAGTTGGTCAGGGCAATGCTGGCTGATTGCCTGTAAAGTAAGATGATCTATGCGTCGGATGGGCATGTAGAAAGGTCGGTCCTGCGTCGTATCTCTCTCCGGTCATGTCGCTTATTCGTCCCATCAAAAAGTAAGAGGGAGTGCAACTGTGTTTGCGTGTAAACTTGTGAGCTATTATATATATAATAGCATATATGCCGCTCATTTGGCTAATTTCTGCTGCCGCTATAGTTGAAATCGATTTGGAGGACATTACATTTTTTTTATTCAACATATTGAGTATACTTTTCATTTAACACTACGCTGTCCTAATGTCACTGACGCTTGCTTTTTAAATTGATAATAGTGGATTCGAATCCTGTGAGGAATCAACTTTGTATCATCGTTAATTTCTGGTCGGTTAGGACAATATGAGTCGATCACCCAATTGTCTGAAAGGTAAGACGATCTATGCGTCAGATGGATATGTAAAAAGTCAGTGAAGACTTTCTTTTGTAGTCGTCATAGGATATTATTACCTTTAAATCCGACCCCATGATAATTTTGGAAACATGAAAATTTTCAGTGTGCTTAAACTTATCCTTGCAAATAAATATAAGATAAATAATTAGTGCTATCAAAGTTATGCACCGTAATCTTCCAATTACAGGAGGTTTTTTAACATAACACTTAATAATTCCACCTACTTTTAATCCTTAGCTCTTTAGGTTCATTGAAAATAAAATTATCACATTATCTAACTTTGTCGTAAATAGGCACTGTACGCACAGTCGCGTACAGTTCCGTCCTAAAAATCTACCAAAACTGCTACATTTCATGAAACTTTAACTCAGCGTGCTTACATTTGCTTAATAGATAGAAGATACATAATTGGTTTTCATTTATTATTGGCTACGAAGCTAGACAAGCAGTCAGGCGACCTGATGGGACATGATCACCGACGCCCATGGACATCGGCAGTACCAGGGGTGTCATTCACGGGCTGTCGACCGTAAGACATATTGTGTTTGGTCACGTCTAATCAGTACATGCGAAGGCTCCGATACCCTTCAAACCAGAGCGCAGTGGTGTTTTCACACTTTTTCTCTGCGGCAGAAATGGGTACCGCGCTGGGACTACCCCAGACGTAACCTGTGAAATCTCATCTTTTATTATACTTTATGCGCCATATTAGGGCGAGGATGTTTAACAACATAATATTCAATAATTTCATCCACCCTTGATACTTAGCTCGTCGCTAACTTTGTCGCACATAACATTGATGCTGAAAATGTCCTTGAATATTGAAATCTCTACATCTAATAAAATATACCGCTGTATCTCTAGCGGCACATAAACTTGACGTATCTCTGAACGTTAATATCTTTTTCATATGCGAAATAAACATTTTCTCGACCTCGAGTGGCGTGTCAGAGATAAGGGCGAGAGGGTGGAATGTCATTTGTGACACAGGAATGTCCTCATTTAACAATGCGACGAGTTTAAGGAATGATAAAGTGCGTTTGTATAAATTTTTCTAAGCTTTGATATTTGATATATTACCACTGACGTACTATAAATAAAACAGTTGTAATTTTTTTTTTTAATAAACTTTAGTGGCTACGGATCTAGGATTTCTAATGTTACTTGTCTAGAATGTGTTATATGGCCATAACTAGAAAGGACAAAATACTCTTTGGTACATATTTCAATATTGTAACTGTACTTTAAATTTAATGCGCGCGTGTTTAGTTATGTATTTCTTATTAAGTCTAAGCAATGATGAGATCCCATGCCTAAACATATAATTACATAATCATCGACGTTATGCACTTGCTTCTCTCTTTCAACTTGAGGCATGGAGATTCGCATCCCTCCTGGTCCGGGGTCCATAAACGCTTCGTCCTCCCAAACCCTTCTACTCCAGAACCTTATTGGCACATCGGGCATCAGTTTTTCTGACCAGCTTAACCCCTTCAGTGCCTTTATAAACTGACAACTAATTCACGCATAGAATGCAGTTAACCCTTTGTGTTGTGGAGTTCAGATGCCTGTTGCTCTGCGTAAAAACTGCTATTCAGGTAAATCTGGATGGATTAGAAGTCCGCCACATGATAACTTGTGAAAATGGCTAGGTGTATAAGTAAGTTTATGACATTAGAACTTGTTTTCATGAACTTTATATTTTATTAAGATCGAGTATAAACCTTGCGCTGCTACGATTCACTTGTAAGCAATTGCTATTACTTTTTTACCAGGCGTTATAATTTTAAATCTAATTGTTAATTTGGTACCCAATCCACAATTTTAATCTAAATTACTTTTTTTTAATGTAATAAGGATAAATTAACTAAATATTATTAATTAAAATATATATAAAAATAGCCTCCCGAAAGGAGCGAGACAGAGCCTAAATTAAATAAAGAATATTTGTACATGAAAATTTTAATTTTAATCTTTTTATAGTTCCATTGTTAACTCTTTAAGCTCCACTCGTACGTACATAATACAATTTTACTACTGCAGGCATAATAATAACAGTACAACTATAAAAACCAAGATTGATGGCGTAAATCATTCGCATTATATAGGGTACGTAAATTACATTGATACTGCACTTTATTGCTGAAATTTCAGCATTTCAAACGCACTGAACTCTTAATGATACAAAAGCGACACTCGGACACAATCGAATGAACATTTCAGTCTGTTAAACTACAGTGCAACAAAGCTTTGGGAATTGACAAAGTATATTCCTTTATTGATGGTATTTCCTCAATTATTATCGAAACAAAGTAATGGTTGGAAATATTTCATGTTTGTTACAACAGTACACTTCAAAACTGTTACGCGGCTACGACACCTGACAGATGGAAGTTACATTAAAATGATGATTGTATCTTATCTTAAATTCTGACAGTTTCCATTTACAATATAAAAATACTAAAACCTGGCAAGATGCGAATAGACCGAAATAAAAATATAGTATAAATTTAACCAAAGAGCCGCTCAGAGCAATATGAGCTTTCTTTGAAGGAATATTTTTCAATCGATGAAAATTAATAAAGTTTTTGCTCAAATAGTACTGAACACGTTTCAGCAATTTTTCACGTTTCTTTGTTAAATATAAATATAAAACTATTTCCAGTTTCGAGGACTAGATAGAATCTAAACAAAACCAGGTTAAAATTTCCACAAAGCTCACAAAAGCAAACACATCTGTATATTACAAAAGCAGGTACCGTTAGAGGCGGTATAACGTATTTGCTGAATCCTAGTGCAATTTCGTTCCTACGAAATTCTTTATTTGAAAACAGATTTTACTACACTAAAGTGTAGGGTACTAAAATCTGCTTTGGTTGCTCTACAAAAAAGAAGTAAAAAACTTAATAAATGACTTAACAATATTTTTCCATACTTCGTAGTTGCTTTCGCTTTTAATGATTCAACAGTAAAGTTTGTATAATATAGTATGTAACAATCCAAGTTAATGTGAAATACATCAAAAACTATCAATAGGTCGCTTACAAACTTTCATCATCGTCATCATCAGCCTTTGATTGTCCACTGGACATAGGCTCCCTAATGCACGCTTCTTCCATTAGGTGTTTTAATCCAGTATCCACCACGCTGGTCATGCTGGTGGATGATCATACTTAACAGGGACCAAATGCAGTTGATCAGTCTTATTGGCCTAACCAACTAGGAAATAACAATTAAAAGTTATTCAGTCCTCGTAGGATTCGAACCCAAGACCTGGAGGTTTCTAAAGCGCAGATCCATAGTTAGCCATACCACTATACAGCTAAAAATAATAGGTTATTTAATAAAAAGGTTTTAACTTATTTTATCGCGTTCATTAATTTAATGGTTTAAATCCCGAATGTTGCAATGAGTGTTGGAATCTGACTCGTGATCTCGGGAGTTAAGTTATAATAAAATATGTAATTAAATGGATAGAATCTAGAAATTTAATGATTAATGAGTTTTTAAGTCTAGTACACTAACAAACGAGATGTGTTCCCGAAAAAACATATACTCCGGACATACGTATACAGTTTTCAGTTTTAAATATACTTAAAATTTTATTGAATATATGGCAAACGATACTAATGTTCAGTAAAGTAATTAAAGCTATGAGACAACTCGGTGGTTTTGAGTTTGTTTTCTATATTTTATGGTATCGTCAAACAGAAGATCACTGTTAGCGTTAAAGATAAACTTTTCCGACAGATACGAGACTTTATTTATACAAAATTTGTATATTAAATTGAAGAAAAGGTTTGTGCATTAGATAGAATCCAAAACTATTAAATAAACGTAAAAACATTATCACATTATCACATCATCACATCACACACACATCATCAGCCTTTGTTAGTCCACTGCTGGACATAGGCCTCCCCTAATACACCCCTATCCATTAGGGAGTTTGGACCGTATCCCACCACGCTGCTCTAATGCGGGTTGGTTTAAAAACATTATCACGTAACCTATTATCCTTGCGTTACATAGGCTATATTATATGCTAGAAGAATCCTTTTTAAAGATCTAAAAATAACACGGACCGAGCCATAGACTGACTGCTTTTTTCGATTTCTGAAAACGTCTATCCTGAGGTCGGCTTCTAATGGATCCAGATTTACGTACTTACCGCGATATTTATAAAAAGAAAACTTAATATTCTTCATATAGCCGAAAGCGTGTCATTTTTAAACACCTAACGGACTTTTAAGTTTTTAATATTAGAAATATGTTATATAGTTATGAAAGTACAATGACATATAAGTCGGTATAAAAACGGTCTTTTAAATTTTAAAAATTAACTTTATTAAATATAAAGGATCATAGCTATATTTTTATGATTATTTATGAGTAAATCCGTGGAGCTTGTCTGTTCCAATATTTCCCAATAAGAATCGAAATTGCCTTAGACTTAACATTTAATATGCCCTCCTAAACCGCCCCTTGCAATATCAGGGATTATTTTGAATATCAGGATTCCTTTTTTGATTATTTTGCCTCTGGGATTACTAAAAAAACCTTATTAACATTTTATCTAACAGTACCTACGGATGCCAAAAGCCGGGACGCGAATTTGGTATTATTTTAATATAAAATTTCTGGATTTTCTTTAAGATATGATAGAGCCCTTGGTAAACTGTTTTTTTTCTAAATAATGCGCTCCATTTTTGTGTCACTAATAAAATGTACTATAATTGCGCCGTTTGAATTATTATAATCAAAATATTTTGAAATTATTAACTGCCCGTAGCCTACTGGCATGGGCTTGTGATTTAGAAACCGGAGGTTTAGGATTCGAATCCTACGGGGACCCAACAAGTTTTATTGTTGTTTCCTAGTTGGTCAGGGTAATGCCGGCTGATCACCCCATTCCTATAAAGTAAGGTGGTCCATGCGCCGGATGGGTATGTTAAAAATCAGTCCTGCGCCTGATCTCTCTCCGGTCGTGTCGGTTATCCGTCCAATCGGACCATAAAAGGAATAGAGATGTTTATGACTTTTATAACCTATGTTTGCGCGTAAACCTGTTCGCTATAATATCACCTGCGTAATTAGCTGATCACTAATATAGTTCGGCCGTAGTTGAAATTGACTTGGAGGACATTAATTACAATAGCTTAAAGTGCCAACACTGTAATACAAAGACGAGAGCCGTAGAAATTCCAATTTATGAATATAAACGAGTACTCTTTGCAGATCCATCTTATTATTCGAATGGTCGCCTCCGATCCATCCAATCTGTGGAACAAATGACTGTGTAATGACCCCCTAAATGTGGCATTCGCCGACGCAAATTGAAACCTAATGGCACCGCAAATATCCCACTGAAAGCGCGGCCTAATCGTATGGAGCCTTTTATTTTTACTTCAAATGCAAACGAAGTAGTCAAATATACTATACTAACAGGTACCTACGACGTGTACGCATGGAATAGCGAAATGTAATTGAATATAACATGTACACATAGACACATAAACGAAGTTTATGGTTTTACTTTTAATAATGACGAATTTTCCTAAAAACTCCTTCCTCATTACCTATTCTTACACCTAGTTCATCCTCGTTACAGTTAAGAGCTACGTTCGTAGTGTAATTACTTTCACAGTTATAATATTAAGTATGCAAGTATAAATAATGTGAGTGATGTATAGTTCATTTAAAAAAGTAATAATTAGTTCTATCTCTATGTAATTGAAGGGATTGACGGGAATGCAATTGGAGGCCAAGGAAAGTGACCCATAACAACGATGCAGTCAAGCAAATACATTGTTATCAGTCGATTATCACTTGGTGAGTGACAACTACATAACTTGGTTGCCTAGGGTTGCTTTGTTTCCATTTACTTCGAGTACTTTAATTTACTTAGAAAATATATATAGTCAGGTTTATACAGTTAAGGGCTCACGTTAAACTTATTGTGTTTTATGAGAACGCGTTCAAGGAATACGAGCTATTTGTCAAATGAAATAAGGTAATGGTTCAAGTTCAATGACAAAAACCTTTTAATCTTTTCGCTACTATTTGATTATAAATAAATATATAATGATTTAATTGTATTTTTCATATAATCAATACATTTTAGGAAATCAGTGTATGCAATATCTGAATAATTTTAATTACGATTTATCAATTAATCATCAATCACTGTTTCATTAATCGAGCAATTTCAAGGTGAAGTTGGACGATAAAGCAATTTGCCACAAAGATATAAATGTTTTTGAAGCAATTCGAACAACAGTTTAACATATAGATCGCAATGTTCCGCTTGCTGGTTTTGTGCTCGGTGGTGACCATCGCTATTGGCGGTACTACTAACGTGGAGAGATGTGAGTAATATTTATGCGTATGTGTCAACATTATGTCCATATCTGTCTCGTACCATTCATCGCAGTCTAGGATGACCTAATTTTGACTATTTTCATCTACTAGGCTTAAGTATGATTCTTGTAGCAAAATCTGAATGTCGTAACCTTTCGGTGTTTACGACCAACAATCGATTACCTTTATATAACTTGCAGGTCTCAATAACCATGGTGATCTTCCCCTCCATACGTACTTCGAGGGTTGTACGACCACTCCTTGCGATTTGAGACCGGGCCAGGATATTGTTTTGCGTACTGTCTTCAGAGCACGTGAGTATTAAATTTAATCATCCTTTTAATGTGATATTTGTATTGAAGTCCTTTAAATTATTAAAGAAGAAGGCTAAGAAGAATTTTATATTATTCACATAAATATAAACGGTTTTAGGGTCAGATTTTACTTGGCTTTATCTAAAGCGATGTGTATCAATTTGTGAATTGTTGTGAGGTTATTGAGATTATAATCGCTTTTTGTTAATCACGGTTTGGTATGTTATTTTGAATTGTGCAATATTATATTATAGCAAATATTTCAAACGTCCTACCTTCTTAATCAGCCTTAAGATTTTAAATAAATATCTTTTAGTGACAAGAGATATAATAAATTTAAACTTGCTATGTTTATGTAATTAGCAGTTATGTAATACTGAACTATAAATTACTTAATTAATAAATTTTACATGTTTAAATCAGGTGATAATACCTTATTGTCCTGTAGCAAGATATAGTGATGCTCTTTAACAGATGATGACTAGCTATATTTTTATCTCGGACTACTTGCAATTGGGATATACCCGATCGGATCTCCCACACTTCTTCTTATCTCCAAAGTAGACGGAAAGACGCCAGAAGTCCATATGATAAGATTTGAAAGTGGTATTTGCCTCTCATTTATTTTTATACACAGCACATGTGACGCAAATCAAAGTGTTGCTGACGCACAAGAAAATATAGATGTTAAATTTTTATTAGTATTTACGCTAAGTATGTAGTATGTATATATAAAACATTTACATAAAATTTCATAAGCGTTTATTTCCAGCTCGCCGTTTAACTTCGATGGGTACCCTGGCCGCTCTTTTCATCGACTTGGGCGGTATCAGTGTACCGGTTCCTTACAACCTTGGAGACGCCGCGGGGACCTGCGACTTCCTGGAGAACACTCGGTGCCCAATTCAGGAGGGGGAAATAGTCCAGTATACACTAAGGATGCACGTTGGCGTCTACATGCCTCTGGTAAGTCCTTCAGTGAGAATCAAAGATATCGATACTTACCTATGGTAGTTGCTGTATCCCTGAAATCAAGCTCGTGCGATTTAACTTTTTACAGGGCCATATACTATTTTAAAATATTGTCATGATGAAAATATAACTTTGTACATCTTGTGATTATAGAAAATTAATCACTTTTTACATTTTTCTTTTATTAAAAATAAATTGTGTACTAACAAACAGACGGTTTAGTTGGGAGCACTTTTCAATAACTTACGTAGAAGAATCTCGATACGCCTATGCAATGAAGTACCTATATATGTTACCTTTTCACCCAAAAACTGATTCATAGATTTTAATGAAACTTAAAATTAACATAGCATATATAACAACAATAATGTCCTCCAAGTCGATTCCTACTACGGCAGTCGATCCATATAATAGATCAGCCAACTGCGTAAGAGAAATTAGAGTGCACAAGTGTACGCGTAAACACATGTGCATTACCTATACCCTTATACTCTCAAATTCCGATGGGACGGTAATCCGACACGACCGGAGAGAGATAAGGCACATGACCGACTTATTTTTACATGCCCATTCGTCGCATGGATCATCCTTTTTTACTGGCAATCGGGTGATCAGCCCGCGTTGGCTTAACGAACTAGGAAACAACAATAAAAAGTTTATGAGTCCCCTTAGTAAACTATTCCAGCATGCCATATTAAAACTTCTGGGCTTACAATGCGTAAACAACGTTATCACTAGCTACCACACAAGTAAAACCGCGTGATGATGTAACTAGTATTATATGAATGGTATGTTTTCACAGATTTCAGCAGTACGTTTGGAATACTATATTGTGGATGAGCACGGTGGGCCCGTTGTTTGCATCGGTATCCCAATTCGAGGCCATCTCTACACTCCACCACTTAACTAGAAGCTCAGCATCAACTAGTTTATTTTCAGAAGATAAAAAAGAAGAAGCCCTTGGTAGTTATTGAGATTAAAATGCACCATTTATATATTTGCAAAATGTTATTAAAGTCTTATATATATTCTTGATTTTTTGGTACAAATTATTTTGACTGTAATATCTTCTTTAAAAGAAACAAACTATGCAACCTTTTTTATAAAAACAATAAGTAGTAAGTAACATGTGTGTATAATTTACATATTTATTTTTATTACTTACGCTTCTATTTATTCGTATACATATATGTAAAAATAATTTTAAAATTTAAACAAACAAACGGTTTGGTAGAAAGTTGTAGCGTGGTAATTTTAATATATATAAATTGATAAACATTTCACGAAGGTAGCTCATCGATATTCAGTCGAAAATGACATAGTACTATGTCGGATTCAGATACTCCTCTATTATTCTGTACAATCAATGGACTAGATGAGCGTTTGTAAAAATTAACAGACAAAAATTCTATTAAACCTATGGGTGTAAGTAGTCTTAGTAATTTTGGTCATACAAAAGAAATTTCTGCAGGACCGAAAGATATTGTCGCGGCGTATCGGCCATCTTGTGTCACAGCCTATTAAACTATTGTAAGCTTCACGTTTATTCTATGCAAAGAGATGCAGAGAAAATGGAAAGTAACATCTATGAATATGGTTCATAAACACTCCAGCGGAAATCCGTACTCGTCCATATAACGAACTCTAAAATCCAAAATTTTTACAAATATTTCATCATTAGCAGCCTTTATCCGCCCACTGCGGAACTAAGGCAAGGTTTTTCAATAAACGCCTACCGATCCCTTGCTACTTGCTGGCAACCTAAAATGGCTGCTGCACGGAGATCGGTATTCCACCAAGTCGAGGTCGACCGACAATCCATGTTCCTAAAAGCGTCCTCTACTCCAAAACCTTATTTGCCCATCAACAGGTTCATCTTACGACGTGACCGGCCCACTTCCACTTCAACGAGCTAATCCTTTGCATTATGTCGGTGACTATAGTTCTTTGCTGGATTAATTCATTACAAATTTGGTCCGACATAGAAACTTCGTGCGCGTTCGATAGCGCGTAGAGATACGGCAAACTTGTGGGCCAGTCATAAAGTCAAAGGCTACGTTTGGGCCCATGGTGGGCCACGTAGGTCATCACGGGGAGAACGCATTGATTGAAGACATTCATCCCGTAGTATTGGCGACTTGTAAACGTGGCTCAGCTTCCTAAATGCTGCCCATTACAACTGTATCCTCCTATCGGCTTCCCTATCGAAGCTGTCTCTTCCCAACTGCAATATATAATATATTTTAATGGACGCCAATTAACTTACAAATTATAGGTTTTGCCGATATGGAGGCACTAAATATAATGAATTAGAATTAGTTCACAATTCATAATGCGCTGCATTAGCCTGGGAACGCTTGTTCAGATTCCTCAGAAAGGTAATATAAACGCTTACTATGCTTTCTCACGGTTGAGGACTGTGAGAAAGGCTCAAATATCTATATTACAAAATTGCTGAACAAGCCTCTCTAGTCCAATACAGAAGGGTGAGGGATGCATAACTACCTTCTTGGCAAAGCTTAAGCTTCATAGCTGCTAGTGTACTAAAGTTTGTTTTTTACTTACGATTTATTTTAAATAATATTTTTGCGTCCATACATACATACATACATCATCAGCCTGTGTTAGTCCACTGCTGGACGTAGGCCTCCCTAACACACCCTATCCATTAGGGGTTTTGGACCATATCTCACCACGCTGGTCCAATGCGGGTTGGTGGGTGGACCGACTTTTTACATGCCCATCCGACGCATGGATCATCTTACTTTGCAGACAATTGGGTGATCGGGCCCAAATTGCTCTAACCAACTAGGAAACAACAATGAAATTGTTGAGTCCCCGCAGGATTCGAACCCACGACCTCCGGTTTCTAAAGCACACGCCTATGCCACTAGGCTACGGTGGCAGTTTATAAATGAATTACTGTTCGTTAGTCTCACTAAAACTATCGAACGGCTGAACCGATTTATCTAACTTTGGTCTTTAATTATTTGGGAAAGTCCAGAGGTTAATAAATATAAAATTATGTTTTTCTACTTTAATATATTATCTCAACAGTTAAAAATTCAAATTAATTTCAACTAATACAGTTAGTTACTATTTGTTAACAATCTGTCAGATAATTATTTTTTATATCAATTTAAGTAGTACGAAGTCTGCCTGGTCTACTAGTTATTTAAAAATTGTGTAAATTTATTTGTTCAAAGTTTCATGTAATTAATGTAATTAAGATATATACATATTTGCATATATATATATAACCTTTTCTAAGAAAGTAGGTATTATGGTTATTTATAAAAAGGTTAATTAATTCGTGCATCTCAAAAGTCCTACGGGAAATACGGGACTGGATATATTTACCTAAAATAATACTATCCTCTCAAAATATATACTTGGTAACATAGCCCAGTGATTGCGAATTATTATCTATGCAATCAAAATGTTAGGCAAACTTTTTAAGAGTAAATTTAATAACGTGAATACTGATATGATATTATTGAGATCTCTGATAGATTTCTCAAATATTATCATCATCATCAGCCTGTATTAGTCCACATAGGTCCTTCCCTAATACACGCCTTCTTCATGAGAGAGTTTATGGACCGCATCCCACCACGAAGATCCAATGCGGGTGGAATGACTTTTTACATGCAACGGACGCAATATACAATTGGGTAACAGGCCCAAATTGTCTAACCAATCATAAAACAACGTTAACACAAAGTTGTTTCCCCGCGGGAATCGAACCCACGACCTCCGGTTTATAAAAAGCAAGGGCCAATACCGCTAGAACACGGAGGCGGTTACAAAAAACAATGTTTAGCAGTTAATTATAATTAATACCTTTTAAGATATGATTAAGGTTAAATGGAGCGAATTTCTCTCCCTGATGGAGTGTGTAATGTAAACATCCGTAGCAGAACGATTGTGACTGACATAGCTCGCAGAGTATGCAAGCTGAAGTGGCAATGGGCCGGCCACATGGCTCGGGTGGCAGCCTTGTAGTGGCCATCGCAGTGTGGGACGACCCCACGAGATGGAGTGACCACCTTTACCTATCACCAGGCTTTTCTGGGCTGATATCATGAAGTTATGAGTAGTTACGTTCGGCGGTAGAAGAGCTAAAACGGATCTTGTTTCGCCGAGGACGCAAAAACAATTTTATCTTTACTATGAATTCGGTGATACTGTTATGTTTAAATTTCCAACGTTTTCGACTATTTAAAGCGTGTAAAATTGTACATGATATACTTATCCTTTATTCTGATTATTTCATAATATTTTGTCTGCAAGTCCGTTCTTCGTGCAGTAGCCGCTTCAAGTTGCCAGCTAGAAGCAAGGAATCGGCCGACTTCTGAAAAAAATTTAAAAAGTCATCTAAACATAAAAAGATGTATACTCCAATTGTCGTCTATGACCAAATGTATTGTTTAAAACGTACAAATTAAAGTCAAACCGTACTTAGTGCCACTTGGGTTCACGGTGTTATATTCAAATTACAAGGAAATTGTTCTGTGCCACATGAGCTCCCGCTTTCATCGAATTACGCCGCCATTTGTATACGACCGCTTGCTTGCGGCTTCCTCATATTACTATTACACGGTACATATTTTACGAGTTCAAACCACTCGATTATTACATATTTTGTATACTGCAGACAATTGGTCGTACAGTAATGTAAGTTTACGCGGTTGTAGATACAAAAATATAAAACAAGTAATTTACATACTTTTCGATTGTCAATAAGTGAGTGTGTTACTCCAATTTTGGATAAAGATATTTAAATAAATAAAGTTCACATCTCAATAATTATGTGTAATAACTGCATTTTGTTCGTTCACGCAACTAATGAATACCTAAACGATGGTGACTCTGCCTTCTAAATAAGCAGGGCGTATCGCTGACTATAATAAATTTGTACGTTATGCAAATCCTTCGACATGGCTCACTTACATCAGTATAAACAGTTATACCCTTCATTACATTGTTTATTCGTCCTCGTAGTTTCAGTCCGTAGGAGTTCATTGCTGAACATAGTCTTCCCAAGAGGCACGATCCTGTGCCACCAGCATCCAATAATAGTGTCTATTTGATCTAAAAGTGCAGCATTGATGCACAGTAAGTAAGATAATTACTATAAACTCACGAAATGTCTGTATTACTTGTCTTATGTCTTATGTATTCGAAGTTATGCTTCTAGACCTGTGTCTGTGTGAAGCTTCATCTTTTACCGAGTTCGGAGGATTGCGAGATCCCTCGAACTTGGTGACCAAAACTATAAAGAATTGGCTACACGCATTTAGGATGCGTGGGTTGATTTTGAAGAAGTCGCTTAAGGATCATCGACGTTCGGAATACGGACCGAGGCGCCGATGTTCGGTCGACTGTCTAATCGATTGCTGGGTGCGGTAAGAATCGCCCTGGAATGCGGGTGTATCCCGTGTACGCGCTGTGTAGGTCTCGCCGTGCTTGACCGAGGTAGACCTACAAGTGTGTGTGTTTTATCCCTACTAGTGTGTGTAGTATCGTGTGGCGGGACCTTGGAGGGTCCAGAATTCCTACTACAGGCATCGGAGTCTGCGTGGTAATCTGCAGCGCTTACCATCAGAGGGTTATTTTGCGTTTCTATTCTTTCATAGAATTTCTTGATAATGTTTTTAAAATGAGCGCGTAATGTCGGTATCTTGCAAGCGCTGTGCAAGTCGACATTTCTTTGATAAGACTCTGCTCCGGAGGCACGTCCTAAGAATTTATTTTGCACCACCTGTAGTTGATTAAGGTGATATATGGGCAAAAAATTGGCAAGCATATGGCATTATCGGCCGTATGCAAGCTTTATATAATAAAAGTTTGTAATTAAGAGGTATTTTGCTATTTGTGTTGGTAAGATAGTAGAGACGATGCGAGACATGAGCGGCTTTTCTCCTAACCTCTTTGACGTGGCTTTTGAAACTCATGTTACTGTCGAAAGTAACACCTAAATATTTGGCTTTCTTCTCCCAGGGGATCGGTTTGCCCAATTGCCCGAGTGTTTGTCTCTGTATTACTTAATATAAGGGAGAACCTATATAGCTTTTAAGGTATAGGTTTTAAATCTAAATGCGTTTGATGCATGAGCCTGCACTAGGTCTGTAACCTGTTTTGCAGGGGGAGACCTAAGTTATGAGCGTAGATACTAGGTATTTTTTTTAAATAAAATCACGCATGTTGTCAAAATATATATAGGCATAGTCTGTCAGTTAAAATATTTGACGGGATTTATTTTGCGTTGTTTCAATTTCCTGAATGCTTGCTGCTTGCCAAGCTTTGAATGGAGAATTTCTTATTCTTTGTAGTGCAGCCTTTCATAGTTATGAATTTTGTATTAAACGTGATATACTCTTAAAATATGTCACGAATAATTTTTTATCTACTTTGTATTCCTTTTTGAATTACTTTAGGTAAAGTCCTAATATCTATTAAAATAAAATGTAACCGAGACCTAAACAACTACGGCCTCGGGAAAGAAATCGCTTTTTCTAGTTTTATTTTATAATCTTATTCGCTTTGCAGTTATATATTTTTGACTGATAATATATATTTATTTATATATGTTAACTCGTTGCTCCGCTCCTAGTGTCCCGGTTTTGTACCTTCTTTTTTAAAATGAGACATACTATTTTACCATTGGTTCCATTTAATTATAATTTTGTGTGATGTAGTTTAATAGATCTTTGAGCAATAAAAAAAATTACGGCATCACAACCTCGTCGACATAAATTATGTTTTATATAATTGCACTACTAGAATTGGTCTAAAATAAAGCCCGCAGGCACATTTAAAGCTTATTTAAGATAAAACAGTTAAGTTCACATAAAAGTTATTGCTTTAAAAATGCATGCATACGTGCAATTGCATTCTATGTACATAAAACTACAACATTTTGATGAAATACCTTTAAAGTTATCAGAGATTTAAAATGCGGTGGCAGAAAACGCGACGCATTTCGTTTGGAGAGCACGTCGTCGCGACTTATATTACGTAAAAGAGTTATACGCAGAAGTCAATGATAATGTTGGTTAGAATTTTTGAATTAAAGTTTTTCAATAAATCGTTTAATTTACATTTCAAAAGTCGTAAACTTTATTTTGTAGCAATAATAAGAATATGTATCTTATTTACAATACGCATTAGGTCAAGCAACCCGCTTCACTGGCCTTTATTTTAAGTGAGCAAGTATCCCAAACTTTTAGATAGCACAAATGGTTCTGTTTTTAAAGACTTAATATCGGCCGTGTTTCTCCAGTTTAGAATGCTATAAGACATTAAACTGTGGAAATAACTGGAATATAACTAAGCAGGCTGTCTCTACGTCATTTCTTTGTTTGATCTTTGTATAATTATAATTAACAAATATTTACAACAACGCAATAAATTGCGTTTAAATAAATTTAACTACACATAGGTTTAGTTATATAAAAACGGAGTATTGTGCTAATCAAATTCCAAATGATCAAGGCCATAGTCTGTTGTCAGTGATTGCCTCTACAAAAAGCAATTAGCCCAATAGCGTTTATTTTCATTTCAGAGCTCATTACTTATTTCAAAAACATTATGCTGATTTCAATTGCAGTTAAAAAGCTACGTGAATTAGCCAGCAAAAGACAACATTATTTATAAATGTTAATTAACATATGAAATGTACGTTTTATCTGTTATTGTGACAGATATAAAGCATTATAGAAGAAACTTATTACATTTAATTTTTCCTAAGTTACGTCTGAATAACAATTAAGCTTACGTCCTTATAAGTCATAACAGTGTACAATAAAAGCCGCTGGCTACAAAAAGTGCCGACTTATTCCTGAAGGCAAGATTCAAGACGAACTTTTTAAGATAAATTCAATGCCTACAATTCTGTAGGTATTGAATTTATCTTAAAAAGTTATTATTGGCATGTAGACGTGCATTTCTATGTTTTTAAATTCTTTTCACGGTTAGTAAATAGTTCTTCTGTCCTAATATTAGAATTTTCTTTGCACTGTTTTACTTAATCGTTCAATCTTTTCTTTGAAAGCACTTCCTGCTTTAGCTTTTTCCTTTTGGAGTCGTTGAAATTGTACAAACATTTCCTAAGGATCGAGTCAATGTAAAGGCATACATCCATTTATAATATATTTTGATCGTTCGAAGAAAGAAGACATTTAAGAAAAATTTTATATCGTTTAATTTATCTTAGTAAACTTGCAATAATTAAAATGGTTGTAAGAAAGATTTAAGCTCTAAGATTCCTTCTGCAAATTTGTATGCTATTTTTATATTTCTACCATAATACATCTGTTAGCAAACGTTTCTTGCCCAATCGCTTATGCTAATAAACCTTTAGTAGATACCTAAATATGCCCTCAGTTTTGGCGCAGTCCGTATGCATATATCCATAACAAAACAGACCTCCGTCCGTGAGAACGTCCTATTATCTTTTTTATTTAAAGTAAATATTACTATTTAATCTTAAGTAATATAATACCTTTGTATTACTTTTACTCGCCGAAATACCGTAAAATTACAAAAAAACATGAATTATAAAGAATATTCATTGAAACTAAAATAATAAATCTGAATGAATGTGTTATAAAAAATCTAACATAAAATGTCACAACTAAAAGAGGTCCCAGGATTATAACATTTTTATGAAACAATAAAATTAGAAATACATAAACGTAAATTATGCACTTCATCATCATCATCATCAGCAGCCTATGTCAGTCCTCTGCTGGACATAGGACTACCCTGATACACGCCTTCCCATTACTTCACATTAGTAGGTCTTTGGACCGTATCCCAACGGTTGCGTAAATATTTATCAAAATGTTTTATTTTATTGTTTCATTTTAACGGTTTCACATGTTTTCGTAAGGCTCCAAATGTTTTCGTAAGGCTCCAAATGTAAATAATGTAATTTGACAAATTATTTAGGGTTCTCTTTACTTGCACATTGTAGATTAAAAAACACGAACACGTTATATCATGTCAGTAAAAATAAATTACAATAACACAAGTTGATCGGGGGGTATTCTTAAAACATTTAAGACATTATTTGTACGTTAGAGATGTTAAAAAAGTGATCAAAGAGTTTGCAATAAACAAGAGTGTAAATCCAAAAAATTCTATGGCAAATCAATTAATCAGGGCAGCTTTTTGTGCTGCTTACAACAAAGAAATAGAGATTAGTGAGAAATCAAGTATACAGGATGTATGGTGAGTGCATTAATTGTGTTTATTCGCATTAGGTTTGTACAAATGCCTGCAAGTGTATAGTAGTTATAAGCATTTTGTTACTTGATATTGTGTACATTCTTTCAAATACAATTTGAGCTTAGAGCACAGGTCTAATGTTTTATAATCAATAATTATTAGCATTGCTGACGATTAATAAGTAAGTGTAACACTTCTATCCTAAATTAAGATAACGGAGTTTCAATTTGATTTTAGACATATTATTAGACTGCAAGAAAAAGTTTTAAGTTATTAATAAAGTCTACTTCATTATTATGCTTTATTATTAGTCTGACGTAAAAAAATATTTACGCAAAAGAACTACTACAAGCCGTAAATGTAAAAATTACCAAAATCATTTGTACGTAATTTTCACAGTGAGAATGTCAGCTACTTATTGGGCAATGATGGCGATTCACCATTTGGGCGTTTATCACTGAAAACTTCAGCGGTCCTTGTCAACGGAATGGCCCGTTTATTGAAACAGGAAGTAGAGTGCTTACTGAAAGGTTTAAATATTTATGACTCCTAATAAAACTAACCCGTAATTTTTTATTCCGGTTTTAAGCATAAGTGTACTGTTAAAGTACAACACGCGGTCTAAAGTGGATCATCGAAATATGCCTAGCTTAAAAACATATATAGTCCCTTTTATCTTTAAGGTCACAATATTTTCATAACCAATTTCGATAGTATTTGCAGTGATATGCAGTTATGAATAAATTTATTGATTTCTTATATTTACGCGATTATTATACATATGAAATCCACTATTTTACGGATTATTCCCGTTATATAATCCTGACGTTTCGGACTCTTTCAAGCATACATGATCCTTAAAGATTTTTGACATGATTTTACGTCATTAAATAGAATAGTTATTAATATCTGTGTACGTTGTAAGTGCTAGAAAATTTTAATATTATTGAATAAGGTTTGAGACTTGCCCAAAAACTCAAAAAACAAAATTATCAAATGTATGTATTTAATGTTTTATGTTTTAAACTTTGAGTTTTTTTAGAACTCGAATAATTAATAATAATATTTCTTCAGATACCTTCAAGCTAAGTCAACAAATTGCGCTTAATAATTACCAAAAGTACTCAAACACTGAACATAGTGATGATGACTCGGACTCTTGTGAAAATCATACTGATACAGACGTGACGTCAAAATCATTACGAAAAAATAGGATGAAACGAAAATCGATAACCAATGGTTCCTTAAGGTCGATTAATTCACAATCAAGGTCAATTTTAGAGGTATGAAATTATAAATTATTATTATTACCTAAAATAGTATGCAAGTTGATTAAGTAGTGTCTATAATGTACTAATATTAAATAAATGTCAATTATTACCATTCATTATTTATGAAATATGATCGTATCCTATATATTATAATTTATGATGTCACATAATTTCTGCGTAGTTCAAAGCAGTGCTAAGCCTAATTCAGTAGAGTATTTGTCATATTAAAATATAATAATATAAAGATGATGACCTCTAATAATTACGATTCTTCTATATACAATATTTGTCTTATAATTTCAATAAAAAAATGGGTGCGTGTACTTATGTACGCGCGTGAGAAGTTATACTTCTTTGGCATCATTAAAAAATAGTTTTTAATTGCATGCAAATAATTAATTACAATACAATAAATAATACTTACGGATAGTTAACCTCAATTATATTGGAGCACTTGAAAAGGTATATAAGCACAATTTTTTTCACTAATATTCACAAATAGTAAGTAATATCAATCAAAATAATTAAGATAATTAAAGATGATAGATTTACAAGAACTAATCATAAATAATTGATTAAAAATTTATGGATTCACAAGACGTACTTTGATATATCATATAACTGGTAGTTCAGCGCCATCTGTTGCTTACAAATGTAGAATTCCTAAGAGATGTTGGCTTACTTGTACAGCGGTACTATAAATCAGAAGCTTCGATTATGTGTGACTAGATGGCGCTTATCTATAACGTATTACATAGATAAATCACAATGTTGATATATTAAATGAATAAAAATATTACCATTATATCAGTTGAATAAACATCATTACAAATATTAATATATTTAAATAATAATATATTTAATATAAATTTAAATAATATAAAATATATTATTAATAATATATATATATATATATATATATATTACCAAAAACGAACCTTAAACCTAACTCATAGAGCACATTATGCAACAACTATCATAAAAAAAAACGACAACTCCATTATCACTACACAAAAATCAACCTTATCACTATGTAATATAGACCTTATTACATTTTCACCGTTTTCATTATAAACTGTTAATTTTGTGTGACGCATCGTAAAATTTCACTCTCATCATTTTTTCATAACGCGCCTAAAGAAGTATAACTTCAAAAATGCTAAAATATACAACTTAGCTTTGTATCGGGATATATTTTGTGTCCTAAGCTTTTCTCATTTTCCTTAATTCCAACAACCATTTAGAAGATGTCAATCCGAAATTGCTAAAACATAAAAGTAATATGTACTCTAGACAAATTAAACTCGGGATATATGGAAAATAGTAACTATGGCAACGAAGGATTTAAGTCCAGCGTTATTTTTTGATGAGTAATAATATCATTTGTAAGACACCGCTGCGTTGGTATAGCTCTGTGTACTATTTATTATATTCCGAGTTTATTTTCGATAAGCTGTACGTTGTCAAC
This sequence comes from Lamproptera curius, assembly GCA_029286875.1. Classification (NCBI taxonomy): domain Eukaryota; kingdom Metazoa; phylum Arthropoda; class Insecta; order Lepidoptera; family Papilionidae; genus Lamproptera; species Lamproptera curius. The sequence goes on along the minus strand of JAGSMT010000179.1, from coordinate 402,815 downwards.
TGCCTCCGTTGCCTAGTAGTAAGAGTGTGATTTAGACACCGGAGGTCGTGGGTTCGAATCCTGCGGGGACTCAACAAATTTTCATTGTGGTTTCCTAATTCGTTAGGGCAATTTTGGGCCCATCACCCAATTTGCTGAAAAGTAGGTAAAGCAAGATGATCCATGCGTCGGATGGGCATGTAAAGAGTCAGTCTCCCCACCAACTCGCATTGAAACAGCGTGGCGGGTTACGGTCCAAAAACCTCCTAATGGAGAAGACGTGCAATTGGGGAGGCCTATGTCCAGCAGTGAACTAACACAGGCTGATAATAATAATGATGATACATTATGTACATAATCAATAAATGGTTTATTCTTTCAGGAGATAGAGGTGATACCCTCTGCAGCTAAAATGAAAAGAGACGTGGCAGTTCAAACATCTCGATTATTCTCCAATGAAGAAGCAGCAAGAGGGTTTGATGAAGATCTTCCCTTTGGTGTCGTTCTGATCCACGACTCGTGTCGTTCGAGAGTCCCGAGCAAAATTGTCATCTCCTCATTGAACCCTGACGTACGGAACCTTCAATGATTGGCAAACGCGATTTGTTCATGTTGATTACTGATCAATTAGCTTATAGACTTATATTAATATTATAATAACGTAGTAGTAAATAATTATTGTATGCTGATTTTTGGTTTGCCTTTAGTTTTATATTTCTTCTAATACCATAATACAATTTTCTGAATAATGTTGTTACTTTTATTTATAAGTATACTAAAGGACTCGAAAAATGCCCATGACCTGTATTTTTATGGGCCTAGGAATGCGCCTTAAATTATTGTTTAAGTGTGCATCGACGTCAAACCGACCACGACAAAGTGGGAGGGCTCAGCGGCTTCTGTCACCGCTTGTACGCTGCGACAGAAGCTCCTGGATCGTTAAAAGAATTCAGAGGGTGTTGGAGATCCGGGCCGCACGAAGCTGTGGGACCATCTACAGCGTGGCGGTGAGCCAATTGACTGGCTTCTTGCTCTTGGACCTGGCAGAAATCATTGTCTCTCCATTTATGGTATAAGGCGGCAAAGCCTCGGGGCTGCAGGATAGCTCCCGTACAAATGGTAGGGCGTAGAAAGTGCTGCGTTATACAGGATAGAGAGCTGCATCTAGAGACCCCTAGCGCCAGCCGTAGAACTATGCATGCAATATGACTCGTTTTAAAGTCGTGGATGGAAAGGAGACACGGCTCTTTCAACTTCCACGCGATAGTAGTATTTTGCCACCGTTGTTTGTAGGAAAACCACGGATGAGTACCACCTCTGTATTGTTTGTGCCGAGTAGACGGCCTAGCACGCGCTGGAGGAGTGCTCAATCTAAGTAGAGAAACGGTGTTGCGAATTGTCATGACCTTTCGCTTTTACTGAAGCACACAGCATATTGGAGAATGAAAGATTGTGGGAAGCCGTCCTTGCATTATGCGAGAACGTGATGGCCCATAAGTAAGCCGCGGAAAGAGATAGAGAGGTCAATAGCGTCAGGGTGCTTCGCTGTTTGGCCAAAGTCCGTCAATAGTACCCGCAGCCCTAGCTAATACGACATGAGAAGAGAGCAACTGTTGGTTTTTTGTATTTAAATTTTTATTTGAATCCATAAACCAAATTTCTCCAAGCTAAAAACAAAGAAGGGCATAATAGAACATAATATGTTGAGGGAAAACCGGCAACTTAGAACGCAATGAAATCCGTAAAAGCTGTTTTTATCATGTATATATTCTAGTAGCCAGCAGAAAATATGAAAGTCGAGGTAAGGATAAAAAATTATAAAGGTAAATTACTTTGTGTCCTTAATGGCCCCACGGGAAATAAGAAAATACACAAATACATCCTTTGCTCTTTACACTAAAAGAAATTTATTTCGTTTTTTTAAACATAATATTTTAGGAAATACTAAAAATACTGCTTTCAACAGTACGGATACTTGGACTTTCAAATCTTTGCGACTAAATTCAAAGAATTAAAAACATTAAGGATACAAATATATAGCTTTAGTAATTATATCTTCTATTATAAGTTGGAGGATTACGCAAGTGCAGTTGAAACTTTTTTAATCTGTAAAAAAAAGAGGTTTCCTATTATAAATGGCGACTAAAGAGTAATTGGATGCGGAAATTTAAGTATAATTTAATGGTATCACAACTCTTTATGCGTCAGTTAATTGTTTTATCTCATATTAATGGTTTTAGGTTGTTTCATTACATTTTAATGTCAACTTTAATTTTGATAATGGCAAATATTATAAAATTATCTATCAGATAACTTATGTTGGCTACACGTTATATGCTTACAATGATTATAAAGTTGGATATTGGTTTTTTAGGGCTGTTTTTATCTGTACAAATAAAAAAATGGAATGTTTCTTTCTAATATTATAATACCCGTTAATAAATAATTACATAGCGATAATTAACCAGTACATACTACAAAACAGCAGTTTAAAACTTTTATCTGTCTGCCTGTTTGTTGTTGTAGCTATCAATCAGAGAGCTGTTTACTGAAAATAAAATATTGACCGTTAGGGTCAATAATAATATTTTAATTTCAGTAAACAATAAATTTTTGAAAATTTAATGAATGTGCAGAAAAACAAAAATGATTTTTAAGGCATTGTAATGCACATCACATTAATACTAGGAACAAGCATAGATTAATGCTTCCGGCAACTAGACTGCGAAGAATACCTAAATCTTTTATGGGACAAGGTATGCGCTTTACACCAAAATCCCAGAAAACGTTCAAGATCACTGAAATACGAAGCTTACTAAAGACATGAGCCTGGAAGCATAGCGATAAAAAAACGTGGTGATAATGTAGATGACGTCCAGGATGGCTCTTGTTACGAATCGACACCCTCGTCACCACCCGTAGCACCAATTTGGCAAGGGTGAAACTCTCACCACCGTCGGGGGTTGCTCGAGTGGTTAGGCGGCGAGGCCGGCGAGGCGGCTGGCCAATTGACGCCGCAGATGGTTCCATAGCCTCGTACGGCTCGGTATCTCCAACACTATCTGGGTTCTTTTAAGGGCCCAGCAACTTCTGCTGCAGAGTTCACGCGGCGACAGAAGCTACTGAGCCTCCAATTTCGTTATGACGCAGACTCAAATAATGATTTGAGGCGCATTTCAATGTCCATTCCAAGGCCCATAAAAATACAGGGCATAGGATTTTTCAAGCGCCACCTTCAATCATTTCATCCTAGCTGCTGGATGCATCTAACCACTTGAGCTAAACCAACATTATCCAAGAGCGCTTCCAACACCGACCCCTGTGGAAGACACCTTGATGGTTCGGAGCGGGAACTCGACACGTCGATGCGACAGGTAGGCCCCGAAAATAACTACGAGACATGGCGACAAATAGTACGGCAAGCATTATCTACACAACGTGAACGGCCTTAAGAAGCAGCGTTCCGAAATCGCTAAATTCGTGCAAGATTATAACGTAGATGTATTTTTAGTGCAAGAGACCTTTTTTATACCGACAAAAGCCTATCCTAGGATCAGTGGCTAAAACATAATTAGAAACGATAGGTTGTCAGGACCGCTGGGTGGTACACTTGTATACTACAAAAGGTCTCTTCATATCGCACCTTTAGACATTCCACAATTGACTAACTTAGAGAGGACGGCATGTCAGATTGCACTTACCGGCCACAGGCCGCTTGTACTTGTTTCCGTGTACTTCATATCTTATCTCCTACTAAGAAATTACTTCGATCCGACCTAGAGCTGCTTCTCGATCTAGGCCAATTAACTATTCTTGCAGGTGACTTTAATAGTAAACATCGCGACTGGAATTGCAGTACGCCAAACACAAAGAGCAATATATTGCTGGGACTTGAGGAGCCACTCAACATAAATATAATAGCTCCGGGACCCCAACTAGATACTCCGATTCAGGCATAGGAGCTCCTTGCTCCTTGGGAGGCCAACAGAAGGATTTGGCTGGCTGGGCAGCTTTTCATAAGCTTCGTCGAGTTTTCTCGTCACCCATCCCACAGTGCCTCAAATCGAAAGTCTTCGATCAGTGCGTCCTACCGTTATGATCTATGGTGCCGAGAATTCAAAGTCGCTCAGCGAGCTATGAGAGGGCTATGCTCGGAGTATCTCTAAAGGACCGCATCAGAAATGACGTGATTCGTCAGAGTACGTGAATCACCGATATAGCCCACGGATTAGTAAGCTAAAGTGGCAGTGGGTCATATAAGCCGCAGAACTGATGACAGTTTAGTTTTGTGAGAATATACAAATAAAACAATAAAACGCTTCTTACTACTATACACTTGCAGGTATTTGTACAAACTAATGCGACAAAAATACAATAATTGCACTCACATCCAGTACACTTGGTTTCTCACCAAATTCTTTTTCTTTGTTGTAAGCGACAAATTGCTGCCCTGAGTAATTAATTTACCATTGAATTTTTGGATTTATATTGATGCTTATTGCAAACTCTTTAATTACTCTTTTAACGTCTCCAACTTACAATTAATGTCTAAAATATTTTAATACTACCCTCTGATCAACTTTTGTTATTATAATTTATATTTATTGAAGTTTTATATTGTGTAGTTTTTTTAATGTACGATTTTTAAACATTCGCAATATACAAAAATAAAGAGAAACTAAATAAATGTTACATTAAATTCTGCAAAATTATATGAAGTAATGAATGGTTAACATGTTTCGACTTGTCAATGTATTTGATAAAAGTAAACATCTTGGTCACGTTTTAAGACGTAATCGTTAGAAATCAATACGCATAAAACTTTTTGCAAATACCTTGAGCTAACAGTTAAGTTCTGATAAGTGCATAATATAAGACAAGATATAAAATAAGATAAGATATCGGAAGCGGCGGCGTGCATTAGGGGAGGCCTATGGCCAGCAGTGGACTGACACAGGCTGATGATGATGATGATGAAGGGCATGATTTACGTTTATGTATTTCATATTTTAATGTTTCATGAAACTCTTATAGTCCTGGTACCTATTCTAGTTATTCAGTTTAAATATTTTAGTTTCAATAAATATTCTTAATAATTCATGCCTTTTTGTAATTTTAAGTTATTTAGGCGTGTAAAAACAATACAAAGGTATAAAATTTCTTACTATTGCATAACATTACTTACTTTTAAAGCTTTAAATAAATAAAGTAAACATAATATGGACGTGTCTTCAAAGTGATTGACAATTGAGGTTCTGTATTTTTATGTAAATTTAGTGGCTTCGTGGAAACTAAGGGTATATTTAGAGATGTACTGAAGGTTTTTTTGCATAAGTAATTCGGCAAGTAACGTTTGCCAACAGTTGTATTATGATATAAATATGGAAATAGTATGAAAATGTGCAGAATGAGTTTTTGAGCTTTAATCTTTCTTCCAACCATTTTCATTATTGCAAGTTTACGTAAGACAAAATATCGATAAATTTGTCTTAAATGTTTTCTTTCTTTGAGCGATCAAAATATATTTTTTTAATTTTTCATTGATTTGATCGTCAGGAAATGGTCGTAAAATTACAACGATTTAAAGAGGGAGAAGCTAAAGTGCTTTCAAAGAAAACTTGAACGCTTGAATAAAATGGTACAAAAGCAAATTCTATTGTTGTAACAAAAAAACTATTTTACTAACCGTTGGAACAAAACAAAACGTAGGAATGCACGTCAACATGCCCGTTATCACTTTTTAGGATGAATTAAATACCTACAATTCTGTAGAACTTGGCTTGTATCTAGCCATAAGAAATAAATCGGCACTTTTCGTAGGCAGCAGCTTTTATTGTACGTAGTTATGGATTTCAAGAAGGTAAGTTTATTTGTTATTCGGACCTAACTTTCGTAAACTTTGTACTTAAAAAAATGATTTATATTTATCAAATTAATAACAGATAAAACGTGCATTTCATATATTAATTAACATTATAAATGATGCAGTCTTTTGCTGGCTAATTCACGTAGCATTACAACTGCAATTGAAATTTTTATTTTAAACAACAATTTTGAAATAAGAAATGAGCTCGGAAATGACATGGAACATTATTAGGTTAATTACTTTTTGTAGAGGCAATCACTGACAACAGATTATGCTCTCGTTCATTTGGAATTTGAAAAGCACATTACTCCAATTTTTACAAGTGTAATGTGACGGATTTTACATAATTAAGAGTGCTACGTGTCGTCATATTTATTTCTACGGAAGAAATTGTCTTTTTAATTGTTATAAAGCTTTATTAGTTATTAAGTAGATGTTAAAAATAAAAAAATATTCCGTCCGATACACACACATCATCAGCCTGTAATAGTCCACTGCTGGACATAGGCCTCCCCTAATGCACCCCTATCCATTAGAGGGTTTTTGGACCGTATCCCACCACGCTGTTCCAATGCGGGTTGTGGATGGACCGACTTTTTTACATGCCCATCCGACGCATGGATCATCTTACTTTTCAGACAATTAGGTGATCGGCCCAAATTGCCCTAACCGACTAGGAAACAACAATGAAAATTTGTTGAGTCCCGCAGGATTCGAACCCACGACCTCCGGTTTCTAAGCCACACGCCTATACCACTAGGCTACGGAGGCCGTCCGCATACTTGATGAAATGACTCTGAATCTGAATGGATACAGATTAAGTACGCTTTGCAAGATGAAAACTGACTTGGGCATATCTGAGTGTATTGAACCTTTTACGCTAAGCAGAAGAGTTCGGCTAGACTGTGTTCCGGTTTGAATGGTAGTGAAGCTTGTGAAATAAAGTATACTATAAATTTGAGCGACCTGATTTATGGTGCCTTTAGCTACATTTCGTTGGTAAAGCGATATGCTTACTAGTTTTTTTTTTTTTACCGTGGGGCAATGCCTACGCATATCCATCCTCGCAGGGGCAAAGACGGGTTATGTCGGACTCGCACCGACTAAAATCACCACGTTGTTCCATCTTGGCGCCTTAGAGTTGAGGTCACAGGAACGTTTTCACAGTCCTCACCGGCGCTGGCCGCCCAAGCAGCGCCATCGCGGCCCTACGGCCATCTGCCTCCCTCTGGGCGCGTCGGAACTAGCGCGCCCTTCGTCTCGGCCCCTGTAGTAACAGAACTAGTAGTAGTAGGTAACAGACTTCTCCGAGTCTGTTACTCAGGGGCCATGGGAGCCAGGAGTTCCCAGCCCACGCAGGGACAAGACACCCAGCGGTGGCCCGGATGTTAAGCTTCGCCGCTAGCTCCATTTCGGCCGCAGGAGGAGAAATCGACGACACCATGCCGAATGTCCCCTCCTCCCACGGCCCCTCCACACCGCATCAGTGGTGCGGCCGCGCCGAGTCGCGACGGATAGGGAGAACGGCCTACAGAATACTGACACGCCTCTTCCCCCGCGACTCCTCCTTGGCTGCAGAGGACAGGGACGGCAGTGCGTCTACCGCCTCTTCGCTGTCCGCTGCACCCTCTTAGGCGCATCTAAAGCTGGCTTCTCCAGGCAACTTGGAGCAGCGTTCTCCACGGCCAGCCAGGTTCCTCTTAGCTTCCCCGCGGCGGGCCCAAGCGGCAGCTACTGAGCCCTACCGCTATGACAAAGCGAGAACCTTTTCAGGGAGTACTAGTAGATTAACGTTTGTCAAGTCTCTTGACACTGTCCTACCTTGTACACTAAAAAATATTATTTGTTTGCAAGCAAGAAAGATATAACAAGGTATATCTTTCTTGTTCGAAGCAAAAGCCATAAAATATTGTATCTACGTACATACAATAAAACCACCTAATTTATATTATACGATATAGAATATTTCAATACACCTCTAGGACATTTCATCTATTTCACGTAGATGAAGTAGCGGGTAACAGCTAGTACCTAATAAACAAAAGCCAACAAATGTCACATACCTAATCGTTAATCTCCATAGTAATTGTATAATAATAAAAGGATTGAAATGTTTACTCTAATGTTAACGTAGTTATAGTCCCGTGCCGTATACCAGCAACATAGAGTTAATTCTAAACTACAAACTATCCGGTTAGAAAATAAAGAAGTTATCCGGTTATCAAGTTCTTCACCCCGGAGCTCGTTCTTAATGAAAAGGATCCTCGCATTTGACGCCTATCCTTTAAGGAATGGTAGACTAAGCTTTCAGAAATGTTCGTAATATATTTGCTTTATGGCAGGAGTAAAATCTCTAGAGTTATAATATAATATTTATTCAGTGAATTAGGGACATAGAAAACACCGCGAAGAAACATTATATTATAAACATGTTTTATATTATTGTTTACAATCTTGGTTGCGTACGATTATCTTTAAAAAATGTTTAATAAATATATTTAGAAATATTTTCTTCACATTCCAAAACATGGGTCATCGCGTTAGATTTTAAAAGCACTTTAGTCCATCAAAATGATGGAAATGAAATCTCTAAATAATACCATTTCTAACTTTTTCAGTATTAGGTAATTAGTAATACAAAATGTCTACGCAAAAAATAACATATTCATCATTCTATAAATACGTAGTACGATATTAAAACGTCAAGCATGTACACACTAGTGATTTAATTTCAACCTAGGAATAAGCAATTAAAATTCATTTCATTGTAAAATTATTTATTAATTTTAATTATAAAGAATTATCGTAGTCAAAATGTATAATGATCTCTTTAATATTTCAACGAGCGGTAATTTTATGTATTACGAATAAAGTTAAATTGCACAAAGAAATTAATTATACTGAATGAAGGACAGAAAGAAGTAAAGTTATTTGAATTGAAAACTTACTAGTTTATATTTTATTGCCTTTAGTTTACCTTACTACTAAGTTAATATCAGTAACTTTGTACGTAAGTGTTTTTATAGCTGGTTAGTCCATTTTAACAGAGGACCGTCTCGAGTGGTACCACCACGGTGCCTATTTCAGCCACTAAGCAGTAGTGTGAAAATACTATTGTTCGGGTTAGAATAGCACCGTAGTCAGCGTCACTGGGTAAACGAGACGTAACATCCTATGTCTCAGGGTAGGCGGCACATTGGTAATACCACTGGTATTGCCGATGTTAATGGGCGTCGGTAACCACTTTTCATCAGGTGGCCCGGCTGCTCGCCTTCGTTGGCAGTAAAAAAATCAAATTAAATACAAGGATTAGCATCTGTATTCGATTGTGTCTGAATAGAGTATAATGAGTATTATATTTCAATACTCATGGTATTTACTTTTAAAAATATAAGAGGCACGATAATATTGCAAACAATGCGAAAGGACATTTCATTTAATATTCTGAAGTGTTCGTGTTCGAGATGGTATTTGTTATTTTATTGCGTCGTAGAAATGAAATAGCGCCTGCTGCCTCCTGAAGCGTGTTTTTTAATTACTCAATTATGAAATTTAATGTTCATTACTATTGTTGTACTGTAATATGTAATTATTTTATGAATTTTATACTTTTAAACGCAGCTTAATAAAATGCTATAAAATAATATAAGCAAAATCAGACTGTGTAAAACGTGCGAATCTTTCAAGAATACTATTGTTGTTATTTTGTTATACATTTAAGTCTTAACGAGGGTGGCACTCAAAATTTCGGGATTCAAGGTAGTGGCACAACATTACTATTTAAAATGTATTTATTCATTGAAGCAACCGAGTTCAAAAGTTTCGGCCTCCAAAGTGGCCGTTTTGTAGGCGTCTACAGCTTTTTCAGGTGATGAAAATCTCCGACCACGCAATTTATTCTTTAGAAATTATTAGGGCTCAGGTCGGGGCTGTACGAGGGATAGTCTAAAAATTCTATGTTTTCTTGCCCTAAAAACTCTTTTGTACTCTGCGTGGTATAAGAACTGTCATTGTACATGTACATAGCATACCATTCTGCATTAACTGTTCTTTGTCTGTCAAGAGCATAGTCGCAATATGGCTCATTTTAGAACACCCAAACTCATGATTGGTTTTTTGTTTCGGGTTTGTAAGCGTATTTGCAAGATTCATCACCTGATATGATGTTGTGTACAGCATTTGAGGATCCTACGTGGGCTCTTTCGAGAGTTCTGATGCACCAAGTAACGCGAGCCGCTTTTTGCTCTTCACAGAGCGAACGCGGTATCTATCGGGAAAACATTTATGCAAGATCATTTGTATTTGACTCATGCTAATGTCAAGAGTTGCCTGAATTTCACGGTATGTCTCATATCGATCTTCCTCAAGCAGCTTATGCACAGCATCAATGTTTTCTTGTGTGACTGCAGTTTTTGGACGACCTTGACGGAGATCATCACAAAACTTGACGCGTCCACACTGAAATTCAGCAAATCAGCGATAAATTGTGAATAGGGCTTTATCACCAAATGCAGAAATCATCCGGTCAACTCACTGTTTTTGTGTTAAACCACTTCGACAGTCATGATAAATCATCGCTCTTGAATTTTCTCGAGTCAATTCTATTTTCAATAACGACTAAAAAAGTTTGACAAGATTTTGTGACAAGACCGAGAATCTTTTGTTTTGAAGTTATACTTCTTTAGGCGCGTTATGAAAAATTATGAGTGAAATTTTAAGATGGGCAGACCTGTGACACAACATTAACAGTATTATATATATATATATATATATAAGCAGACGGCTTCATACTGTTAATTTTGTGTCACAGGTGTATATATATATATATATATATATATATATATATATATATATATATATATATATTTTTATATAAATATATTAATTTTTAATGATGCCAAGTATACTTCTCAAGCGCGTACATAAGTACACGCACCCATTTTTAAATAAATAAATGGTATTTCAAAACCAAGAAGTTTACAATTTAAAATAATTTAATATGACAAGAACAGTGGAAATATTCTATTCCCGATACTTTTTGTGCAGCCCTCGTACTATTTCAGTATGGCTGTTATGAAAATACAAAGACATTTTATATATAATCACTTGATATATTCTTTTGACTTACTTGAACTGATTTTTTGCCGCTTTATTATATATAATGCCTAATAAGATGCTCCTTTGCTTACAACAGGAAACGCTGGCAATGCGGAGTGCATTACTGTGTCGAGCAACGTGTTATATTTAGATAAATAGTCTCGTGAGGCACGACCTTTAGTTTCCTGCCGTGGTCTGAAGCATGAAGAGAGTGAAACGTCGTTGGGCGTTGAAGTTGCATTCTGCCAAGGCAAAGATCCAGAAGGAAGCCAGTATAGAGAGAACGAGGCTACTGGCACCCTGGTCTCCGTATGTGGATAAAGCGTTTCAGAAGAGTTGCTTGAGCGTACAAATTTCCCCCTTATACTAGGGCCCTGGGCGGCCGGCAAGAGGGTGTCCGCCCCCCAAAGGTCCGCCCCCCAAAGGAGAGCTTAAGAGGAGGGACTGTGCTGTTTTATTCGAAGCGGCACTCATAATGACGTGTCAGGTGGTCCATAACATCCAGTGGGATGAGGATCTAAATAGTTTAATCGCGCTGGAGTCGCAATAGATAACCAACACTTTTCCGTGGCCCTGCCAAAAGCGTTGAGAGAAATGAGCAACCGTTAATGGTTAGTTGCTATATCGGCCGTTATTCCTTGGCGCACATAAGCCTGATGCTGTCTCTATTCCATGAATTTTGTCAAAGACAGAAAATAACAATTGCACTACAACTGTATCTTTGATAAAACAGTAGACCGGACTTTCAAGTAGACGGATTTAATTTTATAGTTATTGTTAAAGAGAAACTGAATAATTGGCTAACATAGATAGCGAGAACTAGATTGCGAATAGTTTAACGGTGAAACTATTAGTTAGGATTTAGTTGTCAGTGTCACGAAACGGAACACGGAACTAAATCACGCATAAATCTTTACGAACATCAGAGTCGATTTCACACACGGTTTGTTCCGATTTCTAACTGCATAGTTTGAACTGACTTGATGCCAGAATTGTATTGTAAATTTTACTCCTAAACGCTTACTATCACTACCCACAATGTCAATTTCAGTGAAATGCGGAACAATACTGCGAACCACTTATGCAAGGTAAAGTAGTTTGTTACGCTTATACTCATTAAGATTATTATTTTACATATTTAAACATAAATTATTAAAATGAACACTCAATAGTGTTATAAATAATAAGCTATCATAATTTACAGTAAACATTAAAAACTAAAAGTAATTATTGCTTCTATTTACGTTCAATTTAGGTTATGTTTAGTACATAACCTTAAAATCTTAATAAAAATGTCAAAGCCTCTAGAGGTCGAATATTTCGAAACGAAACCTGGCTATTCGTAAACCTAACCTCTAATTTAAACATGTAACGATTTGATTATCTTTGTTTAGTTTCATTGAGGAAAAAGTCCACGAAAAAGTACGCGTAAATACGACTAAAGAAGAGTGAAACATATTAAGGTCGAACTGTATTTATGCATATACTGCACTAAGTACATTAACCCTCTTTCTTTTACGATAGACCGTCTGGTGTAGTATCACCGCGGTGGCGGTAGCGTGTAAACACTACTGTCTTCCGGTTTGAGGGGCACCGTAGGAGGCTTAATTACTAGGTAAACGAGACATAACTAATAGACGTGACGTGGGGTGCCCTAGAGCGTAATATCGCTTCAAAAAATTTAAATAAAATATAATATCTAAAGAAAATTACTGTACCGTGCTCTCACTTTGTTTTGCTTAGCTCTTCACCGTTATGTATATTACTTGTTTGTTTTACGTAAAGAATATATCTATTTTGCTTTTTAATCACAACTGATAAATAATACTCAATGGAATCATGCCGCTTTCGTGATGTATGTGGGTGCGTAAACCTGTAGTATTATAATCAATTACGAAACTTCCTCTGCAGAAGTCTACGTGGAAATTACAGAACTATTCTAACCGCCTGACTAACTTTATGACAATGTGACTGTTAAATTTGAATACGTGTAACATTAAACAAGAAATGTATGCTGTAACATATCTTGTTTGATTTGATTAAATATTTATTATTTAATGGCGACCGCAGAGTTTCTTACCGGTTCCTCTTTGAACAGGTCAAAACTTTCAAACCGGTGGTAGATAGACGATCATAACGGCTTAACAGAGCCTAAGTTAAAATTAAATATTTTTAATTCAAATTTCAACTGGAGTTCTGGTCTAAGCACTTTTAATGAACCATATTAAACAAGTACGTCACCGCCTCCGTGGTTTACCGGTATTGGTCCTTGCTTTATAAACCGGAGGTCGTGGGTTCGAATTCCTCAGGGAAGAGCGAGGTGGCGTGCTTGTTGGCTGGCTTCTTGCTCTGGGACCTAGATGCAGAAATCCTCGCGTCACTCACGGGACTGATCCTTCCTAAGTTCATATTTGAATATTTAAGACAAATATAGGAATATAGATAAACAAATTCTATTTTATTCTTAATACTTATATTATTTAAAGCTTTGACAAGTAAAAATTATACCTGTTGTGTTTCACGCGAGCTTTATTTGAATAATCTTTCCACGGAATTTATAATAAGTCTAATTAACATAAGAACTGCAATAAAGAAGATTCTTCCGAATGGCCCTGCTGCGTTATTAGTTAAATGCTCACATGTTTTGGTTGGTAAGTTCTTCGAGTCTCATTTTGTTGTCTTCGGTTTTCAGGAAACTGTGAAACAGTATATTATAGGACCAAATAGCGAATGTTTGATTGAGAAAGATATTTGATTACAAATAGCATCTAAATGTTATATGTTTCGCTTTATTCATGTATCTTTGTTTAGAATAATTATTGGTATTAAATATATTTAAGTTACCGAACCTTCCATGGACGGCTAAAAATTGGAGACAATGGTCAACTTATTTATTAAATGGCTTACTTCAACCCGAAAGCTTTGTCTATTTCGTCGATCCATTAATCATTCTCCTAAACAATAAAATTGGGGTTTATGTATGTAACATCAAAATAACCGTTGTTAAATTATTTGATTGTGAAATATTACCGATGTATATGACTAAACAATTTTTTATTTTTGTCCGTCTGTCTGTTTGTTCCGGCTGATCTCTAGAATGCCACCCATTCTGACTTTGACAGAACAATCACTGGAAAGTAGCTGATATAATTGGAACTAATTTAGACTACTTTTTTCTACAAAATATTTTTTTTTCTTATATTTCCTATTTTATTATTATTATACCTATATTATATTATTATAACAATGTGAAATGATTCTACACACGTCGTTGTTAAGTTTTCTTATTTAGGTGGCTTCAAAATTACGTACAAAGGTTTACTTTTAACGGCAGGTTTCTTTCCTCGTGGCCATTTTAAACGCAAATATTTGCGCTAATCAGAAAATAACGATAAAACAAAGTGGTTTCCCTGCAGGATTCGAATCCACGACCCCCGGCTAGTGGAACAAGGGTCACAAGGCCATGTTTGCGGCACCATAATTCATTTTTAATATTGTACAAGAAACTTTATACTTACATTAATAGGTTAGATAACAGTAATATCTCACTCAATCTAAAGTTTTATGCAAAAGTTGGACGAAATACTTCCAAGTTTTAAAGGCAGTTTTGAAGGAAGTCTAATCATTGTACAAATCAGAAGTTCATAAAGTCATTGTTTTGATGAACAGAAAATTGTGCTAGTACTGTAAACTCATAGATAGTTGGTGTACTTAGCTATCTGAGGCTAAAGAAAAAGCGTATTACTACATCTATTATCTACTCTCGTTTTAAAAGATTTTCAGCAGTGAATTTCATAAAATAGGTTATTACGTTACTTTTAACTTCAAATGTTCATTTATTACTTTGTGGAGCTTTTAACTTAACTTGATACTTGAGCCTCAGTACTGCTCCGGTAAGTGTTTTGAAAATGCTTGAAGGGCTTTTATGTTTCACGCCATAGTTAAGTATGAAACTTTGGATATAAATCACTGAAATTAACTAGAATCTCGGTATTGTTCAGTTGTGCAGTTTGAGATTATTAAAAAGTATAAAGAGTAATTAAAAAAATTGTTTTTTTTTTGAGGTATAATTATAGCTCTTTATGTAATGAAAGGTTAGCAAATTGTTTAATTTTGTCATTTAATTACTTTATGTTCCTATAGAAAAACAATGTTTTAAACACAGATTTTTTACACAATAAAAATATATGCATAATTCGGTTGTTAAATAGTTTTCCAACGTTTATTGTCGTTGCTATTTAATGTTACAGCCTAAAATGCACTGCAAAGCATAAAAAACTGACTAAAAAATGCAAAACGCATTTCAGGACCGTAACAAGAATAAAAAATTGAAATGAATTTTTCAGCTGCTTACCTAAATTTGGAATGCATAAACCTAGCCTAGACTTCGTTTAATCATTAGCTATTAAAACTAATTTCTTAATAAGAGCATAGTTAATATTTAAAGTAAAAGCTAGAAATAAAATATAGCGCCTTTTAAAATTTAGTACAATATATTTCCTCGTATTAGAACTTGCAATTTAAGATTTTTTTTAAATGTTTTTAGAGATTAAGGAATTGATAAAATATTCCGAATTCGATTTTGACTTCATTTAGTGACATCACTTGCAAATAATTAATATCTAGTATAAGAAAAAGTAACATTATCAATGCTTTTGCACTTAGTTAACCTTGTTAAAAAGATAAATAAAAGAAGTTTATTGTTTAATATACAAATAATTGCGAGTAATATTAAGTAACGTCTGGACTATTGCTTAATATATAATTGCAGTATAAACAAGTACTGCAGTTATTTATTAGAAACAAGTTTTTATAACAGACGTTAATGCTTCTGTAAATAAAAATCACCGCCTAAAAGCCATTGCAAAGCGCAAAAAGCACTAACGAAGTGAAATATGCATCAGACGTTTCAGGACCGAAGCTAAGGGAGAAAATTAAACGAACTTATCTGGTAGCACATACTATCACTATTTTTATGTATGTTTTTGAATATTTACATGAATATTAAACAAATTCTTTAATTTAATTAATTAACTTATCTTATAAAACGCCTCTATATACTTTTTTTTATTCTTTCTTGACGTGTCTTTTAAATTTGTACCTATTTTTTTAAGGCAACCTTAAAGTTGAACCGATAGTGGTACGTATAATCAGTTATTGTTATTTAATACACTATAATCTTTTATTTTGACTGCCTCCGTAGTCTAGAGGTACGGGCGTGTGCTTTACAAACCGGAGGTCATGGGTTCGAATCCCGCGGGGACTCAACAAATTTTCATTGTTGTGTCCTAGTTGGTTAGGGCAATTTGGGCCGAATTGTCTGAAAAGTAAGATGATCCATGCGTCGGATGGGCATGTAAAAAGTCGGTCCATCCACCAACCCGCATTGGACCAGCGTGGTGGGATACGGTCCAAGAATCCCCTAATGGGTAGGGGTGTATTAGGGGAGGCCTACGTCCAGCAGTGGACTATCACAGGCTGATGATGATGAATCTTTCATTTTCGCCCCTGTGTGAGATAATGGGTTCGAATCCCGCGTTAATGGTCGTCTACTTCCAGTAGTGAACTAACAAAGGCTGATAATAATTTGAAGGATCTGACATCCTGCATGGCCAATATACGATTGCTAAATATGTTTTTCACTATCAAAACTGACTTTTCCAATGCCTAAAATTTACAGATGCAGATACTTCGCGTTCATTCTTTATATTATATTCCTGCCGTTTAGGACTTTTTTAAGCATAAATAATCACGGACAGATTGTTTGTAAAGATGGGTTATGTTTGTATCTGAATCGGAATAATATTTTTACATATCCAATTTGTACCGCACTCATGGAAAGATTACGTGTATTTTACAAGCTCCTATTAGTTGTTATCAATTAAGAGAGTGAACTCGCTTAAAGTAAACATTATATACATACGAATGCTTTAAAAAACTCTATTTCCATGCAATACATACCGTGAAATTGTTTTTATATAAAAGAACATATGACCTGGATATTTTATTATAATAATAAAGCAATAATGAATCAACGAATTAATTTTTCAATTATATCTTTAACAACATACAAAGAAATGTAAAATAATTATAACGACGACAGCTGGACCAAGTTTGGCCTCATAACTCTCATTGCCTATTTCGCAAACAAGTGGCGTTCGACCGCAACTTGCCGCATTGTCCTCAAAGAGTCCTTTTTGAACATTCACTCCACATGTTACTCTCTCATAACGTTCTGGTGTTTATAATTCCATTTGGTTTGTTGTAACATCAAATAGTGAAACAAAAGTAAAAAATCGCTACTGTACCAAGCAACAATAGATTTAATGAGATAATTATTAAACTTTGGCAGACTAACAACACCTCACTCTGCTTGAGACCATGAATCCTGCAAAGTATCTGAAACGTCGGGAATATTGTTCGTAGAAATAAAACGCGATAAAATGAGTAAATTCAAAATAATTATTTTATGTTAATAATTAAAAATACGTAATGTTTTACTGCTTAATTTAAATACTTATTCGAAGACGGTCAGTTAAGAGAGTGGGTAGTAACCCATTTTTTCCGCACGTCGTTTAGCTGACATTAACACGTACCAACATGTAGGGCATTCTTGGCTTAGATACCAATTAAGCGAAATGGATCAGAGAGTTTTAGTATGTCACATCATCATGAACGGTTTGCGTCAGTCCACTGCTGGTAATAGGCCTCTTCCAAGGCACACCGATTTCGGCCGCATTCGGCTCGTATTGTGTCATATGTTTGAATTAAATATATCTACATATCAGTACAGCTTTCACAGCTTTCGATATTTTTGCAAAAATCGTTTAAATAAGCTTTTTTATTATTCAGATATATTAAGGGATTTACAAGATCACGCGACAAAATATAAAAACGATACAATTCGATTAAAATAATAAAGTAAATCAATAACATTTTACTTACCCCAAAAGCGTGATTGACGTCAACGACCATGTCGGTGATGTGAACACGCAATTTTTTTTCGTCCAAAAAGTGTCCAACGGGACTAAAGAAGTTTTTACTTTTGTTGTAATTGTAAAGTTATCTTCAAGTATTATGTGCATGACTGATCCGTATTGATTGACTGCCTCCGTAGCCTAGTGGTATGGACGTGTGCTTTAGAAACCGGAGGTCGTGGGTTCGAATCCTGCTGGGACGCAACAAATTTTCATTGTTGTTTCCTAGTTGGTTAGGCAATTGGCCCGATCACCCAATTGTCTGAAAAGTAAGATGATCCATGCGTCGGATGGGCATTGGACCAGCGTGGTGGGATATGGTCCAGACCCCTAATGGATAGGTGTATTAGGAGGCCTATGTCCAGCAGTGGACTAACAAAGGCTGATGATGTATTATGTGCATTGTATGTATTTGTGTATGTCGCTTCTAATCACGTATCTTTTTGAGAGTATCTCCTATCCTATCCATTAGTTTTTCTAGAGTTGCACCTTACTTTTGTGCACCTTGCGTTTTATAATTAAACCATCGTTTGTTATAAAATCACAATAGCAAAAATGACTGTTAAATTATTTCACAATTTTCAAACTAAAAATTTAAATACAGAGTACTACAGAAAAAAGTTAGAAACTTTTAATACACGGGGCATGCAAATGGAGTTCCGACATTTATCATTCAGTCCGTTTAAACGTATTTTTCGCAGCTTAGGTGGAGTGTAGCTTAGTAAAAGGATTTTTAGCATTTTCACAAGGCATTTTTTCAAGCCCCTTTTTAATTACAATGGACTGAATTTCAGTAAATTTAGAGTATACATAGACCTGATAGCTGATATGACAACGTATTTGACTGAGGTACCTTGGTTTCGTGGCTCGTAGTAAAAACTGATGATAAAGGATTCTGTTTCCTGGGTACTAGGGTCAAGTGAAAGCACGAGTCTGTTCCAACGCAACTGGAGATTAAATTGTCTGAGACGGTCTTGTTTGTGTATAACAGGAATTAGGAGTGCACCTGGGTTTGTGCGTACACTTGTGCATTATAATATTTGCTGCGCAGTTGGCTGATCTCTAATATCGATCGGCCGCCGTAGTCGGAATCGACTAGGAGGACATTATTATTATTTAAATATTTATTTTTAAGATCGAGTACTCAATTTATAATCAAGGAGATACATTTCTTGTAATTTTTCTTCAGGTTCTTAAACAAATCTATTTAAAATATATCAATTCTTTTTAGATTGCGACATGAATGCTGAGTGAGAAATTTCACACAGATATTTGCTATTCAAATCGCATGGTGCGGCGTGATGTGCATGACTCCGACGATAAAGAGGACCTTATAAAAGCACGTTCTCATTTATATTCAACAATTTCGATTACTTTAACACGTTCAATTTACCAAAGCTTAAGCACTCAATCTTTATTAAAGTAAGGGATTATTAAACCAAAAACAGTAATGCCATACCCTTGATTCTTAAAATATTGCAGCGACGAAAACCAATTTTCATTGTCGCTTGCACTTCTATATATGTACGTCAAAAGTTTTGTTTAGATAAATATTAAATTAAATTATATTGTCATATTTTATTACAACCAATCATGAATCCAAAAAACAACTAATAATATAAACGATTAGCAGTCTGTCAATGGCTATTCCGGTGTTATTTTTTAAAAAATTAGATAGTTTTTGTGGAGTCAATGTAGCCTATATTTAACTGAATGTAGCTTTCGCATTCTACAAGAATTTCTTAAATTGACGCAGTGTATTTATTATAAACACACAAAAACACATATCCTTACTTTTTATAATAATAAAGTATAGAAAACAAGTTTTCAAGCCCAAATTTGGAACCGCTTGATTCTTTCAGTTAATACATTCATACATTTATAATCGGATTGCGTTGTCAGTCTCATAAAGCAATTACGTATTTTACGCATAAATCTTTGGAAGATTTAGACTGAATTTCATACACCGTTTGCTCCCTTCGCTAACTGAACTATTAGACACGAAATTTATAGCGTCATTTAAAATTTTCACTCTAAAACAAGCTTAACCTTGGAAGTAAAATCTACATAGACATTGTTCATCTTTACTGCATTACATTTTTATAGAAGTCACTAGGACTCTGCTCTATGGTTGAGTGCTTAACACAAGTGTTTTCGTAATTTCAACGTTTTATTGTACTTTTCTGTTTTTCTGTTGATTATCTAGTATTGTGTGTGTGTTGATATTTAGATATTGTGTTGTCCTATTTATAAGTATTATTTTAGTATAAGTATGGTTGGAGGTGACCCCTCCGATCCCGGGGGAGGTTATGTTTACAAACATAGTTCCCATTCCAATTCAACCCCTATGACTACCGATCCTACACCTAATTTAAGAAAAGACAGATTGCTGTTACTCTGATTCCTCTCAACTTTCCAAAAAACACAGTTGCTCAAGCAGTCGGCTCCATCCAGTCAACCTTTACTTTACCTCAATATGAAGGCTCCAAAAAACGATATTCCGATCCAGACCATGCCCCGTTTTTGTCCATGTGAGTAAAGAATGTGAACCTCTTCTAATACTACATTAAGACCAATTAAGTTCGGCCACTTCTTAGATCACAATGAAATTAAGGGTATTGTTAAGGATGGTGTTAAACGTATTGGCCGTAATCGTGTCTCAGTGGAATTTAAATCTGCTGAGGCCGCTAACCTATTTTTAGATCATTCCGGACTTGTTGCAGGTAAGTATGATGCCATTATTCCTTCTTATAATGTAACCCGCATGGGTATTGTTAGAGATGTTCCAGTTGAATGGACTTTAGAGGAATTAGTTTCGTCCATCGAAGTACCTGAAGGTTTTGGTAATGTTATTAGAGCACGCCGCCTTAATAGAAAATCCATGGAAAACAATACAGCTATTTGGACCCCGACCCCATCAGTTGTTTTAACATTCATTGGTCAAAAGCTACCAGAAAAAGTTTATTGTTTTTACACTGCTCTTCCAGTCCAAACATATGTTCTTCCAACAATTCAGTGCCATAAATGTTGTAGATTTGGGCATGTGGCTACTCAATGTCGATCAAAAGAGAGGTGTTTTATTTGTGCACAACCTCATGCAGGCATTGAGTGTACCAATCAATCTAATATTCCTACTTGTGTCTTATGTTCCGGTAACCATAAAGCAACTGATAGAAAGTGCCCTGAACATTCCAGACAGAAGTCCATTAAGATAGTAATGTCTCAGGAAAATATATCTTACTCAGAAGCTGCAGTTAGATTTCCCTAGTGAGAAATCTTTTGCTGATATTTCCCAATCCTCGCCTCAGTTTCATCCACAATCCTTCCAGAGTGCATCTAAATATCCTACTCCTATACAACCCTTATCATATAATATTTCTTACCGTCGTACATTCTTCTCTCAGAGAACCTCTCCAATGCCCTCATCAAGCTCAGGTTATGACAAGCAAGCCCATCAGGCGATTACTAGCACACCTTCTTTTAGTCTTCCTAATGGGAATGCTTATCCACCTGAAAATATTTCTCCTAATGATAACCTCTTAGACCTGTTACTTTCAACAATTTTAAATATAGTTTCTCGGTTTGACGACTCCCAACTACCGTACAATGTCATATCTAAACTTTCTCAGCTTAACAAAACCATTAACAGTTCTAAACATCCTTCAATGGAATTGCCATAGTATTCGTCATAAAAAAAATGATATCATTACTCTTATTAACAAATACCAACCCTCTGTCTTTGCAGTCCAGGAGACGTGGTTGAAGTCTGGATCCATCTTTAGGATCCCAGGCTACTCATGTCTTCGGGATGATAGGTCAGACGGGTATGCTGGCTGTGCCATTTTAGTTTCTAGGAACATGGTATTTTACCAAATAGATCTCCCTTCCCACAGTAATGGTATTTTTGCCGTTGCTATTAGAGCGCACAATATTTCTTTCCTCTCTATATACATCCCTGATCCTAATCTTGCTTTCCTCTCTGAGTTAAAACATATCATAATTAGTCTTCCTTCTCCTATACTTATCCTAGGTGATTTTAATATTCACCATACCTCTTGGGGCTGTTATTATAGCGATGCCAATTCTTCCCCTTTCCTCGATCTCTGCGATGAATTAGATCTGTGTGTTTTAAACAATGGGTCTCCAACTCGCAGAGTCTCTCCTTTCCAAAACCCAATGACTGCAGTTGACCTCACATTAGCATCTCCTTCTCTGTCCTCTAGTCTCTACTGGACGGTCTTGTCTTCCACTTATGGAAGTGACCATTTTACTATCTTTATTTCGGCCCCTGACTCACTTAGATCTGTTCCTAATGTTAACCTTTCCCCACTCCTAAAATTTAATGTTCACAAAGCAGACTGGTCCCTGTTCAAATCGTGTTTAAATGAAGAAATGGTAAACATTCCTTTCATTGAACCAGACAATGTCCAACATGCATATATTTTGTTTCAAATGCTCTTTTATCTTCTGCTACCAAGTCCATCCCTCTCAAAAGTCTGGCTAAACGTAAACTGTCTTCCCCACCA
Organism: Lamproptera curius; assembly: GCA_029286875.1. Lineage (NCBI taxonomy): Eukaryota > Metazoa > Arthropoda > Insecta > Lepidoptera > Papilionidae > Lamproptera > Lamproptera curius. The sequence goes on along the minus strand of JAGSMT010000179.1, from coordinate 380,370 downwards.
TGGTGGAATTCTGAATGTACAGAGGCCTGTAAGAGACGCTCCGAGGCAGAAGCAAATTACGCTCATGACATGACGATGGAAAATTTCACCACCTATCAAAAAGTAGCTGCGAAGACCACTAGAATTCTAGCAGACACGAAAAGATCCGGGTGGCTCCGTTTTTGTGAGCAACTTTCTCCTATTACCCCCCCATCTAAAGTCTGGACCAGCATTAGACACTATCGTAGCTCTGTCTGCAGTCCTGCTATTTTATCTAATGATCCATCTTCTTGGATCGAACAGTTCTCTACCAAATTAGCTCCTCCATATGTCCCCTCATTAGAAGAGCTCTACCCTCCCATTTTAACACTTAAGACATGTAACTCTTTCGAGGCCCCTTTCTCTTGGGAAGAACTTTCATTGGTTCTCGAGGGTCTTACAGACTCATCCCCAGGTATTGATGGAATCCATATTCCTTCATAAGTAATAGCAGCACTTCTGCAAAACAGGTTTTCTTATCCATCCTAAACAATATTTTTCTAACTGGTACTGTTCCTGAAGAGTGGAGAACTCAGGTAATCATACCTATCTTAAAACCTGGAAAGGCTAACTCGGACCCGTCCAGCTATCGCCCGATAGCTCTATCATGTACAATGGCTAAGGTGCTAGAACATTTGATAAAGAATCGCTTGGAATGGATAGTCGAGCGAAACAACACATTAGCTAAATCCCAATTCGGCTTTCGCAAAGGTTTTAGTACTATTGACAGCCTTAGCACATTAGTGACTGACATACGCATTGCCTTCTCTGAAAGTAAGTCTTTGGTAGGAGTATTTTTAGATGTTACTTCGGCATATGACAATGTACTTCTTCCAGTACTCAGGCAGAAAATGCTCCAGCTGAGTATTCCTGTGAAGATTGTAAATATAATCTTTAATCTCCTAAGCCCTAGATCCGTATCCATTCGTTTTCCTAACTATATATCTTCCTCGAGACAGATATGGAAAGGGCTGCCCCAAGGCTCAGTGCTTAGTCCACTGCTTTACAGTATTTACACATATGATCTAGAGCTTTCAGTAAATTCATTTTGTCAAATACTTCAATTTGCCGATGACTTGGCTCTTTATGTATCTGTTAAAAAATTGAGGAAGCCTCTTCCCGTCTTAATTCAGCTATTAGCTATCTCCATGAATGGCTTGATAACCATGGATTAGGCCTTTCTATTAGTAAAAGCAATGTTGTTGTATTTTCACGTGCCAATCCCCGCCGGATGTTCCAATTTTCTACGGCATCAAAATTTGCTTGGTTGACAATGTTAAATTTCTAGGTGTTGTATTAGATTCCAGATTAACTGGTATTCAAGATATTAACCATGTAATTAAAAATGTGAGAAAACATGAACATATTGCGTTCTTTATCTAGGCACTTGGTGGGCTGTCACCCCTATACTCAGAAACTCATGTACAATGCCTGGTGCTGTAGCCATTTTGACTATGGCATGTTTCTACTGGAACCTTGTAATAAATCTGCCTTACAATCCCTTGACAAAATCCAATATAAATGCCTTAGAATAATATGTGGGCTATGAAATCATCACCTATAAATGCTCTTCAGGTGGAGTGTGAGAAGCTCCATTATATCTCAGAAGACAATATTTATCTGACCGATTCCTATTCAAGGTTATTCAATCTTCTTATCACCCTCTTATTTCTAGGCTGCACAGTCTATCCGATTTTATCTCTTCAAATAAATACTAGTCCCATGAAGATTACCTTGCCTGTTCAAAAGTTTTGTCACTTATCTTCATCTGCCTTGTCCTATATTTCAGTGTCAAAAGTTTCCTCTCTATGAAACACCTTTTGATGCACTTATTTTTAAACCTCAAATTCTTCTGGATATTGGTATTGATAAAAACTCCTGTTTTGCAAATATCCAGTTAATCAATTTCATTTCTCAACATTGGCCTGATTGGCTGATCATGTACACTGATGCTTCAAAGTTGTCTCAGCAGAGTTGTGTCGGTGCTGCTGTTTGGATACCCAAGTACAAAGTGATATTAAATTATAAATTCCCCCCTGAAACATCAGTATTTTCAGGTGAATCCATAGCTGTACTGGAAGCTCTGACTTTTATTGAGTCCCACAAATTTAAATACTCTGTTATTCTCACTGATTCTAAGAGTTGCCTACAGTTATAAGTTTCCCTACATATTGAAAATCAAAGAAGTCCTCTTACGGTGTCATACTAAAGATATTAATGTAGTTCTGGCCTGGATTCCAGGGCACAGTGGAAATTCATGGCAATGAAGCTGTAGACTTCTATGCCAAAGATGAGCAAAACAGGATGCATGGACCACTACAGACTGTATTCAAATGATTTACTGCCATTAGCAAGTCAGCCTCTTCTCATCTTGGAACAAATATTGAGCTAATGCTGAGTGCTTCTAAAGGAAAGTACTATGCTGATATCCAGCCCCATATCCCTACTCGTCCTTGGTTCTGCAACTTCAAAAATCTACACAAACGTAGTACTAGTACCATCTGCAGATTAAGACTAGGATATGCACGTAGCCCTGTTCATCTTGCAAAGCTACATATAAAAGACAGCTCTCTCTGTGAATGTGGACTAGATGAAGAAACACTCGACCACATATTTTCCAATTGTCCCAGACAATCCTCTTCTCTCTTTGACCTGCTCCTTCCCCAAATTCAGCGTCCCACCAATTTAAAAACTTTACTATCCTATGTTGATTCCCCATTTGTTCATATTTTTTGTTCTTACATTAATCATAATAACAATAAACTTTAGTTTGTTTATTTCCACCAACTAACCCTTTAACCAACTAACCCTGTGTTTATTGTATGTCTCTTTTCGTTTTAGATACATCAACAGAAACTATTGTGGTGGATTATCTCAGCTCATAATCAATTCTTAGTTGTTAACTGTGCCCTTGTTCATTTACGAAGCCTGTTACATATAGCAGAGTCTAATCGAACTTGACGTTGGCGAAATCTACAAGGAAACGCCATCAAGCCAAAGAACTGAACTGAACTAGAAGTCACTATTAAAATACAGTATATATTTTAAGTATACTTTCGTAATTAACTTTACATTTGACGGTAAGGATATTAATATAATCATTATTAATACTTCAGACTTAAGACCTACAAAATTTCGGCAAGTCTCTAGGAATAGAGACGTCTTTTAATGTGTTTATGACTGTATTGTACTGTTTCAATTTACTTATATTTAGCTTTGAAATTTACTAAACTTACTAGCTAGCTTATAATGTAGAGTATAAACTTCGTTTCAAAGTTTCATTAACGTTGGCAGATAATTTACTAGAAACATTTTACTAGCCGTAGGTTGTCTGATGTCAGACATATGTACATAGCGATGTGACGTAGTTCTAAGTTATTACTGAATCAGGGGAATAGATGAGAAGCCGGGGATATATTTAAATTGATATTTGAATTGAATTCTTACAAATAATAAACAAAAATTAGAATAGCTTTAAGAATGTGACTTTTTTCTTTATTTTATTCTTTTACTACTTTATTGAAATTTTCTTTCAGGACTTAAAATATTGTCGGTTACTGCAAAATAGTCTAAAAACTGTCTTAACATTATAGATATATTTACTTATGTATGTTGTACTCGGTTATTATTGACATTTATTCCATGTCAAAATAAGTTCAATGCAGAAAAATGCACACGAACGTCATCAACATCAGCATGTCTTAGTCTACTGCTGGACGTAGGCCTCCCCCAAAGCATGCCTTCTCCAATAGGGGATTTTATGGACCGAGTCCTATCACGCTGGTCCAATGCGGGTTGGTGGGTGGACCAAATTTTTACATGGCCATCCGACGCATGGATCATCTGGTTTACAAAACCGCTATACCACGGAAGCGACTATAATATCTTTACTGAAATTAAATTAAATATTTTTGGCCCTCATCTTTACTAATATTATTATTATTAACAGGAAAGATTTGAATTTTTGTACTTTTCTAATGAATAAACTCAAAAATGACTTAGACGTTCTTCAAAACTCTTTTACCATTAGAAAGCTACATTCGCCTTACTTAACGTAGGCTACTGTTTAACCTAGGAAATTCTGTTTCAAAAATCTTAAAATATCACAAGCACAGTGAAAATAACGTGGACGGAGTGCTAGAAGGCTATGTAATAAATATTTGTTGATTTCAACGTAAATACATTACGTAGCACTTTGGCAAAATGATAATAACAATGTTATGTACATTGTCAAAAAAATTTAGGATGTTTTTTACTTCTTCATGTCAAATATTAACCAATATATATAAAAATGAAAATAAATCGTAATTTTATTACGTACATGTCTTGTATATTGGATCACCGACTGCTTTATAAGTAAAATATTTTACTAATAGCTTTTTATTTGTCATAACATGTAAATTTTTAATCAGTAACTATCGATTACTTTGTTACTTCTATTTATAGTCCGATTTATCCGAACTATAGTTTGTCAAATCGCATTTACTGACTATTAATGTCCATTAATAATCATATGTCCTAAATACATTTATCTTTCTTTACTTTAATGAAGCAACAGGCGCGAAACATTGATTTAAATTTTGCAAAACAAAGACCATGGTGTCACTACCATACACAACTTCCGATTCATAAAAATCTATCTTTACTCTTATAAAATTACTAAATAAAAAGGCTTTTAACGAATTTTACCGCGTTTATTTCACAAATTGAAAATGAATTTAGATGAAGCGCTGCACTTCACCTTGAATAAGAAACTCCATTTGAAGCTTGGCCAACTGCCAGCGTTCCGAATATTGAAATAAGGCGAAATAAAGCCAGTCAGACATTTTACTGTTATTAACTGACAAAGTTTTGCGGTCTAAGGTTCATTCATGCAGTTCATTGCTAAAAGTATAAGTAACTTCGTTCATTTTTCTCTTACTATTAATGTACATTGTTCAGATTTATAAACGATATAATCAAAAACTAAAATTTAAATCGTGAATCAAAAAGCACCACTCAAATATTATTCTAGAGATTTGGACTTAGCTTTGTTGTAAAGTTGAAAATTAAGAACAGAATGCACCATAATATTTAGCAATGATAGTTATACTTTCCATTACTTTACAAAAGTATTGCAGTAAATGAGACGGTCACCAGTTAAAACGAGACTTGCCACATTCAGAATAAAGAGGAGTAACAATAATAATAATGTCTTCCAATTCGATTCCGATGACGGCGGCCATTCTATATTAGATCAGCCAACTGCGCAGGAATTATTATAGTGCACAAGTGTACGCGCAAACATAGGTGCACTCCCTATCCCCTTTTACTCTCGAAGCCCGAAGGCGCAGGATGGACTTTCTACATGTCCATCCGACGCATGGATCATCTTATTTTATAGGTAATCAGTTGGTCAGCTCGCATTGCCCTAACTAACTATGAAACAGCAAAGATAAGAAGGGTATTCTAATATTTCAACTGCATTGTCCCATACTTTTTACCATCTACATTCTATTTATAATATTTTCTATTATCTGGACACCGCTGTGTCATGCAGTCTTGAATTGCACAAATTTTGATCTTACTATATCCGTGCTAGCTTTGAAGCCGTTGCGTAAATGATAGCTTAATTAAAGTGACAATACGGTTTTACAGATTTTAACGACTGCCAAAGATGGTATGTCCATCCGACACATATTGTCTTAACCAATCAGAAAACAAAAATAACAATTATATTAAATAATTATTGAAAAATTCAAACGTTTTAACGTGGAAACAACGTTACTTACGTTAACTACGGGATTTGAACCCACATCTTCCGGTTTATGAAGCAAGGGCCCACCACAAGTTCACGGGGGCGGGCTGCAAGATTACTGTCGATTATTGAAAACTAATTAAAACATAAATAACTTTATATTTTAAAGTATTCAACTAGTAGTCATTGCTATCTAATCAAATATATAACCGCTGCACATGAGTTCGCAGAATATGTATTTCACGATATCAGATTATATATGGCAGCTTGCGGGTAATTTGATATAAGGAAGAACTCATGTTGCACTAAATAATTGCCTTGTTATTTAAATTTAACACTAAACATATCCATATTGCACTGAAAAGAGCTAAATTTAATAAAAAATTGTTATTAACAATTAGCTCATTTTAATTAATAAATGACGATAACAATGCTCAATTCTTTTTTTGTATTTTATAAAATTACATTAAAATGATTTAAGTTATAATTTAATAAATTCTCGTTATTGGGTATTTCTTAATATATTTGAGTCAGACCACTGTTTCTAATGCGGGTACTTAGAGAAAAGAAGTGCCAATACTGACGTTATGTCCGTCCAAAATCGTGTATAAAAGACGGGTCTGAAAGGGAGATCTTTGCAAGCCGCGGCCCGGAACGGAACTCTCTTCTTGTGTAATATAGTGTTGGTGTGTTGAGTGGTGTTACGCTTCGACTCGTCCGTACAAGACATCGTGGCTGTTTTCGGGTCAGGTGAGCCATTTCAATGTTTTTAAGTGTAATAGATGTTCATAATTCATAATTTTTACTTTTTGCAATCCTCTTTGAGATTTCGAAAATCAGAAGAGGAATAAAGAATTGTAACAATTTTAACTTTTTGGAATTCTCCTTGAGATTTCTTGAATTTGTTTAATAGTATATAGTAATAATAAATTTGGGAGAAAGTAAATTATTTTATATTGATTGATTATATAATTATTTTATTTATTATTTATTAAAACAGTGCAAAAAAGAAAGGTGCACTTGGGTATGGAACAAAAGAAATGATTGATAGCAGTTAATTAAAATCTTGATGGATATATAGCACCGTAGAGAATCTAATGTTACAATTTTATAATTTGGTTCACTAGTAAAACAAACAATGTACTAAGTTCATATAATTGGGTTTATTTGTTTCCTCCGGTTAAATCAATAGAATATAAATGCTTAAGAACAAATCGGACAAGTTTTCCACTTTGAACTAAATACGCAGCTTCCCGCAAACCATAGATGTTCTCGTAATAAGCTTGAAATGGTTTCCGAGTTACGACAATTTAAAACTGCTTTTAGTTATTCTCCATTCGTTCTATTTTGTTTTAGTTTTTGAAATCGCAGTAAAAGGCTGTAATAAGTGAAAAAGGGTTTTAGTTTTATTTAATAGGAACGGTTTTCTATTATTGTTATTACGGCTATACTAATGCCAATATAGTCGTGGATGGGACCCTACATAGAAATATAGCGCTGAACTTTTATTCTATTCATTGTCAATACTTTGACGTAAAGTTAAGCACTAGATAAGTAACATTATCGCTGCAGGCTCGATTCAGACGCTTTCTTTACGAAAATTTAATAGCTAGAAGAGCTCTATCTGATTATCACCACCACTTCCTAAAGCGTTGTTGCTAGGAAAAGAAGTGGCGCAAGAAACTCCAGCAAGGCTCGTATCTAATTTTGTGTTCAGCTACAGTTTCATATAGCAAAGGGTGTGTAAGTTCCACCTCAGCGGTGGGGCCGATGTCATGATCGTGTGTTTGTCCTACACTCTAAGTGTAGGGTGTGATTGACTACTGCTTGGTTGTCGCAACCTATTATGGCTTGAGGGCGTTATTCAAATTCTTGTATTTCACAAGAAATGAGAACCAGCATTTGCTGCTTGATTGAGCTAGTCTAGATCATAGAGATCTAGCGATTTTTAAAATGATAATAAATGCACAGTGCTGCCATTGCTATGGCTAGCTTGCTGGCTATTTTAGGCGGCGGCGGGCCACTGTGTACTCGTAGTCTGCTCAAGCGCTAGCTGTTGCCACGCGGGGAGTTACGCCCCGCTAAGCGTTGGAAGGATGGAGGGGTGGGAAGGCGGTGTTGCTGGATGAGTTGGGTGGTTGCCTGGACCGGTGTGGAGTTGTCTGATCTCCCATCAGGCGCGTCCCCAGGTTGCGGATAGGGGAACGCTCCCCAGATATGGGGGTACTGGCATCGGCCGGCGCGGACAGAAACGACAGTTAAAAGTTATTGACGGCAGGCGCCTATTAATCGGTGGTGCTCGGTGCAGGTCAAACTGCTTGCGGCGCGTCCGATGCGCTGCTTCCGGTGCCTAGAAATAGGGCACGTAGCGGAGCAGTATCATACGGGCGTCGACCGCAGCGGTGCCTGCTACCGCTGTGCCAGCTGGGCCACCAGAGCAGAGACTGTGAGGCCGCGCCGCACTGCATCGTGCGCCGCGGCAAACAAACCAGCTGGCCATAAGTTGGGAAGTGCGGCCTGCACCACCAAACCGACAGGAGGCGGAGGAATGAGGTAAAGCCTGGGCTTGGAAGCTAGGTGCCCAAGCCCAGCGCTTTGGATAAGGGGACCCAAATGGCCATCGCATAAAGATGGCCACGCTGAGCATCCTGCAGACAAATATTAACAACTCCGCCAGAGCTCGGGATATGTTTCAGAGCATGGCGCAGTGGTCGATTCAGGTGGCCGTAGTGTCGGAACCGTACTACGTTCCCCCTAGCAATAACTGGGCCGGGGAACCGTCCTGACACTGCGGCAGTGGTCTACGTGATTGCTGCGTGGTCCCCTCATCCGAGGAACGTGAATAAAGGTCCAGGCTTCATCGGCGCTCTGTTGGGAGATATTTTAGTTGTTTCAGCGTACTTTTCTCCCAACAGATCTCTCACCGACTTCGAGGGCTACCTAGACCGACTGGGGTCCCTGATCCGTTCTTACGGACCCTTCATCACCGGCTTGGGTTCACCTGCGGCAGACGTGCGGGGAAGGACACTGGAGGAGTGGCTCCTGAAGGTCGGGCTGTCTGTCTTAAACGTGTGTACGGGCCAAGGGCAGGTCGATCGTTAATGTATCGTTCGCTTGCCGCGCACTGGCTCACCGAATACAGGGTTGGAAAGTGGTGACGGGCGTCGAGACCCTGTCGAATCATCGTTACATCCTATACAGGGTCCCGCCCTCCTACATATACCGGCACAAAAAGTGCAAAAAGTGATTGGGGCATGACCTTTCACTGTCTGCTGTAGTGCGCAGGATGTTAGAGAGTGAAAGGTTGTGGGCGCCGTTCTTGCTTTCTGCGAGGACGCGATGGCCCGAAGGAAGCCGGAGACAGCGAGGCTTACAGCGCCCTGGTTATCCGCAGAAGAAGGCCAGGGCGCCGAAGAGTGGCGTACGCGCGCAACTTTCCCGCTGACACTAAGCCTTTGGGTGGCCGGCAAGGGTGCCGCCGCCAGAGAAGGGCTCAAGAGGAGCAACGTGCTGTTTGTTCCGGCACGGCGCCTAAAGCGACGGACTGGATCTCCTACACTCCCGGAGAGCAGAGGCCGAGAGAGGCGAGGGCCACGTCGCGCCGGGGTCGCCAAAGACTGTCATCAGCGCCCTCGGTCCCGGCTACAGCTACATGGGAAAGTAACACCCGTTGGTTTTTAGTGGGTTTACCGGCCGCTCCATTCGGGAGCCCACGTATCCCTGCTGCCCCTCACTCTGGCGGGGAATCCTTAGCTGTCTCCGTGTATTATTCCAACGGCAAAAAAGGTGGTTGCCTGGAAGAGGCTTTCCGGGATCCACTGTAACTCTGCGCCATAGGGCAGCCGAGGTAGGTGGCCGTGTTGCCGGGATTGCCGACTTTTAAGTGCCCATCCGACGCATGGATCATCTTACTTTATAGACAATCCGGTGAACAGCCCGCATTGTGCTAACTAACTAGGAAACAACATTGAAACTTAGTTTAGCCCCCGCAGGATTCAACCACCGGATTCTAGAGCACACGCCTATTATTGTGATCATTACTATAGTAAGCGTCAGTATTTCACTCATAAAGTAAATGAGCTTCTATATACTCGTATTCATAGTTTTATTTTAGCTTTAGTCTTTTTAATATAATTGTGAATTAGTTCTTAAAAGCTCTCCCAAGCTCCCAATAACTTGAGTATTTATTGCAAGATAATAATATTGATATTTTTGCAAAACATGTGTGATAAAATTATTATTTATTTTAATTGAATAATGAAAGTGTGTTCTCAGAATGCTGTTCATGAAATAAGGAAATAATATCTTTATGATTTTATTTTCAATAATATTATAAATGCAAAATTAACAATGTGTCTCTCAGTCTATCCGGTTTTATCGTCTAAGCCGTTGGAACGATTTCAACGGAATTTGGTATATACTTATAATAGATTCTAAGAAAGCACATAGGCTGTAAATTATTGCGCTATAAGTTGTCGAAAAGGGTAAAAGTTTAAATGGAATGGAAATCGTCTCCGTTGAACATAAAACTTTACGGGATAAAATTCAAACTGTAGAGGGTTAAAATAGGGTAGAAATGCATATGAAAGTCAATATGAAAGTTCTGTATTGTTGAATATAAATCCATTTAACTTTGTCATGTCATCATATTATAGTCATATTTTATTTATAATCATCATCATCATCATCAGCCTATACTAGTCCACTGCTAAACATAGGGCTCTCCTACCGCACGCCGTCTACATTAGGGGATTTTTGGACCGTATGCCGCCACTCTGGTCCAATGCAGGTTGGTGGGTGGACCGACTTCTTACATGTCCATCCGACGCATGGATCATCTTACTTTTCAGACAATCGGGTGATCAGCCCACATTGCCCTAACCAACTAGGAAACAACAATGAGAATTTGTCGATTCCCCGCGGGTCCCGAACCCACGACCTCCGGTTTCTAAAGCACACGCCCTTACCACTAGGCTACGGAGGCAGTTTTATATAAGGTAATAATATAATTTTGTTTTTGGAAACATAGATATTAAAATATAAAATGCAAATAATTGCTGCAAAGAACTATTTAAGCCAATGAGATAACGTACCGTGCTTTATTTAATAGAACAAATGTTCGGGAGGCAAAGGAAACGCAACGACCGCACCTCTCTGTCAGTTAATAACAGTAATGTACACATGAAACGGTTGACGGGCTTCAATTTCCTGGCAGTTGTCCAAGCTCTGAATGGAGAATTTGTTATTACAACAGTAACAGCAAATGTTGATACAATAATTCTGCATTAATCTTATTCTACTATATTTATATCTCTCAGTTGAACCTTGTTCGTTTTGAAACATTAAAAGACGGTAATAAATTTCTTTTTTTAGTTGGACACTGAAGCAAGTGTAAATTATGAAAATATCTTAAAGTTGTTTTGTAAAAACGTTTTAAAACTCGGATAAAACGCAATCAAAACCACTTGTATGTTAAAATTATTATAAAATAAAGACGTAACTTATGGCAAAAGGATAGCTTATTACTTTTAAAGATATTTTAAATCCTTCCTTCAATATCCACTGCTTCCGTAGAATAGTGATATTGGCGTATGCTTTCCGAAGAGTCTAGAGGTCGCGGGTTCGGGGACTCGACAAATTTTCTTTGTTTTTTCCTAGTTGGTTAGGGCAATTTGGGCCGATCACCCAATTGTCTGAAAAGTAAGATGATACATACCCCCCCCCCCCTAATGGATACGGGTGTATTAGGGGAGGCCTATGTCCAGCAGCGGACTTTCCGTTATTTGTATCGTATGTGGCCAAACTATAATAAAAGGATAAGACTTAACTAAAAAGCTATTAAAGTGTAAGTTGAATGATTATTTAAATGCGCAAAATATAATGGAAATACAAACCACAAGGCTAAAACTTTAGTTACATATCTTCTGGCGCTTCATTAATTACTAATGCCGAAAATTCTCCTTATTCTACGTAATTTATTAATATATTAAAGCGGTATAATATAGAATCGCTTAACCTAAGGCCGATTTTATTACCATATAATAATAATATAAAAGAATTTATGGCTTAACTCTGAAAATTTACTGTTGCTTACAAAAATACAAAACTCTTTTAACATCATACCAGTTTTGTTTAAAACGCAATGACTAAGTTGTTATAGGTCTATGTTACAACCAAACTATTATACTAAGAAATAATTTTATTTAGTTATGAAAATAATTTGTTTGTTTTACCAACTTAAATATCAAACCATCATTATAACGGTCGTCGTAAAAAATAAATTATGTACAACTTATAAATATATGTATAATAAAAATTATTATCAAATAATACTTTAACAATTCAGTAAAGGTTTTTGCAATAAATATGTTTTTAAATTTATTATTTTGTATTCTATGAAAAGCTGTGGTTATTTAATTATAACTGTGCAACCGAATAATTTTCACCGCCTGGGCGTATAGCCGTGAGATATTAAAAAAGTAATTTTCTCAAACGTCGCCAGCTGTTTTACTTCTGCAGCGAAATCCTCAACAATTTATTTCTCAATATCTCGGTAGTTCTGAAATAAAGACCGGTTATTTCTTTTATTTTCCAAATACTGCAACCATTAACATAATACGAATAATGTGAAATTGGTCAAGTTTAGAATCCAAATAGGAATAAAGAAAGCCTCATAAATTCCGTATAAATAAAGATCTGCTGTCTACGCTGAAGATGTTATAGTGCATGAGTGTATTCAAAAGCACATGTGCTATACTACTTTTCTCATCATCATCAAATCTATCTAGAAAGGAACTTCTTTATAAAATATTGTATTCATTTGAAAAAATAAAACTAAAAAAAAAAAATTTGGAAAATTTTTAAAAAAAAAGGGAAAATTTTTTTTGGGGGAAACCAACCCCGGGGGGTTTTCCCCGGGGGGTTTTTTTAAAAAACCCCCTTTTTTTGGCCTTTTTGTTTTCCTTTAAAAACCCCCCCCTTTAAAACTAAAAATTTTAAAAAATTAAAAAATTATAATTTTTTTAATAAGTTTTTTTTTTTTAAAAATTTTAAATTTTTTCCCAAAAATTTTTTTAAATTTTTTTTTTTTTTGGAAAAAATTTAAAAAAACCCTAAGGTTTTTAAAAAAAAAAAATTTCCTTTTAAAAAATTTTTTAAAATAAAAAAATTAAAAAAATTTTTTCCTTTTTATTAATTTAAATTTTTTTGGGGGGGAAAAAAAAAAAAATTTAATTTTTTTTAATTTTAAAATTTTTTTGTTTTTTTTTTCCCAAAAATTTTTTTTAACCCCGTAAAAAGGGAAAAAATTTTTTTTTTTTAAATTTTTTAAAAAATTTTTTTTTTTTTTAAAAATTTTTTAAAAATTTAATTCCTTTTTAAAAAAAAAAAGAAATTTTTTTTTTTTAAAAACCCTTTTTTTTAAATTTTTAAAAAAAATTCAAAAATTTTTTTTTTTTGGAAATTTTTTGTTTGGGGAAAATTTTAATTTTTACTAAAAAAAAATTTTTTAAAAAAACTTTTAAAAAAAAAAATAAAAAAAAAAAGGAAAAAAAACCTTTTTAATTTTTAAAAAAAATTTTACCCAAAATTTTTTTCCCTTAAAAAAGTTTTGGGGAAATTTTCCCCCCCAAAAATTTTAAGGGCAAATTTTTAAAACCCACCCCCTTTTAAAAAAAAAAAAAGGCAAAAAAATTTTTTAAAAAATTTTTAAATTTTTCCCAAAATGGTTTTTTTATTTTAAAAAATTTTTAAAAAATTTTTAAATTTAAACCCCAAAATTAAAAATTTAAAAATTTTTTTTGAAAATTTTAATTAACCCCTTTTTAAATTTGGAAAAAAAAAAATTTTTTTAAAAAAAGCAAAAACCTTTTTTGGGTTTTTTAAAATTCCCCCAATTTTTAATTTTCCAATTTTTTTTTTTTATTTTTTAATTAATTTTAAAGGAAACTTTTTTTTTTTAAAAAAAATTTTAAAATTTTTAATTAAATTTTTTTGGGAAACCCCTTTTAAAAAATTTTTAAAAAATTTTCCTTTATTTTTTTTTAAAAAAAAAAAATTTTTTTTTATACATTACCACTTATCGATAAAATAATTTGTAAATTAATTACATTAAACTGTTTAAATTAATTGATAGCAATATAACTACTCAAGATATTATTGGAAAATCACAAAAGGCTATCTGTCTCACTTTAATGAGGCTTTAATAAAACTATTATCGGAAAATTTTTGATATTGTTCTCCAGTCGATAACGACTACGGCGGCCGATCTATATTAAAATCGGCCAACTACGTAGGAGATATTATAGTGCACAAGAGTACGCGCAAACACAGGCGCACCCCCTGTTCCTCGATACTCTCCAAGCCCGATGGGACGGATAACCGACACGACCGGAGAGAGTAAGATGCAGGACAGACTTTTTACATGCCCATCCGATGCATGGATCATTTTACTTTTCAGACAATTGGGTGATCGGCCCAAATTACCCTAACCAACTATGAAACGACAATAAAAATTTGTCGAGTCCCGCAGAATTCGAATCCACGACCTCCGGTTTCTAAAGCTCAGGCCCTTGCCAATAGTCTACGAAGGCAGTCAAAGCTTAAACTAACCAGTAACCCAAAGCTTAAACTCTATTTTTCAGAAGGTCAAAATTCAAAATTCTTTTTACGCACCGTAAGTTTATACTATTTTTCAATTGAAGTGTTTTTATTTATACTGTTAATAATTTATTACAAATTGTTTTTGTTATTGTATTTAGTATAACAAAAACCATGTGAATATGCCCCGTAATTATTTTTCGTCTTAACTCCTAAAGTTATTATAAAGAATTATACTACAACGGTTGCGTTTATGATTATGATTAGCAGAAAATAATTTTAGGTTCAGAAGTGAAGAAGCAAGATACATTTGAGTTCTCTGTATTTTTAGTTTGCAGCCCAAGAGTCTTGGACGTATAGACATGAGGTGCCTGCATTTCGTATTGTGTATTGTGTATTGTGTTAATGTTGTATCTTGAAAGTATTTTAATTACATATATGTAATAAGATGAAAGCTATAAATAAGTCATTCACATTAAATATTCGCTATGTTAAGATGCCTGAGGTATGATATAACGTCCACCATCGTACAAACATAGTACGTAGTAGTAAAGTATGACGTGGTTTTCATGTCATTTAAGTTACTGTTTTTTTTTTTAAATAATTGACAGTTCAAATTAACGACTGTTAGCTCTTAATACACATAAACTTAACGTCTATTACTGTATGTCAAAAGTTGATTATCCCATTTAGTACTCCCGTCTTTAGGTAGTCTTTCATAAACTTTCACGATTTCTAAAAACGTTACAAAACTTTCACTTATCACTAATTATGTTTCAATATTATATGCATTTTTTTTAATTTTATCATCATCATCATCATCATCAGCCTACCGTTTCATGTGTACATTACTGTTATTAACTGACAGAGACGTGCGGTTGTAGCGTTTCTTTGCCTCCCAAACATTTGTTTTATTAAATAAAGCACGGTACGTTATCACATTGCTTAAATAGTTCTTTGCAGCAATTATTTGCATTCTATATTTTAATATGTATGTTTCCAAAACAAAATTATATTATACCTATTATAAAACTGCTTCCGTAGCCTAGTGGTAGGGCATGTGCTTTAGAAACCGGAGGTCGTGGTTCGATCCCAGGGACTCGACAAATTTTCATTGTTGTTTCCTAGTTGGTTAGGGCAATTGGGCTGATCACCCGATTGTCTGAAAACTAAGATGATCCATGCGTCGGATGGGCATGTAAAAGTCGGTCCACCTCCAACCCGCATTGGACTAGCGGGATACGGTCCAAAACCCTAATGTAGAAGACGTGCGGTAGGGGAGCCCTATGTTCAGCAGTGGACTATCACAGGCTGATGATGATGAAGTTGATCTAATTATATAAAATTTACCGTTATTTGTATCGTATGTGGCCAAACCATAATAAAAGGATAAGACTTAACTAAAAGCTATTAAAGTTTAAGTTGAATGATTATTTAAATGCCGAAATCTAATGGAAATACAAACCACAAGGCTACTAAGTTACATATCTTCTGGCGCTTCATTAATTACTAAAGCCGAAAATTCTCCTTATTCTACGTAATTTATTAATATATTAAAGCGGTATAATATAGAATCCAACAAAGGCCGATTTATTACCATATAATAATAATATAAAAGAATTTATAGCTAACTCGAAAATTACTGTTGCTTAAAAATGCAAAGTACTTTTAACATCATACTAGTTTTGTTTAAAACGCAATGACTAAGTGGTTATAGGTCTATGTTACAACGAAATATTATACTAAGAAATATAACGGTCGTTGTCAAAATAAATTACGTACAACTTATAAATATATGTATAATAAAATTATTATCGTAAATGGTTAATAATACTTTAACAATTCAGTAAAGGTTTTTGCCATAAATATGTTTTTAAATTTATTATTTTGTTTGAAAAGCTGTGGTTATTTTATTTTAACAATGCAACCGAATAATTTTCACCGCCTGGGCGTATAGCCGTGAGATATTAAAAAAGTAATTTTCTCAAACGTCGCCAGCTGTTTGACTTCTGCAGCGAAATCCTTAACAATTTATTTCTCAATATCTCGGTAGTTCTGAAATAAAGACCGGTTATTTCTTTTATTTACGCAAATACTGCAACCATTAACATAATACGAATAATGTGAAATTTGTCAAGTTTAGAATCCAAATAGGAATGAAAGAAAGCCTCATAAATTCCGTATAGATAAAGATCTGCTGTCTACGCTGAAGATGTTATAGTGCATGAGTGTATTCAAAAGCACATACTACTTTTTCTCATCATCATCAAATCCATCTAGGGCAAGGATCATACTTCTTTATAAAAAATATTGTATTCATAAATACATTATTTAACTAAAAAGAAAACCAATCTGAGATAAAATAGGAACACATTTAATAAAACTTTACTGCTGCAATTTTGTTCAAAGACTTTTACATTAACGGGATCATTTCAAATAAGTATTTGTTCTTCAAATTGAATGGAACGGAACGGCCGTGCAAATAATGTAGGCAATTTCAAGAATCGGTCATTAAAATATTAAATTTGGGTTATGTTAAGCAAATAAGGTATAAAAAATCGTCATTAGAAATTGAAATTCTTATGGGAAATTCCATATATAACAAGATTCTTTTTCTAAAAAATTTAATTGCGTACGGCAGGAAAAAACATGCCCTTATTTTAGTTTTTAATAATTAACAGGGCTCATAGACTTTCTGAACTTTAGTAGTACTTTAATGTTACTGCTGCGACGATGCGACTTCGTACATTATTGTTCTTATTGATGACAATCTCGATGTTAATAGCCGAGTGATAGTCGACTAATACCTAATCCATATTTACGACGCCGCTTTGTTGGTATGGGTTACTTTTTTACATGTATTTCTTGTCTAATGTGGCTTAAGTTTAGCAATTGTTCACAATTGTGGTTATCATTTAATTCATCCGAATTAATGCAAAAATGTCGACAGGAGAGAGACGAGACGAGTGACTTTATACATGTCCATCTAGGCAAGAATCATACTGTTTAAGAATGACTATTTAAATGTATATGAATACGTATTATATAACTAAAAACCACTTATAACCGCACAATACAAGACTAGACTTAATAATAAGAAAAATAAATGACTTAAGCGTCTTTTTTGCCTGTACAATATATTTATGTGTATGTATTTCATAACGATATAAGCAGATCTCGCACTAGTTGAACTTGACAATTAAAAATATATGAATTCACATTTTTCATGTAAATAAACCATTTAAAGTAAAAACAAAAACCCTAAACATTTTTGAAGTTATACTTCTTTAGGCGCGTTATGAAAAATGATGAGAGTGAAATTTTAAGATCGCGCGCACCTGTGACACAAAATTAACAGTTTATAATGAAAACGGTTAAATGGACCTTATTACATAGTGATAAGTTTGATTTTTGTGTAGTGATAATGGAGTTGTCGTTTTTTATTTGCGATAGTTGTTGCATAATGTGCTCTATGAGTTAGGATTAAGGTTCGTTTTTGGTATATATATATATTATTATTATATTATTTAAATTTATATTAAATATATTATTATATAAATATATTAATTTTGTAATGATGTTTATTCAACTTGATATAATGGTAATATTTTTATTCATTTAATATATCAACATTGTGATTTATCTATGTAAGACGTTTTAGATAAGCGCCATCTAGTCACACATAATCAAAGCTTCTGATTTATAGTACCGCTGTACAAGTAAGCCTAACATTTCTTAGGAATTCTACATTTATAAGCAACAGATGGCGCTGAACTACCAGTTATATGATATATCAAAGACGTCTTGTGAATCCATAAATTCTTAATCGAATTATTTATGATTAGTTCTTGTAAATCTATCATCTTTAATTATCTTAATTATTTTTGATTGATATTACTTACTATTTGTGAATATTAGTGAAAAAAATTGTGCTATATACTTTTTCAAGTGCTCTAATATAATTGAGGTTAACTATACGTATGTATTATTTATTTAATGATGCCAAAGAAGTATAACTTTTCACGCGCGAACATAGGTACATGCACCCATTTTTTTTCGCTTTGGGATTCGAACCTACACCCTCCTTAGGCTTAATAGATACACCATATCAATATACAAGTCGTATTCGTATATCACACACACACATACACATCATCAGCCTGTGTTAGTCTACTGCTGGACATCGGCCAGCCCTAATACACCCCATTCCAATAGAGGGTTATGGACCGTTTACCACCACGCTGGTCCAATGCGGGTTGGTGGGTGGACCGACTTTTTACATGCGCATCCGACGCATGGATCATCTTACTTTTTAGACAATTGGGTGATCGGCCCAAATTGCCCTAGCCAACTAGGAAACGGTAATGAAAATTTGCCCATACCACTAGGTAACGGAGGCAATTTATTCGTATATAAAATACCTATTTAACCATGTTTGATGCAATACAAACATTTCAACAGAGCACTCTTATTAATGAAAATTAATAATTTAATTCTCTGAGATTGGAAACCATTAAAGCATCGGGTTAATTGTTGAGAATTATTAGCGCGCCCCAGGTCAGTGGAAGCTCATATTGCACACATTTCACAAATTGGAGTTATTAACAAGCCATTTTAAAGTAAACTTTTCAATCATTTTAATTTATATTTATATCAATGTAAAGGTAATTACATCATAAAAGTTCAATTTGTTAATAAAATGTAAAATAATTAAGAACAATTGATTTTAATAACAATTTAATTTAGGCTACTCGGAACGACTCGGGTATAGAATCTTTTTTCTCAAATCAGAAGCATTCTCTTTAAAAAAGAAATTGTTTAATTAATTACTAATTAAGGCGTGATTGTTTTACAATTAGTAATGACGAGGAATGAAGATATTTAGCTTTGACTCTATAAAGTTTTAAGACTGAATATAATTCACAGTTTTATAACGTAAAAGCCTTTTCCGTTTGGCTGTTTGACCAATTGCCTTAATTGGTTACACACAAAGACAAACACTTTATTGATCACATTAAAATGGTTATTTGTCATCCATTAGACTTAAGCTTGGAACCTAAATTTGCAAAAGCGTATTTATTTGCGACCTCTACCACACTGCCGACAATAGACGGCAGCCGGTAACATATTAGAAGTGAGGATAAACTAAAAAGAATACAAATATGACCCCAATAACATCAGAATAATAGATTTTATTATTCTTAATATTAACAAGTTCTTAGCAATCTCAAAGAGATTTCCAATAAGTAAAAATCATAACAATATCTGAACACCTCTTACACTTAAAAACATTAAAATGACTGACGTGACTCGGCAACAGCCACTAGATGTCCCACAAGGACCAGTCGATCGATGATGTCTCCACTTGTTTTAACATTAAAATTTAAGATTCGGTCTCAAAATGATTTTTTTATAAAAATTCAGTTTTAACTATTAATTCAAAGTTTCTAATCTAAAATTTCCTTCCAATTATATTTTCGGTTTTCAAAGATATTGTACAATATTTAAAAAAAACGTTTCTACTCAAATGTAAAGACTTTGTTCCGATTTTAATAAACCGAGAATACAAAACAAAATAGTTTTTAATTTTCTCCAAACGCCAAGAACTCCAACTCCAAGAGTTTCAATAACAAAGAGCGTTGATTATTGAGGTTAGGAAATTCAGACCAAGGTAAAAACTTGTGTCACCGAAAACAAACAGAAACTTGTAAATATGTTGTTCTGTTACATTTATTGGTTATTTATAAAATATTATATATAAATAAATGTTTATTTTAATGTTACATACAGACACTCTAACTTCGTTTATTTGTATAGAGTATAGATATCAATAGATTAACATAAAATGCAGTTTATAGACGAGAATATTATTATATTAGTAACAATAAAGTAACGACTGGTAGGAAATCATCATCATCAGCCTGTGTTCAGCCTCCTCCATTAGGGTTTTGTGGGGTGCCCATTTAACGCATGGATCGTTTAACTTTTCAGGGCAAAAACGGCCAATTTCCGTAATCAACTAGGAAACAACAATAAAAATTTTAGTGAATCTCCTCAGGATTCGAACCCATGACCTCCGGTTTCTAAAGCACACGCCCAAACCACTTGGGTACGGAGGCAGCACTAGGCTACGGAGGTAGGAATTATTTATTTATATTTTGGTTGGTCTACCGGAAATAATTCTATTCGTAAAACCCGAATACATTCAAGGCTATTGACCCATGATTATCGGTGACGTGGCACCCATCTACAATCATACGGAAACAACTTTTTTCCTCTGTATTTATGTAGATTCTATGACAGTGTGTTTAAGAACAATGCTTTAATAATCCAAAGATTGTCATCTAAATTTAGATGTTATTTATTAATTGTTTATCATTTTAATAATATGGTTAGTAATTCATTAAATTCGTTTCAGTATTTGACTCGAACCTCAAGTTTAATTCGAAGTATACAAAGAAAATTGTGTGAACAACAAGATAGTGCGTTAATTACTTTTATCGGATTTTTATTCGTAAATAATTGATATTAAAGGACTTTTTTTCATTATTTAATCAGTATGCATTATGGTTTTTTGCAATAATGTCGTATACAAATGTTACAAACATTTACCATTCATTGTGCATAGTAACCATCGAAATTACCGTTGCCGTATAATAGTGGTAGAAACGTTAACAAAACAAAAAAATAGAGTAAATGTCATACATTCGTAACATGTGTGTTTAATGTTTTATTTTCAAAGAAAGGCTTTTACGCTGTTTGCATTTGTGTACAAAATACAAAATAACAATAAGAAGTCTAAGATATACCTTAATTAAATTTTGCATACGATTTTTACTGCTTTAAAACAGATAGACCTTTTAGTCAGGGTTTGATAAGATAAAATAATATTATAAAAAGTAACATAACAGGAAAATATCAAAATATTTACCTATTTTATCCCATGAAGGTCAGTCTTAATAAATACACTATAATGCATTTTTTTTAAATATAAAAGCATATAATTGTCAAGACCTTCTTTGGCGTATAGGAAGTCAGTGCCTTCAAATTTGTTGACAACTAATTCATCCTTAGTACGCAGTTTACCCTTTGAGTTGTGAAGGTCAGATGCCAGCCGCTTTGCGTTTAAACCTGAATAGCATCAGGTAAATCTAGATGGATTAGAAACTGACCTCATGATAACTTTAAGAAAAGGCTAGTCGAAAAAAGAAAAAATATAATAGCAAGGAATAAAACGACTATATTTTAACGCAGAATGTTTGGCCGCAAAATATCATTTAGCGAATATAAACTTAACTGATCAGACCGCAGCCGAAGTCTTGTTGTAAAGTAAATGTTTTTGATCTTACGTACATTGTAGACAGTATACATCACAAACCAGTTATGAATAAAGAGTGCCGGTTTCTGGCTTGAAACTTGCCGAAAGAATTTGTGCTTTATGTTCGACATTTCTAAAGAGTAAGGCATTACAATCAGGTAAACATATTTCACAGGAGGCAATTACCTTTTTAAAAATAAAAAAGGATATCACTACTCCGTAAATAAACTCTGAAATGGTGCATTCATAATTGCTTTGAAATCTTTCGTAAAAATACTCTCAGGAAGAAACTGAACCAATTTGTTTCATGAACTAAACTACTGTCTACTGAATCTTGAAGGAGCGCTCGATGTCAAAGCAACCGGAAACTTATTGCACTCAACTGCGATGCAATTGTCTTTTATCGTACCCTCTAAGGAATTGTGTTCACTTTTGCAGATACCTGACGACTTTTGAAATACAAATTGTCTGTCAGGAATTTTGTTATCTAATATAGATCTTTAAGTGTTTTAAATAGTGAGATAAATAATAAAGCAATGTTAAAACATATACAAGTTGTCTATTAAAGAATAATACGTTCATTCGGAATCATTATAACTATATTTGTTTAATTATGCTGGGTTGTTTTTAATTAAAAATATTAGTTTTTGGAGTTTCAAGTACAAAATACAACGACTTCAAATATTACTCAAACAAATAGCAATGTAGTCATATATGATGAAGCGCTAGGCGTCATAGATTTAACTGAACCTTTTCGTAGTTGTATTCTAAACTACAATGGGAAAACTAATTCCGAAAATGACGATAATAGACTGACAAACAAGCTTAGCTCAGCGACTTATGCAGTCAAGGAAGGCAGCTAACTGATTATAAGACAGCTGGAGATGTGAAGAAACGCGGCTGGTATTAATACGATTTTTATATGATGACCTTTTATGCATTATCTAATAAATACTGCATCAAGTTTAATAAAAACATCATTAGTTCCATCGCGTATTATTTTGCTTTTAAATATTCTGGACGTTTGTAGATATTTTACGCACAAATTGTATTACATTACGTAAACATAATGCTTCACTATGCTCAATCTATACTGATCAACAAATTCTACGACCCATTGAATGGCAAACCGATGGGCTGCATTGTATCTAGACAGTCATCGCTCAATAATAAATCTTTATATTTTTTATTTTTATATTTAGACCCTACTGAAAGCCGTCAAAATTTTTAAGTGAACATAATGTTCATAAAATTGTTGTATTGGCAAAATTTTCTACAATACAAGCGGCTCAATTAAGTCGAACAATAATAAACGAGTAAAAGCAAAACCAATAGAAGCTTTTATATTTCCCTCAGGCAACGTATAAGTAAAAGTGTTATCTTTTATTACGAGCTTCTAGAGAGTTCCAGTATCATAGTATGTAGCGAGTGAAGCGAAGACTTGTAAGATTAAAGTAAACAATGCTACTTTCTTGTATTTACGCGAATATTAAAGATATAGAATATAACAGATTTTACGGATTTTATCCCGTTTAATTTGGTTTACAACGTTCTCGACGCTTGAAGGGCTTTGTAGGATCAATGACGGGCAGTCTGAGGTGTTGTTTGTCTGTCAAAGTTTTAACTGGCCACCGTTGTTTGAAACAAATTAAACGCGTTAGGATCAGAAAAACGTTTTATTAAATCATCTTTTTGATAATGATATTTAAATATATTTTATGCGATTACAAAAGAAACATAAACTTCATTACAAGCTTAAGTTGTTGAGTCCCCGCGGGATTCGAACCCACGACCTCGGGTTGCTAAAGCATATGCCCTTACCACTAGGCTACGCAGGCAGTTCGTTCCTAGCGTTACTACTGAAATGATATTCATTATCCTCTGTGTCAGGAAATACATAACTGAGCATAACGCTGAGAATTGATTATTTTAATCGCTTTGTATTAATTTTTAAAGCAAATAAAATAAGGGAATGCGACATAAAGTTACTGAAATCTTCTCCATTATCCCATCATTTAGGTTTATGAAATGCGCGATCCATGTTTGATTGACGCTGCAAAGTTAGACCGAGGAATTCTTCTGAGTATTACTAGTATTTATGTTTATTGATAACTCCTATGTTAAACGAGTATTTCTTATATAGAATAGTATTAGAATGCTAAGTTTCTTTAATGTCCTAAGTGTTGATGAGCTAAACACCAGTGATTTAATTTAGTTAAAACGTATTCCTCTTTATTTTTATTGAATATCGTACATAGTTTACAGGAAATTAGTTTTCAAACTGAAATGACAACTAAAGTTTTAGATACCTAAACTCACAAGTAGTTCTTTATTTCTATTTATAAATACACTTTTTAACATTTTATTTGGAAAATTAATAATTTCGATAGAACATGATTTTCAAGAGTAACATTAGGTTACCATTCGCAAAATAAGCGGATAATAAAACACTTAAAGTACGACGCGGTACCTCAATTGCAAATTCACTTGATACACTCTGCACATGCATCTTAATTACATTAATGATCACTTCATTAATGTCATATGCATACTGGGTAAAATGTTAATGAAATAGTGCCTCATGTTGTTAATTTCCAGCGTTGTTCACACTGAAAATTGCATGGCTTCCTCTATTAATAACAGTAATGTACACGGAAAAGACGAGGAGCTTTATTCCGTGTTGTTTCAAAATCCGGAAAGCCGGCTGTTTTCCAGGATATAAATGGAGAATTCTTGGAGAAATCTTATTCATGATGTAGTGGGACGTTTCATAATTACAATTTATCTATTAAATTCTATGTGGAAACACAATATTCACCATGAACGCACCTTGTAAGACTTTGAATTATTAAATTCATTTTTCCAGTACCGAAGGTCTTTATTCAATATGGAAGCATTACACTTTCTTACAATTGTCAAATTAATTACCACCGGTTCGGAAATAGAAGCCTCTGACCGGAGAATAAACCACATATGAAACGCAGCGGTTCTTTTTTCATATCTCTATACATAACATTTACATACCCATCCTGTTGCAAGGATTCACGGGCTGCTTATGTCAGACTTGTACTGACTAAAACCATTGTTACTTCCTGGCACCTTAAAGGTAGGGCTACAAAAATTTTTTTGGAATCTTCAGCAACAAGACCTGCGCTAGCCGCCGAAGCAGCCCTGACTTGGGCCCACAGCCCATTTTGCTATTGGGTGCGTAGAACTAGCGAGATCTTAGTATAATATTACGAGAATAGTGTGAGAGTATTTTCATCATGATCATCATCATCTTCAGTCTTTTTGGCCTTGGTAGAATTTTCGGACCGTATCCACGACACTGGTCTAATGCGGGTTGATGGGTGGCCGTTTTTGTACATGCCCATCTGACGCATGGATCATCTTAGTTTTCAGACAATTGGGTGATTGGTCCAAATATTCCTAACCAACCAAAAAACACCTATAACAGAAAGTTGCTTTCCCCGCGGGATTCAAACCCTCCTCCTCCGGTGTCAAAAGCAATGGCCAATACTGATAGACCACGGATGCGGTAGTATTTAACAATTAAATATTTAGTTTCGCTTATAGTACAAAATATGATAATCATCAAATATTTAACGATATACAACATTTAAAAACATAATAACTTAATTATTTCTTTTATTTACGCGATTATTATACATATCAAATCCACTAATTTACGGATTTTTCGCGTTACTTAAATATATTTATTCCCGACGTTTCTATATATTATTTAAATATATTTATGGTTATTCGAAAACATAGAGATACAGACATTTACCAACTTAGTCTGCCCGTGATCATGGATGCTGGAAAGAATCCGAAACGTCGGAATAAATATATTTAAGTAACGCGAAAAATCCTAAATTAGTGGATTTGATACATAATAACATGCTCAAAATAAATATGATAAAAGCCGGATAGTAGTGTATAAACTGGATTATTGTCTTTTCAGTTTCTAAATGAACGAGAGAGTGGTCTGTTGTTAATAAATTCCTGTACCAAAAGCAATTAAGCCAATGTGGGATCGTTTAATTTTCGAGAAAATCAACTAATTCGGAAATGATGATGAATGATTAATTTCCATTAAACTTGAAACAACAGGTTAATAAACTCGTATAAGTTAATATCGATTACGGAGTATGCATAATTAGAAAATGTGATGGTTTAAATTTTGAAGTATTACCACTATTTCTGCCGCGAACCTGTAGCGTTTTAACACTACTGTCTTCCGGTGTAAAGAGCACTATAGTAAGCTTAATTGCAAGGCAAATCATACTTAACATCCTATGTCTCAGGGCGATGTGCGATGATTTGTGGTTTCTCACGCTGTTTGTTATGGGATGGGCATATCATTAGATGAGAGCCCTGTTCTTCTCATTGCTTTAACCAATATATAAAAGATAAGATGGATTTATTACTTATTATATATTTAAATATATATTGTAAAATATACAAATGTAAAGGATTATTTAAGATTACAAAGTTATTTCCGAAAAAGATGTGATTGTCATGACGACCAGAAAATTTTTCTTACGTCATTTGAAATGATTTGCTTGGACGAAAAATTACAAAAACTTAGGCTTAGGTGTAATAGATAGATTGAGCTAAGCTCTACAGAAGTGCTGGTGATAATTTCTTTTTTTTAAGTTTTTCATGGCGTAAAGTTGCTATCCCTAGTTAGTATTTAAATGAAAATATAATGGAAAAAACGCAATTCTATACTTGGCTAAGCTTGAGTTCTGTATCTCTTTAGCTAAAGCCTTCTATAATTCATTACCAAAGTAACCTATAGCAAAGAAACGGCGTCGTAGGTACAGGCATAGTGAGAAAAGATTTTTTCGTAAAAGTTCGTATTTATTGTGTCTTCAAAGTGTTCAGTCTTGCAGTTCGTTTCAAATACCTTCAATATATAGATTTAGTGAGAAAAGATTTTCCTTCGTAATTTTTCGGAAAAGTTCCTATTTATCGTTCTTCTATTTATAGACATACTAAGGCAACAAGATGACTGATAAATATATAAGCTTACTTTAATTTTGTAAATAAATACATATTATTTTAATGCAAAAACCACAAACGAGTAAAACACTACGTTTATCAAATAATATTTTTTCCGATGGGAATCGAACACTAACCCTCTGGCGTAACAGTCAGGGCCAGTGAAAAATTCACGTGTCCCTACCTACTTTCATATACATTTTGTACTTATTTTAACAATAATACAGCAGTTTTGACAAGTTCCATTTCTTATCTAATAGTAAATTAATTAACGAAATATCAACCCTACCCCCAGGTGAAGCATTGTATTTAAAAAATATAAATGAATCAAACTGGTTTTATCATAAATAAATAAGGCAAATATATAGCCTCCTGTAATTTGAACACAAAATACTGTAATGTCAAAAACTGACGTATATATAGTCACTGTAATACAATAGTTTCGTTAAATTATACACAGTTACAAATTACCACATGCTAAACTAAAATTCATTATTGCTAATAATGAATTTTCGGTGAGGCAGCAGATGTGGGGAGAGGGCACGGTAACTAACTGATTTGAAAAGTTTTATAAAGTTTGGATCATAACTTTAGGGATAAAATTGAGCAGGGAAATTGATTTGACTATCTATATGAAATATAATTAATTTATCAGTATATTCGCTTGTAAGAAATTGTCTCGATGAGACCAAATTATCCAAATCTTCATTTAATAAAATAAGAGACACAATTGGATATAAGCTGATTTAATAAGTCAATTCAAACAAATTGTTAACTAACTTACTTTGCTTTCTAATATTATTTTATTGAAAGTCTCGGAGGATTAGACTGTC
Organism: Lamproptera curius; assembly: GCA_029286875.1. Lineage (NCBI taxonomy): Eukaryota > Metazoa > Arthropoda > Insecta > Lepidoptera > Papilionidae > Lamproptera > Lamproptera curius. Next base: position 352,859 of record JAGSMT010000179.1, on the reverse strand, counting down.
AGATACAATATCCACATTCCTTTTGACCAATACGATACTACAGGTAAATTGACTTGTGGCAAAGAAAAAAGCCGTGACGCTATGTAATATAAAATTCTACTCTTTATGACTTGAGTTTAAGTAAAAATAGAAATAAGGCATCTTGCGATAAATATATGATCTATCCATCAAAATGCAAGTTTTGATTATTGAGTTTGAAACACCTATGCAAGATCTTATGATTAGCAAAACTCAAAACTGCTTTATATTAAAAAACTCTTAGACTAATTTGTAAAATAGTGCTTATAACTAATATAATAACAAGTTTTCATTGTAGAAAAATTTCATATTCAAGCTAGTACGGAACAAATGCAACTTTGATTCATTTCAAACATATTCAGAAAAAACGTCAAAACTGTAATGAACAATTTAATTTAAGAATTTTATTTAGTCTGATCAACGAGCAGTAGACCTGATGAAAGGATCACTACGCCTGACATTGGCGGTGGTATCACCGATGGGCTGCCAACCGTGAGACATGAGGTGTTAAGTCTCGTTTACCCAGTAAATGCGATGGCTACGGTGCCCTTCAAACCCGAACACAGTAGTGTTTTCACACTACTGGTTTGCGATAGAAATAGGCACCGCGGTGGTACCTCCCCAGACGGTCCCATGTAAAAAGGGGACCTACCACCGGCTTCTTAAGTGCGGGATGTATTAAAAATATATTCCAAATACTGTACAAAACAAATTTTATAGAATTATATCTCATCAACTTTAAATTTAATATTACCTTAAAAATGCATAAAAAATTGCATTTTCATTTTGGACGCTGCAACAAGGATACTATTCATCTAAACCGAATTTAATTACGTGTTGGGCGTGTTTTTGTAACCAAGTTTTTAAAATTAAACTAAAATAATTGGATTTTTGTACTTTGTGTATTAGTGTCCACAATTTAATGAATATAGAGTGCCAAAGCCTAAATAAATTGAACGTTTAAAGGTAATCGAAATTCATGAATATAAACGAGAACGTGCTCTTAAAAAGGTTAACTCGTCATTCCTGGAGTCATCTTAACCGTCCAATTTGCAGAGCAAATATTTTTGGTAATTCTCACTTAATATTAAAGTCGCGGTATGAAGTTTAGCCAAATTGGTTTTACAAATATTTGCTTTAATTTTAGAAAATCCGCTGAAGAATTTAAAATGAAACATGTCGGAAGTAAAGTTTAATTTACACTCACTTAGAGGTGTTATACGAGACTGTACTTTCATCTTGTCTAGTGGTAGTATAACTATCTCTGTTAGTCCCTTATATATATATATACTTACGAATGTCTTCGTATATTCTAAGCAATAATCGTTGCTACTTTATCACAATATAAACTGTCCTTAACGACGATTGTTAAGAGTTTTGTGTGAGAATCTACATCTTGTTACTTCCGCAATCCTAAAGGGTAAAATCAGTTTGTGGATGACTAATCATTGGATGAATCCATTCTCTGAAAATTTAAAAACACTGACCTCCTATGAGGACTGCCAAAGATGGTCTTGACATCTAGGACCGACTTTTTACATGTCCATCCGACCCATCATCTTACTTTTCAGACAATTGGGTGATCAGCCCATATTGTCCTAATCCACTAGAAACAACAATAGCACACAGTTGTTTCCCTGCGAGATTCGAACCTATAACCTACGGTTTATAAAGCAAGGGCCTAGGTGGGAGGCAGTTGATATATACAAAGTAATCTACAAAATTGATAAAAATCCACAGATACCTATGTGGCGAAAAGAAGAAAAGATAAGACGACATTAAAGTAAAAAACGGTTAAAGCCTACGTTCATTAGACAGTATAAAAGGGACCGTGTGAACAAAACTAAAGACGTATTTTTTCAAAAGGATTCCGCTCTATTTAAACAGTCAGCCTCGATCCATCTAATTTGGAGAACAAATAGGTATGTGAAATGACCCCGTTAATGTAAAAGCCATGAAACGAAACTGAAACCTAATGGCTTGCCCAATATGCTCCTGTATTTCGTTACTTGCCTTCGCGTAATCAAATCATAATGATATAAGTTCTGTCATTTGTCTTTTTCTCTGCTAAAGTATAAAAATTACCAAAAAAAAATCAAGTATTTAAGGTCAAACAGGGACCTACCGGTGGTAGGTCCCCTGTTTACGGAGACCGTCTGGTGGGTACCACCACGGTGCCTTATTTCTGCCGCGAAGCAGTAGTGTGAAAACACTGCTGCGTTCCGGTTTGAAGGGCACCGTAGCCAGCTATTTACTGGGTAAACAAGACTTAACACCCTATGTCTCACGGTAGGCAGCGCGTCGGCGATACCACTGGTATTGTCAACGTCTATGGGTGTCGGTGACCACTTCCCATCAGGTGGCCGACTGCTCGTCTGCGTGCGTATGCCATAAAAAAAATCAAGGTATAAATATGAAATAAATAGTTTTTTTTAATAATATTTAAGCTATGCTATATAAGAATAGCCGAAGATCTGAAGCGGTTACGTGCATTGTCCTATGTCCAGCTGATTAGGTATACGAGAGATTCATTATATCAAGACTCAAGACAAGTTGAATTGTGGTGTTTTATTTGTATTATCTTATAGATCCCACATCACACATACACATCATCAGCCTTTGTTAGTCCACTGCTGGACATAGGCCTCCCTAATCACCCCTATCCATTAGAGGGTTTTGGACTGTATCCACCACGCTGGTCCAATGCGGGTTGGTGGGTGGACCGACTTTTGTTGCCCATCCGACGCATGGATCATCTTACTTTTCAGACAATTGGGTGATCGGCCAAAATTGCCCTAACCAACTAGGAAACAACAATGAAAATTTGTTGCGTCCCGCAGGATTCGAACCCCGACCTCCGGTTTCTAAAGCACACGCCCATACCACTAGGCTACGGAGGCAGTCCCCACCCATTGAATAAAGTGGCCCAATAGATCCCACACCTATTGAAGAAAGTGGCGGTTAGGTTATGTGGGACTTTCAGACCAAGGTGGCGGTATAACTTTTTTTTAAACTGTTATACTTATTAGGGAACCCGGAGATAGCTTCCTTTCACATCAACTCATTCTCTCTTAAATTCGTAGGCTAAGATATTAAGTCAAAATGTTGAATGCAGCTTTTCGTACCAAAGGGGAATTTTTCTTCTTACACACAATGCAACAATATATATTAAAAAATATATGCTTTTCTTCCGTATTTAAATACTTATTTGGGTAATATAAAGAATCCATGAATAGTTATAGTCATCGTATTAAAAGTACATGCAACAAAATATGTATGATACGTGTTTTGGCAAAACACAGTTGTTTAAGGGACCCGTATATTTTTGTTATCACGACTTTATTGCTCCACTCCGATACACACATACTTTTTATGAAGTAATAAATAAGGGTGAAGCGGGTTATATGGTGGCAAGTGATCATAATTTCCAATAAAAGGAAACATTGATACAGATTACGAAAGACATAATAGGCGTAAGCTCTGTTTATGATTTTTAAGAGTCAAAACGGATTTTAAGAACAAAAAGGCATTGCAGGACAGGAGCGTACCAAAGCTTTTTCGTTAAGCAGAATGATGCAACAAGACTGTATTCCGGTTTGGTGGGTACTGATGCCTGTGAAATAACGGACATAATATACAATAACTTTGACCGACCAGATGAATTAACTACTTAACTGCCTAATTAATTAACTGCCTCCGTAGCCTAGTGGTATAGGCGTGTGGCTTAGAAACCGGAGGTCGTGGTTCGAATCCTGGGACTCAACAAATTTTCATTGTTGTTTCCTAGTTGGTTAGGCAATTTTGGCCGATCACCCAAGTGTCTGAAAAGAAAGATGATCCATGCGTTGGATGGGCAACAAAAGTCGTCCACCCACCAACCCGCATTGGACCAGCGTGGTGGGATATGGTCCAAAAACCTCCTAATGGATGGCGTGTATTAGGGGAGGCCTATGTCCAGCAGTGGACTAACACAGGCTGATGATGATGATGATGATGATAGATGACCAGATGAATGGTGTCATCAGAAACGTATGTTTATTAAAAATAGTATCTACATAATATCAATGTTTTGCAACCAAAAACCGCTACATATTTGCAATTTTATGTTTCTCTTACCGATGAACTATCATCATAAATAAATAACCCTTTAGTTTACATTTCAAATGTTTTTGTTTATGTTACTAATTGGAATCAGTATCGTGTTAAATTATTCTTTAATGAAGTGTTTTAGAAATATTTACTAGTTTTATTGTTAAGAAGATTATTCTCTTTTTTATGTCACGGCAATCCTTTTCGTAATGAAGTTATATAAAATCGTTCATATATAAAAAAAAGTAGAGCATTTTGTATTCCTGTCGTACTCCAGTTCAATCGTCAAATGGTCCTTTTCTTAGATCCGCTCTGCTCTGAAGCAATCATCTACCGACATTTGCTCATTATATTATATATTATCCCATAATTATTGAAAATTAAACCGAGAGATATAAAAACTACTAATCCACAAGGGAACATAAGTACTTTTTGCCAAAGCTTGTTCAAAATTAAGAAATTAGAAAGTGATGTCACATTTTAAATGTAAAACCCTGACGGTTGTTCCAAAGACATTAAGATACAGACATACACCAACTTAGTCTGCGCGTGATCATGGATGCTGGAAAGTGTCCGAAACGACGGGAATTAATTTAAATAACTAACGCGAAAAATCCGTAAAATAGTGAGTGATATGTATAACAATTGCGTAAATATAAGAAACAATTAGTGACACGTAATTACTTGATTATCATATGTTAACTTAATTACAAAGAGCCGAAATCCTAGTCTCAAGAGCCAGCTATTTAATATCTTATTATAAACAATTATAAGTTCAAAGTTCGCTTGTAGTGATTTTTTTTCATTTTCCCCTTAAGTATTTATGATTTGCTAAATATTAAATACACATACAAATCATTCTTCCTCCATATACCGAGTTTTCATTGGGTCGGATTCTCATCTTTCCAGATTTACCTAATCGACAGTATTTCGCAGTGCAGCTTACATCAGATTTCCACAGCCCAAAGAGTCAACTGAATTCAATGGATGTATTAGTTGTCAGTAAATTTTAAACGCCTTCAAGATCTACTTTCAAAGATGGTCTGGATAACCAGGACCGACGAACCCTTTCTTAATATTCCATTAATTGTGGTTAATCGTCTGAACCGACCAGAAAAAACAAAGTTTTTAGTCGGAAGGGTCACTAATCCACTAGCGAGAGACCAAAGTAAAAAAAATCATATAATATAATATATAAAACAATTAATGCTAAACATTTATTTTTTATTTGTCATTGTGTTTATTAAATAATAAAGTTAATAGAGTACTTAGTCTGTTGTTAACCATGTTATTATTCGAAACCATACAGTACAGAGAGTAAGCTCTAAACATTAAACTATCTCAACATTTTGTAATTTAGATGGATACTAACATAACTCGAATATGAAATATGACAAAAGAAAACACCACAGAAGTTATCTGGTTATCAAGCTTCACCGCGGAGCTTGTTGTAAATGGAAAGGATCCTCGCACTTGACGACTATCCTTTAAGGAATGGAAGACTAAGCTCAAGAAATGATTGTAATTTCTTTGTTTTATGGCAGAGGCGAAATCCTTCCAGTTGTCATTTCCTTAATGCTATATTTATTTAGTGAAATATGGAACTCGCAAAAAAAAAACAAAGAATAAAAATTATATCGAAAAGGTGTTCTTTCTACTGATTACCGTTCTCCTTCATGTATCGTTCTCTACTAGAATTTTTTGTAGACTAGCTGTTGCATGCGACTCTGTCCGTGTGAAATAAACATTATTCTGTTAGGTTTTCTTGTAACAAAAAAAGTGGCCTGAGTCACTCCTAGTTACTTTAGCGATCTTCCAGTGAAAGTCCCATCAAAATTGGACCAGACAATCTAGAGATTAACCAGAAGAAACCGATGGACGAGAATTTAACAAAATGTTGTTTTATTATACGTATCTTTTATATACATTTTAAATAGTTAAAAAGGGATGTTTACTGTTACAAACCGACTCTCCAATTTTATTTATTACTATTAGTACAAGTAATTTACCACTTTTCATTAAAAAAAAGTTGTTTTATAATTTTTTTTAAATTAGGTGGAAAAAAATGTTTTCGATGAAGAAACACTGCTCTTAGTGAACACTCTATTTAAAACAAAAAGGATACAATCAGAAACAATTTCAGAATTACTTTAGATTGTCAAGAAAACAATTCTTTGAATTATTTCCCAGTTTAGAACATTATATTGGACAATAAAATACAATCTTAAAAATACTGCTAGATAGTATGCACTAGTCAATCGATAAAACGATACGCAGCATTTTGCGCCAATTAAAAGGCTCCCTAAATATATATTCGTAGTAAGTATAATATCACCTAATATATATTTAAAGACAAAGTAATTTTTTTTTTTAAGTTGATTATTTTACAGCACATTCATTTTCATTTGTTTCATCGTAAAACATGAATCCTTAAAAAAAGAAGAAATTTTTGACTCGGAACAATTCTAAACTGCCTTAAATTTACCTATAATCTTGGTCATGTTAAAGGAGTAAAATAAAACCATTTTCAATTTCGGCCTTTTACGGATTTCATCGATTCGTTGAAAAGATGTTTGCATTCCCCAAAAGCTAACAAAAGTGAATCCATCTGTATATTAGAAAATAAGGTAGCGCCTGAGGCCATGTCTCGTATTTGCTGAATCCTAGTGCACTTTCGTTTGTGTAAAATCCACTTTATATGAAAGTAGATTTTTCTGTTATAACTCTAGTTTGTATGTAAATTGGATATTGGGTAACGTTGTTGAAAATGTAAAGCACAGATAAAGAAAACTATAAGAGAATGTTAAAAATCATTTGCTATGCAATATTTACACTTTATAATAACGTTTAAAATTTGAGATTATTAATAGCTGAAAATATGTAAAGATGTTATATAGTGTATATAGCATCGTTACTATTTATGCAGCAGTTTTGTTAAAACAAGGACAAAAATTTTGATTCGAACCCCCAACCGGCTTGCAAAGTAAGAGCCGTTAGACTACGGAGATGTTTAACGCAATAAATATTCCATTTAAGAAACTGGATAATTTTTGCGTTTACCACCAATAATATAATATTTTAAGTTTAATATCAGATAGGATTTCATAGCTGAGTTTTGATTCCTCATCGTCATCATCAGCCTGTTTCAGTCCACTGCTGGACATAGGCCTCCGCTAATGCATGCCACCGCTTCCTCTCTTCGGCTATTCTTCCATATATCCAGCCCACACCGGCTACTTTGCGAATGTCATCACTCCATCTTGCCGCAGGGCGTCCCAGACTATGTTTGCCGAGTCTCGGTCTCCACTCTAGAACTATTCAACTCCAGCGGGCGTCAGTTTGGTTCTTGAAGGCACAAATTACGCTTTCTTCTATAAATGGTTCTGCTATTTTGATAATATCGATTATTCTATTGCCACTTAAAAGAATATTATTATTGTAATGTTTAAATACTCTTGGTTTTTAATTATAAAATTACTACGATATTATTGCGAACAATACGAAAGGATAATTTATTTAATACCCTGAAGTGTTTGTGTCTGAGACAGTATCTGTTATTTCATTGCGACGCTGAAATAGCGCCTGCTGTCTCTTGAAGCGTGATTTTAAATTTCTTAATTATGTTATTAAATATTAATTGTTATTGTTATTTACATGATCTTGCTTAGGAAAAAAAATTAAACATTTGATGGCAGCTTAACAAGATATTGCGGAATGATATAAGCAAGATGACATTTTTTTTTAAAATACAGGTTTAAGCTGTCATTTGGTCCCTTTTTATTTATTTATTTTATGGTAAGTAGTTTAATAAAAAAATAAAGAAAATTATGGCGTCAAAAATCACAACGTTGAGCTATTGAAACGTTGGCTCAACTTTAAAAGATAGAATAAAAGTAAGGTTTTAAATGATTGTGCTACTTGAATTGCCCTACAATAAATTCAGCGTGAGCATATATCTATGTTTTAAGAATAACGCACAATAAGCGTTTTAATTTAAACATTTTTAAAGCTCATTTAAGCTAATATATTGTTTTTAAAAATTATTGGTTCTATGAGCATAAAAAGTGTAATGCATGATATTTTGATTAAATGAATGCCTTGGGAGACATAAGAGATTGAAAATACAGTGACAGTCATCTTTCCCTTCCCACCGTGGTTCGTAGCATAATGGACTATAAAAGGTCGTGGGTGGCTAAACTTTTATTCTGCGAGGACACAATGGTCTAGAAGGAAGCCAGAAAAAAGTCAGGGAGGGAACTAGCGCCCCGGTCACTACAGGCGGATAAAGAGACTCAGAAGACTGGCCTACGCTTCCACCCTATTACTGGGCCCCTGGGCGGCCGGCAAGAGGATGTTCGTTACCCAGGCTTAAAAGAAAGTGTAGTTCTGTTTTCTCTAGAACGGCACTTTTTTATGAGCATGCCATACGTCTCTTGTAAAAATGGGACTTACCACCTGGTACCTGTACTTAAAAGAACATACTGAGTGGCCCAACACACTTGATAAGACCGACAAGGCTTAGGTGTGGTCATCTGGAAGATGCCAACACATTAAGCAGCCTGGCGAAGTTATGAGAGAAGACCGTTGACGTTAAGTGGGTAAATGCTGTTCCATCCTTGCGGAAGTCCTAAAACCCTGTTTCTTCTCTATTTTGGGGATGCATCCGGCAGCAGAGTTTCAACAGACATAAACACTACACTACACTTCAACTGTATCTGACAAACAATCTGAGGTTAAAGTAGACAGATGTTAAAGGAAATAATATCAGTGAACATAAAAAACGTTGATTTATTCAGTTAATAATTCTATATATGTACCGAATATCATTCAACAAGACATGCTTATATACGTTTATCAAAAATTATCGATTTAGTAAAGTAGCCGTTAGCATTAATTTAATGCTCAACACCAGATGTTCAGGTTTTAGATCCTTGCATCTCTGAAACAAAAGTTTCTAAACTATAGTAATTTTAAAATATGATGATCTGAATTATTCAAAACTAGAGATTATTATGTTTGACTCCTGTAAGTCATAGCTCGTTGTTGATATGGATTATTAATGGTTTTCAGGATACGTTAAACAGACGAACGAAAAACCTCAGTCTACCCGTTATGGTTTATAATTTTAAACTAGGTTTAACGCGATAAAACCCGTAAGTAATTCTATTAAATAATGTATGTACTACTCATGATTCGCGAAAATCCAGGAAATTGTAGTAGTGTGCATTAACTTTGCTTTGCTAGGTCATCGTCGTTGTAGTATATTACTGGTTGGTTTTCCGTAAAGAGAACATCTTTCTGTTTATTTGACAACAACAGTATTATTAATAATACTCAATGAAATCATACTACATATAGCTTCCGTGATGTATGTGGGTGCGTAAACCTCAAGTATAATAACCAATTACGAAACTTCTGTACGTGGAAATGACAAAACTGTGCTAACCGCTTGAGTAACTTTGTGACAATGTTACAATTAAGTTTGAACACGTGTAAAATTTTACAAACGAGGTTTACTGTCACATAAATGTTGTTCTAATTTACAAGGTTACAAGTACTTCAAATGTTCCGAGATTATAAAATAACTAAACTGAATTTAAATGGCTGTAACTACTAGATAAACAATGATTCATCATGTTGATATATAAAAAAGAGATTTAATTTTATTTTTAAATGATTTGTATTTTATAACTACATTAGCCCTTCCACGATCACAATTTAATAGCACACCATCACACGGACAGCAATTTATATAATAATATTACAAAAAGACACTTGCATTATTTATTAAAATGACTGAAACGTTTTATGCATTAATATAATATTGAAATAATTTTAAAAACATTAAAACGATAAAAGGAGGTCTGGACAACCTTATCATTGAGTTTATAAATAGATAGTAAGGCAATTTCTATTTTTAAAGATTCATGAATCAACCTTTCGATCGCATTTACGAAAAATTGTGACATCTGAATTTTTCATATTAAATCACATTATAATTAGTGATTCAAAAAAATAAAGTAAATATTAGCAACTGTTGAGCGTTTAAAATAGATAAATTGATTTAACTCGGAAATTTTTAAAAAGTCGTTCTAAATGTTTAAATGTTATACAACATTGATAAAAAATAAATATAAATGAAAAGAATTTAAATCTCGCTAATTGAAAATATTATATAAAGATTGTTTTCTTGATAAAAATACTTAAATTTATACTTCGAGAATTTTTTTAAAAAGTCGTTCTAAATAGTTTATAATGTTTATCACTGATTAAGTTAAATAAAAAATTACTAATACAGAAAAGGAAAATTTTACAAATAGCTGCTGATCAAAAATTATTAAAATCAGCTAGTTTCTGTTGTTCGTCCTTAAAATTTTTATTTCTTCCGTTTTGTGGGAGTACATAAGCTATATATTAAACCACGTTATTGAAAATAATTAATTGAGAATATACAGTGACTACAATTAGAAACACTACGTTAAATGTTTCTCGTTATCCGCGTGTTCCTTTGTTTTAAAATTATTGGATTAAAGTACTGAGTAAAAACAGAAGCCTTCGTAGAAAGCTAAAGTTTGAGACAATGGTCAACTTATTTAATAAATGGCTTTGTTCAACCCAAAAGCTCTGTCTATTTCTCTGTCGATCTATTAATCATTCTTCTAAACACAATGAACAACAATGAAACTTTTTTTTTTTAAATTCCCATACAAAGTTGTCAGCGTTAAAAACCTTATCGGGAGGCTAAATTAGACGATATTATACATAGCCATACATTTTTTCATGGCATTCGCAAGCAGACGAGCAGTCGGGCCACCTGCTGAAAAGTGGTCACCGACACCCATGAACATTAGGCAATACCAGACGTATCGCCAACGCGCTGCCTACCGTGAGACATAGGTTGTTAAGTCTCGTTTACCCAGTAAATACGCTGGCTACGGTGTCCTTCAAACCGGAACACAGTAGTGTTTACACCATACTGCTTCGCGGCAGAAATAGGGACCGCGGTGGTACCACCCAGACGGTCTCCTGTAAACAGGGGACCTACCACCGGTACAAACATTTAATAAAATTTGATTCTGTTTGCAACATCAAAATAACCGTTTTTTAATGATCACATTGTGATATATGTATTATCGATACATATAACAAAACAATTGTCAGTTATTATTTTTGTCTGTCTGTGTGTTTGTTCTGGCTGATCTGTAAAATGGTTGATCCGAATTTTAGGCCACCTTCACTCCCTTCTTTTTTCTTAATAAAAACATTAACATTTTTTTCTTACATTACCACGTTCTTGTTAATTTTCCTTACTTGAGTTTAGCTCTTACGGAAACACAAAAGCCGCTGTCATGGTTAAAAGTCACGGACAAAGGTAACGTTGAGCAGAAACAGAAACGAGAAGTGTGACGGAAGTAACTATGTCGTCGTGCTTGTGATAAGTTGAGAGATCTTTAGAAATCTAAGTGAAAAGACGTTGGTTACCGTTGTTTTCTGGTTGTTAGGACAATTGGGGCCGATCACCCAATATTCTGAAAAGTAAGATGATCCACGAATCGGATGCGCATGTAAAAAGTCGGTCCACCCACTAACTACTAGTCTAGCGTGGTGGGGTACGGTCCAAAAACCCCCCTTTAGAGTAGGCGTGCATTGGAGGGCTTTGTCCAGCAGTGTACTAACACAGGATGATAATGATGATGAACCTCTCATTCATCATCATCATCATAATCAGCCTCTATCAGTCCACTGCTGGGCATAGGCCTTTTAAATGAACGCAAAGATGCCAACCCCCTGCTACCCGCTTTTAACTTGAACGGGCTACTGCACGGAGATCGCCATCCCACCTAGCCGGGGGTCGACTAACACTCCGTTTTCCTAAACGTGGCCTCCACTCTAGACCCTTATGGGCCCATCGACTATCCATTTTTCAGACAACGTGCCCGGCCCTCTGCTACTACATCGAGCTAATTCTTTGAGCTATGTTGGTATGTTTCGTTCTATGTTGGATGAATTCATTACGAATTTTATCCGATAGTGAGACTCGGGGCATAGCGCGTTAAATAGCACGTTGAGCTAAGGCAAACTTGTAGACCAGTCTGATAGTCAGAGGCTACATTCTGCCCCGTAGGTCATCACGAAGAGTAAGCATTGGTTAAATACTTTTGTCTTTATGCTCTGCGGTTTCGGCGACGTAAGTATTTGTTGTAGCTTCCTAAATGCTGTCCAGCCTATCTGAATCCTCCTATCGACTTCTCTTTGGAAGCTGTGTCTTCCCATCTGCAATATGTGCCCGACGTAGACATATCCCGCGACTGCTTCGAGAGTAACACCATCGACATTGACCGGACTTGGGAGAACGTGTTCGTTGAACATGACTTTCGTATTGTCCTAGTTCTTCCTGAGTCGGATAAGTCGGGACGATACATTTAAGCTGTGCAACATCTCCTGCAAGCACTCCAACAACTTGGCCAATATGACGATATCGACAGCGAAACAGATGTGGAAAACGTACTCGTCGTTAATGTTTATGCCACGTCCAGTTCAGTCTAGCATCCTAAAGACGTCCTCCAATGCATTAGTGACCAATTTCGAGGATTTAACATCCACCAGTCTCACTCCTCCATGCAATGGGATTGGTCCCCTGTTGATCCCCCGGAATCAGAACGGACATAAACGTAGCACTATACAGACCTTTCAACACCTCGACGTATCGAAAATCGACCTGAAATCGTTGAAGAGCTTCCAGAACAGTCCAGGTCTCTACAGAGTCAAAAGCTTTCTCATAGTCCACAAAAGCAAGGCATAGTGGCTGATTGTACTCATAGGTCTTTTGTACAACTTGCCTTATGGTGAAGATGTGGTCTATGGTACTAAAACCTCTGCGAAACCCAGCCTGCTCCAGTGACTGGAATCCATCAAGCTTGTTGGTGAGGCGATTCGTCATGACTCCTGAGAACAACTAGTTAGTGTGGCTTAAAAGCGAGATTGGTTGGTAATTTATAAGTAGGGTATTGTCAACCTTCTTTAAAAACAGAAGTACCTCACTTTCAAGCCTCGCCTTGGGAGAAGTACCCTGTTGAAGGACGGAGACGAATAACTTCCGTAACCCGCCTAAGACAGGGTTGCCCCCTGCATTAAGAAGTTCGGTAGTAACTCCCTTCTTTCCAGGAGCTCTTCCGCCCTTGAACTGCTTCAGAGCCAGATTAACCTCATCAAAGCTGACGTTAGGAAGCTCACCAAGAGATGCCTAATCAGACTGGAACGTGGATCGTTATCCCAGTAATCAGGTTGAGGATGACTTATTAAATCCCATCACGGTTTGTTGGAAGGGAGGTCGGAGAGTAGACTTCATCAGGCGGGTCCACTCTCGCTGAAAACCCATATTCAAGGAGCCTCTTAACAATCCGTGATGGCTACTGGTTTTAAACCTATTGATCACAGAGACATCCCTGAATATGTATTTCCGGTACATCCTGATAAAATCTATCTCGTTCCTTGTCACAGTATCGGGACTTTGCCATATCCATTTCCTGTGTGGCTTCTTCTTAAGGTATGAGTTCATTAAGAAGAGCCCTTTTTTTTCGAGTAAATTGACTAGCATTTGTCCCCTGCGATTTCGACTACCGACACCATGAGTTCCTAAACACGATTCGATGCCAGTTCTTACACCCACTTTGACATTGAAATCCTCCATAACAACATAAAATTGGGCTTTGTAGGTGGTATCCTCGTATGTGGCCTCCACTTCGTCGTCAGAGTGTGCTGAAGTGGGCGCATACACTTTAAGGGAATAAACCCCTTAGTAAGCCTAAGTACAAGGTACGACACTCCTAGTCGATACACTCGAGACTGCGATTATGTTGTTAGCAAGGGATTTGTTGCCGAGGAATCCCACGCCGCCTTGTGATTGATGGTCGCCCTCACGTAAGTAAAAAAGGTGCCCCGATGGCGAGATTACGGTGTCCTCTCCCTGTCTTCGGACCTCGCACAACCCTAAAACCTCATCTTACCCAGATCCACCACCAGCTCGGCCAGGTGTTCGCTAAGTCTTCGTCAGTCGAAGTAAACTATACGATATTCTGGTGTATAAGCTTTGAAGTTTTAGGTTAGTTGTTTAAAAACTTTCACCTTTACTCACAATGTTATTACTCTTTGAAGAGAAACTTTTTGTTTTAAACGGTTAAAAAGTTAGTAAATTAAAACTTTCGATTTTTTATATATTGAGGCGAGTGAAATTATGAAACTTACAGTGGCTCTCACTTTCGTACTTAACCTGAGGTATTTAATAATTTTATGCATAATATAAATCTTCGTTATTACCGGATTGCAAATTAACTTCCGCTCTGAAAAGCGCATATAATTTTAATATTAAACTCGTTGCTGATTATTAATTTTCATTGACTGCAGCACTCCATTTTAATTGAAGAGGTTAAGAAGCAACTATGACATTTACTACATTCTTTTACCTAGTCAGTTTTCCAATAAGTTATCAAATATTGGATTTACCTGACAACAGTTTTCACGAAAAGCGACAGGCATCTAATCCCTAAAAGGTAGACTAGTTGGCAGAAAATTTTAATGAACTGACGACTGCCAAAGATGTTTTTGACAGGACTGATCTCTTCTATGCCCCTCCGATGCATGGAGCATCTTATTCTTCAGATAATTAGGTGATAGGTCGATATTGTCCTAACCACACAAAGTAATCTCAAAGGGTTTGAACCCACAACCTCCGATTTGACACACAACTTTGTAGTATATTGTTTTAATCGATCACTAAGGGTCTAGGCAACATTTCAAAATAAATTGCACTATGTAATATTATTTATACTATGACTTAAGCGTTTATCCTATATATTATAATCTTGACGTTTAGGACTATAGCTAGCGTCCATTATGATGATATCATGATTTCGTTTTTATAACACACGTTCCTAGTAGTTGTGCTTCAAATAAAACAATTAATTTGCTTAAGCTGAAAACTACGTATTCTAAAGCTCTATTGGCCTACCTAACCTACCTCCGGGCATACAGATGTTATATACCGATTCCCCCGAACACTTGTCTAGTAGGAAAGAGCCCATATTTCTTCCCAGTTCATCACTGTATACTTAAATATTATTATTAGAAGAAATATGTTCTGATGTGTCTTTAAGGCCCCTGTGAGACGCTACAGTCTAATGCAAAGTTTTAAAAACTTTCAGCTCTGAATGACTCTGTATGCTTCGACAGTCACATACACAATTTCTTGTCAAGGAATCAAATCTGTCAGAATTATGTTTACACGTGTGTTGTCTGTGTTAATATTATTTCTGTTATAACATGCAATGAAATATTATTATAACAACGTAGAAACTTAACTAAGTATTGTCCCATAATTCTTATTGCCTATTTTGTAAACAAGTGGCGTTCGACCGAAACCTGCCGCATTGTCCTCAAAGAGTCCTATTTTGAAAATAAAATATTTATTCCACATGTTACACCCTCATAACGTTCTGGGAACGTACACTCTATATTTCATTTTGCTAAACGTTTATGGTGTTCGCAATGCTCATTTAGTTTGTCCTTGTTTTTTGTGACTAGTAAACAAAGTCATAAAATAGCATAGTGCAGAACCAAGAAGCTTTTCATTGTAAAAGATATTTATTAAACTTAAGTCTTCTCTAATTTCTAAGTCTGCTCGTGACAATGGATCCTGCAAAGTATCTGAAACGTCGGGAAAGTTGTTAAATATATTAAACGCGATAAAATCCGTAGTCTTTTTGTAAATTGAGATATTTTTAATGAATAACAAAGAATGTTTTTTATTTAAATCTTAATAAGATGTTACTTACTCAAAGACGGTCAGTTAGGAAAGTGGGTAGAATAGCTATTTATCCCTTCAGCGAAGCAATCGTTTAGCTGACTGAGTTACGTGTTTTAATATGCGTGGCCTTTTTGATTTAAATACCAAGTAAGCGAGACGAATCAGAGAAAGTTTCAGTATGCCATATATTTGAATAAAAATTATCTACATCCGTTAAGTTTTCACATATTTCGGCAAAAATCGTATCAATAAGTTTTTTTTATTATTTAGATATATTAAGGGCCTTACTAGATCGTGACAAAATATAAAAACAATACAATTCAATAAAATAATCAAGTAAATCAATAAGATTTTACTAATCCAAAAAGCGTGTCTGACGTCTTCACCATGTCGATGATGTGAACCCGTAATTTTTTTCCGTCCAAAAAGTTTCCAACCGGGCTAAAGAAGTTTTTTCTTTAAAATAGTAGGTAATTCAGGTTCTCTTTAACTATATTTCGCTTCTAATCACGCATCGTTTTGAGTGTATCTCCTATTCTATCCACTAGTTTGTCTAGAATGACACCCTCGCTTTTGTGCGTTTTTTAATTAAAGCTTAGTTCGGTATAAAGTCGCAACACCAGAAATAACTGTTTAATATATCTAAATTTTCAAACTAGTAATTTAAATACAAAAAACTACAAATAAATTTAGAAACTTTTAATACACGGGGCATGCAAATGGAGTTCCGATATTTGTCATTCAGTCCGTTAAAACGTATTTTTCGCAGCATAGTTGGAGTGTAAGGTGAAAACATTCCCTAACTACCAGCCACTAGGATCTAGGACGATCGATGTATAGTGATACCCTTGTTATTGTCTTTCACATGTTAAATATTTGTTGACCTCAAACGTAAGAAGAAAAAAGAAAAAGTGAGAATTTAACACGAATGGGAAATATTAAATTGTGACAAATATTTCACTATATGAACGAACGTGGTCAATTTAAATATCTGTTTGTAACATTGAGTACTCACTTTATACTAAAGAAAATACTTATTTTGTAATTTTTCATCAGGTTCTTAAACAAATTCATTTAAAAACTATTCATTCTTTTCAGACATTAAAGATAACTGGAGATTTCACGCAGATGTTTGCTTTTCAAATCGGATGGTGCGGATATGACTCCCACGATAATGAGGCCATGTTATAAAAAGCACGTTTTCATTTATATTCAAGAATTTCGATTACTTTTACACGTTCAATTTACTTAAGCTCAAGCACTCAATCGTTATTAAAGTAAGGGACTGTTAAAGCCAGGGACTGTTAAAGCCATAACGGTAATGCTTTACCACCAGCCTGATGCTTGAAATAATGCTGTATAAAGGTATATAATTTCCACCATCGCCTGTAGTATATGTACGTAAAATTTTTAATTTCATACCTTAAATATATATGTACGTAAAATTTTTAATTTCATACCTTAAATATAATTTCGTTAATTGAACGTAAATCATTAAAAAACTGGTCATTAAAATGAAAACATGTATACAAGCCAAGTTTCGTGTTATCAATACATTCGTACATTAATAGTCGGATTTCGTTTTTAGCATCATAAAACTGAACTTCACGCATAAATCTTTGGGAGATTCCGACCGAGTTTCACACACCGTTCGTTCCGTGTGCTAACTGAACTATTAGATACGAAATTCACGACGTCATTTAAAATTTCTCTTTGAAGCTCAACATTGGAAACGTTAATCTTCATGACATCATTTATCTTTATTCAATGTATTTTTATAGAAGTCACTATTTAACGATAAATATCATCATCATCAGCCTGTAATAGTCCACAGCTGGACATAGGCCTCCCCTTATGCACCCCTATAGATTAGTGGGGTTTTTGGACCGTATCCCACCACGCTGGTCCAATACGGGTTGGTCGTCTAATGGGCATGTAAAAAGTCGGTCCACTCACCAACGATAAATATGGAAAGATAATAATACTATTATTATTAGCATTAAGGGCTCAAGACCTACAAAATTTTGACCGTCAGTGTTTAATAACAAACACGTTAAAACACGTCAGTCTTCCGTCAGTTGTACTGTTTTAATTCACTAATATTAAGGTTTGAAATTGACCAAACTTACTACCTTAGCTAACTTATATTGTCAACATAAGTTTCGTTGCAAAGTTTCATTAACTTTGGCCGAGCATTTATTGGAAATGTTTCACTAGCCGTAGGCTGTCCGATGTTAGACATATGTGCATAGCGATGTGACGTCACATAGCAATAAGTAATTCTTGAATCTGGGGAACACATGAGAAGCCCGGAGTGTATTTTAATTGCAACGTTTTGGAGTTAATGATCCTTTAACTATTTGATGACGTATAAGTATGGATACTGACATAAAATAAAAATAATTTTCAGAACAGTTTTGAAAAAGTGATATTATTCTTTATTACATTCTTGTACTACTTTATTGCAGTTTCGGGCTCTTATAGGACTTATAATATTTTCAGTAAATGCCACAATACACAAAATTATCTTAACATTTTAGATATATTTACTTGTATAATGTTGAACTCGGTTTCTATTATCGACATTTATTCCATAAGTCGTTATGTACTATTTATAAACACGTATAGTAAAATTATTATTCGTAAAATGATAATGAGAATAAAAAATTTGCCATTATTTGCATAATCTGTGATAATCAAATTTAACTTAAAAGTAATTCAAAACAGGTAGAATTTATAAATTTCTACCGGTGGTAGGTCCCCTGTTTACAGGAGACCGTCTGGGTGGGTACCACCGCGGTGCCTATTTCTGCCGTGAAGCAGTAGTGTGAAAACAGTACTGTGTTCCGGTTTGAAGGGCACCGTAGCCAGCGTATTTACTGGGTAAACGAAACTTAACATCCTATGTCTCACGATAGGCAGCGCGTTGACGATACCACCGGTATTGCTAATGCCTATGGGCGTCGATGATCACTTCCCATCAGGTGGCCCGACTGTTCGTCTGCCTGCGTATGCCATAAAAAAAATATGGAAATTCTTTATCAATAATGTAAGAAGCACCAGCTGATCCAATATTATCAAAAAGTAGTTCATTCCTCATTCTCATTAAAATGATTTTTCATCCCCATTAAGTGGATATTCAATTTAATATTTACTTTGAGAAGATTCTTTTAAGCGTTTTAGATTCTTCTATAAATTACAAGTGAAATTTTAACAAAAAAATGTGATCGACTTTAAGGAGTGTACAACCAATTTGCGCAATGTATAGCATTTTGCAAAACGTTCTCTTTACACGGAATTGCCTTGCTATTATGCAATGCAAAAACTTTTATGTAAATTTAAATTTTTCTGCAATGCAAAAACTTTTATGTAAATCTAAATTGTATTAATCTAAATTATCTTAAATGAGCTTTGAAAAGTAATACCGTTTTAAAATCCCACGGCATCTGTCCATCACGCCCATCCGACGCATGAATCATCTTACTTATTTTTTAAATAATTGGGTGATCGACCCATGTTGACCTAACCAGCCAGAAAAAAACGATAACATTTATATTAGATAATAAGATAATTATTGTAATGGCTGCAAGGTTACTTGATGATTGAAAACTAAATAAACATAAACATCCTTATATTTTCAATTGCCATTTAAGCTTATAGCCGCTGCACAACTTTTCATAAAATAAGCAGCCATGAATTACATAACGATATCAGATTACAAATGGCGGCTTGTGCGTCATTTAATGTATGGGAAAACAATAACACAATAATTAGCTTGCAATTTGAATATAATACAAAGTACATAATTATCAGGTTGCACAAAAAAGTGATGAATTTGCCTTTTAATGGAATTTTAAATTAGTTTACCTGTTTAGAATGTTGGAAGAATAATTGACGATAACAATGTTTTAATTATTCTTGTATTTTATTTATTTAATCTATATTACAACGGTTCTAGTTATATTTAAACACATTCTCGTTATTATGTAGTTCTTAATATGTTTGTTAAATTGTATAAGGTAAATAGGATGTCGGTAGTTTTTTAGACTCTGATTCGGACTGCACCGCCATCTACCAGGCTTATATGTAAATGTAACATACATACATCATCAGCCTGTCTTAGTCCACTGCTGGACTTAGGCCTCCCTAACTGCAAACCTTCTCCATTTAGGGGGTTTTTGGACCGTCACGCTGGTCCAATGCGGGTTGGTCGGTGGACCGACTTTTTAAATGCCCATCCGACCCATAGATCCTCTTTATTTTTCAGAGAATTGGGTGATTGGCCCATATTGGCATAACTAACTAGGAAACAGCAATGAAACATTTTTGATTCCTCGCAGGATTTGAACCTGCCACCTACGGTTTTTAAAGTACACGCCCTTGCCGCTAGGCTACATTATACTTAAATGTAAACCATCCTGAAATCCACTTGATTACACACAAGCATATTCATTCAAATCAGTCCAGCCGCTTAAGGGGAGTTCACTGTCAACACACATAGATGAATTGTGTACAGATAGATTATATTATTTGTTTTCGCAACTAAAACAAACAATGCACCAAGTGCATATTATTCGATTTAATCGTATCCTCAGATTTATTCAATAATGCATATACTTCAGAACAAATCAGAAGTTTTCCACTCCGAACTAACTTTGCAACTTCTGATAAACAATAGAAGTTCTCGTAATAAGCTTGAAATGGTTCTCAAGTTGCACAAATTTCATAACTTCTTTAAGTTATTCTCCATTCGTTCTATGTTGTTTTCGTTTTCGAAATCGCGGTTCAATTGATAGGTTTTTTTTCTATTGTTGTTAAATATTGTTGTTTTTACGATTGCACCAATGTAAATAAAGTCATGGATTTGACCCCTCATACACATATAAAGTCGATCTTTCACTCTATGAGAGGCAAATGCTTTGACGTTAAGTTCAGCACTAGATAAGTTCTATTGTAATAACTTAAAATTATTGTGAGTGCACGATACTATTCATAAAGTACATCAGCTTCTGAACACAAGTCCCATAGTGTTATTTTAACATTAGTTCTTTCATTATTATTTTTTTTAATTGCCAACGAAGGTGGGCGAGCAGTCGGACCACTTGATGAAAAGTGTCACCGACGCCCCTTGACATCAGCAATACAAGGGGTATTACACCAATGCGCTGCCTACGTGAAGCATAGGATTTTATGTCTCGTTTACCCAGTAAATACGCTGTTTACGGTACCCGTCAAACTGGAACACAGTAGTGTATAAGACGCTACTGATTTGCGGCAAAAATAAGCCCCGCGGTTGTATCACCCCAGACCCTTTATAACCTACAACCTATAAAAGTTATTTATTTTGTATTGGTTTCAAATGTCTCCCAAGTTTCGGATAACTTGACTATATATATATAGTAAAGTGTTACATGATAAAAATATTGATGTATTGTATTTTACAAAATATTTTAATTATATTTAGAACATATATATATATTTTGCTCACTTTTAACAACCATATAAATAGTATTGCTATTATTTACTCTCCCTCTGCAAATCATTGCTACGAACTATGATGCTGGCAATTCTCTCGAAGGTTGTAACACGAGATTACATCTGTACTCATATGTTGCCCACGGGAAATACAGCAGATTCCATTTGTTTTGGCTTTATGCCTAAACGAAATTGAAGCAATTGTTTACAATTTAAACATAGCAACTATTTCGTATACAGTGTTTGCACATAATTTTATATCCAACTAAACGTTATTTCTCGAGGTGAATTGTAAATTTATGCCGATAATATTTCGGTTTGAGTGATAACTTTCTGTAGATTTAGTTATGTTCCGTACGAGTATATATTACTGTAATGTATTTTTTTTAAATAAAACCTAGTCACTACACTGATTACTTAAGTACATTATGTAACAACAGTCACGAGTATCATTGTCTGAAAAGTAAGATGATCCATGTGTCGTATGGGCATGTAAAAGTCGGTCCACCCACCAGCCCGCATTGGACCAGCGTGGTGGGATAGGTCAAAACCCCTGATGGATAGGGTGTATTAGGGAGCCTATGTCCAGCAGTGGACTATTACAGGCTGATGAGAATCACAGGGCTTTAGTATGTTTCAGATCCCATTCCAATGAGTAAAGTTAAGGTTATAAAGTTAAAAAAGACCGTTTAGGGTGAGGATTTTGCTAAAAGCAAGACAACATGAATAAGTGAAGCCTTTATGTCTTTAATCCAAGGCGAGATAAGATAGAGTTTTTAACTCAATCTTTCTCACCAATTCGTGGAGAATAGACCTAGCTAAATACTATCATTATGAGCAAATGAACAAATAATCATATAAAGCAAATGCTGCAAAGAAATCCCGATTTTTCTTATTGCTGACGAAGGAAAAAGGGCAGTCAGGTCACCTTATGGGAAGAAGTCACCGACGCCCATTGACATCGGCAATACTAGGGATATCACCATGTGCTGCCTACGTGAGTCATAGAATATTACATCTCGTTTACCCAATAAATACGCTGGCTACGAACTCTTCAAACCAGAACACAGTAGTATTTTACACACTACTGTTTTGCGGCAGAAATTGGCACCGCGGTGGAACCGTCCGCGATTACACCAATTGAGAAATATCTTATAAATGTGACACAGCATAAATACGTTTCATTTGCAAGCGATTCTGAATATTACTATTGTCTCGAATATTTCATATTATAGGGCACAACAAAACCGACACGAAAATATTAAAGTGATTTCTCATAACTCTGTTTCCTTACCTTTCTTCTCTCTTCTCGTGCATAAAGATATAATATAACGATAAAAATTTTGAATGAAAGAAAGTTTTATAGTGTTTTGTCGTGCATCAAGAAGCTATTATTGTTTATATTTAATAAATACTAACAAAAATGTTATAACCAGTATGCTAATACCAAATTTCTTAAAATTTTAATAATCAAAAACATATTTTTTTTAGTTATCTTACTTCACAAGTTGTATATCAAACATTTCACCTGTTAAAGAATATATTTTTTATCACAAGTTCAGTGCATCTAGTTCTTGGATCGACCGGACAAGCCCGCTCGATCCTCCCTGCTAGCTGCGCCGTCCGCTCCCACCCGCGGCCACGCCTTGCACAAGTGCAGTAGTGTTGTGCAAGTGTAGTGTCAGTGTGTGCCGGAGCAACAGTGTTGAGGCGTACGCGCCTGAGCGTAGAAAGCTGTGTAGCCGTCCGGTGAGTCGTATCCGTTTTTCCCCCGTTCGCAGGTTTCTGTTGAGATGTAGGGACCAATATACTTTTAGTTTTTTTTATATGCCACGTTACATCGCGAACGTAGTTTATTAACACGCACACCACCCATGTGGTATTAATTAGAGCCAATTTGATCGTCGCTTGCTGCACTAGGCAGCAGCGTAGGTATACACCTAGTGCTCCTAAAGCGCTAGAGTTTTTCAGACGTTAGGTTTCACCTCCCTGCTCACTGGGGCGGGAGGGTGCACACAACCCCGGCTTCACCGGGGTGCTTGCTAGATAGTTGTAACCATAACAATCCAGACAATAAACGCGGTGGATTCAGTCACCCTTAGTGACCTAGGCCTCGACTTCGAGGACCTTAAAATCGTCCGCCGGCATACGCGCGATCCGCGAAGCCCTCACCGCGCAAGTGGGGCAAATACATTAAAAGCGCACACCATGCTCGACGAGGCAACCACACCCGCGTCGGAAAAGTGTCCCTCCATCCACTCGGACACCCTCTCACTTCACCCGATCATTCCGACTCCGAAATGGGCTAGACAACTCCCGTCCGGTCACCGAGGACGAAAACGCAGGATGGTTCCTGCCGTCGTTCGCGCAAGAAAAGCGCAAGGTAGCCTCCTGCTACCTCACCTACTCCGCCAACTAAGGCGCTAAGCGTCGGCGGAGATATTATCGGCTATCTGGGTCATCAACTGCCTGCAGAGCCAGCCCAAGCGCCTCACGGCAAACCATTCAGGCCGCCTCGGCCACAACATCGGCCTAATCAAGGCAACGCTGCTTCACTAGCAAACACCTGCTGCTTTACAGCAAACACCTGCTGCTTCACAGCAATCAGCTGCTTCACACAACCAACAATCCCACCTAGGGATAGAAACCTCCGCCGATCTATATTCGGTCAAGGAGAAATGGCAGAGCTTCGGTCCGCGCTGTCAACAAATATAAATTCACCGCGGCAACTCAACCCAGGGATAAAACTCCAGCTAGAAAACAGTGAAGCTCATCGTCAAGTAACTCGTATCTTCTAAAGAACGAGTACTACTATCAAACATACGCGCTCCCGGACAGACAAGCGCGTACTGACTCGGCAGTCGATCAAAGGACTGCCGAAGGAGATCTCAGAGGACATCTACAACTTCATAAAGGGACAAAACATCCAATCTACTCGGCCTTCCCGCCTACATCGAAACTAAAAACCATTCAATGTGGTCCTTCTGACCCTTGAACGCTCCACTGAGGGCAAAAAGGTGTACGACCTACGCCACATATGCGACATAAGTCGCATCTCATTTCACGCGCCACATTCTAATGGCCTTCCAGCGCAGTGTCATAACTGTACGGGCACTCGGCCCGGAACTGTCACGCACGCCCTCGCTTCGTTAAGTGCCTTGGTGACCACGGCACTCCTGACTACCCTAGACCTAGAGATAGGGAAGTACTCACCACGTACGAACCGTCGGCTTGCGTCAACTGCCAAAGCACCGGCCACACGGCCAATTGCCTAGGCTGCCCCAAAGCGCCCAAGCGCAAGGCACCACCACCCTCATCCGTCCCAAGGCGCCCCCAGGTGCCTCCTCTCACATCCTTCCCGGCCCTCCGACCTATTCCGGCGAGGCAAACCCAGTCTAGCGCTCCCGCGTAGGCTCCAGTCCCGCGGGCAGCCCGCCACCACAGGTAGCGCCGAGCGCCCGCGTGCGCCGCACCAAACAAGCGCTCCGCGTGCACCTCCACAGTTTAGTGCTCCGAACAATGGCGCAACTCGGAAACGTTAGCCGGACAGATGGACTTTGCAGAGCTCGATCGCCTTACCGCGGAATTCTACGCCGTCGTCGGTAACTTCGGAGCCCGTCTTGCCACACTTCGTAAGTATAGGCAACTAATCGACTTAATTACGGGACATAAATTGAAAGCGAACTCAAGTCGATTATCAAAAATCTCAAACCTCAGGAAAGTATCGGCACACGACACAGAATGTCCCTATATCCAGAACAATATCAGTTCCTGAATCAACTGCCAATACTAAAGAGAACATAGGAACTAGGACAAAGACATAATGCTTGAGTTATATCCGCACGTGTCGATCTACAATTGATTGGTCAGCAGCGTTGATGGCCTGCCTTTTAATATAACATTCGTAATTTATGAATATCAATGCTATATTTATATTGCTATATCCGATTGAACTTATTCTCTGTTAATTGGTTTTAGTTATTTCAGCTATCCTTACATCCGACTATATGACAAAGGGATATACTGTTGTCCAATATTACTTAAATATCAGCCGTCAAAACAAATGAAATATCACATAATATCACCATCATCAGCCTTTGTCGGTCCACTGCTGGACTTAGGCCTCCCTAATACACTTCTATCCATTAGGGCGTGTGGACCGTATCCCACCCGCTGGTCCAACGGGATGCCCATCGAAGCATGGATCATCTTATCAAACAATTGGGTGATCGGCCAAATTGCCGTAACCAATTAGGAAACAATAATGAAAATTTGTTTCGTCCCGCAGATTCGAACCCCGACTCCGGTTTCTAAGCGCACGCCCATACCACTAGGCTACGGAGGCAGTTCAGATGAAAATATAAAATATCATAAATACTCATAGTGGTAATCTATGAAAACCAAAACAGAAACATTAAAATACTAAAATATAAAACAACAGTAATTGTGTTCGATGAAATCAATTAAATACTTTAAATCATTCCATGTGGCGAGATAACCGAATATACAATTTACTGAGATAACATACCGTGCTATTTTACATAACAAATGTAAGGGACCCAAAGCAATGCTAAAACCGCATCTCTTTCAGTTAATAACAGTAATGTACACATGAAACGGTTGACGGGCTTCAATATCCTGGCAGTGGTCCAAGCTCTAAATGGCAAATTTATTAATTCAGTAGTAACAACAAACACGGGCACAATAATTCTGCATTTAACTATTCTCTTACATTAATATCTTCCAGCTAAATCTTGTTCGTTTGAATACAATAAAAGATAATATAAGATTTCTTTTTCACGTTACAGAATTTTGAAAATATCTTGAAGTTGTTTTGTGAGAACATTTCAAAATTCAAGTAGAGCTCAAGTTGTAAAAATACTAATTAAAATAATTATAAAATGAAGATGCAACTATGTAAAAGGATACTAATTACTAATTAGGAGGATATTTAATTTTCCATAAAAATCCTAATTTTTTGTATCGCTTGTGGCCGAACTATATTAAAGGAATAGACTTAATTAAAAGCTATTTTAAAGTGTATTTTGAATGTTTATTTAAATGCGGAATCTTTGTTACTACAAACAACAAGGCAGAACATAACACTTAAGGGCAAAAAGAAGATATAATAATATACCTTGTTCACCTTATTACCGATGTGATTGACGAAAATTGTCCTATTCAAATAATTTATTTATATACTAAAAGCGGTACATATACAATTGACCAAAGCGGATTTTATTACCATATTGTAATGTAAAAGAATTTATGTTTATCTTAACATCTACTATTGCTTACAAAAATGCAGTGCTTTTCAATCAAACTTAGTTTTATTTCAATCAAAATAAGTAAGTGTTTATAATCTATGTTAACCAAAATATTATAATAAGAAATAATTTTATTTTGTTAAGAAAATAATTTGTTTGTTTTACCAATTTCAAAATCAAACAATCGTTGACCAGTAGGTATCAAAATTAAATTATATAGAACTTTGATTTTTCCAAATATAAAAAGCGAGTGTTTTAATAAAATAAAATGTTATTTGTGCTTTAAAATTGCTACCAAAAACAATATTTTACGTCAAACTACGACCTCCTTCTCAATAGTCGGCAAAATCTCCGACCTTTAGTAAAAAGTATTCCAACATCAAAATTATGATATCAATTGGGATCTATCAGTATCAGGTCTATCAGTAGCTAACGAAATGAATGACAATTGTCCAAAAATACTTAACTCTTTATTACAGGTCAGTGTTACTATCTCTTGTCTTTTGGAAGTCGTTCAATAAATTATATCACTTATTTCTTACGAGATTTATACACTCAAACAGATACTTTGTATTTCCCGTTCAATTTGGACGGGCCTTCGAAATTAATGACAACATCAAAGCAAAAGCTCAGCTTCTTTGTTTGGTTAAAATGCATCATTACTTGTGGAATCAATACGGTAACTATGAAGACGGCTTTAATTATCTATAAGTATTCAAGGCTCTAAATACTCAAATGTTTTATTACAAAGTTTAATCTATGCAAATAAAATAAAACTCACTGTCTGTTTCTAGCAAAAAATAACCGATTTCACTTGCAAATTGTGATGTTAACCGATGGATATGACAAAACAGGCTATTTGTTCGGTTAATCTCTGGAATGGCTAGTTCGATTTTGACGGGGTTTCAAGTGAAAGTAACTGATGAAACCATGGTAACTTCATCATCATCAGCCTGTGTTAGTCACAGCTGGACATAGGTCTCCCCTAATGCGCTTTCTTCATTAGGCGGTTTTTTGAACGTATCCCACCACGCTGGCCCAATGAGGTTAGGTGAATAACTTAGGCTACTTTTTTTTATTTTATCATTTTTTGAACATTTTTAATAAAATAAATAACCCAATACGAAAATAATATCTGTTTTCTTAACGAGCAACTCCTGAATTATTTCCAGGCTGAACTATTCTTCTGAAACTTATATTGTGTGCCTAACTGGTATACAAATTAATATAGTTAATTTCAAATAAAATAAATACAAGTGCACATAGAATTTTTAGATTTTAGTACAAATATATTTTTTCATCTTGAAGAGTACACAAATTAACTAAAACATTATTTAACATGGAAGTCATTAGATGGGTGAAGTAGGATCTCCTCCTGACGGCTCATGGCGGGCCTATGTTCAGCAGTGGACTTCGTTAGACTGGTAAGGATTATTGAATTCAGTAATAGATAAATTTATCGGTACTTTGAATTCCTTCAATAATAAAGACAAACAAAATAATAAAGGCAATAATACAGTTTGTCTGATGGTGAATGGCGAACCAATATTGACCTATAAGCTTTAATGCGATGAAACCCAGTAACCGGAAATTATTCCGATCCCATGAGCATTATTCGGCAACGGGTGGTTTATCCCTTACATTTTATCTGGTTTTATTTCTTAACACTTTATTGCATATATATGTTATCTTGTTAGATTGTATATTTTTTGGAATCAGAATCATATAATACAAATCTTTGATTACACAGTTCGTTTATTTGATAATCAACAGTTGGGACGTTTAGTTGGATCGATAGTAACTTGACTAGCCAGCTTTCTTGTTTTTATTAGCCGAAGGCAGACGTGCAGTCAGGATATCCGATGGGAAAGTGGTTACCGAAGCTTTATAGGCATAGGATGTTATGTCTGTTTATCCAGTAAAACCGCTAGACGCGGTGCCCTAAACCGGAGTATGGTGATTTCTGACTCAGCTTTGCAGCAAAATAGGCAACTTATGGACTTTTATTAATTCAATTCTCTAATAAATTTGAAATAATTGAAATTCTTAATACCACTTTTTAATAGAGTTTTACGCGTTTTATTTAGGTGGTATAATTTAACTGTGTCTTTGGTTCTTTGTTAGCTATAAGGTTATTAGGAAAATACGAAATTGCTCGTTCCATAAATACTGCGAAAATGGTGGTAATAAAATATTAAGTAGATAAGTATAATTAATATCTCCAAACACAACATGAAACGAAAAAAAATGAAGTAATCAAAGTAGTTGTCATTATTAGCTTTATCTCATCCAGCCTGTGTTAGTTCACTCTGGACATCTTCATCATCGGACTGTGTAGTCACCGCAACATAGGCCTCCTAATACGCCTTCTCCAATAGGGGTTTTGGATCGTATCCCACACGCTGGACCAATTGGGTAGGTGGACCGACTTTTACATGCCATCACGCATGGATCATCTTACCTTTAAGATAATTGGGTGATCGACCCAAATTGTCCTAACCAACCATAAACAACGATACCACAGTTGTTTCCCCAAGGATTAGTACCCACGACCTTCGGTTTATTAAGCCAGGGCTATTACCGCAAGAACATGCAAGGCACTTATATTTTATTTAAAGATATTCTAAAGATTTAAATTATTATGTTTTAGCAAAAAAAGTAAAACATTATTGGGAAAAATATGTTCGTAGGTTCTAAAAAGCTGTTACAGCCTTACGTTATATTGCCTCAGAAGCTAAGAATAATTCAACATCGTCTGTCCTAAATTAACAATGCTTATACTCGGGACCCTAGTGACCGATAAATAAATAGTTATTTTATTTTCTAAATAAACACATATTATATAAGGAAAAACATTCAAGAAAGAGAAAAGCATTACGCAATATTATTCTCGTCGTGGGAATCGAACACACACCCTTATGCGTCACAGTCAGTGTCACTAACCACTACGCCAAGTGGGTCGTCTGATAATAAATTTCTAGTAGGTTATTTTGTTACATTAAGAAGTTTTTAGGCCAACGTCCGTTATTTACACAAATAATTTATCAATCATAGATTACGGAACGGAGGTGGGTCAAAAGCTGCTCTTTTCTTTTACCTTTATTTATCGTACATTATCGTCAGTTATCATAGGGCTGCCTTTTTACATGCCAACCTTCGCAGGGGATCATCTTATTTTTAACGTTGGATGAAATTGCCCTGACTAACCTGAAAATAATGATAACCATTTTTTT
The DNA here is from genome assembly GCA_029286875.1 of Lamproptera curius. Classification (NCBI taxonomy): domain Eukaryota; kingdom Metazoa; phylum Arthropoda; class Insecta; order Lepidoptera; family Papilionidae; genus Lamproptera; species Lamproptera curius. Next base: position 322,974 of record JAGSMT010000179.1, on the reverse strand, counting down.
GCAGGTTTGAACCAACTATCACCGTTTTGTAATGGCCAATATCACTATGCCCGACTCCTTCAGCACCTCTTAATCTCTTATGCTTATTAAATAGATGGAGTGTTGCCTTGCCTGTCAGAAAAACACAGATTTTTAACTAACGCTTTAACTGCGGTACCATAACAATGGATTAAGCACGTTTACAAGCTTATAAGTGTATCTAAAATAAATAAATTACGTAAAATTAAATAAAATTAAACAATTCAATAAATGCAGACTTTTTAATAAATATGTTTTAAATTTATTATTATATGAAAAGATTATTTAATTTAACGATGCAACAAACAATTTTCACCGAAAAGATATTACTCTTATACGCCCTAAGCTGTTTTACTTTTGACGCGAAATCCTAGAATTTATCTCTTAATATTTCGGCCGTTTTGAAATAAAGACCGATTATTTCTTATCATTAATCTGCAAACATTAAAATAATACAAATTTGGAATTTGTCAGTCTAGAATCCAAATAGGAATTGAGGAAGTCTCATAAAATCCGTGTAAATAAAGATCAGCCGTCTACGCTGGAATATTATGGTGCATAAGTGTATTCCAAACCATGTGCTGTCCTCTTTTAACCATCATCATCAAATCCATTTAGGCCTAGATTCTAGAAGGATTACTTTTTATGGAAATATTGCATTCATAAATACGTATTTAATTATACAAGTAATTAATAATTATAAGCGCAGTGAAAAATAACAATCCGTGATAATATAGGAACATTTAATAAACTTTACCTGCAATTTTTGTTCAAAAACTTTCACATTAACGGGATATTTAAATAACTATTTGTTTTTCAAATTGAATGGAACGAAACGGCTGTACATATAACGTATACAGTTTGAAGAACATGTCATTAAAATGTTAAATTAGTTGTGTTAAGAATTAGGTATATAAGCCCAAATGAAATTTGATTTCTGATTTGCTCTCAGCGGTTTATACATTTTTGTTATAATAAATCGCCATTATAAATTGCAATTGTAAAATTCCATACATAACATAATTCTTTAAGTTTCTAAAAGTTTTTCGGACGGCAGGACATGCAACGCCTCTATTTTTATTTTAATACTTTAACAAGGCTCATCAAATTTCTAAACTGTTGTATTGTGCGTTATGCTTACTCTAGTTAAGCCAAATATGACACAACGAAGCGACGTCATACATCAGCCTTCTTATTGATGACAGAACTGAGATGACAATCACTGAGTGACAGTCGACACGACAACACCATACGTACGACGCATTCATAGTTAATTGGGCAGAAAAGGTAGGTTATTTGACAATGTAAGTTATCATTTAATTTATCCATTTGCAAAATATAGACTGAAGAAGATCGAGCGAGTCGTGATGGTGACTTTATACATGTCCACCTGGGAAAGGATCATATCAATTATATCACTAATATAAGTAGTTTTTAGTTATAAAATACTAAATAAGTATTATAAAACTAAAATCTACTCAGAACCTCGTATGACATGGTTCAAAATGACAGTAAGAAAAATAAATTATTTCAATATCTGTCTGTACAGTATTATGTATTTTTCATGACGATTTAAGCAGATCTCATACAGGCGAACTAAAAAATATACGAATACATATTTCTTATATAAACACTTTAAAGTACAATCAAATACCCTTAGCGATTTTTTCCTTTTGGGAATCAAACCTACACCCTCCGCTCAATAGATACAACATACCAATAAACAAGTAGTATTCATATATAAGTACCTATTTGACCCATTTTGATGGAATAAACATTTAAACGGAGCACTCTCATTGATGAAATTAATAATTCAATAAATTCCAGTTGGAAACCATTTCCCGCGGTTTTTTTGAAATTTGCGCACCCCAGGGGGAAGTCATCTTAACGTTTAATAATGTGGTTAAATGTTTTTAAAGTAACCTTTAATTAATCAATTGTTTAACATTTTTTTTAATTTCATATTAATTTAATTAAAATATAAAATGTAAACCCACATTTAAAAAGTTTAATTAGTAAAATAAATGTAAAGAACAGAACTTTAAGATAGAATAAGCTTTGACTGTTAAAGTTTTATAAGGAATGTAATTCGCAGTTTATAAATAAAGTTACATCCATTGGCTTGAAGGTGATTTTAGTTGAAAAAAACTTTATTGATCACAATTAAATGGGTAATTTATCGTCATTGAACCAACTTTAACCTTAATCGGGAAAGGATTTTAGGGTTCTACCACAGACAATAAAAGCGTGTGCTTAGAAACCGGAGGTCGTGGGTTCGAATCCTGCGGGGACGCAACAAATTTTGATTGTTGTTTCCTAGTTGGTTAGGGCAATTTAGCTGATCACCCAATTGTTCGAAAAGTAAGATGATCCATGCTTCGGATGGGCATGTAAAAGTCGGTCCACCCACCAAGCCGCATTAGACCAGCGTGGTGAGATACGGTCCAAACCCCAATGGATAGGGGTGTATTAGGGGAGGCCTATGTCCAGCAGTGACTAACAAAGGCTGATGATGATGATGATGATGATACAGGTTATTTATAAACGAAGTGCGACGTATTAAAAACTGATTATCCCTTCTTTAAATAGTCTGTCGCAATGTCTCCTAAAAGTAACGAAACCTTCACAGATGACTAATTATGTTACGATATAATATTTAATATTTTTAATAATAATATCAATATTACTTTTATCATTTTTTAAAAGCAATATTACTTTGTCTTTGGAAGTCTATATAACTAAGTATTCGATATTTAAAATTTGCCGAGTGCTGACTTATTTCAGAGTATTATTTAAAGCAACGTCACAAAGTATGTTTTGGGTTAAAAAAGATATATTACCTCTTTCACCTCAATAGTCCGGAGGGAAAAAAGGAATTGGTTGTCGTTACTACAAGCAAAAATATTTCTGGCTTCCAAAAAAATATATTTCGATAATGGTGTTTCAATAATAATATCTGCTAAAATAATCGTTGTTGAAAAAAATCTAGTGCAGTTGCACAGTATCTTTCGCTTTTTCTAAGGGTCTCTATGCATGGATTACTCACTCTTCAGAATATTGAATGACGACACAGAATGTCCCCATTATCCAGAACAATATCAGTTCCTGAATCAACTGCCAATACTAAAAGAGAAGATAGGAACTAGGACAAAGACATAATGCTTGAGTTATATCCGCACGTGTCGATCTGCAATTGATTGGTCAGCAGCAGTGTACATTGGCCTACCTTTTTAAATATAACATTCGTAATATATGAATCAATGTTATGTTCGGCAAACGTAGTGTAGGACGCCCTACGGCAAGATGGAGTGACGACATTCGCAAAGTGGCCGGTGTGGGCTGGATGAGAATAGCCGAAGATCGGAAGCGGTGGCGTGCATTAGGGGAGGCCTATGTCCAGCAGTGGACTAACACAGGCTGATGATGATGAATGTTATGTTATATTATGGCTTATATCGTATTGAACTTATTCTCTGTTGGTTAGTTTTAGTTATTTCTGCTATCCGTTACATCTAACTATATGACAAAGGGATATACTGTTGTCCAATATTACTTACAATTTTGTCCGTAAAAACAAATAAAAATATAAAATATCATAAATACATATTAAAATAAATACATAACAGTAATTGTGTGTCCGATGAAAATCAATTGAATACTTTAAACATTTCATGTAGCAAGATGACCGAATATACAATTTGCACTGAGATAGCATACCGTGCTTTATTTAACATGACACATGTACGGGACGCAAAAGCAATGCTAAAACCGCACGTCTCTGTCAGTTAATAACAGTAATGTACACATGAAACGGTTGACGGGCTTCAATTTAAGTTGCTTCAATTTCCTGGCAGTGGTCCAAGCTCTAAATGGCAAATTTGTTTATTCAATAGTACTAGCAAACACGGGCACAATAATTGTGCATTTAACTTATTCTCTTACATTAATATCTCCCAGCTAAATCTTGTTCATTTAAATACAATAAAAGATAATATATGATTTCTTTTTCCAGTTAGACACTAAAGCAAATGTAAATTTTGAAAATATCTTGAAGTTGTTTTGTGAAAACATTTCGAAATTCAAGTAGAGCTCAGTGGTAAGAATATACTATTAAAATTATTATAAAACGAAGATGCAACTTATGTAAAAAGGATAGCTAATTACTAATTAGGAAGTATATGTTAATTTTCCATAAAAATTCTATTTATTTGCATCGCTTTTGGCCGAACTGTATTAAACGGAATAAGACTTAATTAAAAAGCTATAATGTAAGTATATGTTGAATGTTTATTTAAATGCGCGGAATCTTATGCAACTACAAACAACAAGGTAGAACATAACACTTAGGGTAAAGAAGAAGATATAATAATATACACTTATTCACCTTATTACCACGATGTGATATGACGAAAATTGTCCTTATTCAACATAATTTATTAATATACTAAAGCGGTACAATACACAATCGCTTGACCAAAGGCGGATTTTATTACCATATGTAATGTAAAAGAATTCATGAGTTTACTCTAAACATCTACTATTGCTTACAAAAATGAAGTGCTTTTCACATCAAACTTAGTTTTATTTCAAAGAAAATGAGTAAGTGGTTATAGATCTATGTTACAACCAAAATATTATAATAAGAAATAATTTTATTTTGCTATGAAAATAATTTGTTTGTTTTACCAATTTCAAAATCAAACAATCGTTGTGCCGGTAGGTATCAAAAGTTAAATTATATAGAACTTTGATTATTTCTAAATATAAAAAACTGAGTGTTTTATTAATATAAAAATGTTATTTGTGCTTAAAATTGCTACGCAAAAACAATATTTTTGCGTCAAACTACGCACCTCCTTCTTCTTAATAGTCGGCCAAAATCTCCACGACCTTTAGTAAAAAAGTATGTCCAACATCAAAATTATGGATATAAATTGGGATCTATCAGTATCAGGTCTATCAGTACCTTAGTGACTAGATAAGATATCAAAAATCGCTGTGTATTGAGTACCCCTTTCCTTTGGGAAATAGATCAATATATTCTATCAATAATCAACAGGTACTTTGTATTTTCTCTTGACGAGTATCAATACGACAGTCCGTTAACGACATGAATGACAATTGTCCAAAACTACTAAATACTCTTTATTACAGAGTCAGTATTTAGTATCTCTTTCCTTTGGGAAGTTGTTCAATAACGTATATCACTTATTTCTTATAGAGATTTATACACTCAAACAGATACTTTGTATTTTCCCGTTCAATTTGGACGAGCCCGTTAACGAAATTAATGACAAACATCAAAGCAAAAGCTCGGCTTCATTTGTTTGGTTAAAATGCATCATTAGTTATGGAATCAATACGGTAAACTACAATGAAGACTGACTTTGTAAATTATGTATAAGCTATTCAAAAGCTGCTAAATACTCAGATGTTTTATTACAAAGTTTAATCTTTACAAATAAAATAAAACTACACTGTCTGTTTGTAGCAAGAAAATAACCGTTTTCACATGATAAAATTTTGATGTATAACCGATGGATATGACAAAACAACCCTGTTTGTTTCGGTTAATCTCTGGAATGGCTAGTCTGATTTTGACGGGAGTTTTAGTGAAAGATAACTGATGAAACCACAGGCTGATGATGATGAACTTCATCATCATCATCCTGTGTTAGTCCACTGCTGGACATAGGTGTCCCCTAATGCACGCCTTCTCCATTAGGCGGTTTTTTGGACGTATCCCACCACGCTGGCCCAATGTGTGTTGGTGAATAACTTAGGCTACGTTTTTTTTTTATTTTTATAATTTTTTTGAACATTTTTTTATAAAAGTAAACTAACCCAATACAAAAAATAATATCTGACATTTTCTTAACGAGCTTAACTTCTGACATTAATTCCAGGCTGAACTATTCTTCTGGAAACTTATATTGTGTGCCTAACTGGTATACAAATTAATATAGTTAATTTCGAAATCAAAAATAACAGTGTACATAGAATTTTAAGATTTTGGTACAAATATATATTTTTTCATACTTGAAGAGTACACAAATTAACTAAAACATTATTTAACATGGGAAGTCAGTAGATGCAGGTGAAGAAGAATCGTACCTCCTGGCGGCTCATGGGGGAGGCCTATGTTCAGCAGTGGACTTCGTTAGGTTGGTAAGGATTATTGAATGTTCAAGTAACTGGATAAATTTATCGGTACATTGAATAACTATTCAACATCAATAATAAAGACAAACAAAATAATAAAGGCAAGAATACAGTTTGTCTGATGAGTGAATGGCGAACCAAAATTGACCTATAAGCTTAAATGCGATGAAACCCAGTAACCGGAAATTGTTATTCCGATCACATGAGCATTATTCGGCAAACGGGTGGTTTTATCCCTTACAATTTTATCTAGGTTTTTATATTCTTAAACAGCTTTGATTGCAATATATATGTTATCTTGTTAGATTGTATATTTTCTTGGAATCAGAATCATGTACCGTACAAATCTTTGATTACACAGTTCGTTTATTTGATAGTCAACAGTAGGGACACTTATCAAGTTGGATCGATAGTTATTTATTTGATTTCTCATTACAGCTTTGCAGCAAAAATAGGCACCTTATGGACTATTTATTATTTCAAGTTTTCTAATAACAGTTTGAAATAATTGAGAATTCTTAATACCGCCTTTTTTAATAAAGTTTTACGCGTTTAAGTTAGGTGATATAATTTAACTTGTTGTCTTTAGTTCTTTTTTAGCTATAAGGTTATTAGGAAAATATTGAAAAAGCCGCTCGTTCCATAAATACTGCAGAAAATGGTGGTAATAAAATATTAAGTAGATAAGTATAATAACGATATCTCCAAACACAACATGAAACGAAACAAAATGAAAGTAATCGAAAGTAGTTGTCATTTATTAGCTTCTTATCATCAATATCATCAGCCTGTGCTAGTTCACTGCTGGATAGCATGTAATCATCAGCCTGTGATAGTCCACTGCTGGACATAGGCCTCTCCTAATGCACGCCTTCTCCAATAGGGGGTTTTTGGATCGTATCATGCCCATCCGACGCATGGATCATCTTACCTTTAAGATAATTGGGTGATCGACCCAAATTGATAACTAACCTAACCAACCATAAAACAACGATACCACAAAGTTGTTTCCCCGCGGGATTAGTACCCACGACCTTCGGTTTATTAAGCCAGGGCCAATACCGCAAGAACATGGAAGCTGCTTCTTATATTTTATGTTAAAGATATTCTAAAAGATTAAAGTTATCGTGTTTTAGCAAAAACAAGTAAATCATTAATTGAGGTAAAATATGTTGAGAGGTTCGTAAGCTGTTACAGCCTTACGTTATATTGCCTCAGAGCTAAGAATAATTCAACATCGTCTAATCCCAAATTAAGCAATGCTTATACTACGGGACCTAGATGACCGATAAATAAGTAGACTTACTTTTATTTTCTAAATAAACACATATTATATAAGGAAAAACACTCTAGAAAGAGAAAAGCATTACGCAATATTATTCTCGTCGTGGGATTCGAACACACACCCTTATGCGTCACAGTCAGTGTCACTAACCACTACGCCAAGTGGGTCGTCTGATAATAAATTTCTAGTAGGTTATTTTGTTACATTAAGAATGTTTTTAGGCCAACATCCGTTATTTACACAAGTAATTTATCAATCATAGATTACAGAACAGGAGATGGGTCAAAGTTGCATCTCTTTGTGGACAGTGTTTAAATGCAACTCTTTGAATTTTCAATTTTAGAATTAAGTATATTAGCGCAAAATGGAATTTGATTTCTGATTTGCACTCAGCGGTTTTATACATTTTTTGTTATATTAAATCGCCATTATAAATTGCAATTGTTATGTAAAATATAACAAAATTCTTTAAGTTTCTAAAGAAGTTTTTTTCGGACGGCAGGACATGCAACGCCTCTATTTTTATTTTTAATACTTTAACAAGGCTCATCAAATTTCTAAACTGTTGTAGTAATTGTGCGTTACTGCTTACTCTAGTTAAGCCAAATATCAACACAACGAAGCGACGTCATACATCTAGCCTTCTTATTGATGACAGAACTGAGATGACAATCACTGAGTGACAGTCGACAAACGACAACACCATACGTACGACGCATTCATAGTGTAATTGGGCAGAAAAGTATAGAATTATTTGACAATTGTAGTTATCATTTAATTTATCCCAATTATTGCAAAAATATAGACAGAAAAGAGATCAGACGAGTTGTGATGGTGACTTTATACATGTCCACCTGGGAAAGGATCATATCAATTATATCACTAATATAAGTAGTTTTTAGTTATAAAATACTAAATAAGTATTATAAAACTAAAAACTGCTTAGAACCTCGTATGACATGGTTCGAAATGACAACAAGAAAAATAAATGATTTCAACATCTGTCTGTACAGCATTATGTATTTTTCATGACGATTTAAGCAGATCTCGTAATAGGCGAACTGAAAAATATATGAATACACATTTTTTTATGTAAATAAGCACTTTAAAGTACAATCAAATACCTTAAGCGATTTTTTTCGCTTTGGGAATCAAACCTACACCCTCCGGCTCAATAGATACAACATACCAATAAACAAGTAGTATTCGTATATAAGTTACCTATTTAACCCATTTTGATGGAATACAAACATTTAAACGGAGAACTCTCATTGATGAAAATTAATAATTCAATACACGTACCGAGATTGGAAACCATTTCAGCGTTGGGTTAATTGTTGGGAATTATAAGCGCACCCCAGGGCGGCGAAAGCTCATCTTGCATACGTTTAATAAAGTGGAATTATTAATAAGTCATTTTAAAGTATCTTTTAATATTAATCAATTAAAAGTTTAATCATTTTAATTTATATTTACATCTTCTTAATTTAATTAATAAATATAAAATGTAACCACATTATAAAAGTTTAATTAGTAAATAACATGTAAAGGACAGAACTTTAAATACGTAGAATGAAGCTTTGACTGTATAAAGTTTTATAAGTGAATGTAATTCGCAGTTTTATAACATAAAGCTTTTTTCCATTAGGCTGTGAAGGTGATTGGTTACTTTGAAAAAGAAACACTCTATTGATGACGATTAAATGGTAATTTTTCGTCATTAGAACTCAACTTTGAACCTTAATGTGGGCAAAAGCGATTTTATGAGCGATCTCTACCACACAGCCGACAATAGAAGGCAGCCGGTAATATATTAGAAGTGACGATAAACTAAAAAGAATACGAATATGAGCCAAATAATAACAGAATAATAGATTTTATTATTCTTTATATTAACAAGTTTCTAGCAATCTCAAAGAGATTTCCAATGAGTAAAAATGATGACAGCATCTGAACATCTCTTATACTTAAAAACATTAAAAAGACTCACGTGACTCCGACAACAGCCACTAGATGTCCTATACGGGACCAGTTGATGCGTTATACCGTCTTTAAACCCTAACCACAGTAACACTATCACAGATGCACAACACTTATCACACACGAGGAGAGTTCCGTTCCGGGTAGCGGTTTACAGAAATCGGCCAAACGTCCTTGCTGTATTTCAGACCCGACTTTTATAACGATCGCAAAGAGACAAAACGTCAATATCGGGACCCCTTTTTTCAAAGTACCCGCAATAGATATAGTGTCCAGACTTAAGTGTAGTCTACTTGTTTTAACATTAAAATCTCAAAATGTACTTTTTTAATAAAATTTACTACTTTGCAATATATTATTAAACCAATATATTATTTATACTTATCTTACATTGTTGTTTAAAATCCACATTTATTACAAATGTCAGTTAATTAAATAAAATTACTTTACGGATTTTATCGCGTTTATTTTACATTTTAAATTCCTGACGTTTCGAACACTTTCAGGGCCGTGGTCACGGGTAGACTGTCTACCCGTGACCACGGCCATAAAAAAATCCGTAAAGTAATTTTATTTAATAATGTATAATGTTCGCGCAAGCAATAGAAATAATTAAATGTCAGTTGATCTATATTAATATAATAAGTGTGAAAGTAACTCTATCTGTCGGTCCGTCTTTGAAATATGTCCAACTAAACTTTGTACGCCTAAAAATACAACATGGCTATTCAAAATACATGTTGAAAACACACGGATAAAATTCCTTATAAACCATTAAAAGAACCATCAATAAAAAGTAAAATTGAAGAATAAAGACGATATCTTTATATTAAAGGATAAAGATCTGTCTCAATACCATTTACTGAAATAAATCTTATAATGATAATTCCTACGCAATCAGTTCGCGTTTCTAGAAATTGAGTCATAAGACAAAAGCCATTACCAATACAGCTCCCTAGAGAAACTAGGGAACGCCTTTATTGTTAAATCTCCTGAGGTTTCGTAATTAAGAACCTTGCGTTCAATTGCGATCGGGGTAGAATAGCTCAAAAAGTATACTTTTACCTTTATTATATTTTACTAGGTACACCAGATATCACATGAGTAGAAAGTTCAAACAGTCGATTAACTTTAAGTAGCAACTAGTGTTCAGACAGTGTTACCAACCCCGACCATATCCACTATGTCAGACGGTGGTTGTTACTACCTGCCGATGGCTCTTGCCACGAGGAAGCTAAGAGTATCCAGTCTAGTAAAGGTAGTGGAAGCACCTCTAAGAGCAATAATTCTGTGGATGCGTTCCGGAAGGTGCAAAAGATGGTTCTAACTAATATGAAGTCGTAGTGAAAAAGAAATGCCGATATTTTGTATACAGCCCTTCATATTCATTACCTGTAGAACATGGCAGGACCGTTTTCCTTTAAGGTTACAGTTGGGAGCTAGATATTTGTAAGGGCATAGAACTCCTGACTCTGATATATCGGGTAATGCATTAAAGAGATTATTTGCTCAGTTATAGGGAGAACGATCAATGGCGTTCTGACTCCTCTGCGTCTGATGTAGAAATTGTACAGGAATAACGTGTAATAAGTAGGCCTTAAGCCATCAACTTCCTCTTCATAGATTATTTCATTAACAGAATTTTAAGACTTTTATTACTTCGTATCCATTGGTTACTTTTCCTTCTCGCAGTAAATCCCATACGGGTTTGTTTACCGGCAATAATTCTATCCGTAGAACCCGAATTTATTCAAGGCTATTGACCCATGATTATTGCTGACGTGGCACATTGTGAACACACGTGAAACATTTTTTTATTGCATACGCAGAGACGACGAGCTATCGGGGCCACCTGATGGAAAGTGGTCACCGACGCCCATAAACATTGGCAATACTAATATCACCGACGCGCTGCCTACCGTGATACATAGTATGTTCAGTTTCGTTTACCCAGTAAATACGCTGGCGACTGTGCCCTTCAAACCGGAACACAGAAGTGTATTCACACTACTGCTTTGCGGTAGAAATAGGCACCACGGTGGTACCCACCCAGACGGTCTCCTGTAAACATGGCACCTACCACCGGTGACATAACATCTTTACTCTCTTTATAAACATTTTTTTCTTTGACAGTGTGTTTAAGAACAATGCTTTGATTACAAAAACGTGGCAGAAATAATACTTATTTTGTATGCGTAATTTTGCATAATGCAATGGGAAACATCGGACCACAGCGTCCCGTTTTAAAGAAAATATTTTCGTTTCCTAAAAAAAAAAACCAACATTTTAGACAGCACTTTTTATACACCAATACTGCCTTCCGGCTTGAAAAGCGCCGCAGTCGGGGTAAACATGCCGTAACATCTCATGTGTCAAGGCGGCAAGAGGATTTATGCTTTGTACTCTGTATTCCTTATGGGTAGGACATTATGATCAGGTGTTAGTATCATTAGTATCAGGATTAACGTGTCACATGAAGAAATAAACTTACTTAAAATTAAGAAACATGTCACTACATAGTAAATAAACTCTGTGATTTGGAGAACTAATAATAGTTTTAACAGTTTTCGTGAAAGTACTTAGCAAGGAGATACTGAATCAATTTATTCATGACATAAAGTACTGTCGTCTGAAACTCAGGGAGCTCTCGATGTCAAAGCAACCGGAAACTTATTGCACTCAACTGCGATGCAATTGTCTTTTATCGTACCCTCTAAGGAATTGTGTTCACTTTTGCAGATACCTGACGACTAATATAAAATATCAATAAGGAATTTTGTTATTCGATATATATCGTTTAGTTAGTGTTTTAAATAGTTAAATAGATATTAAAGCCATGTTGAAATGTAGACAAGTTTCCGATTCAATAAATTTATGATCATCCCGAATGATTATTTTGGTTTATTTAAAAAAATCTTTATTCCATATTTTAATATTCTTTGCGTATTGCGTTTATAGTTTAACTAAGTTTCGATCATATTGTTGTTAAACAAATGTGATAATAAAAAATAATGGTGAAGAAATAAATAGCGAAGAATAAGGGCTCTAAATTTTTCTTAAACAAATAATGATGTAGTAATATATGAAGAAGCGCTAGACGTTATAGATTACGTAAACGTAATGCTTCATTATGCCGAATCTGTACTGTACTGTACCAATAAATTGTACAACCAATTGAATGTCAAATAGATTGGCTGCCTTGTGTCTAGACAGTCATCATCATCATCGTCATATCAGCCTACGAAAGTCCACTGCTCTTCCTCTTCCTCCACCATGAGCCGCCAAGAAGTACGATCCGTTTTTTTTACCGTGGGAAAATGCCTACGCATACCAGTCCTGGCCCCTGAGTAACAGACTCCCCCGAGTCTGTTACTCAGGGGCCATGGGAGCCAGGAGTTCCCTGAATGCGCAAGGACCAAACTCCTAGCCCCCAGCGGCGGCTCATATGTTACGCTCCGCCGTTAGCTCCATTTCGACCGCAGAAGGAGGAGAGACCGACGACACCATGCCGAACATCCCTTCCTCCCACGGCCCCTCCTCACCGCATCAGCGGTGCGGCCCCGCCGAGTCGCGGAGGATAGGGAGAGCGGCCTACGCAATACCGACACTCCTCTTTCCACGGGTCTCCACCTTGGTTGCAAGGGACAGGAAGGGCGGCATACCTACCTCCTGCAACCCGTCCCTCGCACCCTCCAAAGGCGCATCCAAAGCGGGCTTATTCAGCCCGCTTGGGGCAGTCTCCGCCACGACCGGCCTTGCGCCACAGGTCGGCCAGGTTCCTCTTAGCTTCCCCGCGGCTGGGCAGGCCGCAGGTACTGAGCCCCACCGCTACGACAAAGCGAGAACCTGTTCGGGGGAAGAATAACGACCCTGCGCCAACTGCATCCACCGACTTCCCGCACATTTGCACAGGTCGTCATTCCATCTCGTGGGGGGTCGTCCGACACTGCCAGTACGAGGCTACCATTCGAGAACCTTTTCTCCCCTTCGGTTATCGGTTCTACGAGCTAAATGGTCGGACAATTGCCACTATAGCTTGCTAACTTTGCGAGCTATGTCGGTCACCATCGTTCTGCTGTGGATGTCTATATTACACACTTTATCACGCAGAGAAACTCCGAGCATAGCCCGCTCCATAGCTCGCTGAGCGACTTGAAGCATTCTTATACGGCCAGCCGTGATGAACCACGTCTGCGTGCCATAGGTCCGTCTTAGTGCAATAAAAAATCTTTAAGGCTACAATTTTGACCCTACTGAAAGCAGCTCGAATTTTAAAGTGAACTTAGTGTTCATAAAATATTTGTATTGGTAAAATTTTCTTCAATAAAATTCCCAATCCCTCAGGCCACGTATAAGTAAAAATGTCATCTTTTATTACGAGCTTCTAGAGATTTCCAGTATCATAGTTCGTAGCGAGTAAAGATTTGTAAGATGAAAGTAAACAATGCTTCCTTCTTGTATTTACGCGAATATAATAGATGTATAATATAAGATAAAACAGATTTTACGGATATTATGTCGTTTAATTTGGATTACAACCTTCTCGACATTTAAGATACTTTGCAGGATCAATGGTCACGGGCAGTGTGAGGCGTTGATGGTCTGTCAAAGTTTTAACGGGCCATCGTCATTTGAAACAAATCAAAAGCGTTTGAATCCATAGTCTTTTTTTAAACATGAATCTATAGGCTAATGCCATTTAAATATGTCTTATGCGATTGCAAAAGACACTTTAATTTTATTACAAACGTAAAAAGCGATTAAAATATATACGTATGTGAGAAGGCCATCCTAAATATCCATTTTTTTATTCCTGGTTTATAGAGATTTTTTTTTAAAAAACTCTGAACCGTATTAGATAACAGCATATAGCACACCTAACTAACACTTCCTACACACTGCTTCTACGCAAATTCAATCATATCGTTAATAATAAAAAAAATATTTAAGTGTAAGGTAATTTCGTTTTATATATAAATTATTAATTAATTTGTAATAATTAAGTTTTTTATCTATTTCTGCGCATATAAGTAGGGTAAAAACAATACTGTCTTCCGGTTTAAAGGGCATCGTTTAAAAATACTGGGAAGTTACTAGGTAAATTTAGGCCGTTTCATCGCCATGGTTTAGAAGGTATATATCTATTCGGAGCCTGAGTTAGTTATATTTACGTGTGCTAACGTCTGGTTTTTGGCACAAGAATAGTATTTTATTTATTGTACGCTTAAGTGATCATTCATATGTTTTATATGAATGATATAAGCTTTTGTTTGCAATATCGAGCTCTTCTTTTGTCGATTTCTATGAAATAACTGTTATTATTGAAAAAAATATTAAAGTTTAATTAAATTTTTTGTTCAACACAGAAGCAGAACTCAAATTTATTAATTGTAATACACTTAACCTAGCACAGATACAGAATACATGTTTATTTTGAAGAAAAAAAAAAAGGATCGAAAGGTTTTGGTTTTTTCTAATTAATAATAAAAAGGCTAGATATCAGTATGAAACTCTACAAACCACACTTTAATTTAACATATTATTTCTATAATTTTATCATCCATCTCTTGGTAAATGTTTTACGCCGAATAGCTTATGCTAATAAACCCTTACAACAACCCTAGACAGACCCTTATTTTGTGCACAGTCCGTATATTTACATAAAAATACAGAGCTTTGCGGATACTTCCTTATTTCTCAACCTTTCTTATATGAAGCAACGGGGGTTATATTGAAATGTTTTTGCCAAAAATTACTCTTGTTTTTAGTGTCTCCTAAAAGCAATTCATTTAGATTTATTAAAGTACTGATATTTGCTCGTAACTAAACTAAAACTATGTTATTGATCTCTACTTAAAATAAAACGGATCGTTAACATTTAAGGCATCGAAAAGTCACATGTCCCTAACTACTTTCACATACAATTAGTATTCATTTTACAGTAATGCAGCAGTTTTTATAAGCAGCAGTATAAATTTCCATTTCTTATGTTATAGTATCTTAAGTTACAAAATACCAACCCTATACATGTGATCAAATTCATCATATATATACGTATATACAATCTCATTTAGAAAGCCATAACGCTTTAAAGTTATTTAAATACTCATAGAGTAAACAATGCCGATTGATTTTCTATTTAAGTGAAGTTTAAATAAAGTAAAACCTTATATATAATATCGTCATCGTTTCGGCCTGTCAGAGCCCACTGTTGAGCATAGGCCTCCCATAAGTCGCCAAGAGGTACAATCCTATGCCACCTACATCCACCGACCTCCTGCAAATTTACACAGGTCGTCACTCCATCTGGTGAGAGGTCGTACGACACTGCGATGGCCAGTACGAGGCTGCCATTCTTCCCCAACGGTTATCGGTTCTACGAGCTAAGTGGCCGGCCCATTGTCACTTCAGCTTGCCAATTTTGCGGGCTATGTCGGTTACCAAGGTTCTTCTGCGGATGGCTGCGTTTCGCACTTTATCACGCAGAGAAATACCGAGCATAGCCCGCTCCATAGCTCGCCGAGCGACTTGGAGCTTCCTGATACGGCCGGCAGTAAAGGACCATGTCTCAGTGCCATAGGTCATCACTGGCAACGCACATTGGTCAAAGACCTTAATTTTCAAGCATTGAAGGATATTGGACGAGAGGATATGTCGTAGCTTCCCGAACGTTCCCATCCAAGCTGGATTCGTCGATGGACCTCTGCGTCTAAGTTGGACTTACCTAATCGGACTACTTGTCCCAGGTAAATATATTCGTCAACAACTTCGAGCACAGCACTCCCAACAACCACCGGCGTAGGCATGACATGACCGTTAGACATAACTTTCGTCTTGTCCATGTTCATCCTAAGGCCCACATGTTGAGAGACACTGTTGAGGTCATTGAGCATAGCATTTAGGTCCTACAGCGACTCCGCCATGATGACTATATCGTCGGCAAATCTAAGGTGGGTAATACACTCGCCATTGATGCTTATACCTCGTCCTTTCCAATTCATAAGTTTGAAGGTGTCTTTCAGTGCAGCGGTGAAGAGTTTCGGGGATATAACATCACCCTGTCTTACAACTCTCTGCAATTCGATAGGCTTCGTACTACTGGATTGTACTTGGATTATGGATTTGGCGTATTTATATTACCATGCTTTTAAAATAAAACTAAAATGATTTGGTTTTTATACAACCGGTTAACTTAGTGCCTCTCTGTTTAATAAATATAAAGTGCCAAAGCCTAAATAAATTGAACGTTTAAAGGTAATTGAAATTCATGAATATAAACGAGAACGTTCAAAAAGGTTACCCCGTCATTCCTGTAGTCATCTGAACCATCCGATTTGAAGAGCAAATATCTTTAGTAAATTTCCTAGTTAATATTAAAGTTTGGTTATGGAGCTTAGACAAATTTGTTCTACAAATATTTGCTTTCATTTTGGGAAATCCGCTGAAGGTAGCAGTATATATATTCAAACGTGTCGAAATAAACTTTGACTTTTAACTCACTTTGACGTGTTATACGATACTGTACCTTGTCTAGTAGTAGGATAACTATGTCTGTTAGTCTTTTTATTAATATAGTACGGTATTTCCCTAATTAAAAGCAGATGCCCCAAAAGATTTAAACAAAACAACTGTTGTATATACAAATCCGGATAATCACTTTATTATTGATGGCGAACAGTCCACGTGTTTTTTTTCCTTTTAAGTTACTTAGACAATTCATTACCAGTGTGGTAAAAAAATGCTAAATGTTACAATACATATTGTTCTTTCATTTTACTTTCCTATCCGAGTACTTTTCGTAATTCCTAAATCGTTTCGTTTTGGAGATATTTCGTTGTGTGCGTACATATGTACATATTTACGAATAACTGTTATTACGGTTGTTAATAGCTAGAATTTTTGGATGATTCATCATTGGATGAATCCGTTGTCGGAATATTTAAAGACGCTGACATCTTATGACGATCTTCAAAGATGGTTTTGTCTACCGGGACCGACTTTTCACGTGTCCATCCGAACCAATGTTCTACTTTTCAAACAATTAGGTGATCGGCCAATATTGTCCTAATCGGGGTTCGAACCTACAGCCCCCGGATTGAAAAGCAAGGACCAAGACTGCTAGGCCACGGAGGCGGTTGATATACATACAAAGTAATTTAACAAAATTGATACAAATCCTCAGATGCCTGTGTGGCAAGAAATATAAGTAAAAATAATATAAGAATATAAGTATAAAACCGTTAAAGCCTACGTTCATTAGACAATATAAAGGGGACCGCATTTAAGAACGAAAATGATGACGTTTTCTTTAAAAGGTTTGCTCTGTATTTGAACAGTAGCCCTCGATCCATCCAATTTGGAGTACAAATAGGTATGTGAAATGACCCCGTTAATGTGAAAGCCATGACACTATATTGATACATAATTATATTGTCAAATATACTCCTGCATTTTGTTACTTGCCTTCGCGAAATCAAATCATAATGATATTAGTTCTGACATTAATTCTTTCAATTTCTCTGCTAAATTATAAAAATTACCAACGAGACATCAAAATTTAAATCTTGAATAAATAAAATATATTTATAGTATGTAAACTATACTATATGGTAATAGCCCGGAAGCGGTGTCGTGCATTATGGGAGGCCTATGTCCAGCAGTGGACTGCTCATAGTGATGATGTGATAATCATGTGAGCAATAAATTCCTCGTTCACAAAAAACTTACTAGAAAAACGAGAGATTCATCATGTCAAGACTCAAGGCAACAAGTTGAGTTGTGGTGTTTTAGTTGTACATCCCACGCCCATCTAAGAAAAGGATGGCTAGGTTATGTGGGACTTCCTGACCACGATAGTGGAATAGCTTTTTACGAAACTGAAATAGAAAGAGAAACCGGATATAGCTTCCTTATACATCAACTCTTTCTCTCTTAAATTCGTGGGATAAGATATAAAGTCAAAATTTTGAATGCAGCTTTTCGTACCAAAGTAGAATATTTTTTTTTACACACAACGCAATAGTAAATATTAAAAAAAATATGCTTTTTGTTCAGTATTTAAATACTTATTTCGATAATATAAAGAATCCACGAAAGTTATCGTTATAAAAGTACATGCCACAAAATATTTATGATACGCGTTTTGGTAAAACACAGTTGGTTTAGCGGACTCATATATTTTTGTTATTACGACTTTATTACTCCATTCCAATATACAGACTTTTCATGGAGTCATAAATAAAGCTGGTTATATGGTGGCAAGTGGTCATAATTTTCAATAAAAGGAAACATGGATACACATTAAGAAAGTCTTACTAGCTTACTCTGTTTATGATTTTGAGTCTAAACGGATTTTTGGGAACAAACAGGCATTACTGGACAGAAGTGTACCAAAGCCATTTTCGCTAAGCGGAAGGGTGCAACAAGACTGTGTTCGGGTTTGATGGGCACTCATGGTTGTGCAATAACGGGCATAATATATAATAACTTTGCCCGATTAGATTAATGGTGTCATCAGCAACATATATTCATTATAAGTAAAGAGTATCTACATACTATTACGTGACCATTTTGCATGTCCCGTTATTTGTAGGCGTTGTTTTGCAACCGAATACCGCTATGTATATTCATCTTATGTTTCTCTTACTGATGAACTATCATTACAATGTTAATTGCTGGTTGACGGTAATATTTTAAGATAAAGTATGAAGATTTACCTGCCATATGATTTTTCAAAGTATGTAGCTAAAATCACAAGAAATACTTCCTTCTTTTTGCTGGCGAAGTAACTGTAGTAAATCATCAGTAAATGGATTGCGTAATAATTAACTTTATTTATATTGAACTATATATATAAAATAAATAAATTACATTTCAGATGTTTTGTTTTTATTACTATTTGAAATCAGTATCGTTTTAAATTATTCTTTTATTCAGTGTTTTCGAAATATTTAACAGTTTTATTGTCTAATGTAGTAAAAAATACAGTATTTTGCTTTTAACACTTTTTCAACAATGACCTAACCAAAGTGACCGTTTATTTTTAATTGTAATTTTCTGATACACTTTATATCATCAAATAGTACATCACTTTATATGTCACTGCTGAACATTGGCCCACAGAAACAGTGGTACACTCCCCTAAGAGCTTCCAAGAGGTACGACCATGCGCCGCCTACACCCACTGACTCACTGCACTTTGTTTAATATATGTATATCATTCCGTTCATATTACTTACAATAGATTCCAAACATAGACATAGGTTCTTAATTATTGCGAAAACAGTGGTTTAAATGGTTCAATAGGAGATGAAAGTTTTTACGGAATTTGTCTCTGTTGAACATAAAACGATGAAAGTCTGTGCCTAGATACTCTAAATGAATAAAGGTGTTTTCTAGCAATTCTGTAGTTTCAAATTGTACGGGAATGAACTAGGGGTTGAAATGGGGATAGGGCAAGTCAATATGGAAATTCATTGTCATCGAAGCAAAAGCCATGAAACTTTATGTTTATTTATGGGTCTTTATGTCTATTTGATAAGCACATACAATAAAAACACCTCATTTATATAATGAAAACAGACTATTTCAATACACCTCTAGGACATTTCACCTATTACACGCATACGACATCGCGACCAACTAATGCCACATACTTACTTGTTAATCCACATAGTAATTGTACAATAATAAAAGGATTTAAATATTTAGTCTGTTGTAACGATGTTATAGTCCCGTACCGTACACCAATAACATATATTAATTCTAAACATTAAACTATCTCTACGTTCTGTAATATACTCAGGTACTAACATAACTGGAGAATGAAATTATACCAAAGAAGTTATCCGGTTATCAAGCACCCACTTCAACACGGAGCTCTTTCGAAATGAATAGGATCCTCGCACTTGACGACTCTCCTTTAAGGAATGGAAGACTAAGCTTTCAGAAATGATGTTAATTTATTTGATTTATGGCAGGAGTGAAATCCCTCGAGTTTTAATCCTTATTTTACTGAATAAATATTTCTTAAATGCAATATTTATTTAGTGAAATAAGGATATAGGAAAACCCGAGTTTCAATTTAATTTCCGTTATTTAATAAATAACGAAACCACATAAAATGTCCCAAATATATTAGATACCAGGATACCTAGCGAGTTTTAGGAAACATTAAAACACGAAAGACATAAACGTAAATTCATAAAGAAAGACATAAAGACATAAAACACATCAAACCGGAACACGTAAGTGTTTACACACTACCTCTTCTTCCTTTATCTCTTATTATTAACTTTTCCAAATCAATTATAAATTGAATACCTAATATATACATCCATATTGCAGGACGACCGAATATACAATTTGCACTGAGATAACGTACCGTGCTTAATTTAATAAAACACATGTCCGGGACGCAAAGGAAACGCTACAACCGCACCTCTCTGTCAGTTAATAACAGCAATGTACACATGAAACGGTGGAGGGGCTTCAATTTCCGTTGCTTTATTTTCCTGGCAGTTGGCCAAGCTCTAAATGGTGAATCCGTTATTTCGACAATAACAGCAAACATCGAAACAATAGTTTGGCTCGACTGTTTCTACTAAGCCTGAGATCTTGTCGGAGATAAAGGACTTCTATCGCAAATTGTACGCGTCACAGGCTCCTGAACCTGACTACCGGTTTAACGATCCTCGTGCTAGTCTAACTCGGCATCATTCTGGTGAGCTTCCTAACGTCAGCTTTGATGAGGTTAGTCGGGCTCTTAGGCAGCTTAAGCGAGGGAAGGCTCCTGGGAAGGATGGAATTACGACCGGTCTGCTTGGGGCAGGGGAGTTCTAAGTGTGTTTCAAAAGGTATTCGATTTTGTCCTTCAAAGAGTCATTTCCCCCAATGCGTGGCTTGAAAGCGAGGTTGTGTTGTTTTTCAAGAAGGGAGACAATACTCTCCTCAAAAATCACCAACCGATCTCGCTTTTAAGCCACATATACAAGCTGTTCTCGAGAGTCGTGACGAATCGCCTCACCAATAAGCTTGATGGATTCCAGCCACCGGAGCAGGCTGGGTTTTGCAGAAGATTTAGCACCATAGACCACATCTTCACCATAAGGCAAGTCGTACTAAAGACCTATGAGTACAACCAGCCACTTTGCCTTGCCTTTGTGGACTATGAGAAGCTTTTGACTATGTTAAAACCTGGGCTGTTTTGGAAGCCCTTCAACAGTGTCAGTCGATTATCGATTCGTCGAGGTGTTGAGAGGTCTCTATAGTGGCGAGTTTATGTCTGTCCTGATTCCGGGGGTCAAAGAACCAATCCAAATGCGTCGAGGATTTTGCTGGTAGCGATCCGTAACCCGAGGATTCTTCGCACCTTGTCCTTCCGTTACCTTGGCGTCACATCCCTATGCTACTTACTCATTGCGTTTTAAATGAAACTAGTTTTATATGAAAAGCACTTTGCATTTTTGTAAGCAGCAGTAAATGTTAAGAGTAAAGCAATATATTCCTTTATATTATTAATATATGGTAATAAAATTTGCCTTTGGTTAAGCGATTCTATATTATAGCACTTTAAAATAATATATTAATAAATTATGAAGAATAAGGATAATTTTTTACATGAGTAACGTATTAAGCGCCAAAAGATACGTAACTTTGCTACGTTAATAGCCTATTCCATCATACTGCGTAATCACATTTCTATATAGAAATTTAAAATATACTTCCTAAAAAGTGAATAAGCTATCCTTTTGACAAAAGTTGCGTCTTAATTTTATAATAATTTTAATATGAATTTTCTTATAATTGAGCTTTAACTTTTAGAATTTTAGAATTATAAAATGTTTTCACAAAGCTACTTTTAAATTAATTATTATACTTTAATATAATGATTTAAACGAACCGAATTCAGTTGAGAGATATTAATATAATAGAACAAGTTTAATGCAGAACTATTGTTTCGATGTTTGCTGTTATTGTCGAAATAACAAATTCAACATTTAGAGCTTGGCCAACTGCCAGGAAATTGAAGCAACGGAAATTGGAACGCGTCAACCGTTTCATGTGTACATTACTGTTATTAACTAACAGAGAGGTGCGGTTGTAGCGTTTCCTTTGCGTCCCGGACATGTGTTTTATTAAATGAAGCACGGAACGTTATTTCAGTGCAAATTGTATATTCGGTCCAGTAAAACCTGATTCAATTGATAATATTTAGATATTCAATTTATAATGATTTGGAAAAGTAATAATAAGAGATAAAGGAAGAAGTGGTTATGGTAAACACTAGTTCCGTTTGATGCCAACGTAGCAGGTATTTCCTAGGTTAACAAGACGCAACATCGTATGCCAACGAGAGCAGCGCTTGGTAACCCTGGTCACTTGAGCCAAAGGGCAGTCAGCAGCTCTCGGCAGACTGCGTTCCCAACATTGTGGACCAGCAGTCCTGTCGCTATAGGGTAGCTTGGAAAATTAAATGGTAAAAATATTAAAGTGGTAAAATTAATGTGGTGAAAATATTAAGTGGTGAGAGGTACGCTCATATATTCGCGATCGAGGTTCTCCGGAGCACGCTGTTCGGAGGACCCTGTGCCGGGCCTAAAGAGGCACAGCAGTGTGGCGTCATGGCGAAGAGACGGTTAGCATGCGCTGAAGAAGTGCTTACTCTGGGTTGAGCAACGCTGAGAAGTACGTAGTGTCGTGGGGCACGATCTTTTTCTACCTGCTGTAGTGTGCAGGATGTTAGAAAGCGAAAGGTGATGGGGCGCAGTCCTTGCATTCTGCGAGGATGTAATGGCCCGGAAGGAAGCCACGAAAAGAGACAGGGAGGCCAACAGTGCCCTGGCTATCCGCAGAAGAAGGCCAGGGCGCCGACGAGTGGCGTACGCGCGCAACCTTCCTCCCTGACGCTGAGCCCCTGGGCGGATGGCAAAAGGGTGTCCGCCGCCCAAAGAAGGTCTCAAGAGGGGATGCCATGCAATCACTCCGGCACGGCACCTAAAACGGTCCGGGCGTCCCAACCCACCCGAAAAGGATAGGCCCGCGAAGGTCACGTCGCGACCGGGTCGCCGAAGAAGAAGGTCAACAGTACGAAAAAGTATTTGTGAAGATTAAATACATTGTAAACGTGATATTACTGTAAACTTTACATGTACATATCATAACGAAAAATATGGTAATGTATCGCTCGAGCCAAAATATCATTGGCTCCAATTTTCAATTCACCTCAAGAAGTAAAATGTAGATAATCTGTTAGGTGGTAAAAAAGGGACCTCTCTCTTTCGTCTGCCGTTTGGGAAGGTACCCCAGCGGTGCCTATTTCTGCCGCAAACCATAAATGTAAAAACACTACTGTATTCCTGTTTAAAGGGCACCGTAACCAGCGCATTTACTGGGTAAATGAGTCATAACATCCTTTGTCTCGCGGTAGGCAGCGCGTCGATGATATCACAGGTTTTGCCAACGTATATGGGCGTCGGTGACCACTTCCCATCAGATAGTCCGATTGCTCGTCTGCCATCGTGGTAAAATAAAAATTAAAAAATCATCGGCCTCAATTTACATGTCGCCTCGAGAAATAATGTTTTGTTATACACAAAATTGTGTGTAAACACTGGATATTAAATAGTTGCTTTCTATATTTGTTATTAATTTCTTCAATTTAATTAAGAACTAATATAAAAGGAATAAAACCAAAACAAACAGAAACTGTTGCATCACCCGTGAGCAACGTATGAGTACAGATGTAATCTCGTATTACAACCTTCAAGAGAATTGCCAGCATCATAGTTCGTAGCAATGTTTTGTAGAGGGAGAGTAAATTATAGGAATGCTATTTATATATGGTTCTCTGTGTATAGTTGTAAACAAGATAAATCTGAAGTTTATTTTTAATTTAAACTAAGGATAGAACCTTCAATATCACTACATAGTATATAACAAAGTCACTTTCTCTGTCCCTATATCCCTATGTATACTCAAAATAATCTTTCAAACTACGCAACGGATCTCGGTACAGTATTATTTATAGATCGTGATTGATGAATTATGAGATGGTTTATACGTATAACATGATTAATATTGTTGGTATATTTTCTATTAGCATATTCTCAATGCGAAGCAGGATCGGGTTGCTAGTTGAAATTAAAATCGTTAAGATATTGTTGTTTTATTCATAAATAACACGTAACACGTGTAAGAACATTCCTAGCATTAAAAAAATATTTTTAATAATACATGTTCCCTAGTGTCTAAAAAGTAAGACGATACTTCGGGGCATGAGAAAATGGCTACTTATAAGAAAGTCATGCAGTTATTGAAACTATTTTAAAACTTAAATATGGTTCACATTTTCTATGGCTTATGCGAATATCCTAATGGTAAGGGTGTGTGCTTTGGAAATCGGAGGTCATGGATCGAATCTCGCCACGCTGGTCCAATGCAGGTTAGCAGGTGGACCGACTTTTACATGCCCAACCGACGCATGGATCATCTTACTTTTCAGACAATTGGGTGATCGCTCAAATTGCCAACCAACTAGGAAACAACAATGAAAATTTGTTGGTCCCGCAGGATTCAGAACCACGATCTCCGGTTTCTAAAGCACACGCCTATACCACTAGGCTACGGAGGCAGTCAATATTATTACTTTGCTTTATTCCGAAAGTGGTTAGCCAGTCAAAGCGTAAGCGTCCGAGTCTCGGCACCGTAGGTCATAACGCACGGATCAAAGACTTCAGATTTGAGGGACTATGGGACGGGTGACGAGAAAACTCGATGAAGCTTATGAAAAGCTGCCCTGCCCAGCCGAAACCTTCTGTTTGCTTCTCCCTGAAAGTTGTTTCTACCTAGTTCGAGCGTTTGCCCTGGGTAAACATACTCCTAAAACCACTTCAAGAGACACACCTCCCTCAAAATGGTCCAATTGTGATCGGTCCCGATCAACGTGCACGTTGAACATGAACTTGGTTTACCCAAGTTCATCCGGAGACCGATGACTCTGTCAGTTATTTATTTATAGTACTTCAATATTCTGAATGCTGGCAAATTTGGCCAAAGTTCAGATGAGGAGTTTATTTTTTAAGATGAAGGGCAGCGTTTTATATAAAAACATTTCGTATCAAATTTGACATAGTCTTACAATATTCATGAACGCAATATCTAGTAATTGAATATCTTTTCAACTGCTTTGAAGTAAAGATAGGAATAATTAAATCAAAAGTTATGTATGATAGTTGTACCATGATCATAATTATGTAGAAGTGAAGTTTTAATAGAAATATATGACAAAAATCGCATAACTATTTTATGCAACATAAGCAGGAAAGAGCGTGCTCTGTACCAAACTTCGTCGCGATTTCTGCAACGGCATTTGAAAGCTATTTCTATATTGATTCAAAAAGCTATTAGTAGAATATTTTATTCTTAAAGTAGTTAGTGCTATAGTATAAAACACATTTATGTTAAAAGTTGGAATAATTTCATTTATATACATTTAACTTCACATTTGAGACTGTGTGTTTAATCGGAGAGGTAGAAAACATTCCAATGTACATTAAATCGTTATTATCCTTAAACAACTGAATACGTTATAGAAATTTATTGAACTCTGCAAGTATTTAAAAAGTTCATGAGGGCAAAACATTTTTATAATTTCTCTGTTGTATTCTTACATATAAATTTAAGGTATAAATAGGATATATTTCATATCTGACTTGATCAAGCCTGAACAAAGTTGCTTTAAGGAATTAGTTAAGAGGCACACTTAATTTTTATATTATATGTATTTAAAAAACTTGATCGTCATCATCATAAACAGCCTTTAACAGACCACTACTGGACAAAGGCCTTCTTTAATGAACGCCAAGACGGTGCCCATTAAAAAGAGTTGCTCAAAATTGCCACGCTGAGCAGTCGGATTGGCAATTGACTAATTGCTCTTGTACTGCGGATCTATCTTATCTTCACTGTAAGACAGATCCGCCGTCAAGAAGGCGGTTAGGTCGTCACATCATAATACCTGTAAAAAACATGATACTGTATATTAACTACGTAACGATTTTTTTACAAACAAGCAAGGTTTTTAAAGAAAAAGTGCTTTAAGTTACTACAAGTCACATTAGCCGTCTTCCGTTGAAAGTCTTGTTTAAATCGAATTAGCTCCTGCAGAGATTAGCTCGAACAAACAGATAGACAGACAAATATTTGAAATGTTGTTTTGTTACAAGTATCGGTCATACATCACAATTTAATCATTTAAAAGTTATTTTAATGTCACAAACAGACACTCTATTTCATCTATTTTATAAAAATAACTGAAACTCGAAACAAAGGGAAATTTATGGGTTATAAAAATTGTTTTTATTTACTATAAATCTGTCAAAATTTACTCATATCAAAGTAATTTTTATCACCCGGGACAGACGCCTCAAAGTAAATATGAAATTAAATAGCAAATACATGGGGATGTATAATTTAATTTTAATGAGTATGAATGAAGGAGGAATGAATTATTCTCATTCTATATGAGATAGTATACATCAGTTGGTTCTTACATTACTGATAAAGATTTTCATAATTATATATTCTACCTGATTTGAATTAATTTTAAGTTAAAAGTGATAATCACAGGTAATGCAAATAATGGTTAATTCTTTATTGTCATTATCAATTTACAAATAATAATTTTACTATACGTGTTTATAAATAGTATGTAAAACGTGTGATATTATTCTTTCGACGTATGCAGACGAGCAGACGAGCAAGGCACTGATGAAAGTGGTCACCGACGCCCATAGACATTGGCATACAGGTATTACCAACGCTGCCTACCGTGTTAGAATAGAATGTAATATCAACAGTTCAACCAAAAGTAAACATCTAACGTAGTATTTGCTTCAAACCGGAACCACAAGTACTGTTTCACCATCTCAGGCAGAAATGACACCGCAGTGGTACCACAGATGATCTCCTTAACAAGGACTCCACCGTGAAATTTTATAATTCTACTGATTTAATTACTTTTAGTTAAATTTGATTACAGAGATTATCAAATAATGCAAATTTTAATTCTCTTTGTCATTTTCAGAATCAATATTTATTACTGTTTATAAATAGTACATAACGACTTATGGAATAATGTCGATGATAGAAACCGAGTTGAAATCATAATATTCGCAACGTGAAAATTTCTAAAATGTTAAGATAATTTTATATGTGCATTTACTGAAAATTAAACTTAAAGTCTAAGAAACGAAACTCAATAAAGTGGTTTAAGAATGAAATAAGAATAAATATCACTTTTCAAAACTGTTCTTGAAAATTATTTATATTTTATGTCATGTATCCATATTATCTAGTGCGTCACAAATTTAAGGATCATTAACTCCAAAACGTTGCAATTAAAATACAACCTCGGGCTTCTCATGTGTTCCCCAGATTCCAGAATTACTTATTGCTACGTGACGTCACATCGCTATGCACATATGTCTAACATCGGGCAGCCTACGGCTAGTGAAACATTTCTAATGAATGCTCGCCCAACGTTAAAGAAACTTTGCAACGAAGCTTATGTTGACAATATAAGTTAGCTAGGTTAGTAAGTTTGGTCAATTTCAAACCTTAATATTAGTTAATTAAAACAGTACAACTGACGGAAGACTGACGTGTTTTAATGTGTTTGTTATTAAACACTGACTTGTCGAAATTTTGTAGGTCTTGAGCCCTTAATGCTAATAATAATAGTATTATTATCTTTCCATATTTATCGTTGGCGGGTGGACCGACTTTTTACATGCCCATCCGACGACCAAACCGTATTGGACCAGCGTGGTGGGATACGGTCCAATACCCACTAATGTATACGGGTGCATAAGGGGAGGCCTATGTCCAGCAGTGGACTATTACATGCTGATGATGATGATGTTTATCCTTAAATGTAAATTAACTTTATGAGGTTATAATAAAAAATTAAAATAGTTGAAATATTTTTTCATTTAAATAGTGGCTTCTATAAAAATATATAGATTAAAGATAAATGATGTCATAAATATTTATGTTTCCGATGTTGAGCTAGTTTTGAAGAGAAATTTTAAACGACATCGTAACTTTCGTAGTCGTTCAGTTAGCAAAGGGAACGAACGGTGTGTGAAACTCGGTCTGAATCTCCCAAAGATTTATGCGTAAGTTTCGTTTTGTGAGACTGACAACGAAATCCGATTATTAATGTACGAATGTATTGATCTTATGAAACTTGGCTTGTATGCATGTTTCATTTTAATGACCATTTTTTAATGATTTACGTGTACGTAAGATAAGATCAGATAAATTAATAGTTCAATAATTGACGAAATTAATTTAATTTATAAAATTATATTTTTTACGAACATATCGGACTATAGGCAATACTGGAAATTATATACCCTTATATAGCATTATTTCAAGCATTAGGCTGGTGGTAAAGCATTACCGTTATGGATTTAACTGTCCCTTAGTTTAATAACGATTGAGGGCTTGAGCTTAAGTAAATTGAACGTGTAAAAGTAATCGAAATTCTTGAATATAAATGAGAACGTGCTTTTTATAAGGTCCTTATTATCGTCATAGAGTCATGTCCGCACCATCCGATTTGAATAGCAAATATCTGCGTAAAATATCCCCGTTATCATTAACGTCGCGATATGAACATAATGGATAGTTTTCAAATAGATTTTTTAAGAACCTGGTGAAAAATTACAAAATAAGTATTTTCTTTAGTATAAAGTGAGTACTCAATGTTAAAAACAGATATTTCAATTAACCACGTTCGTTCATATAGTGAAATATTTGTGTTTGAGATCAACAAATATATAACATGTGAAAGACAATAACAAGGGTATCACTATACATCGATCCTTTTAGTGGCTTAAAAGTCGGTAGTTAGGGAATGTTTTCACACTTTCAGTGACTTTATCAAAGCTTTATTTCATTTAAAAATTTAATCCTCGGTTGCGCAGGAACAGACTTTACTTTTCACTTGACCCTAGTACCGAGGAAACAGTATCGCTCATAGTTGTTACTACGAGCCACAAAACCGAGGTACCTCAGTCAAATACGTTGTCATAGCAGGTAGCAGGTCTTTTTATACTCTAAGTTTACTGAAAGTCAGCCCATCGTAATTAAAAAGGGGCTTGAAAAAATGTCCTGTGAAAATGCTTCAATTTTTTCAAAAAATTTCCTTTTACTAAGCTACACTTCACGTAAACTGCGAAAAATACGTTTTCGAACAGACTGAATGATAAATGTCGGAACTCCATTTGCGTGCCCCGTGTATTAAAAGTGTCTAACTTTTTTCTGTACTACTTTTGCATTAAAATTTTTAGTTTGAAAATTGAGAAATAATATAACAGTTATTTTTGCTAATGTGAATATGTTTGTATAGCAAACGAAGCATTAATTATAAAACGCAAGGTGCACAATAACGAGATACAATTCTAGAAAAACTAGTATAGAGGATAGGAGATATTCTTAAAAAGACACGTGATTAGATGGGGAACTACATACATACGTACAATACTCATAATACTTGAAGAAAACTTCAATTACCTACTATTTTGAAGTAAAAACTTCTTTAGTCCCGTTGGACACTTTTTGGAAGGAAAAAATTACGGGTTCACATCTCCGACGTGGTTAAGACGTCAGTCACGCTTTTTGGTTCGTAAAATCTTATTGATTTACTTCATCATCATCATCATCATCATCATCATCATCATCAGCCTGTGATAGTCCACTGCTGGACATAGGCCTCCCCTAATACACCCTATCCATTAGAGGGTTTTTGGATCGTATCCCACCACGCTGGTCCAATGCGGGTGATGGGTGGACCGACTTTTTACATGCCCATCCGACGCATGGATCATCTTACTTTTTAGACAATTGGGTGATCGGCCCAAGTTGCCCTAACCAACTAGAAAACCACAATGAAAATTTGTTGTGTCCCCGCAGGATTCGAACCCACGACCTCCGGTTTCTAAGCCACACGCCTATACCACTAGGCTACGGATTTACTTGATTATTTTAATATATATGAATAATGAAAAAGCATAATTATTTTGCATAAATATCAAAGGCTGTGAAAACTGTACTGATGTACATAATTTTAATTTAAATATAAGACACTACGAGCCGAATGCGGCCGAAAATCGGGCCAAATGGCGTGCTTTGGGAGACGCCTATGTCCAGCAGTGGACTGTCGCAGGCTGTTGATGATGATGTGACATACTGAAACTTTCTGATCCATTTCGCATTCATTCCATTTTTACTAGTCACAAAAAACAGGGACAAACTAAATGGGCATTACAAACACCGTAAACGTTTAGCAAAATGAAATATAGAGTGCGCGTTCCAAGAACATCATGTTGGGTGTAACAAGGAATAAATGTTTTATTTTCAAATTTGGAGTCTTTGAGGACAATGCGGCAAAGTTGTATACAATACTTACAATACTAAGTTCAGCTTCCACTTTGTTATATTAACATCTATTTGTATGTTGTTTAAGATATAACTGAAAAATGAATTCGCTGATTCCTTATAAATTTATTATTATAAATAATTATGAAAATGTTAAATATAGTCAAAACAATTTCACGGTATGTATTGAACTGAAATAGATTTTTTAAAGCATAGGGATATTAAATTTTTACCTTAAGGGAATCCACTCTTTTATTTCAACACAACTAACAGGTGCTTGTAATATACACGTAAAGTTCCCATGACTGCGATACAAATTGCATATATAACAATATTATTTCAAACACATTGAGATATAAATATAACCCATCTTATTCTGTCCGTAATTATGGACGCTGGAAAAAGTCCTAAACGCCAGTAATATAATATAGATAATGAATGCGAAGCATCTGCAAAAAGTAAAATTAAAACGTTACGCGCATTAGCTAATCAAATTTTACGCATTAAAAAAAAGGCTTCATCAGCCTTTGTCAGTCCGCTACTGCACATAGGCGTCCCCTAACGCGGGATAGGTAAGCCTAGAACGCTAGAACAAAGACGCGAAAATGAATTATAGTGTATTAAATTACAATAACTAGTTATTTTACTTATAAGTGCAATTATTGATGCTAAAAGCAATTTATTCCGTTCAACTTTAAGGTTGCCATAATAAATAAGTGCAAATTTAAAAGATACGTGAAGATAGAATAAAAAGTATATAGAGGCGTTTTATAAGATAAGTTAATTAATTAAATTAAAGAATTTGTTGTAATATTCATATAAATATATAAAACATACATAAAAATAGTGATAGTATGTAGGTTGCTAACAGAAAAGTTCGTTTAATTTTCTCCTTAGCTTCGGTCCTGAAACGTCTGATGCTTATTTCATTTCGTTAGCTTTTTGCGCTTTGCGATGGCTTTTAGGCGGTGATGTTTGTATACAGAAACACTGTCTGTTTTTAAAACTTTTTGTAATTAATAACTTCATTACTTGCTTATACTGCAATTTTATATTAAGCAATATTCCAGACGTTACTTAATATTACTCGTAATAATGTTTATTTTTAAACAAAAAAACTTCTTTACTTAAGCTTTTTAACAAGGTTTGAGTCCCAACTACGTGTGAAAAAATTTGAAATGCGTGTTGCATTTTTTAGTTAGTTTTTTATGCTTTGCCGTGCATTTTAGGCTATAACATTAAATAGCAACGGCAATAAACGTAGGAAAACTATTTTAAAACCGAATTATGCATATATTTTATTGTGTAAAAAATCTGTGTTTAAAACATTGTTTTTCTATAGGAACATAAAGTAGTTAAGCGACAAAATTCAACAACTTGCTAACCTTTCATCATATTTAGAGCTAGCTATAATTATTCGTCAAAAAAAAAAAACAAAACAAGAAAATTTCTAATTATTCTTTATACTTTATAATAATCTCAAAAGGACAACTGAACAATATCGAGATTCTAGTTAATTCCTCTGATTTCAGTTTATTTCCAAAGTTTCGTACTTTACTATGGCGTGAAACAAAAGAGCACTGCACAAAAAATATGTACTCTCATGCTATATACATATATATATTTTAAATTGGTTGAAGCAATGTAACACACGAAAGCACACATATTGTTCACCATTAGATGATTGATATGCTCTTCTAATAAGAGAAGCAGCATCTGACGCCATAAATTCCCTCCTTAACCTGAGACATGATATGTTATGTCACGTTTACCCAGTAATTACGCCTCCTACCAGCAGACAATAGTGTTTACACGTTACTGATTTGCCGCAAAAATAGGCACCGCTGGTGAAACTACCCCAGGATTCTTCTAAAAAAAAGGAGTTCATTTACTTAATTCAGTATATGCATAAACACAGCTCGACCTTAATTGGTTGAACTTTTGTTTAGTTGTATTTCCGAGTATTCTTTTCGTATAGTGTTTCCTCAGTGAAACTAAATAAAGATAATTAGTAAAGGTACATGTTGTAATTTGAGGTGAGGTTTACGAATAGCGAGGTTTCGTTTCGATATATTGGATCTTTAGAGGGTTTTTGATAATTAAATTTAGATTTGGTACATGATCATTAGCGAGAAGCCAGCCAATTGGCTCGCCACCTCGCCTTAGATAGTCCCACAGCCTTGTACGGCCCGGATCTCCAACACTCTCTGGGTTGTTTTAAGGACCCAGAAGCTTCTACCGCAGCGTACTACGGCGACAGAAGCTAGG
Organism: Lamproptera curius; assembly: GCA_029286875.1. NCBI lineage: Eukaryota > Metazoa > Arthropoda > Insecta > Lepidoptera > Papilionidae > Lamproptera > Lamproptera curius. Next base: position 289,817 of record JAGSMT010000179.1, on the reverse strand, counting down.
TTTGACGATGTAAACTCAAACAATGATTTAAGGCGCATTTCATGGCCCATAAAAGTACAGGGCATAGGACGAGCGCCACCTTCAATCCTATCTGCTGGATGCGTCTAACCACTTAAGCTAAACCAACGTTTCAAGAGCGCTTCTAACACCGACCCCTGTGAAAGACACCTCGATGGTCCGAAGCGATTGGTTGGTCTTTTAAAGAAAACTTTCTTTTTTGTAAGCAAATAAATGGGCTCATTGCTTTATTCATAAACCTTTTTGTATATTTATAAATAATAGCAAAAACATTATTTAGATAATTGTATTAGGAGAAATACAAAATTAAAGTCGAATCAAAAATCAACACAATATAATTATTTACTTCTCCGTTATTATAATATTAAATGTGAGTCTATAAACTATTTGATCAGTAATTATCATGAATAATAATTTCAAGTAATTGATAAGAATTTGCGTTTGCCAATCATTAAATATCCCGTACGTTAGGGTTCAAAGAGGAGATGACAATTTTGCTCGGGACTCTCGAACGACACGAGTCGTGGATCAGAACGACACCAAAAGGAAGATCTTCATCAAACCATCTTGCTGCTTCTTCATTGGAGAATAATCGAGATGTTTGAACTGCCACGTCTCTTTTCATTTTAGCTGCAGAGGGTATCATCTCTATCTCCTGAAAGAATAAACCATTAAATGATTATGTACCTAATGTATCATCATTATCATTATCAGCCTGTGTTAGTTCACTGTTGGACATAGGCCTCCCCAATTGCACGCCTTCTCCATTACGAGGTTTTTGGACCGTAACCGGCACGCGGTTTCATCCGACGCATGGATCATCTTGCTTTACCTACTTTTCAGCAAATTGGGTGATGGGCCCAAAATTGCCCGAACGAATTAGGGAACCACAATGAAAATTTGTTGAGTCGCCGCAGGATTCGAACCCACGATCTCCGGTTTCTAAATCACACCCTTACCACTAGGCAATGGAGGCAGTTGACAACGTATAGTTTATCGAAAATAAACTCGGAATATAATATATAGTACACAGAGCCATACCAACGCAGCGGTGTCTTACAAATGATATTATTATTAGTGAAGTGTCATTCAGTCATTGACATCTCAATGTGACAACTCATCAAAAACAACGCTGGATGTAAATCCTTCGTTGCCATGAGTTACTATTTTACATCTATCCCAGTTTAATTTGTCTAGAGTACATATTACTTTTACGTTTTAGTAATTTCGGATTGACATCTTCTAAATGGTTAATGGAATTAAGGAAAATGAGAAAAGCTTAGGACACAAAATATATCCCGATACAAAGCTAAGTTGTATATTTTAGTATTTTTTTATTGAAATTATAAGACAATTATTGTATATAGAAGAATCGTAATAATTAGAGGACATCATCTTTATATTATAATATTTAAAATGCACAAATAGTCTTAGCACTGCTTTGAACTACGCAGAAATTAAATGATATCATAAATTATAATATACAGGATGCGATCATATTTCATAAATAATTAATGGTAATATTGGCATTTATTTAATAGTAGTACATTATAGACACTACTTAATGAACTGGGATATTATTTTAGGTAGTAATGATATTTTTATACCTCCGAAATTGACTTGAATTGTGAATTAATCGACCTTAAAGACGCATTGGTTATCGATTTTCGTTTCATTGTGTTGGTTCCTGTTGCTATTAGCGTCGCGTCTGAATCCGTACGATATTCAGAAAGACCAAATCATCATCACTGTCTTCAGCGTTGGAGTACTTTTGGTAATTATTGAGCACAATTTGTTGGCTCAGCTTGAAGGCATCTGAAAACATATTGTAATGATTAATTCGTTTTATAAAATATAAATTTATGTTAAGGAAAAGATAGGAAAAGGATAATACAAGAGTTAAATTTATTTTTGGTTGATACATTTATTATGAACGAGAAGCTACGTATCTTTTCTGTTCAATGTAAACACATTTCACATTCGTGAGCATTGGGTGAATATTAATTGTATGTAATTATAATACATATTACGACTGGGAAAGTCCATAAATTTATAAACAAGCACAGCTTAAAAGCAATTACTGTCAAAAATGGGCTCATAAAAATCATACACCTAATCTACTTACTTAAAAGTAATAGTGGAATGAATCAGATTAAATCTGTTTAAAAGATAACACTAAATATTTTAAAGCTAGGTATTCGTATTTCGATCACCCGGTTCAGTTCAGTTCTTTGGCTTGATGGCGTTTCCTTGTAGATTTCGCCAAAGTTAAGTTTTTCGATTAGACTCTGCTATATGTCAAAGGCTTCGTAAATGAACAAGGCCACAGTTAACAACTAACAATTGATTATGGGCTGAGTTCGATCACCCGTGTTTCTGTCTTAACTTGTTGGACTGTTGCAGTATAACTGTGTTTAAAATCAGAATAAAATATGTTTATGCATATTGATTTAACTAGAACTGTGACTACTAGAAGAAAAGAAGACAAGATGTTAAAAATAACCTTTCAATAAGCACTCTACTTCCTGTTTCAGTAAACGGGCCGTTCCGTTGACAAGGACCGCTGAAGTTTTCAGCGACAAACGGTCAAGTGGTGAATCGCCATCATTATCCAATAAGTAGCTGACATGCTCACTGTGAAAATCACATAAAAATAATTTCTGTAATTTTTTACATTTATGGCTGGTAGTTCTTTTATGTAGTTTTTTTGTTAGACTAATAAATAAGCAATAAAGACTTTATTGATAACTCAGACCTCTTTTTTGCATTCTAATAAAAATGTCTAAAATCAAATTAAAACTCCACTATCTTAATTTAGGATAGAAGCGTTACTCTTACTTATTGATCGTCAGCAATGCTAATAATTGTCGATTATAAAACATTGCCACTGTACTCTCAGCTCAAATTATTTTTGGAAGAGTATACAAAACTAAATAATAAAATGCTTATTACGACTATACACTTTCAGACATTTGTACTTACTTATTTAACTTAATGCGACAATAAACACAATTAATGCACTCACCAAACCTCCAGTATACTTGGTTTCTCACTAATCTCTATTTCTTTGTTAAAGGCAGCACAAAAAGCTGCCCTCAGTATTAGATTTGCCATAGAATTTTTAGGGTTTTTATAACTGCAAAATTTTTAATCACGCTTATAACGTCTCTAACTTACAAGTAATGTCTAAAATGTTTTAAGAATACCCTCCGATCGACTTGTATTATTATAATTACTTTTTACTAACAAAATATAACGTGTTCGGTTTTTTTAATATACAATTTACAAAGTAAAAATAACACTAAATATTTTGTTACATTACATGAATTGCATTTGGAAATTAACGAAAAAACTGTAAAACTGTTAAAATTTAATAAGGGAATAAAAATATTTTGTTAAATATTTACGCGACCGCATAACCACCTTATCATCATCATCATCATCATCAGTCTCTGTTAGTCCACTGCTGGACGTAGGCCCCTCTGATACACCCTATCCATTAGTGGGTTTGGACCGTATCCCACCATGCTGGTCCAATGCGGGTTGGTGGTGGACTGACTTTTTACATGCCCATCCGACGCATGGATCATCTTACTTTTCAGACAATTGGATGATCGGCCCAAATTGCCCTAACCAACTAGGAAACAACAATGAAAATTTGTTGGTCCCGCAGGATTCGAACCCACGACCTCCGGTTTCCGGCCCATACCACTAGGCTACAGAGGCAGTCATTGCCACCTAGGAGTAAGTAATATTTTTACACCGTATTAATGGAAACAATTATTGTCTGAACAATAATTAAATAATGAAAACATTTTATATATAAAGTAATATCGGTTAACAATTTTTGACTTGTCAATGGCCTTGATAAAAGTAATCATCTTGACCACGTTTTAAGCCATCATTGCTAGAAGTCCATACGATTGGGAAGCTGTTAGTAAATGTTAACTTGGACATCGACAACTTTTAAAAGTAGATAAGCGTAAAGAATGTTGCAAGCTTCAGCTCTGTCACTTATAGCAGAAAATCCTAAATACATCCCGAAGGTCAAGTATTTTAAGGCTTTAACAGTAAGGCAATGAAGTATCAATATGATTACTTACCTAAGACTGATTAAAATTTAATTCCTATCTCTATAGGAATAAAATTTTAATTAGTTCATAATATAAGATAAGATCGCGAGCGGTGGCGTGCATTAGGGAAAGCCTATGTCCAGCAGTGGACTCACATAGGCTGGTGATAATGATGATGAAGTGCATAATTTACGTTTATGTATTTCTTGTTTTAATGTTTGATAAAACTATTATAGTCGTAGTATCTAATATACTTGTGATATTTATGTTTGTTTTATGTAACACAATATTCAGATTAAATATTTTAGTATTAATGAATATTCTTAGTAATTCATACCTTTTTGTAATTTCACGGAATTTTCGACTTAGAAATAATAAAAAGGTATTTTATATATTACGATAACATAAAAATGTTTACTTTTAATGCTTCCAATAAATAAAGAATAGAAAATTCGGACGTACCCTCAAAGTGCTTACAATTGAGGTTCAGTATTTTTATGTAAATATATGGACTGCGCAGAAAATGTGGGTATATTTAGGGAGGTTTATTAGCATAAGCGATTGGGCAAGAAACGTTTGCCAACAGATGTCTTATGGTAAAAGACAGTAGTATGGAAATATACAGTATGAATTTTGCAGCTTGAAACTTACAACCTCTTTCATACGCACAAGTTTACGTAAGTCGAAATATCGTTAAATTTTCTTAAAAAAAATACCTTCTTCGAGTGATCAAAATATATTTTGTTTAATAAAGATTGATATATGCTTTTATTTTGATACCATCAAGACAATTACAACGACTCGAAAGATCTTCTCAGGAAAAGGCAAAAATAGTGAGTGCTTTCAAAAAAAACTCGGAACGCTTAAATAAAATACTACAACAGAAAATTCTGTTATTGTAACCAAAAAACCATCTGACTAATCGTTAAAACAAAACAAAAACATAAAAATGGATATCTACTTGCCACTAATAGCTTTTTAGGACGAATCAAAAACTTACAATACTGTAGAACTTGACGTGTTTTAGCGGCTTTTATGGTGCTAAGTTATCATTTTAAGGACGTAAGTTTAATTGTTATTCGGACGTAACTCAGAAAAATTTAAAGTAATAACTTTGTACTTTAAAAAAATATTTTCCACTTTGGTAACTGATAAAACGTGCTTTTCATAAATTAATTAACATTATAAATCATGTTGTCTTTTACTGGCTAATTCACATAGCATTTCAACTGTAATTGAAATCAGCGCAACGTTTTCGAAATAATTAATGAGCTCGAAAATTAAATGGATCAATATTGGGTTAATTGCTTTTTGTAGAGGCAATCACTGACTACAGAGTATCCTCTCGTTCATTTGCAACTTGAAAAGCACAATACCTCGACTTATACCAGTGTCATGTGAGGGCTTTTTACATAATAAATCCTATGTGTTGGTAATTCTATTTAAATACAATTTATTGCGATGGAAATTGTTGTAATTATTTATTACTTTTGAAAAATCCAGGCAGACAGCCGGCTTGTTGATGTTCCAGTTATTTCCACAGTTTAATTTCTTATGGCTAATTATTATACTGGGGAAACACGGTCAGTTACATACATGTCAATGTCAATTACTTTATTACTGATAACACAATCTGGTATAGAAATGTTCGCTCCAGACTTTTCAATTTTTGTAATGCAATATCTTTTATGTGAACTTAAACTGTTTTATATTAAATAAGTTTGTAATATCGCAGTGTTATGTATCGCAGGAGGTTGTGACACAACTCACCACAAAATAAAAATATGGGAAGCTAATATCCATCATTTAAAAATAATAAAAAAATTGAAGCGCTAGGAGCGGAGCAACGTGGTAACATATACATAAAAAATATGAGTAACTCCTTCTTTTAGGAGATCGGTTAAAAATATATAATAGTAAAGCGAATAAGATTACAAAAAAAAAAAGCGATTTCTCACCCGAGGCGGTAGTTGTTTAGGTCTCGGTTACATTTTATTTTAATAGACATTAGGACTTTCGTTAAAGTAATTAAAAAAAGGAATATAAAGAAGAAAAAAATATGTTTGTGACGTATATTGTAACAGTATATCGAATTTAATACAAAATTCATAACAATGAAAGGCCGCACTACATACAATGAATACGAAATTCTCCATTCAAAGCTTGGCAAGCAACCAGCACTCAGGAAATTGAAACAACGCGAAATAAAGCCCATCAAATATTTTAACTGACAGACTACGCGCTTTGAAAACTTGCGTGATTTTAATAAAAAAACCTAGAAACTTCGCTCATAACTTAGGTTACTGACCTAGTGCATGGTCACGCATCAAACGCATTTAGATTTAAGACCTTTAAGTTCTCACTTATATTAAGTAACACATACATTTCGTGATTTCATTGTATGTATCTTTCTTACTGTACATCAATGCTGCGCTTTTAGATTAAATAGCCCCCAGCATCCAATAATAGTCCCAATTATTGGATGCTGGGGGCACAGGATCGTGCCTCTTGGCGACTTATGGGGTAGTACTATGTTCAACAATGAACTCCAACGGACTGACACTACGAGGCAAGTACGAGGCTACCACGTCGGTCACAATCGTTATGCTACGGATGTTTACATTACGCATTCCATCACGAAGAGAAATTCGCTCCATTTAGGCTTACTCATAACTTCATCATCATCATCATCATCAGCCTGTGATAGTCCAATACACCCCTCCTCTAATACACCCCTATCCATTATGGGGTTTTGGACAGTATCTCTCATAACTTACAAGGTATTAATTATGATTAACTGCTAAAGTTTGTTTTTTCTAAACGCCTCCGTGGTCTAGTGGTATTGGCCCTTGCTTTGTAGAAACCGGGGGTCGTGGGTTCGATTTCCGCGGGGAAACAACTTTGTGTTAACGTTGTTTTATGGTTGGTTAGGACAATTTGGGCCGATCACCCAATTGTATATTGGCATGTAAAAGTCAGTCTCCAACCTCATTGGAACTTTCACATGAAGAAGGCGTGTATTAGGGGAGGCCTATGTCCAGCAGTGGACTATTATAGGCTGATGATGATGATGACGATATTATTAAATTTATTAGAGATCTCAATATTGTCATAGTAATCACTTTATTAAACTTACTCTTGAAAAGTTTGCTAAATATTTTGATGCATACATAAGAAATCGCAATCACTGGGCTATGTCAGTAAATATATATTTTGAAAGGATAGTATTATTTTAAGTAAATATATCCACTCCCGTATTTCCCGTGGGACTTTTGAGATGCACGAAGTAATTTACCTTTTTATAACCCAAAATACCTACTTTCCTACTTTATGAAACCTATTGGAGCAATGATGATGAAGCTATGAAATGCAGTAATATATATTTCAAATTTTTCCTACTTCCCCAAATAATTAAAGACCAAAGTTAGCCAAATCGGTTCAACCGTTCGAGAGTTTTAGCGAGATTAACGAACAGCAGTTCATTTTTATAATATTTAAGATAGGCTAGCGACCCGCCCCTGCCCGCGCGGTTGCAATGCTGGTGTTATATCTTTGGAAATATTCCTTTAAAATGCATGCCTTAAGGTGGTATTATTTATCAATGTTAATTATACGATGTAATTAAGGTACTGACCAATATTATTGCTCTATTGCATAAAATCACATGAGATAAAAATGGAACCGTTGTGGGTTATCATTATGTGATAGACATATATTATAGCGGAATATTTTTTCAACTTTTTTAGGTTTATGCTGTAGTATGTCATATTTCGGGCTCAGTTAGCGATTAAAATGTAAGCACAAATGTGTTAATTAACAACATCATGTTATAAACCTCTAAGTTTATCAAAGTTTGTCTGCAATATTATGCATGTATTATACATATAAAGCTTCCTTTTGAATCACTGTTTATCAAAAACAATTCCCTTCAATATCCGTCTTGTGGTTTTAAAGTTAAATGGGTACATAGGGACGGACAGACAACGAAAGCGACGAACTTTGTATTTTAGCATTCAGGAAGCTAAGCCACGTTCTCAAGTCGCCGAAACCGCAATGCTTGAGGACGAAAGTTTTCAATCAATGCTTTCCCTCCGTGATGACCTACGGGGCCGAAACGTGGCCTTTGACTGTAGGACTAGCACACAAGTTTGCCGTTGCTCAACGCGCAATCGAACGCGCTCTGCTCGAAATTTCTATGTCGGACAAAATTTGTAATGAATTAATCGGGCAAAGAACTAAAGTCACTGACATAGTGCACAGGATTACCTAGTTTGAGTGGAAGTAGGCAGATGACGTGGTCAGAAGAGCCGATGGGCCAATAAAGTTTTGGAGTGGAGGCCGCGTTCGGGAATACGGAACGTTAGTCGACCTCCGACCAGGTGGGATGCCGATCTCCGTGCAGTAGCCGGTTCAACCTGGCAGTGAGTAGCAAGGGATCGGTCGGCATTCATTGAATATGGCCTATGTTCCGCAGTACATGGATAAAGGCTGCTAATAACAAAATATTGGTTAACACATAAATTTTGTGTGTTAAAGTTCATTATATGGACGAGGACGGATTTCCACTATAGGTATAGATATTACTTTCCATTTTCTCTGCATATCTTTGCATAGGATAAACGAGAAGCTGACAGTAGTTTATTAGGTTGTGACACAAAATGGCCATAATTCTGGGTCCTGCAGAAATTTCTTTTGTATAACCAAAACTACTAAAACTACTTACACCCATAGGCTTAATAGAATTTTTTTCTGTTTATATTTCACAAACGCTCATCTAGCCCATTGATTGTACAGAATAATACAAGAGTATCTTTATCCGACATAGTCATTTTCGACTAAAAATCGATGTGCTACCTTCGTATAATATTTATTAATTTATATATATTAAAATTACAACAATACTACTTCGTACCAAACTTGAAATTATTTATGCATTGTTATGTATACGAATAAATTGAACCGTAAGTAATAAAAATACTTAATTATACACATATGTTACATACTACTTATTGTTTTTATAATAAAGGTTACATAGTTTTATCTTATTAAAGAAGATATCACAGTCAAAAGAAATTAACATTGACCTGACGCCTCATACCTCTAATAAACTCCGTTACGAGTACTTGGACATGCTAACTAACCATGGGATATTTCCCGCCCACACAGTACCCAGACCACATGATGTTCAAATCTAAGTATTACGCAAAATGTTTAGTGATTGATTCAACATTTTACCTTTAGCCTAATCTTTCTCCAAAATAATCTTAATAATCATGAAAAGGATCAACTACTCTGTTCTCGACCAAACAATGTAAGATCTCGACTTTGGACCCATAATAAGCTGTACCGATACAAACGAAGCAACCGACATAATTACGCACTTACATAACACAATATATAACTTTATATAACAAAAAACATGGATAACCAAAGGTTTACTAAAGTGTATAAAAATGAGACAACCTATATAGAAAACATAAAAGCGACCCTGAAAACCAAATCTTAGACACCACTTATAAGCGCTACAGAAACTTCTGCACTATGATAACTAGGAAAGCTATAAGGGCATACGAAATAAACGCCTAGAAAGCGCACGAGATAACCAAAAACAGCTGTGGGAAATAATTAAAGATATAAGTAGTTCTAAAAACAAGACTGACCACTCCCGATGCCTTATTTCAAGCGCTGCCCCTCAGGAGAGTATTAACAACGTTAATACCTACTTTGCTAACATCACAGAAAACCTGGCGAACATAATATCCTCTCACCCTAAGTCCTTACCAACAATAATCTTCCCAACCCATACTTTTCCCCGTACTCTACTAATTGCACCAATACTAGAAGACGATGTATTCCAAATCTTAATCAGTCTAAACGACAATGGTGCTGTAGTTGTAGATCAAATCTCTAGCAAAATGGTTAAGAGATATGCCCTCCTTCTTATGAAACCTATTGCCCACATCTGCAACTTATCAATCTCACTAGGCGTGTTCCCTTCATCTTTCAAAAAAGCCCTTATTATACCAATATACAAAAAAAAAGGCACCCAAGATCAAGTCAACAACTACAGACCCATATCAATTCTACCAACACTGTCTAAGATCTTGGAACGCATTCTAAACAAGAGATTAATAAATTATTTGGAATCAAACAGCCTCTTAGCACCTAACCGATATGGTTTTTGTTTAAGAAGTCCACAGGCGAAGCTGTACACGATCTCGTTAACTCCATTACCACTTCTGTGGACAAAAAAAAGAAATGCATTGCTATCTTCATAGACCTAACAAAAGCATTCGATACAGTATCCATTCCCCACCTTCTGAACCAACTGGAAAAAATTGGGAGTCAGAGGAATTCCTCTAAAGCTGTTTACTGATTTCTTGAGCCACAGAACACAACGCACTAGAATAGATAAATGGACCAGTGATGAAACCTACTAGTTTGGGGTACCTCAAGGTAGTATAATCTCCCCTACCCTTTTCCTTGTCTATATAAATAGCTTGTGTGAGTTAGAACTCAATAATGGACACATCTTTGCCTTTGTTGACGACACAGCCTTATTATTCTCTGGGGACATCGTAACCAGAGTCGAAAACCACAAATACTTAGGAGTAACATTAGACTACAAACTAACTTTTAAACAACATGCAGAATCACTCGCCTCAAGACTCAGAAAGCTGACATACATTTTCAAGTCTCTAAGATACGTGTCCGACCAAAAAACCTTAAAAATGGTCTATAACTCCTTATGTTAGTCGCTAATCATCTACTGTATAACCTCCTGGGGAGAAATTGCAAAAACTTCTCTATTGCTTGTTGAGAGGGCACAACGAGCAGTTTTAAAAGTTGCAGCGGCTTTCCTTTCCGATATCCAACATCCACATTGTACAAACACTGGGACGTACTATCAGTTAGACAATCCTTTATACTCTATACCATCTTAAAGCAACACTCTCAGCTAAAATTCGAACCAAACGCAATCAGTGCACGACGAAGAAAAGAAACGGTCAACTTCTCCGACCTAAAACTGTTACATCAAAAAATTTCTTTTTCTACCTCGGTCCCTATTTATACAACAAGTTAAACAAACAACTAAATATTTATCCTCTTCCAAAATCCTCATGCAAAAATAAAATCACACGTCATCTAAACACCCTTGACTATACCAATACCGAAACACTTCTCTTACATATATAGCACCCCTTAATTTAATTTCATTCTACATGTTACCCTTTCCTTTTGCATCAACTACTCCAGCCACTGTCCATTGTCATACTACCGAAACACACTCTCTCTCTACAACTTCAAACAACTTCCACATTTTTTTTGCACTACACACACACGCACAGAGACAGATTTACACAGTGACTACACAAATATAATCACTAAAAAATTACACTTCCCTTTAGATAGCACAAAAATAGTTATAGGATTAAATTAACAATGTAAGAAGAGATCAATTTCGCCTGGGGGAGAGGCCTAGTTACTTGTGGCACAGGTTCTTACACGAACCTATATAAAGGACTAGTCTCTTTACTAAGGACCTGGCTCTTTTGTACTAGCTTTTAAGATTCTTTGTAAATATATATTATTATTATTATACCGTCTTGAAACTTACGTAAACATATGTAAACTTTCTCTAGAATAATATTTACTTTTGAATAAGATTTATATAAAAATAATTAACGAACGATCCTTAACCATAGATTATTTACATCACACGATTTTGTTTGTGTAATATAGCTTCGCCTCCGAGGCCTAGTAGTATTGGCCCTTGCTTCAAAAACCAGAGGTCGTTAGTTCTAATCTCACGGGGAAACAACTTTGTGTTATAGTTTTTTTCTATCTTATAGGAAAATTTGGGCCGATCAATGAATTTGTCTGAAAAGTAAGATGATCAATACATCGGATGGGCATGTAAAAAGTCAGTCCACCCATCAACCCGCATTGGACCACCGTGTTGGGATACAATCTAAAAAATCCACCTCATGGAGACGGCGTGCATTAGGGTAGGTCTATGCCTAGTAGTGGACTAACACAGGCTCATGGAGATGATGGTTACATAAACAAGTTTTCCTTTAAAGAAATATTTGAACATCCGGAATGATTATATTGGATTATTTATACTAGTTAGTTTATTATAAAAGAACAGTATTCCATGTTTTAGTATTTATGTCAATACCCCTAGGTTCAAAGGAGCAAAACTAGTTTTTCAGAGTTTCGAGTTAGGAGTTTGAGTTTTAGTTGTAGATTCTAAACCACAATGGGGAAAAATTATTCCTATTTACGATCATAGACTGGCAAGTAAGATTAGCTCAGCGACTTTTGCGATTAAGGAAGATGGCTAACTGAATATGAGATAGCTGGAGATGTGAGGCAACGCGGCTGTTGTGAACACGATTTTTGTTTCATGATTTTTTTTGCACTCTTGAAAATACTGCACACAGTTTAACAAAAATCATAAGTGATTTCATCGCGTTTTATTTTGTCTCTAAAAATTTTTACAGACTTTACGAAGTTTATATCGTTATATTAGGTTAACAACGTTCTCGACGTTTGAAATACTTTGCAGGATCGATAGTCACGGGAAGTCCGAGGTGTTGTTTGTTTGTCAAAGTTTTAACCAGCCACCGTTATTTGAAATAAATAATAAGCGTTAGAATCGGTAAAGCATTTTGTTAAATCATGAAATAATGCCATTTGCAATCGCATAAAATAAATTTAAAAGAAACTCAAATTTCATTAAAAACTTAAATTGCGATTAAAAAACATACTTATGTGAAAAGGCCCTCCTAAACATCCAAATTTTTATTCCTGGTTTATACAGATTAAAAAAAAAACTGAACCGTATTATATAATAAAGTATAGCACAAATTCCTACACACTGTTTCTATGCAAATTATTTCACATCGTAAATATTAAAATGATTCATCATCATCAGCCTGCAATAGTCCACTGCTGGACATAGGCCTCCCTAATACACCTCCACCCATTAGGAGATTTTGCACCTATCCCACCACACTGGTCCAATGCGGGTTTGGTGGGTGGACCGACTTTTACATGCCCATCCGACAGCATGGATCATCTTACTTTTCAGACAATTGGGTGATCGCCCAAATTGCCTAACCAACTAGGAAACAACAATGAAAATTTGTTGAGTCCCGCAGGATTCGAACCACGACCTCCAGTTTCTAAGGCACACGCCTACACCACTGAGCTACGAGGCGTGATTATTTTAGTATAATGTAATTTTGTTTAAACTATTTGTTAATTTGTAGTAATGAAGTTTTATTATCCATTTCTGCCGCAAATCAGTACAGTATAAACAACAACTACTGTCTTCCGGTTTATAGGGCATCGTTGCTAGCTTAATTACTGGGTAAACGATACATAACATCTCATGTCTCAGAGTGGAAATACAAAGCTAAGCATAACGCTGACAATTGATTATTTAAATAGCTTTGTATACATTTTTAAAGCAAATAAAATAGAGTGAAAGGTGAAAGATTAGGTTAGGTTAGGGCGTGATGCTGTATTACACAATCTTAATTGAGTGAAATAATCAAAAGATGGCTAAGAATCGTGCGTTAATTACTTTTATACGAAATTAATGTTAAGAAAGTTTACATAACTTTATGTAAGTATCATGACGACGTGCAAGCTGGTTGGTTTTAGGTAAAATCTTTTTAATAATTTTTTGAAACACTGTGTATTAATAACTCATCACATTGATATAATAACAGATAATTAAAATAGAAACTATGTATATGCAGAGAGAAAAGATTTTTCCCAATGATATGTAGATGGGTGCCACGTTGACGATAATCATGGGTCAACACCCTTGAATGTATTCGAGTTCTACGGACAGAATTATTTCCGGTAACCCAACCCGTATGGGATTTACTGCGATAAGGAACAGTAACCAATGGAGTAATAATAATACTTAGAAATTCTGTTAGCGAAATAATCTATGAAAGGGAAGATAATCTCCGAATTTTGCAATAATTTAAGTTGAAAGTTTTTTGCGTACATAGAATTTTTTGTTTAATTAATAGTATCAAATTTTATTTTATATACAAAAGGTTACTGATATAAGAAAACCGAATAATTAGTCCCTTTGAATACGTGTTCTTTCGCATTAATGCTTTGCGAACAATAAATAAAATCTTATTTTAACCAAGTTTTATTAGTCCTACATTATTAGGAACAGAATTTTTGAAATGCCAGAAAAATGGCGTGCAATAATTCGGTATTTAAACGTTCAGGCGGAGGCAGCTGCTTTTGGGCCTATTTACTACAGCTTGATTCCTGTGTGTTTTCATCAACAGGCGCAGTGGGGCTTGAATCTTTCTTCCTATATATGGGCAACAGAATCCCCTAAATCTGTTACGATATTTTGAAGTCAGGAGTTATACTCCTTTGCAAAAAGAGACCTAGCTTGAAGCTGTGCCCTTCAAGCAAAGCGTTCCTCCCACGGTCTACAGGTTATTGATAGGCAGGGCAGCCTAAAACTACGACTTCATCTTAGCTGGACGAGAAACCCTCAACCCATCTTTCGCACCTTTCAGGATTAATGCACTTCCACTGCCTTCACTTTAGGCTGGCCCGCTTATTCTGAGCTTCCCAGCGGCAATAACCATCAGCAGGTACTGACACCAACCACTTATTGGAAACGGTCGGAGTTGGTAATGCTGTCTGAACACTAGTGTTAACAACCAATGGCAACATAGATGAGCAGAATGCTACCTTCCATCCTTCTTCCATCATCTTTAACACTAGTTACTCCTGAAATAACCTAACTTTAATGACTATTTGAATTGTCCATTTTATTTGATATCTGGTATAACTGGTAAAATATAAAATAGGTAAAAATATACTTTCTTAGAGAATATTACCCCGATCGCAATTGAACGCAAGGTTCTTTTTTGTGAAATCTAAGGGGATTTAACAATAAAGACATTCCCAAATTTCTCTAGGGAGCTGTATTGGTAATGGCTTTTTTCTCATGACTCGATTTCTCGGAAAGCGAACTGATTGCATAGGAATTATTATTGGCTGATTTATTACAGTAAATGGTATTGAGACAGGGTATCTTTATCCTTTATTTTTATTTATATATAGTTTAAAAGGTATTTCAAGTGTTTTAGATATAAGTTATAATAAAGCGTAAAACAAGTAGTTAACGTCTATAAATATAAATGGGAGTATTTTTCAAAGGTGATTTATTTATTATTTGCGAAGTGGACACTGTCTTATCAAATGTCTTTAAGCAAATAGGTATGTCGCGTCTCTCTAATACTCGAGTTTCGAATTTTTTATTTGTTTATTTAATATTATTTCGGTTTATTAAAATCGAAACAAAGTCTACACATTTGAAAAGAAACTTTTATTAAAAATATAATAAAATATCCTTGAAAACCGCGTATTTAAAAAGAAATTTTAATTAGAAACGTTCTATTAAATAATTGAAATTTAATCTTAATAAAAATGCATTTTGAGACTGTTTCTTTTATGATAATGTTAAAACAAGTGGATTACACTTGAGTGAGAATACTATTTCTATTGCGGGTACTTTGAGAAAAGGAGTCTATTGACGTTTTGTCCCCTTGCGATCGTGCATTAAAGTCGGGTCTGAAATACAGCAAGGCCATTCGGACGATTTCTGTAAACCGCAACTCGGAAAAAAACTCTCCTCGTGTGTAGTATAGTGTATCTGTGATAATGTTACTGTGTTAAGTGGTTTCAGGCGGTGTTACACATCAAGTGGTCCCGTGCGGGACATCTAGTGGCTGTTGTCGGAGTCACGTGAGTCTTTTTAATGTTTTTATATATAAGAGATGTTCAGATGCTGTCATCATTTTTACTCATTGGAAATCTCTTTGATATTGCTAAAAACTTCTTAATATTAAGAATAATAAAATCTATTATTCTGATATTATTGGGCTCATATTCGTATTCTTTTTAGTTTATTGTCACTTCTAATATATTACCGGCTGTCTTGCATATTGTCGGTTGTCTGGTAGAGATCGCTCATAAAGTCGATTTTGCCCACATTTAGGTTCAAAGTTGAGTTCTAATGACGATAAATTACCATTTTAATGTGATAAATAAAGTGTATGTATTTCTATGTAACCATTTACCTTCATAGCCCAATGGAAAAGGCTTTTACGTTATAAAACTGTGAATTACATTTATTTTTAAAACTTTTTGGGAGTCAAAAAAGCTTCATTCCACTTCTTTACAGTTCTAAATGTGAAATAATCACTACTAAAATAATAACTAATCAAAAAATTACATAATCTAAAGATAATGCTTCTAATTCGAGAAAAAAGACCCGAGTTGTTCCGAGTAGTCTAAATCAAATTATTATTAAATAAATCGTTCTTAATAATTTTACATTTTATTAACAAATTAAACTTTTATAATGTAATTACCTTTTAGATCATTAATAATAATGATAGCAATAATTCGGATAAATTAAATTATTATTATAAAATGTTAATTATTCCTATAATCAGACTAAGATTTTGTTAAAACTAAGTAACACATAGAAACCAAGCGGAGTCGTACGTATGGAGTTTTTATTTGTCGATGGCCATTAACATCTCGGTTGTGTCATCAATAAGAACGCTACATGTATGACGTCGCTTTGTTGTCAATTGTAAATTTGTTTGCATCTATTTCATGTTAAATTTGACTAAACTAGAGTAAGCAATAATGCATAATTACCACTACGGTTCAGAACTTTGATGAGCCCTGCCAAATTATTAAAAATAAAAATAGTGGCATTGTATGTCAACCGAAACAATGTAGTTTAATAGAAGTTAGTATTTCAATATATTATGTTTTATTATTTTTACTTGTTAAATTTTCTCTACATTTAACGAAAAATATGCAAAGATAATAACACAATTATTAATAGCATTTAGGGCTCAAGACCTACATAATTAAGCGTATTAAGTCTCTAGGAAGACAGACTTGTTTTTAAGTATTTGTTATTTGTACCTTTTCATTACAGCAATATTATAGTTATTTAGCTTTGAAATTTGCTAAACTTACCAACCTAGCTAGCTTATTCAGTGGAGTATAAGCTTCGTTTCAAAGTTTCATTAACGTTAGCAGAGCATTTATTAAAATGATTTAATTATTTATTAACAATTTTTGTACAAGAATAAATGGTACAAAAGCATTGTCTCCCAGTAAACCTTTGGATGGTTATCAGAACATAAGGTAGGCGTACAATTTTGCAAAAATTATAGACATTTACACATTAGTAATAAAGCGGTATAATAAAAATTAATAATACATATTTTTCATAAACATATTAACAGCTGTACACATATACATACACACGAATATACATATGTACTCATAAAGTAATGTATATATATATATATAATTGCTCAGTAAGCATTTTAATGGAAACATTTAAAAATATCAATCAGGCTTAATCAAGATAATTTAAGTTAACCGTTTAAGTTCACCTTAAAGTTATTGCACTAAAAAATCTTCATTCTGTACATAAAACGTATGATAGACGACATTCAATAAATACCTTAAAAGTAATCGGGTTTTCAAACGCCGTTGCTGATATCGCGACGAAATTTCGTCCTGAGCACGCTGTTTCCTGCTTATATTGCATAAAATAGTTATACGATTTTTGTCATCTATTTTCTGTTAAAACTTCACTTCTGCATAGTAACGATAATGGTGCTACTACCATGGACGATTTTTAATTTAATTTTTCCTCTTTTTACTTCAAGCTGTTGAAAAGTTATACAATTACAAGATATTGCGTTCATGAATATTGTAATACTATATCAAATTTGATACAAAATGTATTTAGGTGAAACGCTGCAATTCATCTTGAATAAAAAAACTCTCCATTTTAAGCTGCCCTATTGCCTAGCTTCAGAATATTCGAATTTTAGTTTAAAATGTAGGGACAATATGACAGTCATTTTGGGTGACTTCATGTATGATGTTAAACCTACATTTGAATTATACTATTTGTTTTTGTAGCAGGTTGTCATTTCTTAACTTGCTTCAGTTTCCACCAGGTCAGAAGAGACGCTACGGACATGCCGCTCTGATTTTGACTACGATCCTCGGATGTGAGGGACGACTAGAGAGTCAAGTCCAGCCGATTTTACGTATTGTCGTATATTATAGATAAATAAATACCAATTCCAACTGTAAGCTTTTCATGTTTTTCGACAAGAAAATTATTACAAAATCAAATGAGATCGACGAAATTTTCTTTATTTAAATTTAGGGGTTATTTGTAAAGATTATTTAAGCATTGACCATATAAAGCAAGAGTCGCCTTAAGCTTTACTTAGCGGCTATCGACTTTATTTACGGAAATGGAGCAGAATTGATAAAACTTTTAACTATTAGAGATGAGACATATTCAAATATGCAAAACGACGGTAATTTTGAACAAACAAAAGCAACAATTCTGTTGCTTTTGTTTATTCAAACCACATGCACCAACGTGGTGGGATACGGTCCAAAACCCCTAATGGATAGGGGTGTATTAGGGAGGCCTAATGTCCAGCAGTGGACTATTAAAGGACTGATGATGATGATGATAAATCTTATGCAATAACTGAATAAGACATCACATAATTCACTTATGAAGGAGATTTGTGAAGAAACTTATTTCTAATTTAGGAAATGGTTAA
This sequence comes from Lamproptera curius, assembly GCA_029286875.1. Classification (NCBI taxonomy): domain Eukaryota; kingdom Metazoa; phylum Arthropoda; class Insecta; order Lepidoptera; family Papilionidae; genus Lamproptera; species Lamproptera curius. The sequence continues at coordinate 271,039 of JAGSMT010000179.1, read as the reverse complement.
TATTTGTGTTAAAGAAGCGAAACATTTGTGACAGATAAAGGAATTGGCCGTCTATAAACAAGAAACCTAACCGTTATTTTAAATTTTAAACTAAACACTAAATCGTATTTTCTTATTGTTAGTTATCATTAGTTAGCGTTTTATCTTATTGTAACCTATTGTTCCTCGGTACTGTACTATCCTATTTTATGATTTTGTTTACTACTCACAAAAAACAGGGACAAACTAAATGAACATTAAAAACACCATAAACGTTTAGAAAAAGAATTATAGAGCGTAGGTTCCCAAAACATTATGAGGGCGTAACATGTGGAATGAATTTTATTTTCAAAATAGGACTTTTTGAGGACAATGCGGCAAGTTGCGGTCGAACGCCACTTGTTTGCGAAATAGGCAATGAGAATTATGGTATGGTACACACTTCAGCTTCTACATTTGTTGTTATTATATTGAATAATATATAACATTTAATATACTTGTGAAAAATAAATGTCGACTAAACTTTTAAGTTAAGTGTTCACTCGTTTACAAGAAATTTTGGTAAATGAATTTTATCCTGTATTTTGTGAAATATTTGTAGAGTTGTAATTGTATTTTCCTTTCCACATTGTTTGATATACGGGAAATTAAAAGGAATCTGTCACCACGTTATTACTTTATTGTTGTTAGAAAACATGAAAAAGTTTGATAGTCAAAACAATTTCATGGTATGTACTGTATGCCAATACAGCTTTATAATACGTAGTTTTTAGCCTAACTGAATTTGTTCTTTTATTTGAAACACAACTATCAGGAACGTGTGTTATATAAACGAAATCTTCCCACGCTTTCAATGCAAATTCGATACATAAAAATGTTATTCGAAACACATTGAGATACAGACGTATCCCATCTTAGTCTGTCCATAACAACGGGCGCTCAATGAAGTCCTTAACGTCAGGATTGTAATATAAATGATAAAACAGAAATATCCGCAAAAAGTAGATTTACAATGTAAAAATCACTATTTTTTTTCCAAGCCTATTATTGTCGATAAGGAAAACTCATTACTGTGCTGAAGTAACCACATCAAATAACACAACAAAGTGCAGTTTATTTTTAAACGTTGGCTAGACCCTTAGTGATGCATTAAGTCAATGTACTACAGAATTGTGTGTCAAATTAGAGGTCGTGGGTTCTATCACTGAGTAGATAACTTAATGTGTGGTTAGGACAATATCGGCCTATCACCTAATTGTCCGAAAAGTAAGATGCATGGAAGAAAACAGTTAAAGCATTAATATATACTAACAGTGCGTATATCTATCGGATACAATTTTTCCTTTGGGTTGTGGAGGACAGATGCCAGTCGCTTTATGTAAATAATGTTATCAGGTAAAACTGGATGGGGCAGAAGCCGACCCCATGATAACTTGGTAAACTGGCTAGGAAAAATAATGTAGTAAATATTGTATCATAGTTGCTTCTTTGCTTCTTCTTCTAAATGTAGCACTGTATTCAATGCAAATTAATAATAAAAAGTTCGTTTTCAAATTGCAAACCATTTCAGCACTGAGCTAATAATTAAAATTTTATGCGTTTTTTAAAGTGCAAATGCATTTCCATTCTGGTAATAACGAAGCATTATAGTTTTAAAAAAAATATTAAATTGTGAGCCACTGAACATTACATAATTTTACTCAGCTCATTATATTAAAAAAGCCAAATCTAATATTCATTTACTCTTTTAAACCGTTTATAATTAAAAATATTTTCTTTAAAGAGTAATAACATTGTAGAAGTGAAAGTTTTTAAACAACTAACCTAAAACTTCCCGGCTTATATATCAGAACAAAGTATATAGTTATTTCTTTGCTTGCGCGAATATTATACATTATTAAATAAATTGCTTTCGTTTTATCGCGTTTATTTTACATTTTAATTCCGACTTTCAGTTTCCAGCCGTGGTCCGGGGTAGTCTGCCCGTGACCACGGCTAAATATTCGAAAAAATGTAAAATAAACCGGATAAATCCAAAAAATTTATTAATAAAGAACAAAGATAGTTGAAATGAAACTTACCAGACTAATATTTCGTGTAATGAAAGGCTATAAGCTTTTTGTCTTATGATTCAGTTAACTTCTAGACCTGTGTCTGTGTGAACTTCATCCTATTACTGAGTTCGGAGGATTGCGAGATCCCTCGAACTTGGTGAAAACTTAAAGAAATGGCCAGACGCATTAAGGATGCGTGGGTTGGTTTGAAGAAGTCGCTTAAGGATCATCGACGTTCGATAGTATATATATTCGAAGGGTATAAAGGAAGGCGACGTTATTCAGTCATCAGTTACATAACTGGTTACGAGGTATGAAACGTAGTAACCGTTTCATGTAAAATTAAAAGCACTTATTTTAATAAAGATGTTATTCGGGCGAACTCGGCCGTAGTCGTCTTCGTTCGTCAATTGAGTGAGCGTAAAGCGCTATATTTCTTTCGCATCTTACCTACCGATGGGCCGTGCGAGAGAGATAGCAGATCGAGGCTTGCGGAGTGAGCTAGAGCCGACTAAATGCGACACTCGCTGTGAGTTACGCATTTAGTTTTCATAGGTATGACTGATACACATAGATACCACATTCGAATGACCCCTGTTGGTAAATAATGTCTTGCGATTCCGGGAAACCAGCAGTTATTTAAATCAAAAATAAAATAAAACCAAATAAAGATTTTTATATTAATAGCTGAACAAACAAAGTAACTGAACGGTGTATATAAGATTGAAAGATAGTTATAATAAAATATTTCAAAAGTGTAAATACAACAAAAGTGTACATAAACAGTAAATATTAATCATCTATATTAAGTAACAATTAAATTTAATTTTAAGTACGCCAGTAGTAATATTTTTATTCAAATCATAGTTTCGTAGTAAACACCAATCAATCAATAAAACATTTTATGTAGCATGCATAGTTATAAAACAAGCGATGCCGTCCACGTCACTGGTTCCGTTTCGTTTCTTAAAAGTTTTGTAACGACCCACGTCTAGTTGTAATGCAATTAATTACAATAATTATTTATTTTACATATACATACGATTGTTTTGTAATGTTAATGCACAACATAATCTATATAAATGTGGACTTAATGCCAAAAGCGTTTTCTGCCGTTGAATTTTAAGGTGGTCATAAACAAATAGGTGCAAATTTAAATAATCCGTAAAGAATAAAGAAAATTAATAAAGGCGTATCAGAAGAATTGTAATAAGATAGAATTTGATATATAAATATATGTTGCTAACAGAAAACATCGTTACATTTTCTCCCTCCCGGTCGTGAAATGTCTGATGCATATTTCACATTGTTAGTGCTTTTTGCGCTTTGAAATGGCTTTTAGGCTGTTATTTTCATTTACAGAAGCATTAAAGTCTGTTAAGAAAACGTGAAATAAACGAATTTATATAGGATTAATTATTTTAGTTTGTTTTTCTGTTTAGGTTTGTACAGCAATTATATATGTGTTACTATTGCAAGATTAGTTAATGTAACTCGAAATTATGTTTATTCTTGAGAAACCTTGTTATTATTCTTGTCGTTTATTATAACTTTCAAAGGATGAGTATCATAATCAAAGATAACGAAATGAGTGATAACGTTTTATTTTAACGGAATAATTTTTGCAAGAGATATTTCACATCAAGTCTATGAGAATTCGGAATATTCTTTTACCTTTCTATATATTCTTATAATATGCAATTGTTATATTTTTATTTCCATGTCATAGCTTGTTTGTATATGTTAAGTCTGCAAAATATATAATGATATTGTATTAGAATTTAAGTTTCATGAATCATACTATTTTGAGCTTTTTATTTAAATAGTTACTACTCTCTTATTTAGTAATTAGTTTTACATAATTATTATTAAAAAAAAGTTCATGTTAGCTTTCGCATTCCAAATTTAGGTTAGCAGCTGAAATATTCATTTCGATTTTACCTACATGTTCCTGAAACGCGTTATGTGGTGGGTATTTTCAGTTTGTTTATTGCCTTCAGGCTAATATTTTGAATAGAAACGACAATGAATTGAATGATGAATTTGTATGTGAAAATTATGTTTAAAACATTACGTTAAATAAGTAACAAAATAAAAACAATTTGCTAACCTTATAAACAGAGCTTGAACTGTTTTTATTTATTCGTATACTTTATAGTAATATCCGACGGCATAACTTAACAAAATTAAGATTTAGTTAATTTCACTGGTTATAGCTCATTACCAAACTTTCATACTTTTACTATGGCATGAAACAAAGAGCACTGCGAGCATCTTTCAAAAACTTACCGGAGCAGAACTGAGGTTCAAGTATCAGTTGTTAAATATTGCACAACAACCTATTTTATGAAATTTACTGCTGCAAAACCTTTTATAAAGTGAGTTTATTAGAGATAATAAACAAAGTAATTCTTCTTTTTTCAGTCTTAGATTGCCAAGCACAAAAACCATGTAGTCACATGAGTTTACAGTACTAGCAGAATTTCTTTATCAAATAGATGTCTTTACGACTTCGAATGGATAGAGGTGTATTAGGGGAGGTTTATGTCCAGCATGGACTATCACAAGCTGATGATGAATCTTAGGCTCAGTTGAGCTGTTATGATCGTCAGTCAACCACCGGTTCAGAGTTTTGATCTATCCAAAGAAGAACTGGTGAGAAACTCTGCGGTCGTCATTTTATTAATAAATATTAAACAAATACAAACAAGATACGTTACAGCATACATCCCTGTTTAATGTTACACGAATTCAAACTTAATAGTCACATTGTCACAAAGTTAGTCAAGTGGTTAGCATAGTCTTATCATTTCCACGTAGAATTCTGCAAACGAAGTTTCCTAATTGTTTATTATGATTCAGGTTTACGCACCCATATTCATTACGAAAGCGCCATGATTCCATTGAGTATTATTTGTAATATAGTTAAATAAAAATAGAGATATATTCTTAACGTAAAACCGACAAGTGATATACTACAACGGTGATTAGCTAACAAAAGCAAAGTGAGAGCATAGTACAGTAACTTTCTTTAAATATAATATATTTTTAATTTGTTGACGCGATCTAACGCACGAGAGCACACATATTATTCACTCATTAGATGATTGATATGCTCTTCTAATAGGAAAAGCAGCGTCATACGCTTAAATTTGCTCTGAGACATGAGATGTTATGTCTTGTTTACCCAGTAATCACGCCTCAAACCGGAAAACATTATGTTTGACACGCTACCGCAATGTTACTACCCTGGTCAGTCTCCGTAAATGAAAGAGGGTGAAAATGTACTTAGTACAGTAAATGCATACATATAGTTCAATTTTGGTTTTATTGACGCGTACTTTTCCGTGGAGATTTTCCTCAATATAACTAAACAAAGATAATCAAAAAAGAAAATGTTTAAATTAGAGGTTCGGTTTACGAATAGCTAGGTTTCGTTTCGAAATATTCAATCTTTAGAGATATAGACTTTGATATTTTAATTAAGATTTATTACATTACCGTACTTGAACCTACGAAGACTCATGAACAAGTAATTATTTTAATTTTACTGTTTACTGACAATTATGATAGCTTATTTATCTAGACCACTATTGAGTATTCGTTTGGAAAATTTATGTTTAAAAATGATTAGTATTCTATATGAATACAAGCGTTAACTAACTGTTTCACCTTGTTTATTTGGAGACTTTAAACGTCTTCTTGACCTCGGATGTTACGCTTCCAGAGTAATGTCTTTGATAAGCTTCATCTAACACAGAGCGAAGCTTCCGTCCCAAAAACTAGGGTGACCAACATATTTTGCTAAAATGAGGGCCACACTACCTGAAGGTACGTGGGTTAGGCGTTAGTTATGTGTCTATATCTCCTATGATCGTCGAAGATCGGTTTAGAACCGGACGCCGACGGTCTGGCGTCTTGGTATTAATCGGTGGCTGGGCGGTAGAGAACGCCTGGAACGCGGGTGTATCTAGTGTACGCGGTGTGTGTTTGCAGTCTCGTAAGCGAGGGCGAAACAGGTGAAATGTGCTATATCTACTCGTGTGGTGTGTATGGTTGATGTCAGGACCCTCGTTGGTCCGGTCTCGCGACCCTTCCACGTCCGAGGAGAACGTTGCGCGGTCTACGCTTTTGACTAGAGACCAACGTATATAGGATATAATCGTACACATAATGCGGTTCGCGGTATTTTGTAAGATTTTACTCAAACTGACAATGTTGTTAGTAGTTAGTAGAGCCAGTATTTTGGAGCAAAATTTATACTGTAAGTGTAGCATAAATACAACTGTATTTATGCTACACTTTATGTTTGTAACTGCATAGTTCAAACTATGCAGTTACAAATCGGAACAAACCGTGTGCGATATCAACTCTTGTGTTTGTGTGATGTTTGTAAAGATGTTGTAAATTTACTCGTGATTTCGTTCCGTAATCCGTTTCGTGAGACTGACAACTAAATCCTAATATTAATAATAAGCTAATAGCTAGTAGTTCTCGCTATCTATGTTAATCAAAATATTTAGATTCTCTTTAATATGGGTATAAAATAGAATCTATCTACTTGAACGTCAGATCTATTGTTTTATCACTTAGTTGGAGTGCAATTCTTTTTATCTATCTTCGGAAAAAACCATAGAATAGAGAAAGCATCAGGATTATGTGGGCCAAAATAGTACGGCCGATATAGGCACTAAACACCAACGGTTGCTCCTTTTGTACATCGCTTTTGCCCGGGCCACGGGAAAGTGTTGGTTATCTTTTGCGACTCCAGTACGATGAAGTTGTTAAAATCCTTATCCCTCCGGGTGTGATGAGCCACCCGACAAAAAGAACAGCACCTCCTCTTTTAGCCCTAGTTGGGGTGGTGGACACCCTCTTACCGGCCGCCCAGGGGCCTAGTATCTAGTGGAAATTTGTGCGCGTAGCCCACTTTTCTGAACTTCATCCACCTGCGGGGACGAGGGTGCCAGTAGCCATCCTCTCTCTATTTTGGCTTCCTTCAAGATATTTACGTGCTCGCAGAATGAAAGTTAAACGCCCAACGACTTTTCACTCTCTGTCATGCTACGGACCGCAACAGGAATCCAAAGGTCGTACCCCACGAGACTCTATAGCAATAGACGTTGCTCGACCCAGCAGTGCACTCCGCATTGCTAGCGTTACCTGATCTAAGCAAATGAACATCGCATTAGGCATTCTATGTAATAAAACGGCAAAGAACCAGTACAAGTAAATCAAAAGAAAATATCAAGTGTTTATATTAAAAAAAAAAACAATTGTTCATATTTAAAAGCTGCGTTCAAAAGTTAAACATTTATATAATAAATACATATTACAGTACAGTAGTAAGGAACATTTAATTTCATAATTGCGTAATTGAAAAAACACGCTTCAGGAGGCAGCAGGCGCTATTTCATTTCTACGACGCAATAAAATAACAAATACTTTCTTGGACACGAACACTTCAGAATATTAAATGAAATGTCCTTTTGTATTTTACAGAGCTTGCGACTCCGTCTTTATGGTGCATCGTTTTTAAATTGCTTTATTCATACGATAAAACGAAACGACACCATCTTTGTGGAATGCGAGAAGATTTAATTAAATGTAATGACACCTTCTGCTCTGCACACTTTAACTGCCTCCGTAGCCTAGTGGTATAGGCGTGTGCTTTAGAATCCGGAGGTCGTGGGTTCGAATCCTGCGGGGACTCAACAAATTTTCATTGTTGTTTCCTAGTTGGTTAGGGCAATTTGGGCCGATCACCCATTTGTCTGAAAAGTAAGATGATCCATGCGTCGGATGGGCATGTAAAAAATTCGGTCCACCCACCAAACCGCATTGGACCAGCGTGGTGAGATACGGTCCAAAAAACCACCTAATGGATAGGGGTGTATTAGGGGAGGCCTATATCCAGCAGTGGACTATCAAAGGCTGATGATGATGATGAATAACACCTTTGATGCGTTTTATTTGATATTTAACGTTGCTGGTCACGCGTGTTTAATCGTTTCTTTCGTTATATAAAATTTACGTTTTGTTTAGTAATATTGCTCAATTACTAGGAACAACTGATATTTACGGGATGAAATACATATGTTAAATATTAAATACAGTGCAGTGAGTAAGTGGATGCAGGCGGCGCAGGGTCGTACACCTTGAAAGCTACACTGGATTATAGAATAATTTAACACGATACTGATTCCAATTAGTTATATTAAAAAAAACATGAAATGTAATACAACAGGTTTAATTATTAACGTATCTATTTTATAGTTCGAGATAAATAAGTTTATTAATTACGCAATTTATTAACTGATAATTTACTACAGTTGCTTCGCCAAGCTATGCAAAAAGAAAGAGGCATTTCTTGTGATTTAAGCTATATGATTTGAAAATTCATATTACAGGGAAATCTTCATACTTTACCTAAATATATTACTGTCATTAATAAAGAAGCGATATTTTTAATGATTGTCAACCAGAAATTAATATTGTGATGATAGTTTCTCGGTAAGAGAAACATAAGATGCAAATACATAGCCGTTTTCGGTTGCAAAACAACGCCCACAAGAGACGAGGCTCGCACAAAGCCCATTTAATATTATACTCTTTAATTATAATGAATATATGTTGCTGATGAGACTGTTAATCTGGTCGTTTAAAGTTATTATATATTATCCGTTATTGCACAAGCATCAGTACCTATTAAACCGGAACGTAGTCTTGTTGCACTCTTCTGCTTAGCGAAAAAGGTTTTGGTACACTTCGGAATGCCTGTTTGTTTCCAAAAACTCGTTGAGACTCTGAAAAATCACAAACAGAGTCTACGCTTAGTAAACCTATTTAAATTTGTATCCTTTTATTACAAATTATGACCACTTGCCACGATATAACCTGCTACAATTATTTATTACTCCATAAAAAATATGTGTGTATTGGCATGGGGCGATAAAGTGAATAAGAGCTCAACGTTTAAATTGATATTATAGTTTTAATTGTTTACATAATTATAACATTTCAAAGGCGTTCAAACTTATTTGGTTAATATAAAGCGTTATATTAACCAAATAAGTTTGAACGCCTTAAAGTACAAGCACGCGTATAATAAGAAAATATATTACTTCGTTATTAAAAAAAGCCGTCTTTACTTCATATCTTTACCGTCGAATTTAAAGAGTTGATGCGAAATAAAGTTTAACCACGGTTTTCTAATAAGTCTGAGAGTTCCAAAAAAAGCTAGGTCAGAAAGTCCCACTTACTCTATCCGCGCCTTCCCTATATGGGCGTAGGATCTATAAGATACTACAACTTGAGTCTTCATGTGGTTAATCTCTTGTTTCCCCAGTCATTCCTTGGTAAACAATTGATTTCCTGCTTTGATATCATAACAAATATTTTTTCATTTTATAACTTTTAAATACAGCAGAAAAATAGGAGTAAATAATGAAAGAACTGATATCATTATGATTTGATTTCGCGAAGGCAAGTAATAAAATACAGGAGTACATTTGACAATCCATTAGGTTTCAATCTCGTGTCATGGCTTTCACATTAACGGGGTCATTTCACATACCTATTTGTTCTCCAAAATTGGATGGATCGAGGGTGACTGTTTAAATAAAGGGGATCGTTTTAAACAACTCGTCTTCATTTTTATTCATATGTCTCGGTCTCCTTTATGCTGTCTAATGAACGTAGGTAGTTTTGCAAATTCTAGACATTCATGGCATAATTAACGTAGACAAAAACATTTTATAAACTTATTCGTTTCACCTGTATGTCATAAAAGAACGTAACTATTTTTGTTTTAAAGCTTTTTAAGTAATTGTTCAATTAACAAAGAAATAGCCTTTAAATTTGTTCTGTGGCAATACCAAGAACATAAAACTTAATTATAACACACACTTAAGGCGGGCTTAAGAAGGTATTGATCTGATCTTCAACTACAGATCATTGTACAGTCTCTTGAAATTGGCAGAATCAAAAATATTCTCTATTAGTTTCGTTCGATATTTGGATAGTCAATATTTTAATTTAAATTAATTTAAATTTTTTTTTCTACCTCCGGTAAACTTTACGTAAAGAATAGATAAGAGTCACTTCATCAATTATGTAGACGGAATATTGTTTTAACTTTGAACATCTACTTAATAATTACAAAGGCTTAGTGACAATTACGAAGACAATAACTTGCGTATAAATAAATACGACAACACAAAGGCACTCTTTATTATGTAAAAGTCCGTCGCATTTCACGTGTATAAATCGGGTTATTGTGCTTATCAAGTTCCAAATGAACGAAAGCATAGTCTGTTGTTAGTTATTGCTTCTACAAAAAGCAATTAACCTAATAGCGTTTATATTCATATCCAAGCTCATTAATTATTCCGAAAACGTTGTGCTGATTTCAACTGCATTTAAAATACTAAGTGAACTAGGCAGCAAAAACGTTTTCCTGTTACCAATCTGACAAACATAAAACATTTACAAAGTACAAAGTTTATACTTTAAACTACTTTATTGTAAGTTACGTCCGAATAACAATTAAACTTAAGTCTTAAAAATCATAACTTTGTACTATAAAAGCCGTTGGCTATAAAAGGTGCCGACTTATTCCTGCATGCTAGATAATAGTCAAGTTTTACAGAATTATAGGTATTTAATTCATCCTGAAAAGTTATTAGTGGCAGGTAGACGTGCATTTCTATGTTTTATTTTTTTAGTTTGTTATTAATATAGTTTTTCTGTCACAATAATAGAATTTTCCTTTGTACTATTTTATTCAAGCTATCAAAATTTTCTTTTAATGCACTATACTACTTTAGCTTTTTCCTCTTTGAGTCTTTGTAATTGTACGGACATTTCCTAACGATGGAGTCAATTTAAAAGCATATATCCATTTTTAATCATCATCATCATCATCAGCCTTTCACAGTCCACTGCTGGACATAGGCCTCCCCTAACACACCCCTATCCATTTGGGGGGTTTGGACCTTATCTTACTTTTCAGACAATTCGGTGATGGGCCCAAATTGCCCTAACCAACTAGGAAACAACAATGAAAATTTGTTGAGTCCCCGCAGGATTTGAACCCACGCCCATCAGTTTTCAAAGCACACGCCCATACCACTAGGCTACGGAGGCAGTCAGAATACTATTTTAAAGCGGGTATTTAGAGAAAGAATTCTCGATATTGATGTTTTGTCCGTCCGAAATCCTTTACAAAACGGGTCTTAAATATAGCGACGGAGAGATCTCTGTAAGACGCTACCGGAACGGAACTCTACTGGTGTGTTTTAAGTGTTGTGCATCTGTGAAAGTGTTAGTCTTGAGTGGTGTTACATATCGACTGGTCCCGGCGGAACATCTAGTGGCTGTTGTCGGAGTCACGTGAGTCATTTCAATGCTTTTAATATAAGAGATGTTCAGATGCTGTGATCATTTTTACTTATTCGAATTGTCTTTGAGATTTTTAATCATTCATATGATGATGATGTGGTTGAATTATTTTTGAAGAATTTCTTCGAAAAAATTCTGGTAATACTTACAAAACGGCTCGCATTTTTAAAATAAATTATCTAAAGGTAATAATATTTGATTATGTTTAAAGCAAAACCTCTTGGAAAGTCTTAGTTTTGATATAAAATATAAATTAATGTAGAGAATTTTACTGCCGCAAGTCTTGGCTGTATTGATAGGGTTCGATAAAAATCACTTCAAAATTGCCAACATGAGGAAACAAAATTAAGAAAAATTACTGATTGAAGGGTTTCGTTTGTTCCGGTTTGAAAGGCACCATAACCAGCAAATTTAATGAAAAAGAAACGAGACTTAGCACCCTATGTCTCAACGTTGGCACTGTGTGTGATACCCTAGTAAATATAAATACGTACGCAGGTCCCTCTAGTCATTATGATGTTAATGATTATTATGGTTGTTACTATAGTAGGTTGAAAAGTTTGCTGATTTTCTTTAGATATAATGAAACAAAATAATACTAATGCTTAATTCATCTACTGCTCTACGAACTCGTCTCACAAGTTAACTCTGTAGATAAATCTTTTCCCTTCTATGAAATTAAAAGAAGGCATTGTTTTTATTCCTTTATATAAATGGCGGTATCGACTGTTTTATATTACGCGTCTAAGATTCATAGCCTTAATAGTTTATAAATTAATAAAAAAATCAAGAATGTTAATTTTCATTCATTTTAACTTGAAATTCGTCTAAACTAGCTGTTGCCCGCGGCTTCGTCCGCGAGGTAACACATAGAAAATGCAAAAAAAGTAGTCGCAATTGCTTGTTACATCAGCTATCTTCTAGAATAAGTCTCGTCAAAATCTTACCAGCATTCTAAAGATCAACCAGAACAACCATGCAGATAGATAGACAAACGGAAAAAAATGTCTTGTTATATGTATCGGCTATACACCACAATTTTATCATTTAAAAACGATCTGTTTGTTGTTACAGACTGCAGTTTTATTTATATGTATAGATTAAACTCTATAATGAAACGGTTCAATATTTAACAGCTAATAATATATTACAAAGTCAACCTCCACTGCAGTAACCGTATTAATTCGATAATAAATGGTTCGATTTAACCTCACAAAAAAGCCGAGCTTTTGCTTTGACGTTGGTCTTTCATTTTGTTGACGAACCATTGTATCGATAATTGTCGAAATTAAACGGGAATATACAAAGTATCTGTTTTACTGGATATGTCTTGATTGAACAACTTTCCAAAGAAAAAAATATATATAAATTGATCGTGTTTTTTTTATATTACCTAGTTCTATAATAATATTTCTGGACGAATAACACAACATCATCTAGTCCTAAACTAATCTAAGCTTGTACTATGGGTACTTGATAACTGATAAATACATATTACATAGAGAAACAACCGGATACGAGAAAAACAATATGTTCCACACATGATATTTGTTCCGGGTGGGAATCGAACCCACACCCTTTGGCGCATCAGTAAGAGTCACTAACCACTGCGCCAAGCGGATCGTCAACGAACTGGCTACTGAATAAGGGCATTAAAGAGCGCCTATCCACCGAAGTGCACAGCCGGACGAGAGGGAACGACTCCATAGAAAGTCTTATGTCACATAATATTTTTTCATGTTGAGAAAAACACTGCTTTATTATTATTAATAAATAATTATATCCCGTTCTTTTCCCTAGAATATATAAGTGTAAAAATTTACTTCCTAAATAGTAATCAGCTATCCCATTGAAGTAAGTTGCGTCTTAATTTTATATTAATTCAGTAGCTTTGTTGTTATAATTGATCGTTACCTGAATTTTAAATTGTTTTCTCAAAACTACTTTATGTTTATTTTCAAAATTTACGCTCGCTTCAGTATTTAACTGGAAAAGAAATCTATTATTATTATCTAATGCATTCAAACGTACAAGATACGCCGAGGGATATTAATATGGTAGAATAAGTTTAATGCAGAATCATCATCATCATTATGAGCTGAATTAGTTCACTGCTGAACATAGGCCTCCCCTAATGCACGCTTCCTTAAAGGATTCTTGGACCGTATCCTATTACGATGGTCCAACGTGGGTTGGTGAGTGGATAGACTTTCAACATGCCCATCTGACGCATTCATTATCTCACTTTTCCGAGAATTTTTGATCGGCCCAAATTGCCTTAACCAACTTGGGAACAACAATGGAAATTTGGTGTGTCCCCGCAGGATACAAACCTACGACCTACGGTTTCTAAAGCACACGCCCTTACCACTAGGTTACGGAGGCAGTGCTATCCAGAATCATTGTTTCATTTATTGCTGCTACTGTTGAAATAACAAATTTGCGAATTAGAGATTGGACAACTGCCATGAAATTGAAGCAACGGAAATTGAAGCCTCTCAACCGTTTAATGTGTACATTGCTGTTATTAACTGACAGAGAGGTGCGGTCGTAGCGTTTTCTTTGCGTCCCGGATATGTGTTTTATTAAATGAAGCGGTATGTTATCTGACTGCAAATTATGTTTTTGATCGTCCTGCAATATGGATGTTTATATTTGGTATTTAATTTAGAATTATATTGAAAGGTTATTTATCAGACATACAATAAGTGTTATATCTTATAATTTAGTAAGATTCTTTGTTATAGTTCATAAATTACAGCTCTATATATTTATTTTATTATTTATTTTGTATTATTTTACGGGTTCAATCTCAAATATTGTTGGGCAACGCTACATCCCTTTGTCCATCAGAGGAAACTTATAGCTGAAATTAACGGACAGTCAAAGTAAGAAGTGATAGTGCATAGTGTAGCACTATATAGCACCGTAGCTAAACAAAGCGTTTCCTGGGTAAACAAAACGTAACATCAAATGTCTAGCAGCGTTGGTGATACCCTTGTTATTGCCGATGTCAATGGGTGTTGGTGATCACTATCCGTCAGAGGGCCTGACTGCTCATCTTTTTTCGTATGCAAATAATAAAATTACAAAAACATACTAAACCCAAAAATGGTTTAGTACCACTATACACTGTACTATACAGACTGATTAATGCTGACCAATTGGTTAATAATCGATGCGAAATATATTTTTTTGGCGAAAGCCGGAAATGTTATTACTTGTGGGACAGATATCCTTTTCCTCACTCCCCTTGGAACTATTGAGATGAGAGAGGTAAAAGATCTTTTTGAACCCAAATCAAACTCTTATTGACGCCTTAAAAACTTGCGATAAACCAGCACTCTATGTTTTTAATTCCGAATATTTTGTTATAACATTTCAAAAAAATAAAATAATTATATTAAATTATCAAAATGAAATTATGATTATTTAAAAAAAATATTATTAACTAATTCGAAACATAATTAGTCATTGGTAAAGGTTTCGTTGCTCTTTGTAGAAATTGCGAAAATTTTTGTTAGAATACTGAAGGGGATAAACAACTTTAAGGTATTGTAATTTATTGTATCTAAATTACTTGTATCTTTACTCAAAATCATAAAGTCTGCATAAAATGTAAATTAACATCAACACAATGCTCAATAAGGTCCATTGTTGTTCATGAGGTGTCCCGCGAACTGGAGGCACATCTTATCTATATGGCTAAGACTCTTGGAATGCACACTAAAAATACAAATAACACTAATGCATTTTGATTCGTTACTCATAGAGTTAAAATAATACGCACAACCGTTGTAGTTCTTATCAAAATCAGGGGGTTCTATAACAAAATCAGGGGTTAAGACGAGAAGTAATTAAGTTATATGTAAAATGTTTAGTATATTATAATATATATAGTTCGTAGTTATATATTCACATATATAACAACGAAAGCTTCTTGATACACGACAAAACACCATAAACCTTTTTTCCATTCGATATTTTAACAAGAAATCTTTTACGCGTTGCCCGTTCACGGACGATTAGAGGAAATGCAAATTTATTTTGCGTGCGAAGTGAAAAGAAAAAGAAACAGAGTTATGAGAAATCGTTTTAATACTTTTTCCCCGGTTTTGTTGTACCGTATAATATAAATTATTCAGGACAATGGCCATACCCAAATTTAATGTTTTCATACTGTTTTTCAAGGAATGTCCTTAATTCATCATCACATCATCATCATCATCATCATCATCAGCCTTTGTTTGTCCACTACTGGACATAGGTCTCCCCTAATACACCCATATCTATTAGGAGGTTTGGACCGAATCCCACCACGCTGGTCCAATGCGGGTTGGTGGGTGGACTGACTTTTTTACATGCCCATCCGACGCATGGATCATCTTACTTTTCAGACAATTAGGCGATCGGCCCAAATTGCCCTAACCAACTAGGAAACAACAATGAAAATTTGTTGCGTCCCCACAGGATTCGAACACACGACCTCTGGTTTCTAAAGCACATGCCTATACCACTAGGCTACGGAGGCAGTCCTTGTTGTCCTTAATTGATTGAATGTAATCGAAATTACTTTGCAGCATTTGCTTTGTCGTTTAGTATTACCTATGCAATGCTACTATGCATCATTTTGTCTACTTAGCCATTAATGGCAGTCTTTAGCTAGGTATATTGTCCACGAATTGGTGTGAAAGATTGAGTAAAAAAACTTGATCTAAATCTTGATGATAATAAAGGTCTCACGTCTCCGTTTTTTTGCTCATATTTATATGAGATAATCAGTCGGTCAGTATAGTACAATGTATAGTGTCCTGCCATTTTTAGGTTTAGTATCTTTTTGTAATTTTATTATTTGCATACGAAAGCAGATGAGCAATCCTTACACTTAACGGTCTGCTCAAACTTTGTAACGTTAACTTTAATCATTTGATTAGGCACCGAGACATACAGAAGCTTGTGATTATTATTACATAGTGTCCTTAAGTAATTAGTGTGCTTACAACCAAAGTATTATGTCTAATGCAATAATGCATGTACGTATTCTTTGTCTAGGCATTGGGCATGTAAAAAGTCAGTCCTGAGACCGATCTCTCTCCAATCGCGTTGGTTATTCGTCTCATCGGACTATGACACTGAAGTAATACGAAATGCACCCATCGGCCGCCGTAGTCGTACTCGGCTCGGAGAACAATATTACTATAACCTTTCGAAAGTTTTAATTTAGCGTCAGATAACTTGGTATTTTTAAAGCTTAAAATCATCTTAATTGTTATATTACAGTAAATTTTGTTCATACGTAAAATAAGTAAAACTTCGAATAGTTATCGCTCAAACCAAAACAGTCCCCTTTCACAGGGGCCGTATAGTCCGGTATTACCGCGGTGCCCACTTCTGCCATAAAGCTACAGTGTGTAAAATACTAATGTGTCCCGGTGTGAAGGGCTCTGCTGCCAGCGCACGTGGAGACGTAATATCCTATGTCTCAAGCAGGCAGTGCATTGGCGATACCTTTAATGTAGCTGATGTCCATGGGTGACTCTGACCGAAGTTATTAGAGAAAAAAGTTTAGTTATACACAAAATAGTGTGCAAACTCTGTATACAATAGTTGCTTTGTTTATATTGTAAATAATTGCTTCAATTTAGTATAGGAAAACCCCCAAATGGTGGCGGCATTTATTAGTGGAGGCCTATGTCCAGCAATGGAATAACACAGGTCTGATGGTGGTGAAAACCGAAATCAATGTCAATATGGAATTGAATATCAGTTTACGATAAAGTCTAGTTCAAAATTTTATTTATTATTTTAGTATCATTATTTAAACATCGCTGCTAGTATCAAAGTTATCAAAAGGCACGTCCAGATATTGTCAAGCAAAAATTCGTAGCAATATGTCCTGAAACTGACATTACAGTTAACTTTTACTCCTATGGAACATACCAGGCTCAAATCTGAAAGTACAGACTATTGTCCCTCGAGTCAAAGTATCATCGGCTTGAATTTTCAATTCACCTCGAGAAATGACGTTTAGTTAAATATAAAATTTTGTGAAAACGCTGTATATAAAATAGTTGTTTTATTAACAATTGGTTCAATTCAGTTAAGGAATAACATAAAAGGAATAAAGCCAAAACTTATGGAAAATGTTGTATTTCCCGTGGGCAACGTACGAGTACAGATGTAATCTCGTGTTACAACGTTCAAGAGAATTGCCAGAATCACAGTTCATAACAATGATTTGTAGAGGGAGAGTAAATAATGCCAATGCTAATCATGTGGTTCTTAAATGTGAGCAAAATATATAAAGTTTATTTTAAATTTAAACAAAGTATAGAGTAATAATATCAAAATGATAATCCGTGAGGTTTTGTTACCTTTTTTCCTGGACACAGAATAAATTTTTAGAAAACTCCTTGCATTCAATTAAAATAAACAATAATTTAAGTACACAGGTTTTACAAAATTTTGTAAAAAAAAATTTACAATCATACAACACTCAGTTATCGGGAAATTGGGAAAGCTTTTTAAAAACGAATTGAACACAATTATAATAAAAATACTTATTCGTGTATTTATTCTATTTCATCTGTTTGTATAGTTATAACTGGAACTCTAAGCTAAGTGAAATTTATGGGTAAGAAAAATTGTTTTAATTCACCATAAAGCTGTCATATTTCACTTAAATCAAGTAATTTTTAACATCCGGGACAGACGCCGGAGGACATAATACTTTTATAGCCCGAGTCTGTTTTACTTTTTTCAGAATTTTTAGGTATTGTCCAATACTTCTATAGCTATTTTTGGTTATTTAAGGCTGCATAGTATTATTAAAAATATACTAATTCTTATTAGGATCTTAAGAAGTCTCCTCAAGAGGTGAATAAAATGTTTTAATTTCTGTTAAAATGTGGTAAAGAAGCGTATGTTAAGTATTATATAATATTTAAAATATGTTGTGTTATGTACGCTTTGAAATTATTTTAAACGGTTATCATATATTTTAAACACTCGTTTAAGTCTCCGTATATCTTAATCAAGAATTTAGTAATATTAAAAACCTTTTGCGGGATAAATTTAAAATAGCTTTATTTCAAGTAATTATATAATTTAAATAAACATACTAGTTTTAAAAGGCCATTCTCATACTGTATTATTAATTATACAAGATTAGTTAATTAAAAATAACTGCATTTGACTTAAAATTCTAAGTAATAATAAGAAATTATTAAGTAAAAGTGATTATCGCAGAATGGAAAATAACGGTTTTTATATCTCATTATCCTTTTTTATGTACTATTACTAAAGGACATGTTAAGACAATTATCTATTAAATTAGTTGCTGACAATGTTGTAAAATAGATATTTTATAATATCTATGAGTCCGAAACTGCAATAAAGTAGCGAGAGGATGAAAAAAAACTGATTTTTGAGGCTATTCTGAGAATTATTCTTATTTTATGTAAGGACTCATACTTATACGTCATGAAATAGACATTATATTTCTTATTACATATTGGTCATTTTTAAGTATACTAAATAAAAGCGTTGTTTGCATAAACAATTACTTTTTAACGTAGAACTTATACTAATGCTCTTTCAAGCCTATTTTTGAAATAATTTTATTTTATTTAAGAATTCATACTTTTGCGTCATTAAATAGTTAAAGGATGAATAACTCTAAGACCTTGCAATTAAGAAACGCCCTACGACTTCACATCGCCCCCGGATTCAGGAATTACTTATTGCTATGTGACGTCACATCGCTATGCACATATGTCTAACATCGGACAGCCTACGGCTAGTAAAACATTTTTAATGAATGCTCGGTCAACGTTAATGAAGCTTTGAAAGGAAGCTTATGTTGAGAATATAAGTAAACTAGGGTAGTTAGTTTGGTCAATTTCAAACCTTATTATAAGTGGGTTAAAACAGTACAGCTGACGAAAGACTGACGTGTTTTAACGTTTTTGTGAAATTTTGTAAGTCTTGAGCCCTAAATGCTAATAATAATAGTATAATTATCTTTCTATATTTATCATTAAATGTACATTAACTTTATGAAGTTATAACAAAAAAATATTTGAATAGTTCAAGTATTTTTTTATGTGATTAGTGACTTCTAAAAAATACATTGTATTAAAGATATATGATGTCATGGAGATTTACGTATCCGATGTTGAGCTAGTTTTGAAGAGAAATTTTAAAAGGACATTAAAATTTTAAATGACGTAAATCTCGTATCTAATAGTTCAGTTAGCAAACGGAACGAACGGCGTGTGAAACTCCAAAGATTTATGCGTGAAGTTCGGTTTTTTTATAATAAAAACGAAATCCGACTATTAATGTACGAATGTATTGATAACACGAAACTTGGCTTGTATACATATAATTATTGAACTATTAATTCATGTGATTAATAGTTCAATAATTGACGAAATTAATTAATTGTATGAAATTAAAATTTTCGACGTACATATAGGACTACAGGCGACAATGGATGTTATATACCCTCATACTGCATTATTTCAAGCATCATGCTGACGGTAAAAAAAATTTTTCGCTTTTACAGTATCTTACCTTAATAACGATTGGATGCTTAAGCTTAAGTAAATTGAACGTATAAAAGTAATCGAAATTCTTGAATATAAATGAGAAAGTGCTTTTTATAAGATGGCCTCATTATCGCCAGAGGCATGTCCGCAACATCCGATGTGAATAGCAAATATCTACGTGAAATCTCCCAGTTATCAATAATGTCGCAATCTTAAAATAATGGATAGCTTTTCAAATGGATTTCTTCAAGAACCTGATGAAAAATAACAAGGAAAGTATCTTCTTTATTATAAAGTGTGTAGACGATGTTATAAATAGATATTAAAATTAACCTCTTTCGTACATATAGTGAAATATTTGTCACAACTTTATTTATCCGGCTCGTGTTAGAAAAAAACTCTCGGTTCTTCTATCTTCTTCTTACATTCGAGATCAATAAATATTTGCCAGGTTAAAACAGTAACAAGTGTATGACTATACATCAATCCTTTATGGGGCTTAAATATTGGTGGTTAGGTAATGTTTTCACACTATCAGTGACCTCATCGAGGCCTGCTGACAAGCCCTTATCAGACAATTTAATCTCCGGTTTCATTGGAACTGACGCGCTTTTACTTGACCGTAGCACCCAGGTAAGAGAATCCTTCATAATCATTACTACGTACTACTAACGAAACCAAGAGGAGCTAAACGTTGGAAGGTAAAACTACTCCACTATCTTACTGCAGTGCGGCTCCGGTAAGTAACGGAGGATAGAAAGAGCCCCCTAAAGAATACCGGGAATCTTCTTTTCCCACAACTCTACCTTGGCTGCAGAGGACAAGAAACACTGGACAACCACTATTCCCTATACGTTCCTCACACCTGTCAGGGATTTTCCATAAGGGTTATTTTCAAAAATTACCTGATTCAAATCATAACAACAACAACAACACAAAAAATGTCATAGCAGCTATCAGGTCTAAGTTCGCTCTAAATTTACTGAAACTCAATCGATTGTAATTAAAAAAGGAATAGAAAAAAGGTTTGTAATAATAATCAGATTTTTTGTGAAAATTTCCTTTTACAAGGCATTCTAAACTGCGATATATACGTCTTGACGGACTAAATGATAAATGTCGGGACTCCATTTGCATGCCCCTGTATTAATATTTTCTAACGTTTTTCTGTAGTCCTTTGTATTTAAATTTTTACTTTGAAAATTGAGAGACGATTTTACAGTCATTTTTGCTGTGGCGATTTAGAACGAACTAAAGCTTTTATTAAAAACGCAAGGTGTGCAAACGAGAGGTGCAGTAAAAAAAAAAGAGTGGATAGGGGATGCTCTCAAAAAGATACCTAATTAGAAGCTACTATTTTGAAGTAAAAACTTCTCTAGTCCCGTTGGACACTCTTTTGGACGGAAAAAATTACGGGTTCACATCACCGAAGTGGTAATTTTTATTTATTTATTTAATGAAAGTATGCTTACCATACAACATAATACACAATCAGCCTAACTGCGTTAAACTTGCGTGTGTTAACACGTCGGACACGCTTTTTAGGTGAGTAAAATGTTATTGATTTACTTGATTATTCTAATTGAGTTGTATTGTTTTCTATATTTTGTCACGATATTATATATTATATATATTTTAATCTGAAAAATAAAATAGAATTGTAGATAATATTTTTGCTGAAATATTAAAAGCTGTGGAAAGTGTACTAATGTAAATAATTTTCATTGAAATATATGACTTACTAAATCTTTTTGTTCTGTCTCGCTTGCTTGGTATTTAAATCAAGAATGCCTTACATGTGGAAACTGTTGTGAAAGAAATTGGCCAAACATCTTCTTAAAATTTAAATTAAATACTGAAATCATATTTTTTTATTGTTAAAAGATATCTTCATTTAATAAATAGGGTTTACGGATTTTATTGCGATTAATTTGCTTTATCAACATTCCTGACGAATAAATACTGTGCAGGATTCATGGGCAGACTGAGGAGTTGTGCGTCTGTCAAAGTTTAATAAATATTGTATTAAAATGTATTGTTCCTTGGCACTGAACTGACGGTGTTCTATTTTAAGATTTTGCTTACTAGTCACAAAAGCAGGCACAAACCAATTAGGGATTGCAAACACTATAAACGTTTCACCGTCAGCCTGTGATAGTCCACTGCTGGACATAGGCCTTCCTAATACACCGGTGGGTGGACCGACTTTTTACATGCCGATCCGACGCAGGGATCATCTTTCTTTTCAGACAATTGGGTGATCGGCCCAAGTTGCCCTAACCAACTAGGAAATAACAATAAAAAATTGTCGAGTCCCCGCGGGATTCGAACCCACGACCTCCGATTTCTAAAGCACCCGCCCATACCACTAGGCTACGGAGGCAGGCCATGAACGTTTAGCAAAACGAAATATAGAGTGTACTTTCCCAGAAAGTTATGAGGGTGTAACATGTGGAATGAATGTTTTATTTTCAAAATAGGACTTTGAGGACAATGCGGCAAGTTGCGGTCGAACGCAACTTGTATACGAAATAGGCAATAAGAACTGAGACAATACTTAGTTCAGCTTCTACATTGTTATAATAATTTTAGTATGGTTATGAAAGATAACTGTAGAATATGTTTGTTAGTTAGGTGTTCACTTGTTTAGACAGAAATTTTAGTGAATGAATTTTATGCTGTATTTTGATAAATATTTATAGAGTAGTATAAATATTATTTTTGAATTTTCTTTTGCACATTTTTTGATATACGGCAAACTAAAAAAAATCTGTTGCTGCGTTATTACTTTATTGTTCTAAGAAAACATGAATATGTTTCATAATCAAAACAATTTTAATGCTATGTACTGTACGCCAATAGAACTTTAGATTAAGTAGTTTTTACTTTAAGCGAATTCGTTCTTCTATTTTAAACACAACTATAGACGTAAATAACGTGCGTTATATAAACGAAATCTTTCCACGGTTTCAATGCAAATTGAATACATAAAAATACAGACATATCCTATCTTAGCCTGTCCGTAATGTTGGACGCTAAATGAAGTCCTAAACGTCAGGATTATAATATATAGGATAAACGAGATGTGTCCGCAAAAAGTGGATATAAAATGTAAAGCCTAATAGATTAATAAACTTTTCCTTGTCTATTATTATCGGTGAAGAAAAATCATGAATATTCTGAACTTACAACATCAAATAGCACAACATAGTGCAATTTGTTTTCAAACGTTGCTAGTGATGGATTAAAATAATGTACTACAGAATTGTACGTCAAGCCGTCGGGTTCAAACTCCGAGGAGGTAACTTTGTGTGGTTAGGACAATATCGACCTATCAGCCAATTGTCTTGAAAATAACATGCTCCATGCGACGGAGAGACATAGAAGAGAACCCTCCTAATTGTGAAAACATCTTTGCAGTTGTTATACTCAACGACAACTAGTCTATCTATCGGGTGCAGTCTTCCCTTTGAGTTGTGAGGATTAGATACCTGTCTCTCTTCGTGAAAACTGTTATCAGGTAAATCTAATATTTGATAACTTATTAGTGAACTCGCTAACAAAAAGAATGTAGTAAATGTTATAACACGGTTGTTTTGTTACCTCTTATTTTTGAATTGAGCACTGTATTCAATGCAAGGTAAATGTTTAAAATTTTAGTTTTGAAATTGCAAACCATTTCACCACGAAGACCTCTGAAGAGCGAATATAATTTTAATAATTAATATTAAAATTATATTCGCTCTTCAGAGCAGTGGAAGGTTATTTGCAGTCCGGTAATAACGAGGAACTATAATTATAATAAAATTATTGAAAACTTCAGGTTAATTACATTATTGAGAGTCATTGAAAATTTCCTTCCGTATTTTCTTCCGTTCAACTTTAAGGTGACCATAAAAATAGGTGCAAATTTAAATAATACGTGAAGAAATAATAAAACAGTAAATGGAAGTCGTTTTATAAGACAAGTTAATAGAAAGAATATGAAGTATTATTCATATAATATATATATAGATACAGTAAGTAAGTTGCTAACAGAAATATTCGTTTAATTTTATCCCTCTCGGTCGTGAAATGTCCGATGCATATATCTCTTCCCTACTGCTTTTTGCACTTTGCAGGCTTTTAGACTGTTATTTTCATTTACAGAAGTTACGTTAAGTTTACTTAATATTACTCGAAATTATGTTTATTTTTAAGTATCTTGTCATCTAAACTTATCATAACTAAGTGCAAAAATTGATTACGTTATTTTTATCGTAACTAGGTAATAAATATTTGCAAGTGATATCACTACATCAAGTCGAAATCGAATCTGGAATATTTTATCGCTTCTTCTATATTCTATAAAAGCGCTTCTCTTGTTTTATTAGAGGAGTAATAAAATATTATTTTGGATTATAATCTGCGATCAAACATATTTATTATTTTTTGATTTTGTATATTATGACATCAACCCTACAATGTGCTTAGCCTGCTGAATATTTCATGATAAAAGGTTAAAGGAAAAAAATACAACTTTACTATCCATTATAAAAAATAATTGCATAAAATATATCCATAAAAGTAAAAGAGTAAATACGAACACATGTTTTTATGTTTAAGGTGCTCCTCTTTTAAATTATGTATTTAATTTTAAACTGCCTCCGTAGCCTAGTGGTATGGCGTGTGGCTTAGAAACCGGAGGTCGTGGGTTCGAATCCTGCGGACTCAACAAATTTTCATTGTTGTTTCCTAGTCGTTAGGGCAATTTGGGCCGATCACCCAATTGTCTAAAAAGTAACATGATTCATGCGTCGGATGGGCTTGTAAAAGTCGGTCCACCCACCAATCCGAATTGGACCAGCGTGTTAGGATACGGTCCAAAAAACCCCTAATGGATAGGGGTGTATTAGGGAGGCCTATGTCCAGCAGTGGACTATCACAGGCTGATGATGTGTGTGTGTGTGATGTGTATTTAATTCTAATTTAATACCGTTTAGTAAAATAAATTTTTAAATACCTTTAAAATTTTATCCTTTTAATCCTTTAGGATTTTTAGTCTCTATTACCAAGAAAAATATTGTACTAAAATTTAAAAGGCTATAAATGTTATGTCTAGCTTTTACTCTCAATATTCACTACTCTCTTACTAAGTAATTAATTTAATTAATTAATTACTAAACAAAGTCTAGGTTAGGTTTATGCACTCATAATTTAGGCTAGCAGCTGAAATATTAATTTTGATTTTTATCCTCGCTATGGTCCTGAAACGCGAAAAAGACAGAACGATGCATATATGTTTTATCTGTGAAAACGCTGTGCTTAAAAAATATTTTTTATGGAAACATAAAGTAAGTAAGCAACAAAATTTAACATTTTGCCAATCTTTAATTATATACCGAGCGACAATTATTCGTCAACAATTAATTTTGAATTATTCATACTTTATAGTAACCTCAAACGGCATATCTGCACAATACCAAGACTCTAGTTAATTTCACTGGTTTCAGCTCAATTCCAAAGTTTCATACTTTACTCTGGCGTGTAACAAAAGAGCACTGCAAGCATTTTCCAAAAACTTACCGGAGCAGTACTGAGGCCCAAGTATTAAGTTAAGTTTAAAGTTTCACAATGTAATAAATTTAAAATTTTAAAGTTAAAAGTAACGTAATAAACTTTTTATGAAATTTTCTTCTGAAATCTTTTATAAAAAATGTTTAGGTGGAAATAATAGACAAAGTAATTACTTTTTTTTTCTTTCAGTTTTAAATGGCTAAGTACCATAAAATATGTACTCGCGTGAGTTTGTGAGTCGTTTTGACCTTACGATCTTCTGATTTATCCAATAATTGCTTTAAAACTGCTTTTTAAACTTTAATTTTGTAGCATTTCCCCTAAATTTCCGTAAACCTTTTTAATCTTTCAAACTTTGGACTTGAACCTTACATAAAACTGTAGACTGTGCGAGATATTATTGTATTCTAAATTCTAAAGTTTCTTATATAACATTAAAATAGAATTATTGTACCACTACCGTGGCCTAGTGGCCCTTGCTTCACTAGCCGGGGGGTCGTGAAGTCGAATCCTGCGAGAAAACAACTTTTGTTTTATCGTTGTTTTCTAATTAGCGAAAATCCATGCGGCTAAAATATGTCATGAGGCTAGCAGGAAGATAATAAAATAAAATAATTAAAACAAACACTATTATCTAAAGCCTATGCAATGTCTATTTACTTAAATTTCTAAACTTCGGTCAACTTATCAAAAGCACAAGGACATAGCTACTTTCGTCACACTTCTTATTTCCGTTTCCGCTCAACGTCACCTGCTGTTTTCAAGTAACCCTTTGTACGTGACTTCTAACCGTGACAGCGGCTTTTGTGTTTCCGTAAGAGCTAAACTTAAGTAAGTAATCTTAACAATGGCGTATGTAGAATAATTTGATATATTAAAATGCAGTTGCCCGCGAATTGAAACGTGTAGTAATATAAGAAAAAAAAATTGTTCTAATTAAAAAAAAAGGGAATGAATGTCCCTTAAAAATCATTCTAGAGATCACCCAGAAAAAACAGACGGGCAATAATAATAAATAAAACTTGTTTCGTTATATGTATCGATAATATGTCACAATATTACATTTCAAACGGTTATTTTGATATTACGAACACACTCCAATTTAATAAAGTTGGAGTGTGTGTAGTGTAGTAATGTACTTAGTCTGACATATATGCAACTAATAAGTTGCATATATGTCAGACTATATTGACTACTTTTAATTTTTACTGTTTACTGATAATTATGAAAGCATATTTATTTATAACACTTGAGTGTTCAATGTTCAATATTCTTTTAATGAATACAAGTTTAACTAACTGTTCACAGTATTTTAAAGATTTAACTGAAACTGAGTAAAATCATCACTGCAGGTGTGCATAAAGACAGTTCAAACTAGTGCAGTTATCTTTGCCGGGCCGGATCGCTATTATGTAACAATTTCTTGCAACAGATCGATACACGAGTGAGAAAACAATAGAAAGAACACGGTTACGACATGATTTTTATATTTTATTTCTTCGCGAGTTTCGTATTTCACAGAATAAATTTAGCCTTTAAGAAATGATATATAATAACTCTACGGATTTCACTCCTGCCATAAAGCAAATAAATTGCCATCATTCCTTGAAGCTTAGTCTTCCATTCCTTAAAGGACAGTCGTCAAGTGCGAGTATCCTTTTCAATTACAACAAGCTCCGCGGCGAAGTTGATGCATGATCACCGGATAACTTCTTTGGTATAATTTCATACTCAAGCTATGTTAGTTTACAACTGTATTATAGAGTGTTGAGATAGTTTAATGTTTAGAGTTTAGTCTATGTATTGTTTGGTTTAGAATTATAACAACAACAGACTAACTGCTTTAATAATTTTATAATTATGTAGTTACGATATCTATTAATAAATAAATGAATAGCATTACTTGACATTTATTTAGTATTATATGTTGTTTTATTTTGATGTCACTTTTGTGGTTTAATGGCCATTCCAACTGAAAACTTTGTGTTTTCTGCTCGGTCAAGGTGATTGAACACAAAAGGGTTCGTCAGTCCTAGGTATCAAGACCACCTTTAAAAGTAGAAATTGAAGGCGTTTAAAATTTACTGAAAACTTATGTATCCATAGAATGCAGTTTACTCTTTGGGCTGTCGAAATGTGATGTAAAGTACACTGCGAAATACTGTTGTTTAGGTAAGTCTAAAAAGAAAAAAAACCGATCATATGAAAATTCGGGATAATGGAGAAAATAACTAGTTAATGTTTAGCAAATCATAAATACTTCAGAGGAAAATTTAAAGTTTTCCGTTGGAAACAATTTTTGTAACTATAAAATTAAGATACGCTACCTACATTTAAGGAAATAGTACTTTTTTCAATTATTTGTTTTAAAGCATGCAAAAATAATGACTAAATTGCAAAATAAGGAAGAGGTTTTGCTGCAAAATGTATTGTTCTTTCATAGCTTGAGACTCTGCTATCGTTGTCAATTGTTCCATTCATATGATGAAATGAAACGACACCAGCGTTGTAGAAAGCGAGAAGATTTTATTAAATGTCGTTACACCTTTGTTGTGTTTTTATAATACTAGCTGTTACCTGCGACTTTGTCCGTTTAAAATAGGAGGAATGTCCGCGAGGTGTATTCAAATATAATGTATAGTAATATAAATGAGATGTTTCATTGCGTCCTATATATAAACTTTTATCTTCTTTTTACCGTGGGGAAGGAGAAGTTACCGCATACCCGTCCTGTGGGTAAGACGGGTTATGTCGGACTGCACCGACTAAAACAACCACGTTGTTCCTTTCTGGCCATCTTCTACGACCATCCTAGCGCTGGCTGCCGAAGCATCTCGGCCCTACGGCCATCTGCCTCCCTCTGGGCACGTCGGAACTAACGCGCCCTTAGTTTCGGCCCCTGTAGTCAGGTAACAGACTCCCCCAAGTCACCTGACTACAGGGGCCGCAACGAAGGGGTTACTCAGGGGCCATTGGATTCAGGAGTTCCCAGCAAACGCAGGGGCGAGACTCCCAGCCCCCAGCGGCGGCCCGGATGTTACGCTCCGTCGCTAGCTCCATTTCGGCCGCAGAAGGAGGAGAGATTGACGACACCATGCCGAATGTCCTCTCCTCCCGGCTGAGTCACGGAGGATAGGGAGAGCGGCCTACGAACTACCAACACTCCTCTTCCCCCACGACTCCTCCTTGGTTGCGAGGTACAGGAAGGGCGGCACACCTACCTCCTGGAACCCGTCCCTCACACGCTCTTAGGCGCATCTAAAGTTGGCTTATTCAGCCTGCTTTGAGCAGCCTCCTACACGGCCGGCCTTGCACCACCTGTTCCTATTAGCTTCCCTGCGGCTCAGCAGGCCGCAGGTACTGAGCCCCACTGCTATGACGAAGCGAGAACTTGTTCGGGGGGAATGAATAGTCAACCTACCCCAAGAATGGGGTAGGTTGACAAGTAATACAGTTATATACAGTTATTTGTATATTGTTTATAATATTAATTTATAGTTATTAATTTCATGTATAAACAACATTAGCTTCTTGATACACGACAAAATACAGTAAAGCTGTCTTCCATGAAATATTGCAATAAGAAATCTGTAACGCGTTACCCGTTCACGGACGATTAGATAAAATGCAAATTTATTTTGCGCGTGAAGTAAAAAGAAACGGGAAGGAAAGTAAACAGAACTCTGTTTTACTTTCCTAGAAACAATTTTAATATTTTTGCCTCGGTTTGTGGCGTATAATACAAAATATTCAGGACAATAGTAATATTCAGAATTGTTTGCAAATTTGATGTTATCATAATTTATATCAAAGAATTTTTACAATCGACGTAGTAGAATTTTTGCAGAATTTGCTTTATGGTCTGATATTGTCTAAGTTGTGCTAGTACAAATTAGTTGGTCTACTTACTAATAATTGTAATATTTAGGTAGGTCTATTATCCACAACTTGATGGAAAAATTTGAGGAAAAAAACTTGATCTACTTTCCGTTCTTTTGGCACCGAAACATATAGATGCTCTATGATTATTGTTACATAGTGTACATTAGTCAAAAAATCATGTAAGTTTATTAGGCAGGCACATATTTTAATTCCTTTTTTATAGGGCTCCGTAGTGTTAAGCTATGATGGGCTTGCGATTGAAAAACCGGATGACGTCAGTTCAACAACTTTTATCGTTGTTTACTAATTGGTTAGAATTTGTCAAAATTAGTATAAGGAAATAAGAAGTGCTTTGTTTGCGCGTACAACTGTGGAATATGATGCAATATGACAATACGAATATGACCTTCATACGCTCTCTATCGTAACCGGCGAAAGTATTAAGTTGAGGTCAGATAACCTTGTACTTGTAAAGCTTAAATTCATTCTAAAAGTGACGTTACCGTAAATTTTACTTGTACGGAACATAACTAAATCTACCGAAAGTTATCGTTCAAGCCAAAATATCATTGGCTTAAATTTATAATTCACCTCGAATAGTAACTTTTACTTATGTGCAATATTCTGTTCAGACACTGTAAACGAAATAGTTGTTTTATTTATAAGTTAAAAATTGTTTCAATTTAGTTTAGGAATAATAAAAGGAAAAGCCAAAACAAATAGAAATTGTTGTATTTCCCGTGGGCAATATATGAGTACAGATGTAATCTCGTGTTACAACCTTTAAGAGAGTTGCCAGCATCATAGTTCGTAGCAATGATTTGTAGAGTAAATAATGGCAATGCTATTTATATGGTTCTTAGATGTGCGTAAATATATGAATTTTATTCTAAATATAAACTAGGGTTAGATCAAATTATTAAAAATGATATTGTTTCCGGAATAATTATGTATTGAGAACACACCTTTATAATTTAATTAACATTTACACATATTTAAATTCAAATGTTTCGTAAAATATAATGTAACGTAAAGTCAAGTTATCCTGAGCTTGGGAGACCATTTTTGAAATTAATACGAAATAATTACCATTTGTAGGTGGTAAGTGGATTTACAGGAGGCCGACTGAGATGGTACCACTGCGGGGCTTATTTCAGGAGCAGTAATGTCTTAAAAATTACTGTTTCCCAGTTTATTTATTGGGACTTTCTACGAGAAGTAACATCCTATGTCTCTCGAAGGCTGGACATTGATATAATACCTCCTTGTATTGCCGATGTCATTGGGCGTCGGTGACATTTTCATCAAGTGGTCCGACAGCTCATCTAACTTCGTTGGCAGTAAAAAATAATTAAATGAAAGGTCCAAAGCTAAAATAAGACTATGAGACTTGTGTATGAAGCTGATGTACTTTATGAATAGTATCAGGCACTCACAACAATGTTAAATTATTACAATTATACTTATCTAGTGATTAACTTAACGTTGAAGCATTTGCCATTCATAGAGTGAAAGATCGTCTTTATATGTGTATGAGGGGTCAAATCCATGATTACATAGGTGCAATAGTAATAACAACAATAGAAAATTATCTCAATCAAATATACTAAAAATCTTTTTGTACTAATTACATTTATTGCGATTTCAAAAACGAAAACAAAAAAGAATGAACAAAGAGTAACTCAAAGTAGTTCTGAAATTTGCGAAACCTGAGATACATTTCAAGCTAATTACGAGAACATCTCGGAAGCTACAAAGATATTTCGAGTGGAAAAGCCCTACCCTAATTGCTAACTATATCATGCAGGACAACGTCGTGGTTCGGTAGTTGTTAAATAAGATTCTAGACAGGACTATAAATATATTAAGCTTTTAATAAACTTCCGTCAATTTCTCTTGTTTTATACCAAAGCGCATCTTCCTAATTTTTTCTGTACTACAAAGAGAAAGTGATAAAATATAACTAAAATAATTTTGTCATAATTTTATCAAATACAAGAAATGAATAATTTTAACTTTGTTATCGTCATTTTTGTAACAACATTATTGTAATTAAAAAACTAATAATAAATACCAAAAAAAATTGTTTAATGATAAATTTCGCTATTTTAATGAAACATGAATACTGTAATAAAGCAATTTGAGTTCTCCCTTATATCAAATTACGCGCAAACCGCCATTTGTATTCTGATATCGTGAATTACATATTTTACGAATTGTTGTGCAACGGCTATGTATTCGATAGGATTACGGCCCAACATTCTTATTATGATGTATATTACATCGTTTATATTTTCTTACCAACTTAATACGTAATAGAAATTTATTAAAATCAGCAAATTTATAAATAGCTTATGAGAGCAAAAAACATTTTAAATAATTTAACTTTTGTATTCTTATATACTAGCACGTATAAATTTAATGTTTAAATAGGATAAATTTTATATCTGACCCGATCAAGCCTGAACAAAGTTACTTTCAGGAATTAGTGAATAATTACATTTTTTTAATTACTTAAAATACCATGATCATCATCATTAAAAACAGTTTTTAGCCGTCCACTGCTGGACATAGGCCTTCTTTAATGAACGTCAAGACGGCGTCCATTAAAAATAGTTGCTCATAATTGCCACGCTGAGCAGGCGGATTGGCAATTGACTAATTACCTTTGTAGTGCGGATCTGCCTTACTCCCACTGTAAAGTAGATCCGCCGTCATGTAGGCGGTAGGGTCGTCACATCCCTTTAATGATACTGTATATTAGTTACGTAACGATTTTTTTACAAACAAACAAGATTTTCTTAAAGAAAAAGTAGCTTAAGTTTAAGTCTTTCGTTTAAAGTCCTGTCTAAATCGAACCAGCCATTTCAGAGATTAGCTCGCACAAACAGATAGACAGAGAAATATTTAAAAAATGTTGTTCTGTTACATATCTGTTACATATCGGTTAAACACCACATTGTAATCATTTAAAAATGGTCATTTTAATGTAATAAACAAACACTCTATTTCATCTATTTGTATAGATATAACTGAAACTCGAAACTAAGTGAAATTTATCGGCATTAAAAATTGTTTTAATTCACTATAAAGCTGTCATAATTCACTTAAATCAAAGTAATTTTCGGCACCCGGGACGGACGCTGTGGGACTTTAAAACAGTATTACTTTTATAGCCAGAGTCTGTTTTACTTTTTGCAATATTGTTAAGTATTTTTCAGTACTTCTATACCTTTTTTAGTTAAATATATTAAGTTATCTAAGGCTAGACAGTTATATTAAAATACCTTAATTCTTATTAGAATCTTTAGATGTCTCCACAACAGCAGAATAAAATTTTTTAATTGTAATTGTTATTGTAAAATGTTTTAATGTTAGAATGTGGTAAAGAAGCATATGTTGAGTGTAATATAATCTTTAAGATATGTTGTGTTGTACGCTTTTAAATTATTTTAAGCGCTTATCATATATTTTAAAAACTCGTTTAAGTCTCTGTATGTCTTTATCACAAATTTAGTAATATTACAAAGCTTTTGTAAAAATTATGTACGCGTGAGAAGTTATACTTCTTGGCATCATTAAAAATTAATAATATATTTAATATAAATTTAAATAATATAATAATATACAATTAATTATATATATATATATATATATATATTAAGCAGACAGCTTCATACTGTTAATTTTAGATCAGATCAACCTTTGATTTTCACTACACAAAATCAAAGGTTGATTTTGTGAGTGAAAATCAAGGTTGATTTTTGTGTAGTGATAATGGAATCACTATGTAATAAGGTCCATTTCACCGTTTTCATTATAAACTGTTAATTTTGTGTCACAGGTGCGCGCATCTTAAAATTTCACTCTCATCATTTTTCATAAAGCGCCTAAAGAAGTATAACTTCAAAATGTACAGTACAAGTAGCATTTACTGACAATATTATAAAATATATGTTTTGTAATATCTATGAGAAAAAAAGTCACTTTTTGAGGCTATTCTGAGAATTATTTTATGTCACGCAATAGACAATATATTTCTAATTACATATTGCGTATTTTTAAGTATACAAAATAAAAGGAATGTTTATAAATAATTAATTTTAACGTAGAATTTATACCATTGCTCTTTCGAGCCTATCCTTGAAATAATTTTTATTTTATGTAAAAATTCATACTTGTGCGTTATCAAAGACCTTGCAATCAAGAAACACCCTCCGGGTTCTCATCCCCGGATTCAGGAATTACCTATTGCTATGTGACGTCACATCGCTATGTTCATATGTCTAACATCGGACAGCTTACGGCTAGTGAAACATTTCTAATGAATGCTAGGCCAACCTTAATAAAACTTTGAAACGAAGCTTATAGTATACAAAATAAGCTAGGTAAAATAGCTAGGTAGTAAGTTTAGTAAAAGCTTTCAAAGCTAAATAAATAAAGAGTAGTGTAATGAAAAGATACAAAATACAAACACATTAAAAGACGTCTTTCTTCCTAGAGGCTTGTCGAAATTTTATAGGTCTCGAGTCTTAAATGTTAATTCATCATCAGCCTGTGATAGTCCACTGTTGGTCATAGGCCTCTCCTAATACACCACTGTCCATTAGCGGGTTTTTGGACCGTATCCCACAACGCTGGTCCAATGCGGGTTGGTGGGTAGACAGACTTTTTACATGCCAATCCGACGCATGGACCATCTTACTTTTCAGACAATTGGGTGATCAGCCTAAATTGCCCTAACCAACTAGGAAACAACAGTGAAAATTTGTTGAGTCCCCGCAGGATTCGAACCCACGACCTCCGATTTCTAAAGCACACGCCCATACCACTAGGCTACGGAGGCAGGCCATGAACGTTTAGCAAAATGAAATATAGAGTGTACTTTCCCAGAAAGTTATGAGGGTGTAACATGTGGAATGAATGTTTTATTTTCAAAATAGGACTTTGAGGACAATGCGGCAAGTTGCAGTCGAACGCAACTTGTATATGAAATAGGCAATAAGAACTGAGACAATACTTAGTTCAGCTTCATTATTATTATATTCATCATATATATAATAATGAAGTATATATAATAATATCTCGTTATAATAATTTTAGTATGGTTATGAAAAATAACTGTAAATATGTTTGTTAGTTAGGTGTTCACTTGTTTAGACGAAATTTTAGTGATTGAATTTTATGCTGTATTTTGATAAATATGTATAGAGTATTATAAATATTGTAATTGAATTTTCTTTTGAACATTTTTTGATATGCGGCAAACTAAAAAAATCTGTTGCTGCGTACTTTATTGTTCTAAGAAAACATGAATATGTTTCATAGTCAAAACAATTTTAATGCTATGTACTATACGCCAATAGAACTTTAGAATGCGTAGTTTTTACTTTAAGCGAATTCGTTCTTCTATTTTAAACACAACTATAAACGTAAATAACGTGCGTTATATAAACGAAATCTTTCCACGGTTTCAATGCAAATTTAATACATAAAAATACAGACATATCCTATCTTAGCCTGTCCTTAATGTTGGACGCTAAATGAAGTCTTAATCGTCAGGATTATAATATATAGGGTAAACGAGGTGTATCCGCAAAAAGTGGATATAAAATGTAAAGCCTAATAGATTAATAAACTTTTCCTTGTCTATTATTATCGGTGAAGAAAAATCATGAATATTCTGAAGTTACAACATCAAATAACACAACATAGTGCAATTTGTTTTGAAACGTTGGCTAGGCCCTTAGTGATGGATTAACACAATGTACTACAGAATTGTACGCCAAGCCGTCGGGTTCAAACCCCGAGGAGTTAACTTTGTGTGGCTAGGACAATATCGACCTATTGTCTTCAAAATAACATGCTCCATGCGACGGAGAGACGTAGAAGAGAACCGTCCTAATTGTGAAAACATCTTTGCAGTCGTTATAGGATGTCAGCGCAATAAAATTTACTGAAAACTAGTATATCTATCGGGTGCAGTTTCTCTATGACTTGTGAGGATCAGGTACCTCTCTCTCAGGTACGTCTCTCTTCGTAAAAACTGTTATCAGGTAAATCCAATATTTGATAACTTATTAGTGAACTCGCTAACAAAAAGAATGTAGTAAATGTTGCTTCTTTACCTCTTCTTTTTGAATTGAGCACTGAATTCGATGAAAGTTAATAGTTAAAATTTTAGTTTTGAAATTGCAAACCATTTCACCACGAAGTTAATAATTAAAATTATATTCGCTCTTCAGAGCAGTGGAAGGTTATTTGCATTCCGGTAATAACGAGGAACTATAATTATAATAAAATTATTGAAAACTTCAGGTTAATTCCTTTATTGAGAGTCACAAAGATTTCCTTCCGTATTTTCTTCGTTCAACTTTAAGGACCATAAAATATGCAAATTTAAATAATACGTGAAGAAGAATAAAACAGTAAATGGAAGTCATTTTATAAGATAACTTAATAGAAAGAATAGAAGTATTATTCATATAAAAATTATAAATATATATGTATATATAGATACAGTAAGTAAGTTAACAAATATTCGTTTCTTTATCCTCTCGGTCAAATGTCCGATGCATAATCTCTTCCCTACGCTTTTTCTTGGCTTTTAGACTGTTATTTTCATTTACAGTTACGTTAAGTTTACTTAATATTATTCAAATTATGTTTTTTTAGTATCTTGTCATCTAAACTGCCGACGCCCTGCCTACCTGTGAGACATAAGTGTTAAGTCTTGTTTACCCAGTAAATACGCTGGCTACGTGCCCTTCAAACCGGAACCGCAGTGTTTTCACACTACTGCTTGGCAGAAATAGGCACCATGGAGGTACCACCCAGACGGTTCTCCTAAACAGGGGACTACCCTAAAAATATTTAAGGATATCACTACATCAAGTCAAAATCGAATCAGAATATTTATCGCTTCTTCTATTTATAAAAGCGCTTCTCTTGGTTTTGTTAAAGGAGTAATAAAATATTATTATGGATTATAATCTGCGAACAAACATATTTATTATTTTTTGATTTTATATATTATGACATCAACCCTACAATGTGCTTAGCCTGCTGAATATTCCATCATAAAAAGTTAAATTAAAAAAATACAACTTTACTATCCATTATAAAAAATAATTGCATAAAATATATCCATAAAATTAAGAGAGTAAATACGAACACATGTTTTTATGTTTACGGTGCTTTTTTTTATTATATATTTAATTTGTAATTTAAAACCGTTTGGTATAATAAATTTTTAATTACCTATATTTATAGTCTCTATTATGAAGAAAAATATTGTACTATAATTTAAAAGGCTATAAATCTTATGTCTAGCTTTTACTTTAAATATTTACTACTCTTACTAAGTAATAATTAGTTTAATTAATTAATTACTAAACAAAGTCTAGGTTACGTTTATCATCTAATTTAGGCTGCAGTTGAAATATTAATTTGATTTTATCCTCCCATGGTCCTGAAACGCGAAAAAGACAGAAGATGATACTGTTTCATCTCGTGAAACCTTGTGCAAAAAATTTTTCTATGGAAACATTAAGTAAGTAAGCAACAAAATTTAACATTTTGCCAATCTTTAATTATGTACCGAGCGACAAATTATTCGTCAACAATTAATTTTAATTATTCATACTTCATAGTAACTTCAAACGGCATATTCTGCAAAATACCAAGACTCTAGTTAATTTCACTGGTTTCAGCTAATTCCAAAGTCTCATACTTTACCTGGCTGTAACAAAGAGCACTGCAAGCATTTTCCAAAACTGACGAGAGTAATGAGGCCAAAGTATTCAGTTGTTAAAGTTTCAAATGTAATAAATTAAAAATTTCAAAGTTAAAGAATAATAAACTTTTATGAAATTTACTTTGAAACCTTTTATAAAAAAGTTTAGGTGAAAATAATAGACAAAGTAATTCATTTTTTTTCTTTAAGCTTTAGATGGCCCTTGCTTCACTAGCCGGGGTCGTGAAGTCGAGTCCTGCGAGGAAACAAATTTTGTTCTATCGTTGTTTCTAATTAGCGAAAATTAATGGGCTAAAATATGTCATGAGGCTAAGCAGGAAGATAAAAAATAAAATAATTAAAACAAACATATTATCTAAAGCCTAAATGTCTATTTATTAAATTTCTAAACTTCTGTCAACTTATCACTACACAAGGACATGCTACTTTCGTCACACTTTCATTTCCGTTTCCCTCAACGTCACCTGCTGTTCAAGAACCCTTTGTACGTGACTTCTAACCGTGACAGCGGCTTCTGTGTTCCGTAAGAGCTAAACTTAAAGTAATCTTAACAATGGCTATGTAGAATAATTTGATATGATAAAATCAATTGCCTCAAATTTGTGAAGAAACCTTTAGTAATATAAGAAAAAAATATATTGTTCTATATATTGATCTCAGAATGATTTTTAAAAAAGGGACTCCCTTTTTAAAATCATTCTAGAGATCACCCAGAAAAAACAGACGGGCAAAAATAATAAATAAAAGTTGTTTCGTTATATGTATCGATAATATTTCACAATATAACATTTAAAACGGTTATTTTGATATT
The DNA here is from genome assembly GCA_029286875.1 of Lamproptera curius. Classification (NCBI taxonomy): domain Eukaryota; kingdom Metazoa; phylum Arthropoda; class Insecta; order Lepidoptera; family Papilionidae; genus Lamproptera; species Lamproptera curius. The sequence goes on along the minus strand of JAGSMT010000179.1, from coordinate 233,047 downwards.
ACGAACACACTCCAATTTTATTAGTTGTATAGATGTCCACATATATGCCAGACTAAGTATACTGAATACTTTTTAATTTTTTACTGTTTACTGAAAATTATGAAAGCATATTTATTTATAACATTTAAGTGTTCAATGTTCAATAATCTTTTAATGAATACAAGTTTAACTAACTGTTCACAGTATTTTAAGATTTAACAGAATCTGAGTAAAATTCACTGCAGGTGTGCATAAAGACAGTTCAAACTAGTGCAATTATCTTTTGCCGGGCCGGATCGCATTATGTAACAATTTCTTGCAACAGATCGATAACGTGAGAAAACAATAGAAAGAACAGGCTAGACATGATTTTTTATATTTTATTTCTTCGCGAGGTTTCATTTCACAGAATAAATTTAGCCTTTAAGAAATGATATATAATAACTCTAGTTTCATTCCTGCCATAAAGCAAATAAATTGCCATCATTCCTTGAAGCTTAGTCTTCCATTCCTAAGGACAGTCGTCAAGTGGAGGATCCTTTTCACTTACAACCCTCGGTATGGGTGCTTGATAACCGGATAACTTCTTTGGCAAATTTCATACTCAAGCTTATGTTAGTTTACAATTGTATTATAGAGTGTTGAGATCGTTTAATGTTTAGAGTTATGTATTGTTTGGTTTAGAATTATAACAACACAGACCAATTGCTTTAATCATTTTATAAGTATGTAGTTACGATATTCATTAATAAATAAATGAATAGCATTACTTGACATTTATTTAGTATTACATGATGTTTTATTTTCCTTTGTGGTTTAATGGCCATTCCAACTGAAAACTTTGTGTTTTCTGCACGGTTAAGGTGATTGATCACAAAAGGGTTCGTCGGTCCTAGGTATCAAGACCACCTTTAAAAGTAGAAATTGAAGGCGTTTAAAATTTACTGAAAACTTATATATCCATAGAATGCAGTTTACTCTTTGGGCTGTGGAAATGTGATGTAAAGTTCACTGCGAAATACTGTTGTTTAGGTAAATCTGAAAAGAAGAAAAACCGACCCTATGAAAATTCGGGATAGTGGATAAAATAACTATTTAATGTTTAGCAAATCATAAATACTTAAGAGGAAAATTTAAAGTTTTCCGTTAGAAACAATTTTCGTAACTATAAAATTAACATACGCTAGCTATTTAAGGAAATAGTAATTTTCTCTATTATTTGTTTTAAAGCATGCAAAACTAACGACTAAATTGCAAAACAAGGAAGATGTTTTGCTGCAAAATGTATTGTTTTTTCATAGCTTGAGACTCTGCAATCGTTGTCAATTGTTTCATTCATATGATGAAAAGCGCTGGCTGCCGAAGCAGCCCATCTCAACCCTACGGCCATCTGCCTCCCTCTGGGCACGTCGAATAACGCGCCTGGTTTCCCCTGTGTCAAGACAGGACTCCCGGTCACCCTGATTACAGGGGACGCAACGAAGGGGTTACTCAGGGGCCATTGGATTCGGAGTTCTCAGCAAACGCAGGGCCGAGACTCCAGCCCCCGCAGCGGCCCGATGTTAAGCTCCGGCACTAGCTCCATTTCGGCCGCAGAAGGAGGAGGAGTTGACGACACCATGCCGAATGTCCTCTCCTCCGGCTGAGTCACGAGGATAGGGAGAGCAGCCTACGAACTACCAACACCCTCTCTCACGACCCTCCTTGGTTTGGAGGACAGGGGCGGACACCTACCTCCTGGAACCCGTCCTCACACGCTCTTAGGCGCATCTAAGTTGGTTATTCAGCCTGCTTTGAGCAGCCTCCTCCACGCGGCTTTGCACCACCTGTTTATTAGTTTCCCTGGGTCCAGCAGGCCGCAGGTACTGAGCCCCCATGCTTGACAAGGAACTTGTTCGAGATGAATTATCAACCTACCCCAAGAATGGGGTAGGTTGAGTAAATAACATGTTATATACAGTTATTTGTATATTGTTTATAATATTAATTTATAGTTTAATTTCATGTATAAACAACATTAGCTTTTGATACACGACAAAAATAGTAAAGCTTTCCATGAAATATTTCAATAAGAAATCTGAACGCGTTACCCGTTCACGGACGATTAGATAAAATGCAAATTTATTTTTGGCGTGAAGTAAAAGAAACGGAAGGAATTAAACAGAACTCTGTTTTACTTTCCTAGAAACAATTTTAATATTTTTGCCTCGGTTTGTGTCGTATAATACAAAATATTAGGACAATAGTAATATTCAGAATTGTTTGCAAATTTGATGTTATCATGATTTATACCAAAGAATTTTTACAATCGACGTAGTAGAATTTTTTTTGCAGCATTAGCTTTATGGTCTGATATTGTCTAAGTTGTGCTAGTACACATTAATTGGTCTACTTACTAATAATTGTAATATTTAGGTAGGTCTATTATCCACAACTTGATGGGAAAATTTGAGGGAAAAAAACTTGATCTACTTTCCGTTCTTTTGGCACCGAAACATATAGATGCTCTATGATTATTGTTACATAGTGTACATTAGTCAAAAAATCATGTAAGTTTATTAGGCAGGCACATATTTTAATTCCTTTTTTATAGGGCTCCGTAGTGTTAAGTTATGATGGGCTTGCGATTCAGAAACCGGATGACGTCGGTTCAACAACTTTTTTCGTTGTTTACTTATCGGTTAGAATTTGCCAAAATTAGTATAAGGAAATAAGAAGTGCTTTGTTTGCGCGTACAACTGTGGAATATGATGCAATATGACAACATGAATATGACCTTTATACGCTACGCGATAGTATTAAGTTGAGGTCAGATAACATTTGTACTTGTAAAGCTTAAATTCATTCTAAAAAGTGACGTTACCGTAAATTTTACTTGTACGGAACATAACTAAATTACTGAAAGTTATCGTTCTAGTCAAAATATCATTGGCTTAAATTTATAATTCACCTCGAATAGTAACTTTTATTTATGTGCAATATTCTGTTCAGACACTGTAAACGAAATAGCTGTTTTATTTATAGGTTAAAAATTGTTTTATTTTAGTTTATGAATAACAAAAGGAAAAGCCAAAACAAATCGAAATTGTTGTATTTCCCGTGGGCAACATATGAGTACAGATGTAATCTCGTGTTACAACCTTCAAGAGAATTGCCAGCATCATAGTTCGTAGCAATGATTTGTAGAGTAAATAATGGCAATGCTATTTATATGGTTCTTAGATGTGCGTAAATATATGACTTTTATTCTAAATATAAACTAGGGCTAGAGCCAAATTATTAAAAATGATATTGTAAAGGTATTGTTTCCTTTTCAGGAATAATTATGTATTGAGAACACACCTTTATAATTTAATTAACATTCCCATATTTTAATTCAAATGTTTTGTAAAATATAATGTAACGTAAAGTCAAGTTATCCTGAGCTTGGGAGACCATTTTTAAAATTAATACGAAATAATTACCATTTGTAGGTGGTAGGTGGATTTACAGGAGGCGGACTGAGGTGGTACCACAGCGGGGCTTATTTCAGGGGTAGTAATGTCTTAAATATTACTGTTCCCCAGTTTATTTATTGGGACTTTCTACGAGACGTAACATCCTATGTCTCTCGAAGGCTGGACATTGATATAATACCCTTGTATTGCCGATGTCAATGGGCGTCGGCGACACTTTTCATCAAGTGGTCCGACAGCTCATCTACCTTCGTTGGCAGTAAAAAATAATTAAATGAAAGGTCTAAAGCTAAAATAAGACTATGAGACTTGTGTATAGAAGCTGATGTACTTTACGAATAGTATTATGCACTCACAACAATGTTAAATTATTACAATTCTACTAATCTAGTGCTTAACTTAACGTCGAAGCATTTGCCATTCATAGAGTGAAATCGAACGAAATCGTCTTTATATGTGTATGAGGGGTCAAATCCATGATTACATAGGTGCAATAGTAATAACAACAATAGAAAATTATCTCAATCAAATATACTAAAAATCTTTTTGTACTAATTACATTTATTGCGATTTCAAAAACGAAAACAAAAAAGAATGAACAAAGAGTAACTCAAAGTAGTTCTGAAATTTGCGAAACCTGAGATACATTTCAAGCTAATTACGAGAACATCTATTGATTGTCGGAAGCTACGAAGTTAGTTTGGAGTGGAAAACTTTTCTGATTTGTTCTGAAGTATTTATGCTTCATTGAATAAATCGGAAGATACGATTAAATCGAATAACATGCACTTGGTGCATTGTTTGCTTTAGTTGTGCAAACCGATAATATAATCTTTATATATACAATTCATACGTGCGTGTGTTGACGGTGTACTCCTCCTATGTGGCTGGAGCGATTTGAATCGATTTGATTGCTTGTATTCGATTGGATTTGATATATATGGTTTATATTTATATATAAGCTCAGTAGATAGGGCTGCAGTCAGAATTTGGGTTATTTATCTATGCTGCAAGTAACAGCAGAATCGACTTGACCTTTCATTTCTTGCTTTGTTTAATACCCTAATTGCTTACTATATCATGCAGGACACCGTCTGTCGGGTTCGATAGTTGTTAAATAAAATTCTGGACAGGACTATAAATTCATTAAGCTTTTAATAAACATCCGTCAATTTCTCTCGTTTTATACCAAAGCGCATCTTCCTCATTTTTTTCTGTACTACCCATCGGTTGACAGGAAGAGAATGCCTTTTGGAATTAAATCCGCCAATGTACTTGATTGTGCGTGATGTATAATAACGATTTAATACATATTTATATACTAAGTAACCTTATACTTTTTAACAAATATATTAAGAAGAACATAATAACGAGAAAGTGATAAAATATAACTAAAATAATTTTGTCATAATTTTATGAAATACAAGAAATGAATAATTTTAACTTTGTTATCGCCATTTTTGTTCCAACATTATATGATAATCAAAACTAATATTGAATTAAAAAAAAATGTTTTATGATAAATTTCGCTGTTTTAATGAAACATGAATACTGTAATAAAGCAATTTGAGTTCTCCTTATATCAAATGCCTCCAAACCGCCATTTGTATTCTGATATCGTGAATTACATATTTTACGAATTGTAGTGCAACGGCTATGTATTCGATAGGATTACGGCTTGACATTCTTATTACGATGTCCAATACATCAGTTACTATTCTTTATCAACCAAATACGTAATAGAAATTTATTAAAATTAGCAAATATATAAATAGCTTATGAGAGCAAAAAAATTTTAAATAATTTCACTTTTGTATTCTTACTAGCACGTATAAATTTAGTGTTTAAATTTATACGTGCGTTTATTGAATAATCACATTTTTTTAATTACTTAAAATACCATGATCATCATCATTAAAAACAGTTTTTAGCCGTCCACTGCTGGACATAGGCCTTCTTTAATGAACGTCAAGACGGCGTCCATTAAAAATAGTTGCTCATAATTGCCACGCTGAGCAGGCGTATTGGCAATTGATTAATTGCACTTGTACTGCGGATCTGTCTTACTCCAACTGTAAAAGTAGATCCGCCGTCACATCCCTTTAATGATACTGTTTATTAGTTACGTAACTGCCTCCGTAGCCTAGTGGTATGGCGTTGCTTTATAATTCGGAGGTCGTGGTTCGAATCTTGGGGACTCAACAAATTTTCATTGTTGTTTCCTAGTTGGTTAGGCAATTTGGGCCGATCATCCATTTGTCTGAAAAGTAAGATGATCCATGCGTCGGATGGGCATGTAAAAAGTCGGTCCACCCACCAACCCGCATTGGACCAGTGTAGTGGATACGGTCAAAAACCCCTAATGGATAGGGGTGTATTAGGGAGGCCTATGTCCAGCAGTGGACTATCAAAGGCTGATGATGAGTTACGTAACGAACTTTTACAAACAAACAAGATTTTCTTAAAGAAAAAGTAGCTTAAGTTTAAGTCTTTCGTTTAAAGTCCTGTCTAAATCGAACCAGCCATTTCAGAGATTAGCTCGCACAAACAGATAGACAGAGAAATATTTAAAAAATGTTGTTCTGTTACATATCTGTTACATATCGGTTAAACACCACATTGTAATCATTTAAAAATGGTCATTTTAATGTAATAAACAAACACTCTATTTCATCTATTTGTATAGATATAACTGAAACTCGAAACTAAGTGAAATTTATCGGCATTAAAAATTGTTTTAATTCACTATAAAGCTGTCATAATTCACTTAAATGAAAGTAATTTTCGGCACCCGAGTACGGACGTGTGGGACTTTAAAACAGTATTACTTTTGTAGCCTGAGTCTTTTACTTTTTGCAATATTGTTAAGTATTTTAAGTACTTTTATAGCTTTTTAGTTATATATTTTAAGTTATCTAAGGTACTACAGTTATATTAAAAATACCTTTATTCTTATTAGAATCTTTAGACGTCTCCACAAGAGCAGAGATAAAATGTTTTAATGTTAGAATGTGGTAAAGAAGCGGATGTTGAGTATAATATAATCTTTAAGATATGTTGTGTTGTACGCTTTTAAATTATTTTAAACGCTTATCATATATTTTAAAAACTCGTTTAAGTCTCCGTATGTCTTAATCACAAATTTAGTAATATTAGAAAAAATTGTGCAGTACAAGTAGCAGTTACTGACAATATTATAAAATATATATTTTATAATATCTATGAGTCCGAAACTGCAATAAAGTATTTAAAAAATTAAAAAAAAAAACGAGAAAAAGTCTCTTTTTCGAGGCTATTCTGAGAATTATTTTATGTCACGCAATAGACAATATATTTCTAATTACATATTGCGCATTTTTAAGTATACAAAATAAAAGGGCTATTTGCATAAATAATTAATTTTTAACGTAGAACTTATACCATTGCTCTTTTGAGCCTATCCTTGAAATAATTTTTATTTTATGTAAGAATTCATACTTGTAGTGTCATCAAATAGTTAAACGATGAATAACTCTAAGACCTTGCAATTAGAAACACCTCCGGCTTCTCATCCCCGATTCAGGAATTACTTATTGCTATGTGACGTCACATCGCTATGTTCATATGTCTAACATCGGACAGCTCTACGGCTAGTGAAACATTTCTAATGAATGCTAGGCCAACATTAATAAACCTTTGAAACGAAGCTTATAGTCTACAAAATAAGCCAGATAGGGTAGTAAGTTTAGTTAAAGCTTCAAAGCTAAATAAGTAAAGAGTAGCGTAATGAAAGGATACAAATTACAAACACGTTAAAGACATCTTTCTTCCTAGAGGCATGTCGAAATTTTATAGGTCTTGAGTCTTAAATGTTAATTATAATTGTGTTATTATCATTATCGTCAAATTTAAAGTAAATTTGAAAGCTTGACTATGTAGATTTTCATTTCCCAAGTTGAAGTAGTTTTGAAGTGATGATGTTGGGACGGATAACCGACACGGTCGGAAAGATCGTCCGACGATAGATCATCTTACCGTACAAGCGTATCAGCCCAATTTCCTACCAACTAGGATAGACCAATGAAAAGTTGTTGAGTTCCAGCAGGATTCAAATCTATGGCCCTCGGGTTTTAAAGCGCAAGTTCATACCACTAGGCTACGAGGCAGTCAAATAAACATTACAGGACCACTGGTGACATTGTATATCCTTTTACACCCTGTATTATTTCGAGCATCAGGCTGGGGTAAAGCTTACCGTTTTCGCTTTAATAGTCCCTTACTTTATAAAGTATTTGCAATTTTGAACATAAATGAGAACGTGTTTTTTATAAGGTGCCCTCATTATCGCTGGAGTCATGTTCGCAGAATCCGATTTAAAAGCAAATCATCAACATCATCATCATCATCAGCCTGTGTCAGTCCACTGCTGGATATAGGCCTCCCTAATGCACGCCACGCTTCCGATCTTCGGCTATTCTCATCCAGCCCTCACCGGCCACTTTGCGAATCTCGTAACTCAATCTTGCCAGGGCGTTCTACATACGTTTGCCGAGCCTCGGTCTCCACTCCAGAACTTTTCAACTTCTGCGGTCGTCAGTTCTGCGGCTTATATGACCGGCCCACTGCCACTTGAGCTTACTAATCCGGTGGGCTATGTCGGTGATTTTAGTTCTCTGACGGATCACATAATTTTGATGCGGTCCTTCAGAGATACCCGAGCATAGCCTCTCCATAGCCTCGCTGAGCGACCTTAAATTTGTAGACCAGTCGAACTGTAAGTGTTCAAGTCTCGGCACCGTAGGTCATAACGGTAGGTGATCGAAGACTTTCGATTTGAGGCACTGTGGGATGGGTGAATAGCAAATATCTGCGTGAAATATCTCAGTTACATTAATGTCGCAATCTGAATAGAATGGATAGGTCTTTTATGTTTATTGTCAGCCATAAATATAATATATAGCTAAAAGACTCAACCAGTCGGCAGGTGTGACTATACTTAAATTACCCATACCATTACATCAGATTTGATCGACCACAAATCCTCGCTCCTCGTGAAATTGCTTAAACTTTTTTGAAAAATTTTCTTTTATACAGCACTCCCACTAAGCTGCGAAATATATGTTTTAACAGACTGAATGATAAATGTCGAGGCTAAATTTGCACTCTTTTATTTAAAATTTTATCTGGAAAATTGAGACATAATGTAATTTATTATCGCTGTTGCGACTTTAGTACAACCTAAGGCTTTAATTATAAGACGCAAACTGTAAAAACGAGAGGTGCAGTTCAAAGAAAACAGTGGATAGGGGATTTTTTAGACGGATACGTGATTAGAGGCGATATATGAGTTTAGAGTACTTCAGTGATTTAACATAACCATCTAGTTTAAAGTGAAAAATTCCTCAGCCTCATCGGACACTTTTTTGGATAGAAAAAGTTATTTGTTCTCATCACTGATATGCTTTTTTGGTAAGGAAAATCTTATTGAATTAATTAATATTACAAGTTACTTGCTTTGTTTTTATATTTTGTTGCGATCTTGTACGGCGGTTATATAAATGAATAATAAAAAAACTTATAGATACAATTCTTGCTAAAATATAAAAATTGCTAAAAAAAATATTTTTGTTACGTCTCGCTGAAGTGGTATTTAAATCAAAAATGCACTACATATAGATTCGCGGTACTGTCAGCTAACTGTTTTGCCGCAGAATAATATAGTATCACTTCCCTAATCGAACGTCTGAAAGTAAGCAGCCAAACATCTTCTTCTTTAGACCTAAATTAAACAGTATAATCGTTTTTTTATAATTGCTCGTTGTTATTTTTATTTAATAAAAGTCCTTAATAAAAGACTGAGGAGTTGTTAGTCTGTTCGAGTTAAATAATTATCTTATTAAAATGTATTGCTCCTTCGTACTGGTAACTTTGCTATTTTAAGGGTTTGTTTTGTAGTCACAAAAATCAGGGACAAACTAAATGAGCATAAACGTTTAGCAAAATAAAATCTAGAATGTACGTTCCCAGAACTTTATGAGGGTGCAACATATGGAATGAATGTTTTATTTTCAAAATAGGACTTTCAGTACATTGCGGCAAGTTGCGGTCGAACGCCAATTGTATACGAAATAAGCAATGAGTATTGAGGCAATACTAAGTTCAGCTTCTACGTTGTTATATTGATATTTTTAGTATGGTTGTGAGAAATAACTAGGAAATATATTTGTAAGTTAGGTATTCACTTGATTAGACGAAATTTTGGTGAATTAATTTCAATGCTGCATTTTGATAAACATTTGTACAATTGTATTTGTATTTTCTTTTGCACGTTGTTTGATACACAGAAAACTAAAAAAAATCTGTTGCCGCGTTATTACTTTATTGTTTTTGAAAATGTTTTAGAGTTGAAAATATTTCGTTGTATGTTTTATATGCCAATAGAGCTTTCGAATTCGTAGTTTTTAGCTTAAGCAATTTGGTCTTTTATTTGAAACACAAAAATCAGAAAGGTGTGTTATATAAATGAAATCATCCCACGCTTGCAATGCAAATTGGATACATAAAAATGTTATTAGTATTAATGGACTTGATAAAGTCCTAAACGTATATATAATAAATAACCGAGTAGTATCCGCGAAAAGTGGATTTAAAATGTAAAGCCTAATATATTACTAAATTTTTTCTTGTCTATTATTGTCAATAAGGAAAATATGCTTAAGTTACAACACCAAATAACACAACGAACTTCAATTTATTTTTAAACGTTAGCTCCTTAGCGATGGATTAAAACAATGTACTGCAGAATTGTGCGTCAAACCGGAGAACGTGGGTGCAAACCCTGAGGGGATAATTTTGTGTGTGTTTAGGATAATATCAGCCCGTCACCCAATTGTCTAAAAAGTAAGATGTTTCATGCGTCTGGGCGTTTTGAAAGTAATTTTACTTAAACATATGATTTTTGTAGCCTAGAAACCGGTGGTCGTGGGTTCAAATCCTGCGGTCTTCAATAAATTTGCTTTGTAGTTTCCTAGCTGGTTAGGGTAATTTGGGCCGATCACCCAATTGTCTGAAGAGTACGATGATCCATGCGTCGGATGGGCATGTAAAATGTCGGTCCCCAGACCAACCTGCATTGGACCAGCGTGGTGGGCTACGATCTAAAACCTCCCTAATGGATAAGGGTGTATTAGGGGAGGCCTATGTCCAGCAGTGGACTATCAGAGGCTGATGATGATGATGATGATATGATTTTTGTAAATCTTATCGCGCAACGTAATCTTTACAAAGGTGGACTTAATGCTTAAAGCGTTTTCAGCCGTTCTATCTTGAGGTGACCTTAAATAAAGCGTGAAGAAAAATAAAAAAGTAAATAGAGGCATTTTACAAGAGAAGTTAATAGAAAGAATTTGACATATTTTTTATATAAATATTACAAAAACATACATAAAAATTAAGATAGATATAGTCTGTAGGTTGCTAACAAAAAAATTCGTTTCATTTTTTTCTTCCCGGTCGTGAAACGTCTGATGCATATTTCACTTCGTTAGTGCTTTTTGCGCCTTGCAATGGTTTTTAGGCTGTAATTTTTTTTACCGAACCACGTACGTCTGTTTAAAAAACGTGAAATAATTATTACTTAATTTTCTTTGTTTTTGTGTTTAGGTTTGTACAGAAATTATACATGTATTTAGCACTACCAGAAGTTAGTTAATGTTACTCGAAATTATATTTATTCTTAAGAAACCTTTTTTATTAATGTTCAAAGATTAGTGTTATAATAAAAGGTATCGAAAGAGTGATAACATTTTTTTACGGTATATTAGATGATTATTATTTTCAAAAGATACCAACACTTCAAGTCAATATCGAATTCGGAGTATAATATCACGTCCTCTATCTGTAAAAATGTTAAATCCCTTAATTAAATAATGAAGTACAAAACTGCAATTTATTGCCATAGTCTGCAACCTGATAATATGTTAATTTTTTTTATTTTCCATGTTATAGCTTGCTTGCATATGTATTGTCTGTATAATAAATAATGCTATTGTACTTAAATTTAAAAGCTTATAAATCATACTATTTCAAGCTTTTATTTGAATAGAAACTACTCTCTTATTAAATAATTAGCTTTAATAATTATTTATTAAACAAAGTCCAGGTTAGGCTAGCATTGCAAATTTGGATAAGCAGCTAAAATATTGACTTGAATTTTTACCATCGTAACGGTCCTGAAACGCGAGTTGCGATTTTTAGTTTTTTTTTTAACTTTTCCGTGTCACTCAGGCTATAATTACAAATAGAACCGGCAATGGACGTCAGAAAATATTTTACAAGAGAGAACGATGTTTTATCTGTGAAAAATCTGTAATTATAACATTATGTTTTTCTGTATTAACAAAAAGTATGAAAGCGACAAAATTAAACAATTTGCTAACCATTAATTATATACCGTGCGACAAATATTCGTCCATATAAAATTTTTAATTATTCCTTATACATCATGTTAATATCAAACGACAGAACTGATCCAAGATTTTACTTTATTTTACTGGTTTCAGCTCATTTCTAAAGTTTCATACCTTACTATGGCGTGAAACAATAGAGCACTGCAAGCATTTTCCAACAAAATGTTCATTTATTTCATTTCGAAGTTTAAAGTATTACCTTTTTTGTGAAATTAACTGCTGAAAATCTTTTATAAAGAATTTATTTATAGTTAATAGGCAAAGGAACAAGCACGAAAAAATGTATTTGCATGTGTTTATTGTACTTGCAGAATTTTCACTTAAACAATATGATGTCTTGATCTGAAGAGCCAAGTTCTGATTTATCCAATGATTATAGTTTCTTCAAAACTGCCTTTAAAACTTTAAGTTAGTATTTCCTTAAAATTTCAGTATACATTACATATCTTTTAAAATTTGGACTTGAGCCTTGCATAAAACTCTAGACTGTGTGAGATGTGACTGTAATGTAGTTTATTATTGTAAGTATGAAGTTTCCATTATTTCAAAATAGGATTATTTTGCCACTACCATGGCCTCGCAACCCTTGCTTCACTAGAATTGTGAAATCAATCCTGCGGCAAAACAACTTTATTCAGTCGTCGTTAACTTTAGTTAGCGCAATATCCATTCGTCTGAAATATATAATGAGACTAGGCGAAAGAAAATAACAATTAATAATTTGAACAAACATTTTATTTTCAATATAAGTTATCTAAAGCCTTTGCAATGTCTTTTTCAATTAGATATCTAAAGTTCTCTCAACTTATATACAGCACGACGACATAGTCACTTCCGTCACACGTCTCGTTTCTGTTTCCGCTCAACGTCACCTTCTGTTTTCACGTAACCCTTTGTACGTGACTTTTTACCGTGACAGTGGCTGTTGTGTTTTCGTTAGAGCTAAACTTAAGAAAGGAAACTTAACAATGACGTATTTAGATTAATTTTATATCATACTAGCAGTTGCCCGAATTCGTTCGTAGTAATATAAGAAAAAATGCTACTTTTCTTTATTTAGAAAAAAGAAGAAAGCGAATTTCCGTTAAAATTAAACCAGCCATTCTATAGATCAGCGAGAACAAACAGACAGACAGACAAAAATAATAACTGAAAATTATTTTGTTATATGTATCGATAATCCATATATCACAATGTGATCATTTAATAACGGTTTTTTTGATGTTACAAGCAGACTCCCAATTTATTAAATGTATGTGGGACTATGTATAATATATTGACTAACTTAGCCTCCCGGTAAGGTTTTTAACGCTGACAACTTTTTATGCGAATTTCAGAAAAAATATTTTCGTAGTTGTTCATTGTGTTTAGAAGAATTATTAATAGATCGACGAAATAGACGGAGCTTTTGGGTTAAATAAAGCCATTTATTAAATAAGTTGACGATTGTCTCCAATTTTTAGCTATTTATAGAAGGCTAGTTAATTCCAGTACATTTAATCCGAAAAAATATTCCAAACAAAGAAGTACATGGATAATAAGTAACATAAATATATATTATGTAAAGATACTAGTTGCAGTCGCTGTTTATTTTACAATATATAGCTGTTGCACACTTAAAATAGAAGAAATCAGATTTTAAAGACGTAATAAAAAAAACACGTGTTCTTTTAACTTGTTACGCATAAGCCGCATTTGTGAAAACGTTTTTTCTTACAGTTCTTTGTAATAACGAGCATTATAAATTCCTTCATCATCAACAGCCTGTGATAGTCCACTGCTGGACATAGGCCTCCCCTAATGCACCCCTATCCATTGGGGACTTTTGGACCGTATCCCACCACGCTGGTCCATTGCGGGTTGGTGGGTGGACCGACTTTTTACATGCCCATCCAACGCATGGATCATCTTACTTATCAGACAATTGGGTGATCGGCCCAAGTTGCCCTAACCAAATTCCTTAAAAAGATCATTTAAATAAAACTTTGAAAAAACGCGTTAATTAAGTAAGGCGTTTTTTATAACATAATTTCTCACATTAACGCAATTTGTGCTAATCAATAAGTCAATAACATTGGAGTGTCTGTTTGTAACACACGCATATTACAAATATTTTATTTTTATTTTATCTGTCTGTTTGTATGTTGTTGCTAATCATTTTTAAATAAAACGATTTTATCGCGTTTATTTTACATTTTTAAATTCCTGACGTTTCGAACACTTTACAGCGGTCATGGTCACGGGGTAAACTGAGATATCATGCGTCTTGTTGCCCGTGCTGAAGCGGGTTTTAGTCTGTACTCCGACCTATGCAAAATGAACTGGTTTTATCATTACAGCCAGCAGTGGTATTATTATGGGTTTAAATTTTAATTTCTTAATTATGGGGTCCCAAACAGGTGGCAGAACCAACCATCTTCTCTATTGAAATTTGGATGTTTTTAGTCTCAATAGCTTCACGGATCATCCTTGCTGGGAATCAGTGTTCTTTATCGAGTATTTGTGGTCGATCAAATCTAATGTAATGGTTTTCGGTGATTTAAAGTATGGTCACACACTGCCGACTTGTTGTCTGTTGTTTTATGTTTATGTCAGCTATATGTTCCTTCACGTGGGTTCTTATTGCTCGCTTTATTTGTCCAATATAGAGGCCGCAGTAACACTACACTCCTAGATCTTGTAGAGGAATATTGCACTTGACAGGTGGTAAAATTGATCTTCTTCAGCGGCTTGAAATAAGTTTTGATTGAAGCCCGCCTCAAAATGTATGCCAATCTTGTCAGTTACGCCTCTCACAAAAGGTAGAACAGCTACTCGCTCTACTGTGGCTGCCTCACTCAGGTCACTGTGACGCTGCCGTGGCGCAGCAAACTTGTTGTCTCGCAGTACTTGCTTAACATGGTAGGCACCAAGGGTAGCTCAGCCGCCAGGTGTATGTCATCACAGATCCATCGTGCTCTCTGAAACAAAGATTTGCCCAAGCTAACTGAGATGGATGGTGGTGTGAATTACCGTTTAAATATTTATTTGTATGGGTTGGCTTCCTATACACAGTACGGCTCATGGTGTTATCGCGATTGCGAATAATTAAAACATCAATAAAAGCTAAATTATTATTTTTTTTTAACTCCATAGAAAACTGTATTCTTGAATTAATGGAGTTAAGGTGTTTTAAAAATGCATTTATTTTATCATATGGTATGATGGTAAATGTATCATCTACATAGCGCTTATAAATTCTTGGATGAATGGGAGCAGTGAGTAGGGCCTTCTCCTCAAATTCTTACATAAAATTGTCAGCAACAATAGGAGACACCGGTCAATCAATCGCTAAACCATCCGTCTGCATGTAGAACTCATCTTTCCCCTAAATTAACATTAAATTAAGAAGAAAACTAATATTAACATTAAAACTGTTTAAAGAAGACTGAGATAAGTCTTAATTGTAAAGCAGATGTTGCAATTTTTTTAAGCCAAGTCATACATTACACCAGGCCGACATTTTACTCATAATTGTCAGCGTTATAAACCTAAAAAAACCTGTGTTGGTCTCAACCATATAATATATCGGTTGAAACCAAAACAGGTATACAAGTTTTTTATTGTCTGATCTTCTATCCTTGTACAGTTAGAACAAGATATGTTACACGTTCAATCCTAATACTAATATTGTCACAAAGTTAGGTAAGCGGTTAGAATAGTTTCGTAGTTTCCACGTAGATTTCTATAAAGTAAGTTTCGTAATTGATTATTATACTTGAGGTGTACGCACCCACATATATCACAGAAGCTGTATGATTTTATTGGAGTATAATTTATAATGCTTTTGTTGTCAAATTTGCAAAGTACATATATTTTAATACGATATTATAATCCTCTTCAAATATAATTATATAGTACCGGCGCACATAATAATTTCCGCGTTTTCGCGAAATACGTGTAGCTTACACATGATTTAACAAAAATACTATATTTAATACCTAAGAGAAGTCACTGACTAGATTGGCTTTATCTTAAAGAAGGCTACTATCTAAACATTATTCAAGCATCTGAAAAGATAAGTCAGTTTTTCAGTTCAGTAACAGTCGTAGTAGTGTCTTGTTAAATAATATTTCATACACATATAAGAACACACATTCAGTGTGTATATTTCTTATATGTTTAGATTATCTTCTTCTTTTGGTAATCGGTCAAAATATCTCAGTCATTTAAACAACAAAAGTAATCGTAATCACTGAGAATTTAAAATGAAAAAACGACAGTTTCATCGTTGTTTATTCTCAATCAGCAAAGAAATCCATAAGGAAAACATAAAAAAGGGTTTTCCGAAATTGACATTGTTAATCGTGATTGCCACCGTTTTGGAGTAAAATTTATAATACAGATGTAACATAAAGACAGTTCAAACTATGGAGTTGGAAATAGGAACAAATCTTGTGTGAAATCGAGTCTGATGCTCGTAAAGATTTATGCATAATTTCGAGCAGTATTCCGTTTTGTGAGACTGACAACTAAATCCTAGCTAATAGTTTGATCGTTCAACAATTGGCACTCTTTCCACTCTCGC
The DNA here is from genome assembly GCA_029286875.1 of Lamproptera curius. Taxonomy (NCBI): domain Eukaryota; kingdom Metazoa; phylum Arthropoda; class Insecta; order Lepidoptera; family Papilionidae; genus Lamproptera; species Lamproptera curius. The sequence goes on along the minus strand of JAGSMT010000179.1, from coordinate 216,599 downwards.
AATTTATGTTTACTGCAATATTTAGTTTCGATTATAATTAGTATGAAATTTTATCCGTCTACTTAGATGTTTTGTTTATCAAGACATATTGCTTTATCAAGGATACAGTTGGAGTGCTGTGTTTTTTTTATGTCGTTGGAAAACTCCTGCTGCCGGATGCACCCCTGCCAAATAGAGGAAGGGACAGTGTTATGTGGGTCTTCCCGGCAAGGATGGAACGGCAATTTTAGCCACTTAACATCAACAGTCTTCTTTCATAGCTTTACCCAGGGGCGCGGGAAAGTATCGACAATATTTTGTGACCCCAGTCCAACTAAGTCTCTGACGGTCTTATCCAGGTGTGTTGGGCCACTCGGCACGTCCTTGGAAGTGCCGTTTTAGAGCAAACAGCACTACACTTTCTTTTAACCCTTTCTCTGGGCAGCGGGCACCCTCTTGCATGTCTAGCCCAGGGGCTTAACACCAGAGTAGAAGCGTAGGCCACTCTTCTGCAGCTCTTTATCCGCCTGCAATAACCAGAGTACCAGCTCTCTCACTGACTTTTCCCTGGCTTCCTTCTAGATTATTACGTCCTCGCAGAATGCCTTTTATACTCCATCATTCTATGAACCACGGCAGGAAGTGAAAGGTCGTGCAACAAACATCAACAAGAAAAAGAGCGCCTCCAGCAGCGGTCCCGTCCACACGTGTTCGCCGCAAGTCTCAAGCTCGCTTCGCAGAAGTCATCGTCCGCCGCCGTGAAACCGTCTCGCTGCGCCATCTGCGTTTTATGAGTGCACCTGCGCTCATAGGACCCTTTGTCGCACCGCTGACGTAATCGCGGTGGAATTTATTGCGCTACCTCAAGCGGTCGGCTTGTACGCAGCTGTGTTTTGCAACTCGTTTGCATAACACAATTGTGTTGCTAGCCGCTTGTAGCTAAGCGCATAATCTTGTTTCTTAGGGTTATTTAATTCTGTTTCTTGGCCGAACAAGTCGTTTTAACGACTTTATTAGGCCCACCGAACGTTTTAATATTCTGTTTCGTGTTTCAGAAGCAAGTCAGACACACCTCCCTGCCGTAGCCGGCAGGGCGGTAAGGAAACTACGCCCGGCAACCGCCGGGGCGCACCGATTGCGTCAGACGACGCCGCAGATGTCTCGCCGAAGCTAGACACAACCGACAAGATGGTCGACCGAGAGCTCTCGACCCGCTTCGGTATTGATACCGGAGCGATTAGGGAGAAAATCGGTCGTAAACTCTATATGAAGCTGACCGACGCCGTGCATCAGATTATATCTGAAAACCTCCCTCCCGAACCCGAAACCCCTACTCCCGCATCCACGCCTGGACCGTCCCGTCCATTCCCAGCGGATGATAGTGACGACAATTATGTCGACATTAGCATCCACTCGGAATCGGACATGGAGGTCGAGGCTCACCCACGCTCCAGTTCCCAACCAGACGACGGCTTCAAAACCGTCAAATCAAAGAGGAAGCGCAAGGTGCGCACCTCATCACCCGCACCCACATCATCCAATCCAATCACAAGCCTGACATCCCCACCACCTGCCCTCAGCGGTTTCCCAACCATCCATCTATCCCGCCGATCCCAGGCGCCCCGGCACCTCGCCCTGCCCAGCCGTCCCAGCCTTCCCAGGTACGGCTACCTGTAGGAAAACGTCCACCCCGATCTACCTCCGCGAGAAGGAGAAATGGGTCGATATTCGATCGGCCTATCAAATAGATATAAATTTGATGCCTCTGATAGCAATCAGGGATCAAATTACAACTCGAGACCCCAGATGATTTTAGGAAGGTGACCTCTTTCCTCCGGGAAAAGGAACACCAATATCATACATTCGCGCTCCCTGATGAGCGCGTACTAGACAGTGGTCAAAGGGCTGTCTAGAAATCCCATGCGCGGAGATAACTTCCGCGATAAAGGATTAACATTCCAGTACTAGAGTACAGAATGTACCACCCACGCACCAAACGCCCTTATGGTATGGTGCTAGTCACACTCGAGCGCTCTAAGGAAGGAAAGCGCATCTACGACGTCGAGCAGCTGTGTGGAATTGGCCGTCTCACTTTTGAGCGGCCTCACTCTAACGAGTTTGCCAGGGCAGTGTCACAACTGCCAAGTATTTGGTCACGCTGCGCTGAACTGCTTCGCACGCCCCGTTGCGTTAAATGCCTCGGGACCACGGTACCGCATCCTGTCCCAGACCCAAGGACAAAAAGTCCTCGCCACCTACGAACCTCCCGCGTGCGTTAACTGCCGCGCTCCGGCCCACGGCCAACTACCTCGCTGCCCTAAGGCGCCAAAACGCAGAGTTCCTGCGATCCCAAGGAAGCCTCAAGCCAAGCAATGGCAGCACTGGCAATAATGCCGCGTCCTTCCTTAAATCGCTAGATTTGTTTAATTTAGATGAATTTAATCAAGCGCAGACGGTTCGCCGCCGCCGCCGGCGACGCGATGGTTAGATTTTCCTTCTTGTTAAATACAAGAATTTAATTACTGCCCTTAAGGCTTAGGTAGCGACACCCTAGCAGTAGCCAGACACACCCTACACTTAGAGTGTAGGACATACACACACACTCATGACATCGGCCCCACCGGTGAGGTCGAAAATTACACACCCTTTGCTATATGACACTGTAGCTTAACACCATATTAGATAGGAGCGTTGCTGGAGTTTCTTGCGCCACTTCTTCTCCCAGCGCCAACGCTTTAAGAAGTGGTAGTAACAATTTAGATAGAGCTCTTCTAGCTATTAAATGATCATTGCAAAGCGTCTGAATCGAGCCGAGGCGTCGGCCCACCTGGGCAGCCCTCGATTCAGCATGCTAACGGGAACCAGAAAAGTGACAACCCAAGCCTAGGCTCCCCTTCTGGGGGCCCTTGGTGAAGTTAAGTCACTTACGGGAGAGCGCCTGTGGCACGGCCCCGAACCCGGTTATGTTCTAATAGGTTTCTTCCTCAGAGCACGAGATCCATCAAAAAAAAGAAAGGTCGTGTTCCATGACACGTATACTAGCTTTTGGTTGAAGATTGTAAAAATGTAACAAATGACCGACATTATACCGCATTTTGCGCAATATAAGTTACAAACAACGTGCCATCTGCAGAAACCTACCCCATGATTCATGTCAATGCATTTTAAATCTTTTATATCTCTTGAGGCATTCATTTAATCAAAATATCATGAGTGACACGTTTTACGCTTATAGAATGAAGATTTTTATTTAATTTACACTGTATAACCTTAAATGAGCTTTAAATATGCCAGACTGCAATTTTTAAAAATGTTTAAATTCAAGTAATACAATTATGTAAAACCTTAGTTTAATTCTATCTCTTAAAGTTGACTCTTAAAGCCAGCGTTTGCGATTTAATAGCACCAGGGTGTGATTTTTGACGCCATAATTTTCTTTATTTCTTAAATATTTATTAAATTACTTATTATAAAATTAATAAATGAAATGGTACCAAATGACAGCTACAACCTATCACTTGAAAAATAAATGAACAAAATCGGAGAACTAAGAGCGTAGCAACAGGGTAACATTTAAAATACGCTTTGAATTAGGTACCTTTTTCTCTTGCTTCTCCTTTTGGAAGTCGGTCAATAACGTATGGATTGCTTTTTAAAAGATTTGTATGATTAATACAGTCGCACTTTACTTATATTATTCCGCAATCTCTTATTAAACTACCGTCAAGTGATATAATATTTTTTTCCTGAGTAAGACCACATAAATAACAGTGGCAATAAGTATTTTATAACATAATTTAAAAATTGAAAACACGCTTCAAGAGGCAGCAGACGCTATTTCAGCGTCGCAATTAAATAACAAATACCGTCTCAGACACGAACACTTCAGGATATTAAATAAAATGTTCTTTCGTATTGTTCGCAATAATACCGTCGTAATTTTATAATTAAAAACCAAGAGTATTGGAATATTAAAATAACAATATCCGTTTAAGTGGCAATCGGATACCGATAATTCCTTGTACTGTATTTGATTGGTAAAAAAATTTAAAAACAGTAGAACCGTTTATACAAAAAAAAGAGTATTTTGTGCCTTTAAGAACCAAACTGACGGCCGCTGGAATTGAAAAGTTCTAGAGCGGAGACCAAGACTCGGGAAACGTAGCGTAGGACGAAGTATTATCTGATATTAAACTTAAAATAGGCGGTAAACGCCATTTTGTTAAATGGAATATTTATTGCGCTAACCATCTCCGTGGTCTAGCGGTTGGTTGTTGGTTTACTTTGTAAGCCGAAGACGAAATAGTAACGATGTTTTATATGCTATATAACATCTATAATGTTATTAATAATCTCAAATTTTTAACATTATTCTATTGTGTAAACTTTGCATAGCAAATGATTTTTAATATTCGCTTATAGTTTGCTTTATCTGTGCTTTACATTTTTAAGAACGTTACCAAATAACCAACTCACAAACAAATTAGAATTATAACAGAAAATCTAGGTTCGAATTAAGTGGGTTTTACACAAACGGAAGTGCCCTAGGATTCAGCAAATACGAGACATAGCCTCAGGCGCTGCCTTCTTTTCTTATGTACAGATGGATTCGGTTTTGTGAGCTTTGTGGGAATGCAAACATCTTTTCACCGAGTCGATGAAATCCGTTTCGATGAAATTTGTTTAATTAACAAGCCATTATGAAATAGCCTTGAAATTTGTTCTGTGGCAATACCAAGAACATAAAACTAAATTATAGCACACACTTAAGGCGGGCTTAATATGGTATTAATCTAATCTTCAACTATAGATCATAGTACAGTCTCTTGAAATTGGGAGAATTAAAAATATTCTCTATTAGTTTCTTTTGATATTTCGGTAGTTAGTATTTTAAAACGAATTAATTTAAGACTTTTGTTCTACCTCCGGCAAACTTTACATAAAGAATAAAGAGTCATTTACTCAAATATGTAGACGGAATATTTTTAAAATTTTTAACATCTGTTTAATAACTAATAATACTTTATAACAATTGCAAAGACAATAACTTACGTATATAAAGAGGGCATAGTCTGTTGTTAGTGATTGCAAATACAAAAAGTAGTTAACCTAATAGGGTTCATTTTCATTTCCGAGCTTATTAATTATTTCGAAAACGTTTTCAATTACCGTTGAAATGCTACGTGAAATAGCCAGCAAAGTCAACATCATTAATAACATTAATTAATATATGAAATGTAAGTTTTATTTGTTACTAATGTTGTTTTAAAGTTATTACTTTAAATTTTTTTGTTAGTCATGTTCGAATAACAATTACTTACGTCCTTAAAAATCATAACTTTTAAAATAAAAGCCGTTAGCAACAAAAAGTGCTGACATATTCCTGAATACTAGATACAAGTCAAATTCTGAAGAATTGTGTGTATTAAATTCATTCTATTAAAAGTTATTAGTGGCGTGTAGACGTGTGCGGGAAGTCGGTGGATGCAGTTGGCGCAGGATCTTACTTCTTGGCGGCTCATTGAGGAGGTCTATGTCCAGGAGTGGACTTTCGTAGGCTGATATGATGATGATGAGATGTGCATTTCTATGTTTTTATTTTGTTTCAGCGGTTAGTAAAATAGTTTTTCTGTCACAATAATAGAATTTTCTGTTGTACTATTTTATTTAATCGTTCAAAATTTTCACGGAAAGCACTTACTACTTCAGATTTTTCCTTTTTTAGTCGTTTATATTATATGAACATTTCCTAACGATAGAGTCAATGAAAAAGCATACATCCATTTTTAATAAAAATATATTTTGATCGTTCGAAGAAAGAAGATATATAATACAAGTTTAACGATATTTAGTCTTACGTAAATTTGCAATAATTAAAGTGGTTGCAAGTAAGTTTCAAGCTCTAAAATTCATTCTGAAAATTTTCATATTATTTCTTTATTTCTATCATAACACGTCCGTTGGCAAACGTTTCTTGCCCAATAGCTTATACTAGACCTTCAGTAGATCCCTAAATATAACCTCATTTTCCGCGCAGTCCTAATATTTATATAAAAATTACAGAACCTCAATAGTAAGCACTTTGAAAACACGTCCGTATTACGTTTGCTTTATTTATTTAAAGCATTAAAAGTCAATATCGTTATGTAATAGTAAGAAATACTATACCTTTGTATTAAGTTTTAGTGGCGAAAATACCGTGAAATTACAAAATGGTATGAATTATTAAGAATATTCATTAAAACTAAAAAATTTAATCTGAATTATTGTGTTATAAAAAAATCTCATATGGATCTACTGCTTTAATTTACGTTTTTACACTTACATTCTTTACGCTAATCTACTCTTAGACGTTAATAATTCATTACAATTTGATCAAGATGTTTATTTTTATCAAGGACATTGACAAGACAAAAAATGTTGACCCATGAATGAACATAATAGTAATTACAACAAAAGCGCTCAAGCTTCAGAAAATACTCAGAATGCCTATTCGTGATTGGAAAAAAAAGGTACATATCTTGCGTAACAACTGTGTTATTACACATGTGTTCCTTTATTTTATTACAACACCAATGAACATAATCGTGTACAACACTCTTATTTATATGCTAGCTGCATATAAATAAGAGTGCAGTAATAATAATGTAATGTCCTCCAAGTCGATTTCGACTACGGCTGCCAATCTATATTATAGGTCAGCAATCCGCAGATACAGGTGTCCCTCTCTTCGTTCATACTTGTTTAGTCCGATGGGACAGACCGATATGATAAACGACATGATCGGATACAGATAAGCCGCAGGAGCAACTTTTTAGATGCCTTAAACAACAAGGAATAGAACAAAGACAAGTTGTTGAGACCCCGCAGGATTCGAATCTACAATCTCCGGTTTTTAAAGAGTAAGCTTATACCACTAAGCTACGGAGAATGTGTAAACATTTGGTGGCTTTGACTACTTATCTATTATTTACTTTGTTAATAATACACATTTCCATAATTTAAATTTAAAAATGACTTATTGTAACCTACAATGTGTAACTGACCTTGTGAATTAGAATATTGATTTAAACTATTCATCAAGAATTTTTACCTTGACTGAATAAAAAAAAAACAATGATTCTTTGTTCTGCAATAACGTAGGGCCAATACTTTATCGTATACGCATTATGCATCGTAAATAACAATATAACCCAATCTCAATCTTACAAATAACTATCGATCTAACTTGGTACATGTTACAACTGTTGACAATAAAATAAACGAACTGTTTATTCAAAGAATTGTACGATATATTATTCTGATTGTAATATATCATATAATATCATCTAAAAGAAAAACAAATATGTATATTGCAATCAAATTTATTAAAGAATACGAAAATCTATATTGCTATAACGCCTAAACTCACCCGTTTGCCGAACAATGTTCATGTGATCGGAACAGCAATTTCCTGTTACTGGGTTTCATCGCATTTAAGCGAGCGAGCCAGTATTGGTTCGCCATTCACTCATCAGATGTATTGAACTCTATTGTTTGTCTTTATTATTGATGTTGAACAGTTATCCAATGTACCGATAAATCTACTCAATCATCTAAACATTTAAAATTTTACATCAGCTTGACAAAGTCCACTGGTGAACACAGGCCTCTCCTGAAAGAAAATGAGCCGCTGAAAGGTACGATCCTGCACTGCTTGCATCTGCTGACTTCCAATATTTAATCTTATATGTTTTATAATTTTAGATTTCCACGAATAAAAAAAATAATTGCACTACTATTCTAAATTTACTTTATTCACTATACTTAATACATTAATCTATTAAAATGTATTTCAGTAAGAACATAACCACCAGAAGAATGGTTCAGCCTGGCGTTAATATCAGAAGTTAAATTCGGTTAGAAAATTAACCGACATTTAAAAATGTGTTTAGTTAGTTTTCTTATCGTAAACATAATTTTATTCGCCTTAACCAGTTGTGGCCCGCGACTTTGTCCGCGTAGTAACATATAAATAAAAATCTATTTTCTAAGTCCAGTCAAAATCGGACCTGCCATTCCAGAGATCAACCAGAACCAACATTACCTGTTCGATATAGACACACAGACGGACCAATATAAAAAAAAAGTGTTTGGTACATCACAGTGTTATAATTTAAAAAGGAGTTATTTTGTTGTCACAAGCAGATACTGCAATTTTATAATGGATAGGGTTGTATTAGGTGAGGCCTATGTTCAGCAGTGGACTATCAGAGGCTGATGATGATGATGATGATGAGATTATACTTTGCAATAAAACAGTTGAATGTTAAACAGCTCATAATATTTTACAAATTCAACCTCCATTGTACTTAACCGATTTAATTCAATAATTAATGATGCGTTTTAAGCAAACAAATGAAGCCGAGCTTTTGCTTTGACCTTTGTCATTCGTAACGTTAACGGACCATTGTATTGATACTCGTCCAAATTGAATGGGAAAATACAAAGTATCTGTTCAAGTGGATAAATCTCTGTAATAAATGATATATTTTATTGAACGACTTCCCAAAAGAAAGGGGTACTAAATATAAAGCGACTTTTTATCTATTACCTGCTACTATGCTTCTGATAGATCTGATACTGAGAGATAATAATTCATATCCATGATTTTTATGTTGGTCATATTTTTTATTATTATTTTTTATAACAAAATAAAACAATTTCTTGTTATAATATTTTGGTCATAACATAACGTTTGAAATTAAACAAGTTTGATGTGAAAAGATCTTTGTCTTTCTGTAAGCAATAGTAAATGTTAAATATACGGTATCTAATAAAATCCGACTTTAGTTAAGCGATTCTGTATTGTAGCTCTTTAAAGTAATATATTAATAAATTATGTAGAATAAAGAGACTTTTATTGAATTAGTAATGAATGAAGCGCCAAAAGTTATGAGTTACATATCTTAGCTAGGTTATTAGCCTATTATTCCTTCTGCGTAATCACATCGTGGTGATAAGGTATATATATATATGTATTATATTCTTCAACATACATTTATATTACAGCTTTTAAGTTGTCTTATTCCTCTTAATATAGTTTGATTCTTTTGTTTTTATTGTTTTGACTTTTTCATATTTTAAAATATACTTCCTAAATAATAATCATCTGCCATTTTGATATATGTTACGTCTTCATTTTATAATAATTTTAATATGCATGTTCTTTTGATTGCGCTACATCTCACTTGTAAAATGTTATCACAAAACAACTTTAAGTTTTTTCAAAATTTACACCTACCTCAGTGTCTAACTGGAAAAGTATAATGTAAGTCTATTATTATCTTATAATGTATCCAAACTCGCAGGATTCAGCTGAGAGATATTAATATACTAGAATAAGTTTAGTGCAGAATTATTGTTTCAGTGTTTGCTGTTACTGTTGAAATAAAAAATTCGTCATTTAGAGCTTGGGCAACTGCCAGGAAATTGGACCAACGGAAATCGAAGCCCTCAACCGTTTCATGTGTACATTACTGTTATTAACTGACAGAGAGGTGCGGTTGTAGCGTTGCCTTCGTCTCCCGTACATGAGTTTTATTGCGAGTAAGTGAAGCACGGTACGCTATCTCAGTGCAAAGTATATTTTCGGACATCCTGCAATTTGGAACACATATTATTGAATTAGCCCGCGACTTCGTCCGCGTAGTGAAACATTAAAAAAATTTCTAGATTTTTTGTAAAAAAAGTAGCCTAAGATACATTTAACCCGAACGTTAAGTCCATGATGCATCAGCTACATTTTACTGAAAGTCCCATGAACTAAATTAAAAAAAACGTTACAAATACACATTCCAATATTATTTATTTCTATTATTGATTTGAACACTTCATAAAGGGAAAGAACGAGATAAAGTCACTAATCACACACACAATAAGTGACATGTTTTATATTTAAGTAATATATTATCCATATTAATCAATGAAATTTCATATTCTTTTACAGTTGACATTGTAAATACCCGGTCAACCCTTTTTTGATCGGTCATATCTAAACGGATAGCTGAAATCAACGAACAGATATAAGTAGCGTCAATATCTGTAAGACAGCCTGCATTGCACCTCAGAATCACCGTAAATTCGAGCTGGTAGGTCCTATTTTTACAGGGGGTCTTATTTGATCTAAAATGGTCCACTGTGGTGCCTATTTTTGCTGCAAATCGAAAACACTATCGTGTTTCGGTTTTAAGGGCACTGTAGCCAGCGTATTTACTGAATAAACAAGACGTAACGTCCTATGGCTCACGGTCAATGTCCGATGTCAATAGGCGTTGGTGACCACTATCCATCAGGTGGCCTGACTGCTCATCCGCTTCGTATGCAAATAATAAAATTAAAATGCATAACTATACAACAATACAAATACACTGTACTACACAGACCGATTAAACCTGACCACTAGATCGTCCCCGTGCGAATATATCTAAAGAATTATTTCTTTTTCCTAAGCATTTTCCTATGTTCTCTAGTAAGATTGGCTCTTGCTTTAGTAACTGGTATTGTTCTAGATGATCAGGGTGATCTGTATCGATCATTCAAGTGCCTAATCCTTGCATAAAATTTTTTAGAAAAAGCGAACAATACTTACATTTTCATTAGATTATTTTAAACAAATATTTATTTTGCTATTAAAATAGCAGTCATTATTCTTAAAAGAACATTATGGAAATATTCTTTGCAGAAGCCAGAAAATTTTTCACTTGTAGTAGCTGTATCCATTTTCTTTTTTCCCATGGGACTATTGAGATGAAAGTGGTAATTTTTTTTTTTTACCCAAAATAAACTCTGTGACGTTGCCTTAAACAATTCTTTGCAATAGATAAATGCATTCTATATTTTATAGACTAGATTTCCAAAATCAAAATAATATTATTGATATAAAATTATAAAAATGTTATATATAAAAAATAATTTAATTTGAAAATGTAAAAATTTTTGACAGACAGCTTAAAGAAAGGAGATATTTAATATATATGTCATGTTTGAAAATAATTTAATGACTTATCAAAAACTTTAGTAAAATCACATAATTAATGGTTTTCAAAAAAGTCACATTTTCTGTTGGTTTTGCTTTTATACAATTTTATAACGATATTGAACTTTATAACACACCAAAGGCATTATCTTCCAGTCAATCATTAGGTGATTTAGGAAAAAAATGTAATATTTACACAATCTTATCATTGCGAGAAATTAATATATAAGATTTATTAATTGCCAGTTATAAGAAGTACATGTTATTAAAATACTTTTAATTGTGTCCATTTTGGTTAATTAGGTGTCCCGCGAACTGGAGGCACTCCTGGGATTCACACTAAAAATAATCCTCCATCTTAAACCTGTGATAATACGCACAACCGTTGTAGTATAGTTCTGTATAACAGAATCAGGAGTTAAGATGAAAAGTAATTAAGTTATGTGTATATTGTTTATAATATTAGTTTAAAGTTATTAATTTCATATATAAACGACAACAAGTTCTTGATACATAACAAAATAAAGTTTCCTTCCATTCAATATATTAATAAGAAAATCTTTGACGCGTTGCCCGTTCGCGGACGATTAGATACAATGCAAATTTATTTCTGCGCGAAGTGAAAAGAAACGGCAACGAAAGAAGTTATGCGAAATCATTTTAATATTTTGTCTCGGTTTTGTTGTACCGTAAAATATGAAATATTCGGGACAATAGAAATATTCAGAAACGTACGCAAATTCAATGTTTCCATGCTGTATATCAAGCGATCTCCTCAATTGATGCAATCGAAATTCCATTGCAGCATTTGCTTTAAGGTCTAGTATTACCTGAGCTAATATGCAGCAGTATGTCTACTTAGCTTTTAAAAGCACTCTTTAATTAGGCCTCTTATCCTCGACTTGGTGGAAAAGATAGAGTTAAAAAACTCTATATAGTCATATCTTGGAGTCATTTTTGACATAAAATCTTGATCCGATTTTTATATGAACAAGATGACAAGTATCCGTGTCATCTTGTTCATATAAAAATATTCACTCTAAACGTTCTGTTTATAACTGGTTATATCTCTAATTTAACGCAACTGAATAGGCACAAAAACTTAAAAAAACTCTGTGATTATTGTTACATAGTGTATCAAAGTAAACAGTTTAGTTATGTACATCACGTATATATATTAAGTAATGTTTGTTTAGTCTTTGTTTTGGATCAGCTACTAATCCATTTAGATTGACCTGTGCAACAGTTTTTTCTGCAGAGCTACTGGCATCTAACCCCCATAATCTAAAGGGCACTGCATTTGATCGATGATAAATTAGTTTTGAGTAAATTTGAACACGCTGACATCCTACAAGGACTGCCAAAGATGATCTCTTCAACCCAGACTTGTGTTCCTGTAACCCTAACATTGATGTATAAGAATAAAACAACATGTTAGCATGTCGTTATCCGTTAATGTCCCCAAGGGTGAGTATGCGTACGACTGCATGAAGTTTGTAAGTCATACGCTCATTATCATCAACTTTAACTGAACTGCCTTCGCAGCCTAGAGTTAAGGGCTTGTGATTTACAAGCTGGAGGTCGTGGGTTCAAATCCAGCACGGACTCAATAACTTTTCAAAGTTGTTTCCTAGTGAACTTAGTTTACAAGGGGGCTGTCCGGGATGGTTCCATCGCGGTGCCTTTTTCTGCCGCAAAGCGGTATTTTTAACACCTTATCGTATTCAGGTTTGCAGGGCACCGTAGCCAGCCTGTTTACTGGGTTAACGAGACTTAACAACCTAGGCAGCTTATTGTCTCACGGTAGGCAGCGCATTGGTGATACCCGCGGAATTGCCGATGCCAATGGACGTTGATGACCGCTTTTCTTTCGGTTGCCCGACTGCTCGTGTGCCTTTGTATACATTTAAAAAAGGGGTGAACATTCGTTGTAAATTACGATGATCCATGCGTCGAATGGGCTTATAACGGGTTGGTCCTGCGCTCGATCTTTCTCCGGTCGCGTTGATTATACGTGCCTTCGGACTATGAGAATAAAGGAATAGGAATTGCAACTGTGTTTGTGCGAGCACTTGTGCACTATAATATCTAATGCGTTTACTGATCTCTAATATGGGTCGGTTAATAAACTGCCTCCGTAGCCTAGTGGTATAGGCGAGTGCCTTAGAAACTGGAGGTCGTGGGTTCAGATCCTGCAGGGACTCAACAAATATTCATTGTTGCTTCCTGGTTGGTTAGGGCAATTTGGGCCGATCACCCAATTGTCTGAAAAGTAAGATGATCCATGCGTCGGATGGGCATGCGTAAAAGTCGGTCCACCACCAACCCGCATTAGACCAGCGTGGTGGGATACGGTCCAAAATCCCTAATGGATGGGGTGTATTAGGGGAGGCCTATGTCAACAGTGGACTATCACAGGCTGATGATGAATATGGTCGAGTTTGCCGTAGTCGAAATTCGTTCGGAGACCAGCATTATTATTACAAACTTCGAAAGTTTTAAATATATAGTTTTAGTATATCATCACCACGAGAAGTAAGATTTACAGACACTATATACAATAGTTGCTTTGTTTATATTGTAAGCCATTGCTTTAATTCAGTTTAGGAATAACATACAAGTAATAGAGCGAAAACAAATAGAAACTATCGTATTTCCCCTGAGCAACGTATGAGTACAGATGTAATCTCGTGTTACAATCTTCAAGAGAATTGCCAGCAACATAGTTCGTAGCAAAAATTTGCAGAGGGAGAGTAAATAATAACAATGCCATTTATATGGTTCTTAGATGTGAGCCGAATATATAAATTTTGTTTTAAATATAAACAAAGGATAGAGCTACCTTCTTAAAAATAAAATCGTAAAGGTATTGTTTCCTTTTTCATGATTAATGCGGAACGCGTTTTTAGAACACATCTTAAGTATTTAATTAAATTAAATAATAACTTAATCACAAATGTTTTGCATTAAGTGTATTGTAAAAATATGATGCAACATACAGTCAAGTTATCGGGGGCTTGGAAGAGCTTTTTATGAACTAATACACAATTATATTATATAATAAAGATTAATATAATGAAGAGACTATCATCATCATCATCAGCCTGTGTGGACTATCCACTGCTGAACATAGGCCTCTTCTAGTACACGCCTATCCATCATCCCACCACGCTGGTCCAAGGCGGGTTGGTAGGTGGACCGACTTTTTACATGCCCATCCGATGCGGGTAAGATGATCCTTACTTTTTAGACAATAGGTCCAAACCAACCAGAAAACAACAATAACACAAAGTTGTTTCTTCGCAGGAACCCGACCTCCAGTTTCTAAAGCAAGAGCCACTACCGCTAGACCACGGAGGAGAGACGTAGTAGTAAATGTAGAGGTTATCTTAGCATCAAAGCATGGACCATACATAGAGAATAAGCTCAGTTCCTATGTGCTGGGTCAAATTTATGACGCATAATCGTAATGAAAACGATTAATTAACCAACAATAAAAACGTTTTATTTTAAATAAAATTAAAACCCTTTAAAAATAAAATTAAAAGCTTTTTACTGCGATTTCAAAAACGAGAACAAAAAGAACGAATGGAGAATAACTAAAAGTAGTTTGGAAATTTCCGTTCCAAAAAAACATTTCAAGCTTTTTACGAGCATATATTGTTTGTTGGAAGCTGCGAAGTTAGTTCAGAGTGTAGAACTTCTCTGATTTTTTCTGAAGCGTTTGTGTTATTTATGGAATCGTAGGGAACGATTTAATAGAATTAGGTATATAAACTTGTTGCATTGTTTTTAATAAATTTGTTTGTGTGTCTTGAAGTGGATTTGAGAATGCTTTACTTTTAATATAAAACAGTCGGAATCTTAGTAAGTTTATATATTGCTCCGAGCAAATTCAACAAAGTTACTTTCTGTGATTAATTCCCACATTTCCTTTCATTCTAAAGTAGTTTATAACGTAAATGGTTTAAAACTATTTTCTAAAAGTTTTGCCTTTGCTCTATACCTAATAACAATATAATATCATTAAATATACTAGTATCAGAAGACCATTCTAATACTTTTTATTTCGTACTGTTAATAACACAAGATCATCATATCAACTTTACTTTAATTAACTTATTAAAGGATATTGACACTCTCAGACAAATAATTAAACTTATATAAGAAAGTAAATTTTAAATACTTTTACTTTACTAGTAAAAAATAAATTTAAATAAGAGATTTAACACGTGTATGTGGTTTCTTTTGTGTGGACTTATTTTGAAAGGAATAAATGTCAACAATAAAGTCGAGTTTACCAAGATTAAGAAAGCATTTACAGACAATATTATAAAAAA
The DNA here is from genome assembly GCA_029286875.1 of Lamproptera curius. NCBI lineage: Eukaryota > Metazoa > Arthropoda > Insecta > Lepidoptera > Papilionidae > Lamproptera > Lamproptera curius. Next base: position 201,263 of record JAGSMT010000179.1, on the reverse strand, counting down.
TCTATGAGTCCGAAACTGCAATAAATTACTAAAAAATTAAAAAAAAAAACAGTTTTGAAAGCTTTTCTGAGAATTATTTTTTTAAGAATTAATGTTTATACCTATCAATAGTTGAAGGATCATTATCTCTAAGACCTTGCAATTAAAAAACACCCTCCGGCTTCTCATCTGTTCCCCAGATTGAAATTACTTGTGACGTCACATCGCTGTGTACATATGTCTAACATCGGACAGCCTACGGCTAGTGTAGCATTTCTAATGAATGCGCGGCCAACGTTATGGAAACTTTGAAACGAACTTTGTAGTCTCAAAGATGAGCTAGCTAGGGTAGAAAGTTTAGTAAATTTGTAATGAAAATGTACAAATTACGAACACTTTGTTTGAAACACGTCTGTCTAGAGACTTGCCGAAATTTTCCAAGTCTTGAACCCTGAACGTTAATAATATTTGTATTATAATCATCACTCAACTGTAAATGTATTTTAAATTAGCTACATATAATTAATAAAAATATACTATAACGGTGAATTCTATAAAATACATTATATTAAAGATAAATAATGTATATGTAGATTTTCATTTTCAATGTTGAACTTGTTTTAAAATAATGTCGTAAATTTCGTATCTAATAGTTCAGTTAGTGAACGGAGTGACACGGCTATGACTTGGTTTTTTAATGATTTAAGCGTTCGATCAGATTATTTAATAGTAACATAATTAATGAAATTAATTTAATGTATGAAATAAAAATTTTTGACTTACATATAGGACGACAGGCGACAGTGGATATTATAAACCCTCATGCTGCATTATTTCAAGCATCAGCATCATTTAACAGTCCCTTACTTTAATAAAGATTGAGGGCTTAAGCTTAAGTAAATTGAACGTGTAAAAGTATTATAAATTCTTGAATATAAATGAGAAGGCTCTTTTTATAAGGTGCCCACATTATCGCTAGAGTCATGTTCGCAGAATCCGATTTGAATAGCAATATCTGCGTGAAATCTCCCAGTTATTATTAAAGCCGCGATTTGAAAAGAATGGTTAGATTTTCTAAAAAGATTTATTTAAGGGCCAGATAAAAATAATTAAAAACATACGTCATTTATTATAAAGTGAGAAGTCGATGTTAAATATTATAGTGAAATATTTGTCACAATTATGGTTCCCATTGGTGTAAGGAAAAATTCTCGCTTTTTCTTTCTTCTTTTTACCTTCGAGCTCAATAATTATTTGCCAGGTGAAAACAATAACAAGTTTATGACTATACATCTATCCTTTTAGGGGATCAAATTTTGGTAGTTAGGTAGTTTTCACACTTTTCTGTGAGCCCATCAGAGCCTTCGGTGGCCTTGGAACAGACCTGCGTTTTCTCCACCATAATACCCAGGCAACAGATCCTTCATAATTGTTACTTTGAGCCACGAAAGCTAGGGGAGCCAAACGTATGTAATTAAAACTGCTAGACGCTCTCTGCGGTGCGGCTCCCAAAATTTCGGAGAGCGGCCTAGCTAAACTCTTTTTTCCCCATAACTCCTTTTTGGCTGCAGAGGACAAGGAATTCTGTATGCACAGGTATCAGGTATTGGTATACTCTAAATATACTAAAATTCAATCCATTGCATTTAAAAAGGGCTTGAAAATTTTGTTATTGAAAAGGCTTTAACTATTACTAGAAAAATCCTTTTATATAGAGCTCCCGCTGAGCTGCCAAATATACGTTTTAACGGACTGAATGATAAATGTCGGAACTCCATTTGTATGCCCGTGTATTAAAATTTTCTAACTTTTTTCTGTAGTACTCTTGTATTTAAATGTTTATTTTGATAATTGAGAGATAATTTAACAGGATTTTTTTCTGTTGCAACAGCTCGCTGTTTTGGTACTTTAATTAAAAAACACACGATGCACAAGAGCGAGATGCAATTCTAGAAAAATTAGAGGATAGGGGATTCTCTTAAAAAATACGTGATTAGAGGCGAAATACAGTTACAGAGAATTTCAATTAGCTATTGTTATAAAGTAAAAACTTCTTAAGTCCCGTTAGACCCTTTTTTTTACTGAAAAAAATTACGGGTTTACATCACCGACAAGCTTAAGACGTGAGAAACGCTTTTTAGTAAAAGTAGAGTAAAATCTTATGGATATACTTGATTCTTTTCTTTGAATTGTATCGTTTTTCTATTATGACATGATCTTGTGAGGCCCTTAATATTTCTGAGTAATAAAAAAACTTACAGATACGATTTTTGCTGAAATATCAAAAGGTGTCAAAACTGTACCGATGGAGATAATTAGATTTCAAATGTAATTAATTCAAAGAAGAAACCTAGCATCTTATTAAGATTTAAATTAAACACTAAAATCATCTTTTGATATTGATTAAAAATATCTTAACTTAGTAAAAGACTACGGATTTTATCGTGTTTAATGTATTTAACAACATTCCCGACGTTTCAAATACTTTGCAGGATCCATGGTTACGGGCAGACTTGGAAATTGTTAGTGTTTCAAAGTTTTATAAATATCTTATTAAAATGTGTCGTTCATTGGTTATGTACTAACCTATTTTAAGATTTTGTTTACTAGTCACAAAAAACAGGGACAAACTTAGTGACCATTGCAAACACCATAAGTCTTTAGCAAAATGAAATATAGAGTGTTTACCGGTGGTAGGTCCCCTGTTTATTTCTACCGCAAAGCAGTAGTGTGAAAACACTACTGTGTTCCGGTTTGAAGGGCACCGTAGCCAGCGTATTTACTAGGTAAACAAGACCTAACATACTATATAACTCACGGTAGGCAGCGCGTTGGTGATATCAGTATTGCCAATGTTTATGGGCGTCGGTGACCACATTCCATCAGGTGGCCCTGATTGCTCGTCTGCCTGCGTATGCAATAAAAAAAAGTTTTATTTTCAAAATAGGACTCTTTGAGGACAATGAGGCAAGTTGCGGTCGAACGCCACTTGAATGCGAAATAGGCAATGATACTGATGAGGCAATATTTAGTTCAGCTTCTACGTTGCTAAAGTAATATTTTTTGGTATGTTGTTTAAGAAATAACTGAGGAATATATTTGTAAGTTAGGTAAAATTTCGCTGAACAGGTTCACCTATTCATCATCATCATCATCATCATCATCATCATCATCATCATCATCATCAGCCTGTGATAGTCCACTGCTGGACATAGGCCTCCCCTAATACACCCCTATCCATTAGAGGGTTTTGGACCGTATCCCACCACGCTGGTCCAATGCGGGTTGGTGGGTGGATCGACTTTTACATGCCCATCCGACGCATGGATCATCTTACTTTTCAGACAATTGGGTGATCGGCCCAAAGTTGCCCTAACCAACTAGAAACAACAATGAAAATTTGTTGAGTCCCCGCAGGATTCGAACCCACGACCTCCGGTTTCTAAGCCACACGCCTATACCACTAGGCTACGGAGGCCTATTGGTGTGTAGAAATTTTGGTTAATGTATTTTACGCAGTATTTTGATAAATATTTGTAGAGATGTAACTGTATATTCTTTTGCACATTGTTTAATATACAGAAAATAAAAAATATCTGTTGCGCGTTATTACTTTATTGTTCTAAGACACAAAAATGTTAGCCATTGTAAAAAAAAAATCATGTTAAGTACTGTATGCCAATATAGCAACGAGAATACGCAGTATTTAGCTTGAGCAAATTTGTTCTTTTATTAGAAACACAACTATCAAGAACGTGCGTTATATAAGCGAAATCTTTCCACGCTTTCAATGCAAGTGGGGTACATAAAAATGTTATTCGAAACACATTGAGATACAGACATATCCCATCTTAGTCTGTCCGTGATAATGGACGCTAGAAAAAGTCCTAAACTTTAGGATTATAATACATAGGATAAAGAAAAAGGGGATTTATAATGTAAAGTGTAATAGATTAATTAATTTCGATAAGGAAAAATCATCAATATATTATGAAAATTAAATTACAACATCAAATACCACAACACAGTGAAATTTATTATGGAACATTAGCTAGACCCTTAGTGATGGATTAAAACCAAGTTTCGCAGAGTTGAGCGTCAAATCGGAGGTCCTGAGTTAAAACCCTGAGGATAAAAATTTGTGTGGTTAGGAAATATCGACGTCTTGTTATCTTAAAAATAAAGTGCTTCATGCGTCGGAGGGGTGCGTGAGAGAACAGTCCTGATCGTACCAAACATCTTTAGCAGTCGTTATATGATGTCAGTGCGTTAAAATTTGCCGACAACTAGTCTATCTATTAGATGCAGTTTTCCCTTTGCGTTGTGGGAATCAGATGCCTGTTTGTATTCGTGAAAACTGTTATCAGGTAAATCCTATATTTGATAACTCATTAGTGAATTGGCTAATAAAAAGAATGTGGTAAATGTTATAACATAGTTGCTTCTTAGCCTCTTATTTTAGTTTAGCACTGTAGTCAATCAAAATTAATAGTTAAAATTTCGTTGTGAAATTGCTAACCATTTTACCACCGAGTTAATGATTAAAATTATATTCGCTCTTCAGATCAGTGAAAGCTCATTTGCATTCCGCAAATTATTAAAAACGTTAAGTTAAGTACAAAATTGGGAGTCACTGGAAGATTTTGGTGACCTGAATATATTGTAAAAGTCTGAGTTATCATATATCATTTGTTAATTTTTAAACCGTTTAAAATCAAACGTTTCTGTTCGAAGAGTAATAACATGTTACACGAACAGAGGTGAAAGTAATTAAATGGCTAACCTAAAACTTCACGGCTTATATATCAAGTATGGTATAGCTCACATCTTATTATGAATGGTTACAATACAATTAATAATAATAACTAGTCATTTAACTAAAACATGAGATTTTTGTAAATCTCATTGCACAACTTAATCTTTGCAAAGGTATACTTTAGTGTGGCCATGAAAAAAGTAGGTGCAAATTTAAATTATACGTGAAGTAAGGGTAAAAAAGTAAATAAGAGGCATTTTATGTGATAAGTTATTAGAAAGTATTTGACGTATTATTCATATAAGTATTACAAAAGCATACATAAAAATAAATATAGATATAGTATGTAGGTTGCTAATAGAAATAGAAAAAGTCGTTCACTTTCCTGTTTTCGGTCCTAAATCAATTTGTATAGTGGTTTTTGCGTTTTGCACTGGCTTTTAAGTGGTTATTTTTATTAAAAGGACACGGAATATTAAAGGATTAATGATTGTTTTTATTTTGGTGTTATATAAAGGTTCCTACAGCAATTATATATTAAGGACTAGAAGAACGTAGAAGTTAATGTTACTCGAAATTATGTTTATTTTCAAGAATCCTTGTTTATTAACTTTCAAAAGATTAGCATCATAATCGGAAGGTAACGTTTTTTTACGGTATATTAGGTAGGTTTTTTTTTGTAAGAGATACCACCACATAAATTATAATATCCAATTCGGCATATTCAATCACCTCCATCATTTATAAAAATGTTTAATAACTTGTTTTAATAAATAAGTACAAAAATGCAATTTGATGCTATAATCTGCAACGGGACAATATTTTTTTTATTTTTCATAATAAACAAAGTCTAGGTTAAGCTTTACCATCATTCTAAATTTAGTTTAGCAGCTGAAATATTCATTTCGCTTTTTACCCTCGTTACGTTCCTGAAACGTGTGTTGCATTTTTCAGTTGGCTTCATTACTTTGCAGTGCCTTTTAGGTTATTTTTATGAATAGAAACAGCAATAAATGTTACGAAACATTTCAAAAGACAGAACGATACATATATGTCTTACCTTAAAAAATTTGTAATTAAAACATTATGTTTTTCTATATAAACATAAATTAAGTAAGCGGCAATACAAAACAATTTGTCGAACTTTCGATACATACTGAGCTATTATGATTGGTCAACAATTAATTTATAATTATTCTTTGCTCTTTATCTTAAACGGCACAACTAAACGATACCTAGATTCTAGTTAATTTCACTGGTTTCAGTTCATTTGCAAGGTTTCATACTTTTCAATGGCGTGAAACATAAGAGCAAAAGACCGTTTTCAGAAAACTTACCACAGCAACGCTGAGGCTCAAGTGTCAAGTTAAGTTAAAAATTGCACAAAGTAATAAATGAAAATTTTAAGGCTATAAAGGTTACTCTTTATGAAATTTACTGCTGAAATTATTTTATAACGAGAGTAGATAATAGACAAAATAATTCGCTTCTTTTATTTTAGTCTCAGACGGCTAAGCACAAAAACTATGTACACTCAACAGTTTACAGTACCAGCAGAATTTTATGTTAATCAAAACAATGTCTTGACCTTGCGTACTTCTGATTTGTACAATAATTACGCTTGCTTTAAAACTGCCTTTAAAACTTGCAAATATTTCGTCCAATTTTTTGTGTAAAACTTTAGACTGAGTGAGATATTACTGTAATCTAACCCCTTACCGTAAGTGTAAAGTTTCGTATGTAATATTAAAAGGAATTATTGTGCCGCAACCATGGCCTAGTGACCCATGTTCCACTAGCCGGCGGTCGTTGATTCGAATCCTGCAGGGAAACCACTTTGTTTTATCGTTGTTTCCTGATTAACGCAAAATCCTTGCGTCTAAAATGGCTACGAAGACGTAAGGTAAGTTATCTAAAGCCTTTCCCATGTCTGTTTACTTAAATTTCTAAACTTCTCTCAATTTATCACAAGCACGACGAAATAGCTACTTCCGTCACACTTCTCGTTTCCGTTTCCGCTCAACGTCACCTGCTGTTTTCAAGTAACCCTTTGTACGTGACTTATTACCGTTACAGCGGCTTTTGTGTTTCCGTAAGAGCTCAACTTAAGTAAGGAAACTTAACAATGACGTATGCAGAGTAACTTTACATCATACTAGCTGTTGTCTGTTACTTCGTCCGCATGGTGATTTAAAAATATATATTTATTTATATGGGTTCCAGTGATCGTTCAGTCAAAATCAGAACAGCCGTTCTAGAGATCAGCCAGAACAAACAGACCGACTGACAAATACTAGATAAAGTTGTTTTTTATATATGTGTCGAAACTATATTACAACATAATCATTTAAAATGGTCATTTCGATGTTACATACACTTTAATTGAATTAATTGTATAGATGTGCATATACATATATGTGAGACTATGTGTAATAAATTGACTACCTTGGCCTCCGGATAAGGTTTTCAACGGTGACACCTTTGCACGAAATTTTTAGATAAAAGCGTTTATTGTTTAATTATTTCTATGCTTGCGCGAATAATTTTATTTAATAGCGTTTATTGTTGTTTATTGTTTTTAAAGGAATGTTTAAAGGGTCGACGAAATAAACTAAGCTTTTGGGTTGAAGTGTAAGCTGTCTATTAAAAAAGTTGACCATTGTGTCCAATTTTTAGCTGTTCATAAAATTGTTATTGTTAATTTCAGTACATTTAATTCTGTCTATAACCTTTTTTACTATTATAAATGTACTTTTGTTTAAAAATTATTTTAATTATGTATGGATTGCTTAAAACTTTATCTTACATGTATCATTCCTTAAAGTCTTATTAAACTGCCATCACATGTATAACATTTGTAGTAATAAAGACCATATTAATAATAGTGGCAATAAATATTTGAATTCATAATCTAGTAATTGAAAGACAAGCTACAAGAGGCAGCAGGCGCTATTTCAGCGTCGCAATGAAATGTCAAATACCGTCTCGGGCGCGACCACTTGAGGAAATTAAATAAAATGTCCTTACGTATTGTTAATACTGTCCCTCCTGAGACACGCTTATAACTTTAAAATAAAAACCAAAAGTATTGGTTTATTAAACTCGTAATATCTTTTTGGATTCTTTTCAGCATCCATGATCACGGGCAGACTAAGTTGGTATATGTCTGTATCTCTATGTTTTATAATTTTAATTCGTAATATCTTATTAAAAGGTTTTCTTGCACTGTACTTGATGAGTAAAAAAATTTACGTAAAGTTATGCGAATAATTGATTTTATGAAAACACCATTTAAAGAAAGGGGCATATTTTGTGCTTTAAAGAACATTAATTTTGTGTGAATATTGCAAATAAAATGATTATCATTATTCTCTTTTACTTTCGTTGGTCTGTACATTTTTATCAACGTTGCTTAATATTCAATATACATACAAACTAGCGCCATAGCTCTAAAATGTAGTTTCAAATACAGTGGTTTTACACAAATTAGAATGCGCTAGGATTCAGCAAATACGAGACTTAGCCTCTCTTTTACATTTTATAGGAAAAATTGCTCAATTACAATGTGATTTTATGCAATACAGCATTATTCTTGTGCTTTATCAACTTTGTGATATAGATCAGCATGGATCTTTGCTTGATTTAATTTGCATTATAATTAACATCATCATTTTGTGCCAGTCCACAGCTGGACATAGGCTTCCCCTAATGTACGCCGCCGTATCCGATCTTCGGCAAATCTCATCCAGCCCACACCGGCCACTTTGCGAATGTCGTCACTCCATCTTGCCGCAGGGCGTCCTACACTACGTTTGCTGAGCCTCGGTCACCACTCCATTTACAATACCGAAGATATTAGAGATTCAAAACGGATCGCTAGGATGTAAAAAATTCTTGCAACAGATCGATACACGAGTGAGAAGAAAAAACAATAGAAAGAACACGTTTAAGATATAATTTTTATATTTTATTTCTTCCGAGTTTTGTATTTCACTGAATAAATTTAGCCTTTAAGAAATGATATATAATAACTCTTGGGATTTCACTCCTGCCATAAAGCAAATAAATTGCCATCATTCCTGGAAGCTTAGTCTTCCATTCCTTAAAGGATAGTCGTCAAGTGCGAGGATCCTTTTCACTTACAACAAGCCTCGCGGTGAAGTGGGTGCTTGATAACCGGATAACTTCTTTGGTATAATTTCATACTTAAGCTATTTTTTTTATGGCATACGCAGGCAGACGAGCAGTCGGGCCACCTGATGGAAAGTGGTCACCGACGCCCATAGACATTGGCAATACCAGTGGTAACGCCAACGCGCTGCCTACCGTGAGATATAGGGTGTAAAGTCTCGTTTACCCAGAAAATACGCTGGCTACGGTGCCCTCCAAACCGAAACACAGCAGTGTTTTCACTCTACTGCTTCGTGGCAGAAATAGGCACCGTGGTGGTACCCACCCCGACGGTCTCCTGTAAAAAGAGGACCTACCACCGGTAGCTATGTATGTATTCTCTGTAGTATAGTTTAATGTTTATAATTTATTCTATGTATTGTGTGATTTAGTTACGATATCTATTAATAAATAAATGAATATTATTACTAGACATATATTTAGTATTACAAGTTGTTTTATTTTGATCCGTTTGAACCGTTGTGATTTAATGGCCGTTCCAACTGAAAACTTTGTATTTTCTGGTCTGTTTAGGCGTTTGACCACAAAACGATTCGTCGGTGCTAACGTTCTACACTGCAAAATACTGTTGTTTAGATAAATCAAAAGATGAGAAACCGACCCCATAAAAACTCAGTATAGTGCTTCGGAGAATGAATGGTGGTTTTTTATATCTATTTAATATTTAGCAAATCATAAATTTTGAAGAGAAAATTAAATTTTTTCCGATAGAAGCCATTTTCGTACCTATAAAATATTATGCACTAGTCAATAGTTTCAATTACAAGTAATTATAATTACTTGGATTACTGCAACTTAAGACTAGCATTTCAGCTGTTTACAATTAAGTTTCACTAATTATTAACGGAAAGAGATTTAGGAAATACTGTTTTTGTCAATTTTTCTTTTAAAGCACGCGTAACTAACGACCAAAATGCAAAAAAGGTAGATGTTTTGCTGGAAAATGTATTTTATTTCTCAGAGCTTGCGCCTATGGTATCATTTTCAATTTTTTATTCATACGATGGAATGAAACGACACCAGCGTTGTAGAAAGCGAGAAGATTTTATTAAATGTCGTAACACCTTTGCTGTGTTTCTATAATACTAACTGCTGTATACTAACCGCGACTTTGTCCGCGTAAAATAGGAGGAATGTCCGGAGGGTGTTCAAATATACTTTATAGTAATATAAATGACATGTTTCATTACGTTCCATATAAACTTTTGTCACCTATATCAGCCCTTTTAACTTCTTTTATCACAATCATTATCAATCAATATTAATAGCTTATGTCCTTCTTGGATCTATTGAAAGTATGTACCAAATTTCATCGAAATCAGTTAAATCGTGTAGACGGTAAAGACGAACAGACAGACATACTGACAGATCTTGTTAATATAAACCTTGCTATGTCTTTTATTTTTTTATGCAGAAACACGTTATAATTAACTAGTAATAGACTAGAAAATGTTATGATCTTTTCTCTTCTATATTTCGAAAACACTTTTCGAAATATAGAATTATAATATTGTAATTCGAGAATATATTTCTCGTTACTGAATCTAATTAAGAAGTTTAATTTTGTTCTTAATTATATTTATTGTTCGAGACACGTTAAGTTAATGTATTACTTACATTAAATAGATTATTCTACCATTATCTAAAATATATAAGTCAAGTGGTAGAACCATTTTATTTATAATGAACTTTTCCATGTAGTAGGTAATTGACACCTGGTTAAATTCGATGTAACCAACTTTATATTGCACTAAGTAAACGGTTATAATAGAACCTCCTCCTTAGCTTTAGAAACCGGAGGTCGTAAGTTCCAACCCTGCGGGGACTCAACAATGTTGCATTGTTGTTTCCTAGTCAGTTAGGTCAATCAAGCCAATCACCCAATTGTCCGTATAGTAAGAAGATCCATGCATCGGATGGGCATGTAAAAAGTCGGTCCTGCGCCTGATGTCTCTCCGGTCGTGTCGGTTATCCGTTCTATCCAAATAGGAAGTGCACCTGCGACTGCTGTTCATAGACTTGTGCCCTATAATATCTCCTGCGCATTTAGCTAATATCTAATATCGATTGGCCGCCTTAAACGGATTCGACTAGAAGAACGTTATTATATAAGAGTCATCAGAATTATTTTAGGATCATTATTATTTGGGAGGTAGTGTGTAAATACTAGTGTGATCCGATTTGACGGGTACCGTAACCAGCAATTACTGGGTGAACGAGACGTAACATCCTGTCTCACGTAGTCAATTAATATATTCGAAAAGCATTTTGCATTGTGATGAGACATATAAACCACTAAGCAGGAGGGTTATCTATTTGATAGACCTCAATAATTACCATTATGGTGACATATCATGAACAAGAAAGACATAACAAGTAAACACATAACATTCCTCAGTGTACGAGGTGTCGAGACTTGATAAACGTCAATCAACTAGTAAGCATGTCAGATTTTCGAATTTTCTATTGTAAATGTAACTACAAAAGTAAAGACGCCGTAAATCTGGTCGCTTAAAAGTTATAGTATATTATCTCCTTTAACCCAGGTATTCCACAAGCTTCTGCACCCTTTAAACCGGAACACAGTATTGTTAAACTCTTCTGCTTAGCAAAAAAGGCTTCGATACACTCAGAAATGCCTTAATAAGTCCCCAAAAACTCTTTTACATTCATAATAATCATACACTCAGCTTTCGTCTAGTAAGGCTTACTTAATCTGTATCCATGTGTCCTCGTATTAGAAATTATAATCACTTGCCACCGTAAAACCCGCTTTTCCATAATTTATCACTCCATAAAAAGTGTGTGTGTATTGGAATGGGGTAGTAAAGTTGCGTAAGTCAAATATAAGAACTTAACGTTTAAATCGATAATTAAAACTTTTCAAAGACGCTTTATATTTTGCAAACAATAATTCTTCTTTGAAATAGAAGCAGAAATTTTTAATAACTGTTATTCAGTTGATTTTAAGAAGAATATATTCCTTTTAGTATCCAAAAAGCCAGACTAAGATTTTCAATTTATATCATGGCCATCGAAGTTAGGAGTTGATGTGAAAGAGAGTTATCTCCCCGTTCACCAATTAATATTACAGTTTCAAAAAAAGCTGTTCCGCTATTGTGGTTAGAAAGTCCCACATGACCTAGCCACCCCTTTCTTAGAGGGGCGTAGGATCTATAGGATACTACAACTAAATCACCACAATTCAACTTGTTGCCTTGAGTCTTGATTTGATGAATCTCTCGTTTTTCTAGTCAGTTGTAAAAGAGTATTTTAGTGCTCACAAATGCATCACATCATCAATATCAGCCTGAGGCAGTCCTTTTTCGAAACAATATTTTATAAATTAAGGAATTTTTATATTTTAAAAATAAGTTCAATTTTTTTAAAAATAATTAAATTTGTTTAAAATTAAATAATATTTTAATCCCTTCCAAATTTACCCAAAAAACCAATTGTTGTTTTTTTGGGGTTCAACAATATACCCAATTTTAAATTTAAATCCAAACCTAATTAAGGTTCCCCCTTTCGATTTATACCCCCCCTTTTAATATAAAAAAAAAATTTTCCGCATAGTTCAATCTAAAAGAACTAATTAAATGTAAAAACTAAAAAATAAAAAATTTCCTTTTGAAATTTAGGCTTTTTTTTAAAATTTTCCCGGGTGTATTTTTGAGTATTTTTTCTTTAAAAGGGTTTTTTTATTAAAAAATTTATTTCTTCCAAAATTGTAAATGAAAAAGTTTTTTTACCTTAGGTTTTTTGAAAGAGTTTAATTACAAAAAACAAACCAAAAAAATTTTTTCAAAACAATCGTTTAGGGTTTAAAAATATTTAAAGTAAAAAAAAAAATTAAAAATTTATTAACTGGGACTGGTTAATTAAATTTTTGGCAAAGTCATTTATTTTTAATTTGGGAGGAAAGGAAAAATAAAAAATTTCAGAAACTAAGGAAAAGTTCCAAGTGGATTTCCCAAATTTTTTTTTTATTTTGTTTAACGGGATTTCAATTTGGGAAAAGGGGAAGGGAATGTTTCTACCTTTTTGGGAAAAAGCTATTTTTGGTTTTAAATCACCCCAAAGGCAATGTGTTTTTGGGCGCAATTTTTTTTTCTTTCAAAGATCAATTAAAACCCAACGGAATATTACGGCCCAGAATTAGGGCCTTGTATGGGCCTTATTTGTAAAATTTTATTTTTTCAAATCAAAATACCCCATTTAAAGGGAAAAGAATAGGCCCAAATTAATTAACTTATAAAATTTTTAAAAGTTATTTCTTTTAAAATTTAAATGTTTAAAAAAATTTAACACGTTCTGGGGGAAAACCAGAATAATTTAAAAAAGCCGGGAAGTTTTAAAATTTAGCAAGAAAATTGTTCGAAACCCCAAGGGATAAATAAATTTACCGAAGTTGAATTTAAATACGGTTTCCCCACTTTTTCAAATGAAAGGTTTGAAAACCTTTGAAATAAATTTTAAATTTTATTTTTTTTTTAAAAATTTTGTCTTTCTTTGAGGGAAATCCCAAGGGTAAAACAAAGCAAAGGGAACCCAGGTTATAACTTTAAAATTCAATTTATTTTGGTTTTGCCCTTTATTTTTCAAAAAGGGGCCAAAATTGTAATTGTTCAAAATTCAAATCTTTTGTTTTTTAAAAGGATGGTTTTTAAATAGCCCCCAAATTGGGATTTGGGTCGGTGGGAAACCCATTTCTTTTTTAAAGGGAAATTATTTTTGAAACTTAAATAAATTTGAATAATTAAAAAAAAATTTTGTTTTAAAAAAATGTATTAAACCCAAAAATGACTTTTTGTTTAAAAAAAAAACTTTTTCTTTCCCTTGTAATTGTGATTTTTGTTAATATATCAATGGTTATTGCAGTTTTTATATTGCTATTAAATTTTTAATTAGACATTAAAATAGTGGAAATTGTATCTGACAGTCTAATCCTCCATGATAAAAAAATAATAATGTTTGAAAACTCACTCACTTGCATCTTAACGCAACAAAAATTAGTTTGAATAGTACATTATAATGAAGCTTATTTATCAAATGGTGTAGTATCATTATAATTAAATGAATGAGTTTCATAATTTACATTTTATCACGTATAACTTTGCAGCGAATTACTCTATATAAATTATTTATATAGATAGACAATTTTATAATTAAAGTTATGATCGAAACATGATAAAACTTTTAGTTAACTTAGTTACTTACAGTGCTCTCTTCCCATATCCGCGCGCAGACGCTGAAAATTCAGAAAAATGTAGGATAGCAAAGAATTTTCGAAATAACTCTGTTATTGTATTCATAATACTATTAGGAAACCCTTAAGAAAGGAAAGTAATTTTTAAAAATGCTTATGACACGTCTATTTCATTTTCCAAAGCCTTTAATCCGGTTAAAGGAATGCCTATTAAAGTTCTGGCTAAAACCACTGTGTTCGCTAAACTTTCTAAATTAAAAGTTCTGGTCGAACCCAAACAGCCCATTTCAACTGTTTAATAATTAAAAGTGACCTGGTCAATCCTATTACATCACTATCTTTCAAAAGTTCCGTCAAAATCAAGACAGCCATTCCAGAGATTAGCCAGAAAAAACGGACTGAGAGAACAACAACTCTTAAATTTTTAAAAATGTTGTTTTGTTATATGTTTCAGTTATTTAGTACAATGTAATCATTAAAAAACGATTATTTTGATTAATGTATTTCAGTTCATAAAGTTTTACTTTATATATGCAATAGATAAAACCAAATGAATAGGTAATTATGTATTTCGTCAATATTGAAAAAGTCCAATTAAAGCCCCCTATAGTTTGTTAAAGGATTCCATTTTATTGAAAAATTTTAAGCAAAACATTTATTTTCTTTTATTAAATGATCAATTTTGCGGGGATTTAAATTCAAATGAAAAATTAGTTTAATTCTGAAATTTGAAAAGGTTTTAATGTCATTGTTATATTTTGAGTTATGTTTAAAGTTTAAATTAACACAAATAATCAGTTTTTAAATAAAATTACTTTTTACGGATTTTTTTTTGCGTTTATTTTAATATTAAAAATTTTGCGTTTCGAATACTTTCCAGCGGTTTCCTGGTCAGGGGAGATGAGATATCAGGGCCCTTGTTGCCAGTGCTGGCGGGGTTCAAAGGTTTTAATTTTTTCTTAGATTTGAAAACATTCAAATTTCAAAGAGGTTGCCCTCACCGTTTGGGGGCGCGAATTTACTACGGGGGTTTTTAAAAGGTAGGGTTGTGGGCCCAAAAGGGGCTGCCTGGTGACCAGCGCTTTAGGTTGGGCTGAAGAAGAAAGATTTATTTTTTTTTAGTCAGAACACGTCTGATATAAGCCGTCCGTGCGTCCTTACAGCAGGATCGGTATGTATAAACATTTCTTTTTCGATAAAACAAACCCTTCCTTTAAGTACTAAACATGATGAATAATGATATCGATCAGTTAAATAAGTTTCCGGTTGCTTTGACATCAGCGCCCCTTCGAGATTTGGGAAGGTTTTTGTACAAAAAAGACATTTAAAAATACATTTTTAATTTTTAAACGAGGGGTTCCCCTTTTAAATTTTTTAATTTAGAACTTTTGATGCTCAAAATTTTGTTTTACTTTTATTATATTCTTTTGTTGAAAATCGTTAGAAATGTATTTAAGACCTAAGACAACTTAAGGTTTTATTACATAAAAGTGAAGAATTTTTAAAATGCTTTAATTAATTTTTTTTTCCCTAAGAATGTTTATTCAAACGAGGAAAAGAGATCCTTTTGGTAAAAAGCTTGGTAAAACTGGTATTGTGGTCCAACGTTTTGGAACTTCCCATCAGGGTTTTTTATGTTTCCGTTCGTCGTAATAAAAAAATATAAATAAATTTAAACTTTTCCTTAAATAAGTTTTTATTGAAATTTTTTAAAGTTTAGAAAAAGGTATTTGTTTTCTTAAAAATGAAACAATTTGAGGACTTTTTATATTCTATTATCTTAAGAAATAATCTCTAGGGAAAAACTTTAAAAATCGAGGGGTTAAGTTTCTTTGAACATTTGGTCTATTTTACTTAATGACCATTTAAAAGAATTTTTTTAACTGGTTAACCCAAAAATTAAAAGGGTTGAAACCATTTGTGATTACCCTGTCGCAATTGAAGCAAATATTGTTTAAACCAAATTTTAAAATAAAATTAATATCTTAGGAAAAGGTAAATTTTTTTACCATTTTAAAACCGGAATGATGAGAAATTATTTTTATTGGTTTATTTCAAAAAGGAAAAAATCCAAAGGGGATTTTTTTCTTCAAATTTAATTTAGTTTTAAAAAGTTGCTTTTTTTTTAATTTTATTTTTAGATCGCGTGTTTTTGAAGGAATTTTTTTGGTGTTTTAAAAAGGGATGTTTTAATCCCAAAAGTTTATTAAGATTATTTGTAAAAAAATTTTTATTTTATATTTAATAGAATCAAATTTATTAAAACCGGAATTAACTTTTTGTAATCTATAAAATTTTATTGCTTGTTGGCCTTTGCCTGGAAAGGAAACAGGGGTAAACTTTATTTTTAATTAAATGGTCATACCAACTAACAAAAAAAATGTGCTTTTTTAAAAAACCGAAGATTAAAGGAAGAAAATTAACTGCAAAATAAATAATATTTAATAATTATTGTAAAGTTCGTCTTATATAAAAGATAAATGGTTTTAGCATAGTTTTGCATAAATAAGGGTTTCACACCCGGGCCAAATTTTCTTTTAAAACCCAAAATCAACGTTTTTATTATTAAATTTTAATTTAGTGTTCAAGAAACTAAAAATTTTGTCTTTATTGGTTTTAAAATGAAAAAACTTTGATTTGAGTAGAAACTTTTTTAAAAATTTTAAATCCTTGAATAATTGGATTCAGCCCATGGTATATGTTTTTAAAAATGAGGTCTTAATCCGGCTCCGTTTTATTGTTGTTTCCAGGGTTCAATTTAAACCACCTTGTTTTGAAAAGAAGAAACCAGCTGGATCTGAAATTTGCCCACCCACCAACCTGCAGAAGGGTTTTGGGATGGGTCCAAAACCCCAATGGTAGGGGTTTAACCTAAACCACATTAGAGTAAAATGGTAAATAAAATCCTTGGGCCCGTTTAAAAATCAGGATAAAAAAATAAGAAACTTAATTTTTTAAAAAAAATAATTTCAAAATTTTTATCTTTGAATGTTTTCCAATTTACACTTTATAGGATATTATTTAAGCGGGGGTACTTTTTGGAAAAAGGGAGTCCGTAACGTTTTTTCATCCTTTATTTAAAAAATGGGTCGAAATACTAAGGTATTAAGACAATTCGAAATCCTGTCCAAAAGTTCCGTGGTGTAAGTACTTATGGCAATATTGGTTGGGTTTAAGGTGGTGTTAGGGCAGATTTCCTAGGGCACTATGGTTTTGTCGGAGCAGGAGCATTAGTTTTACATAAAATTTTTTCGAAAGTTTTTTTGTTAATATTTTTAAAATTCTTGTTAAATTAAAAATAAAAACCTTATTCTTAATTGGCTATAAATTTTATATATTATTTTTTTTACTTTTCATCAAATATTAAGGGTTCTTTGTTATTGTTTTTTGGGGTTAAAGTCGTTTGCCACATTTTTCTAAAGTTAGTTTTTAGGCTAATTAATTTAAGTCCAAAAAGGTTTGTTTTTATTAACCAGTTATTTCAGGCCTTTGAAAAGGCATTTGTTAAAAATTAAATTTATTTAATTTTAAAACCAAAAGTCAAAGAAAACTTTTCATTTCTTTAAAATAAATCAAACTCGCATTAATATAAAATTTCAAACAATTACATATTTAAAGAAGAGTTGGAGAGTCTTTAAATTAAAATTAATTAAACTAAAATTTTAATAATTTTACATTTTATTTATTAAATTAAATAATTTTAATGTAAATTTATTATTTTATAATTAATTAAAAAATAATTAAAATTTTTTATTTTAAAATGAAAGTTACTTTAAACCGGGTAAATAATTCCCTTGGGTAATGTGAAGATGAGCCCCGCGTGGGGTGTTAATTTCCAATTCCCCGTGAAATGGTTTCCTCTATAGGTATTTTATTTTTTAATAAAGAGTGCTCTGTTGTATGTTTTGAATTTTAATTTAAATGGTAATATTTACGAATCTACTTGTTTATTGGTATGTTGTATCTTTGAGCCAGGGTGGAGGTTTATTCCGGTTGAAAAAATTTTTGTTTTACTTTTTCAAGGTTTATTTAATACAAATTAATTTTAATTTAATTAATTTGTTCTTTTTAGAACCTCTTAAGCATGAAAATATTTTTAAAAAGAAATCATTTATTTTTCTTATTGCGGTTTAGTTTTTTTATTCTAAAACGCTTACAATTTTAATAATTATGTATTGTTTTCTCCCAATAAATATATAAATATTGATTTTTCCTCAATTTTCAATTAATAAATTAAATAATAACTACAAATGTTCAAATTGCATAATTTAATCCAATTAGACTGGAAAACCCCATGTAAAAAAATAACCCAAACAAAATTGAATATGGTTTGGAATTAGTACTTAGGAATTAAATTTTTATAATAGGAATTTTCTTTTATTTGTTTGATTATTTCTTTAAATTTAGTTAATAGGTAAATAACGAAAATTTTTACGGAGTTGTTTTATGAGACTTGTTAAATTCCTAAAAAAAAAAATGGGGTTGTTTTGTCCCGTACTATTTTAAACTTTTTTGAAATAAAGAATCTTTTATGTAGGAAATTTTTCCAAAAAAATTTTAATGGCGAATTTTTAATAACAAAGAAAATTAAAATCATTGATATTGAAGGGACATTAAATCCCATTTTGCATTTAATATATAAAAAATAATCCCAATTTAACTTTTAATACATTTCTTAAACTGTAACGTTATAAAAAAAGCGTTTATTATTTTTGAAAACAAATTATTTGAAATAATCCGTTTGTGTTCTTTAAAAAATTGCAAGTAAAGTTTTTTATTCATGTTTAATTTTATTAGGGGGGTTAAAACAATTTCATGAGTTTATGGGACCCGAAATTACCATTTTTTAAGCAGCAGGGGTCACCCAATTCTTTTGGAAATGGTATGATGGATCATAAAATCATATACCAATCCGTTACCACTGGTTTGGGAAAGGCCATCCATTGGATAGGGGTAATAACCTAAAAAGCATGCTTCAACTGATGAATGTTTGCCTTTTTTATTATTTAAAATATTTATGAAAAATGAATCGTTTAATTGAAATGTTAACAACGGTTAGTTATTACCCCAATTCATATTTTTAAGGTGGGAACCAAAAATTTTTTGGATATTGGAATTTTTCACCCATTTAAAGTAAATTCCAAATATTGATTTAAATTTGAAATAAAAAATAACTGGTTTTATTTCAAAACCAAATATTAAGAGTAAAATTTTAAGGGATTTCGCGGAAAAAGGGCTATGGGGTTTAAAAATATTTTTAATATTTTGAGAAATATCCCCCGTTAAATTATTCGTTGATCTTAAAATTCCCCGCTAAAAAAATATTAAATTTTAAAAACATATTTTGGCGACGGGTTTTTTTGATTTTTAATTTATTATTAAAATAATTAAAATTTACAAATTTTTTTTATTTACTGTTTTTTTTAAACCAAAATTTAGGATTTTTTTCGGGTACTTAAATAATTTATTCCGATTTCGGCCTTTTAATATTCGGGATGTTTATAAAATACCAACAAAAAAAATTCAAATTAGTGGATTTTGATAAAATTTAAAACGTTTAAAACCCTTTTAAATGTGTTATTAAAAAAATGACAAATTTTATCGATTTTAATTTTTTAATTCCCAGTTTGAACACTTTCCAGCGGCCGTGGTCACGGGTACTGAGATGTCAGGTCTTGGTTGCCAAAGGAAGCGGGGTTTGATCTTAATTGTTATATAATTATTTTTATTGATGACCATGAAAAAACTTTTTCAAAGGCCAGCGTGTATTATGCTTGTTTAAATTTAAATATGGGGTCCCAAGGTGGTAGAACCCAACATCTTCCTCCTGAAATTTAAAGTTTTCAATCTCAATAGCCTCAGGATTCCTTTAGGAATCGGTTTTTGTTTTCTTAAACGGTAAAAAAGTACGACCGGAGCCTTTGACGTTTAATCACCTTTTTATAAGCGTCCTGATGTTCATTTGTTTAAATGATACGCTGAAAGTTTTTTTACATACACAACGGTTTTTTATATTTTTTTGTTTAAATGATGGGAGAGGACGTTTACTTGAAGGAGTAAACGCCCGGTATAAGAAACACCATATGGCTCCACAACCTCAGATCTAGAAATTAGATTTTTACGTATCGTTCCCTTTATAAAGGGGTCATTAGTCTTTAATTCTAGATTAACAAAACCAGTATTTACTGATTTTAAAAACCGAAAAAGCGGGTTATCTAGTTAAATTGGAAACGGGAGGTTTTAACACGGAATTGCGGCAGAAGTAGACATCGTAGTGGTCCCATAACAGGCCCTTTTAAAAGGAGGCCTACACCCTTTCATTCATGCGTAATAATTATTAATAATATCTTTTAATGTGTTAGCTATACGGTTTTGATAATATTCTTAAGTTTTTAAAAGAGTTATAAAAAAAGGATTCTTATTCGATTTAATACTGGTTTGAGTTTTATAACAAGTACAAAAACCATCTTATTTCCATTGAAACAAGAAAAAAGAAAAACAAAGAATAAAACCTATAAACAAGGAATAAGAAAACAATGACCGACTTCAAATATTATACCAAACCATTTTCCCAATAAAACGGGAAACATGCCCTCGAAAAAATACTTCGGTTTTGTCAACCACCGCCTTGCTGTCAGGGTAAGGGCGGGATTAAACCAAGGTCGGGGTTGAGACCGGGGACCCACTAAAAATTGTTGTTTGGGTTTTCTCACCTGGGCCCGATCACCCAATTGTTGGAAGAGTAAATATCCTGCATCTGATCCCTTTTAACAAGCGGTCCTGCGCCTACTTCCGGTGTGTTTTTTTTATCCTCCCGGGTTTGGGTTAAAGGAGGAATTAAATCTTGTAGTGGCTTCCAAATAGATCCCACCGAGTCTAACGCTGGGCTTATTAATACCTTTAAAATTTTTCTTATTGAAATTAGGCTGTTTTTTTTTATTTCAATTGCCCGCAAAATCTATATTGTTTTTTGAAGGATTTTGTTTTATTAAATCCATGTTTGTTGGGTGTAAAATCGTACAAACGCAGATTCTTAACGTCTTGTTCACCTAATTGTGTTTCCCGCTTAGTTAGGCCTCTGTATAAGAAAGGTGGAAAAAGCAAAAATACAATTGAAACATAAAAAGTTTTTAAGATACCCAGTCTTGCTTTAAAAAACTTAAATTTTAATATCTTTTCAATAAGTAATACAAACCAGCACCAAAAATTAAAGTGGTTAAATTCGAAAAACATCACTTATCAAGGCGAAATAAAGTTTGACAATAGTTTCATAATATATTTATTTCCGTTACATGATATGTGTTCAAAATTTGTATCAAACATCATTAAAGATTGGCATTTTTGATTTTCCAAAAACCATGTCGAATTTTGTTAATTAAATTAAAATTTATTATAATTGTAAGTTCAAACATAGGATTATATAATTGGAAAACTGGATAAGGTGATAATTAGAATTTCATTCCATTTTATTAATCGAGCTTTTCCATAAACTTTTTTGAAGTTCTTATTTTGAGATTTAATTTTTTAAAAAGCATAAATAAATATTGTTATTATTGCAAGATCAATATGAATATCGACCCATTCGGAATATTACCGTAACAAAAATACAATTTAAGTTTAAGAATGTCTTATACATGATATTTTTTATTTCAATATCAAAATACCATTAAACCCAAGGATATTTGAAAATATTACATCTTATAAAAAATTAAAGCATAGTTACAATCCAAGAACTAATTAAAGTGATACAAAACAGAAAAAAAATAACAAGAATATGCAAGTGTGAAAAATTTTAAGGTAATAATTTAACAATTTGTCCTTGCAAATATATTTTGATTTAGTTTTTTGAACAAAATGTTATTCCAAACTTGAAAATCGTAAATTATAAGAGAAAGCCATGATATGCGTTAGAGTATAGTATATTTAATTGAAATATACAGGGAATACATTATATCTTCGAAAACATAATAAAAAATATTTAAGGTGTAATAAATTTCCAGGTTGCAGAAAAAGACGTGAGACGTTATTGTTCGCAGGGTCGCCGGTCGATATGTAAAATTTAATTTACGTATGTCCTTGGTTTCGACTACAAACATTTTAAACGATGATTCCTAACTTTTATTTTTAGAAGCAATAAAGTATCGTCCAATCTTAACATTCATCAGTGTGATTATACAAATATAAACTAAAATTTTAGTTAAAAAGTCTAACTCAAAATTTACTTTAGCTGTTTCAAATTATTACATTTATTGTATATTGGTTTATTTAAAAAAATTTTTTAATTACTTTCACTGGCATGTTAATTAAATCAGAAGAGCTTTTGAAAAATAAACCGGTACCATTTTAAAGCAATACGCATTTAATTAAAAACTTGAAAATGGTAAAAGAAGACGTTAAAGTCAAAACGAAATTTCATTACATAAAATGTTGGTGTCGTGTATTGTACAATTTAAGAAGCATATAAATATTCGTTTCTACGAAAAAAACAAAGTTAAATAAAAAAAAAACTAGTAGATTAAGTAAGTTGCTTTGCTTGCCTTATTGTTTGAAACACTTTATCGCCTATGTTGCGTCAAAAGTAATAAAAATATGAGGCAAATAGACAGCCATTTGAATGTTGCCATACAAACATTAAAATACTACTGCTCTATGTAATTGTATGACATCTGACGTAAGTGCAACAGTTGAATGTATTTTAATACTTTACATCTATATTGTTTTAAGAGCAAAATCACGGTAAGACTATAGGTTATATTAATTAGCATTATGCCTTAACAAACTCGTTATTAATTAAAATAACGAATCAAAAACGAATGCAATTATTTACATCAAAATATTCGTTGATATTTCTAATTTTCCAAACTACCAGCGCATATTATTAACGTTTATTCGATATTGTATTACATTGGAAATACTTGTAGTTTAAGCTTTAGACAAAGATGAAATCTGGATTCGAACAGCAGTCCCCTCGCTTGTCTAAGTTGTGCTTGCTTCGAACCCACTTCCCGTGGCAGTGGGGCGCTACGAGTGCGTAGAACCGCGTAGCGTGTCCCGGTACCCCGTGGCCGCCGCAGCGCCACTTGAGGTCCCTCCGTAGGGCGGCCGCCTCGCACATTACGCATACCGTACCACCTGTGAAAAGGAAATAGTTCCTAAAATACACCTGAGTGTCTCACGCCGGTTCTTCTCAAAGCCAAAGTCAATATTTATTCAATGCAGAAGTATTACCAACCCGCATTGGACCAGCGTGGTGGGATACGGTCCAAAAACCCCCTAATGGATAGGGGAGTATTAGGGAGGCTTATGTCCAGCAGTGGACTATCAAAGGCTGATGATGATGCTGATGATGATGAGAAGCATTACATTTAGTTATTGACTGTCAAAAGAACTACCATCGATTCAGAAACGGAAGCCCCAGACCTAAGACGAACTGGCATAAGAAACTCTCCGGGGATTTTTTTTTATTTTGTCAATATATTTTACTAAATTAATAAATAATTTCCTGTACACACGAACATTCCTTCACAACTTGTTTTGAATTTATTTACAGATAATAGCTAAACGTTTTCTGGGATTAGGTTCTATACGTTGTCCCATGACAGCTTTCATAGTTCTTCGGAGTTTTGATCTTGTAAGAATAAAATTAGATTTTTTTTTCTATTTAGGTCGCACACTTAAATCAGTCACCTACACGTTTATTTTATAGTGTAGGTGTATACTAGCTTCGAGCCGTGATTTCCCCTGAATGGTGATTATAACCATAACACTGATTCTGGTGTAGGGATGTGACGACCCCACCGCCCGCTTGACGGCGGATCTACCTTACGGTGGCGGTAAGGCAGATCCGCAGTATACGTGCAATTAGTCAATTGCCAATATGCCTGCTCAGCGTGGCAATTATGAGCAATTTCTATAAATGGACGCCGTCTAGGCGTTTATTAAAAAAGGCCTATGTCCTGCAGTGGACTACTAAAGGGAGTTTATGATGATGATGATGGATCAAAACACGTAGTATATATACATATTTATATATACATGACACTTTCTACTTATTTTATTTTGATAAACTTATCTACATCCTTGCATATTATACGTGTGTAGAGTAACAAACTAAAGAGTAACAAGTATCCAAACAATCTTCAAAAATTTTGCAGTGATAATAAAATAAGGACTAGTTTAAGCGCAAACCTCACCCTCTTTCTTTAAAAACCGGAGAAAGATTAAGCTTAGGAACCACTTTTTTTGTAAATGTGCCATGGATCATTTTAAGCAATCGGTGATAAGTGTCGCTTATACTAGTAAACATAGAAAAGGTATTGAGCTCTGCAGGACTCGAATCCACGATCTCCGATTTCTAAAGTACACACCCATATTATAAATTGTACAGCCTATATATTTTTGTAACCGAATTATTAACTATGTACATCAAAAAGGTGTACTTCGAATAACGACTTAAAAAAGCCTGACTATTATATTATCATTATTAAAGATCCATTTGGTAAAATATTTTAGATTCTTAGCAAAACAATGATTTTATTTTATTTAATTGCTCGATAAACTTCATTTTCGTTATTGGACATAACTAAAAACCCGCAAAGATGCGTCTTTAAATCATAAATAGGTAAGGGACAAAATTACTGCCGGTCTCAAGTATTTTCAAAGAATGACGTACGCCCCAATATCGGCTATAATCAAGGCATAAATCAATTTTATGATGCAGGGGGCCGAATTCCATCATATTTCATTGCTTACCTTCACGAAGGGACTTGTAGTCGGAATCGATGTGGCATGCCTTTGACACCTTGCTGACTTCGAACTGCACGCAATATCTGGAATGTTCACGGTATTACAACTTTTGGCGTTTTTGGAGCGTGTCTGAATGTTATAAATATTAAAACGAGGGGCTGGTGTCTAGTGAACATAGCGAAAGTTTTTGTCGCATGAGAAAATAGACGTTTCAGTTCAAAAGTGTATTTTTGGGACCATTTATAAATTACGTCAAACATTATGGGGTAGGCAGGGTGTCATCGAAACGTGACAAGCAAGTCTTTTTATTTTCATGAAAATGTGACAAGAGGAGGGGGGGAGTGAAAAAATCACGAAGTACGTCTGACATAATTTATGGATGGCTATTTCAGTTACAAAATAAGCAAGTTACTTCCCTGAAGGAAAGGTAGATACTAAATTAATTTGAACTCGTATAATCAATGGAATGCGATTATATTTCCTTTTGTTAGTCGATTTTACCAGAAACAAATGCGATTTATTAATACTACCATACTTACAATTGGTTACAACGTATAGAAAAATAAGTTCTGTTGTGATCAATTAAATACATAATAGGTTTCAAAATCGAAACAACATCTTCCGGTTGGAATAGCTTTGCGAGGTAAATTGTACTAGATACGGCTAGTGGAAATTCTAGTTATTGACCTATAGCGCAGAAAAGTAAGAGGATTTGTAAAATCGTACGCTACAATCCTTATGGACGTCATCCTGTAATATAAGTGAACCTGTCTTTATATTATTATTGAAAAGCAATTTATCCACGGCCTTATTTTTGGTTCATTCGATTTCTTAAATCACATTTAATTCGATACAAGTTAAAATGTACTCACTCTCTGTGCGAGTTTGACTCGGGGTCGTCAGGGTTGCGGAGCCTCAAGTTCTTCCTGATGTCCACCGTCTCATTGGAGTGGCGGCTGACAGACAAAGATCCAGGCAGAATCATAGCGGATTCCTCTGTAAATAGAATTATTCTTAACTTTCTTCTGACTGACATATATAAAGAAGTCTTTAAAATGCACAAACAAAATAATAAAATAATATAATAAACTGATGTATTGGCTATTAAGATTAAAACCTATATTAATAATACATACAGTATTAATTATAAATATTTAATAGGAAAGCGTGAAATATCTACATATGTATAATGTGAATAAGGTATCATACTTATGGTGTTTTACTAGAGAAGTGATTTACCTATCAAAATACGTATTACTAATATGAGGGCTATAAGTGTCAAGTTGCTTGATTGCCATAGGTAACATCCTTTACATTCAAATTCAAATTCAATTCAAATATCTTTATTCAATATAGAAGTTTACACTTGCTTATTGATTGTCAACACACTACCACCGGTTCGGAAAAGGACGCACAGACCTGAGAAGAACCGGCGAAAAAACTCAGCGGCTATTTTTATGTCATCTTTTAAAATAACAAACAATTTGATAATTCGACATTACATATTATGCAATTTTGAAACAGGACCTGGAGCGAGCATTCCATTACCAGGCTGTGTTATCATTTAAAATTCATTAATATCGTAATAACCTTTAACACATAAACGTTCCTTGACTACCTTTTTAAATTTATTAATAGTTAAATTCTGAACGTTTACTGGATTTTGTTGTAAAAACGTTGTCCCATAAAGACTTACTTATTCTTCGCAGTCTAGTTGCTGGAAGAATTAAATTATGTTTGTGCAATTCGATGTCTTTGCTATTTTTGATATACTCAATTATAATGGCGTATAATCCATCAGTTCCAACCCACCTCTCAACGGCACGTCACTATCCGGTCCACACCCATAGTGGGACTGGCAGGCCCGTCTTTGCACCAGCGATGGGCAATGCCTGCCACCGTGGGCTGGTGCTTGAACTATCCTCCGACTCCTCTCCATGCTGCCGGAGCCGCAGGTCGTGTCGCAGTCCGACCACGCGCCCCAATCCGATACCACGCAGTCTGTGACTGGAATCAAAATGGATAGATGAATAGTTTTGAACCTCTTGGCGTAGTGGTTGAAGAAACTGACTATTGCGCCAATGGGTGTATGTTCGATTTCAAGTTCAATAAAATATTTTGTAAAGAACGTTTTTTTATGTTCGCTTGCTTGTATTTGTAATATGAGCATTTATTTACACAAAAATAAAGGTTGTGTATTAATCAGTTGTCTAATTACCATAATACAAGCTTGCTTAGTTTGGGGCTAGGTGTGGTGCTGCCTTCATCAAGATTTACAATTTTTTCTTTTATAGCAATGATTGTGTAAAGGCATCGCTTTAAAGGCAAATATATAAACTTAGGAAAGGAACAAATTATCTAAACAAAGTAAACCAAAAAGATGCAAAATGAACCAAGCAGTCACCGCGACAGTTAAGTGATATTTTTTCCATACATACACCACAAAAAATAATATAAACTATGTTTACATTAATTATTTTTTTAGGTATTAGTAGACTAAAATATGCTCACATGAATTCCGCGATTTTTTAAAGTTGGATTTAATATGTAAGAATCTATTCTGTAAGCCTATTATTAATTTTTTAACGCAAATATTATACATTCTTGAATAAAAGATCTTTGAACATATTTTATCGCAATCACTTAGTTATTTAATTATGTTATAACTCCCTACATTTCAAATACTTCCCACCTGCCGCTACAATTTTAAAGTCCCTTTATTTAAAACTATTAAACTGGTCGCTAAAACTGTTGTTAAACACAGAAATTATCATACTAATTATACCAATATGTAAGCTAAAGAATGTAAACGCCTGTTTCAGAAACATTGTTATTATTATTCTCATATACCCGCTCATAATTAACCACAGTGTATGTTAAAAAGTAAACAAGTCTTTGATAAAAGGAGTACAAAAGTATATAAAGGAACACTCACAAAGAACAGTTCAAATTACAAATGGGGGCGTCGTAATTGGCTAAATGCAGGTACTCGTGTGGCAACAAAATTGTTTTCCTGTAATTAACTACACTGTGTGTGTGTATTATGTACTTCATGTCCACATATAAAGTTTGTTTATGGTTTGAATACAACATCGTCTAGTCTCAAACTAAAACAAATCTTGTGCTATACAAACTAGATCATAATCATAAACAGCATTTAGCAATCCACTGCTCGACATAGGCCTTTTTTAACCGCCAAGACGGCCGATCTTGTAAGCATCATAGTTAAAATTGTTCCATTAAAAAGAGTTGCTTATAATTGCCATGCTGAGTAGGTGGATTGGCAATTGACAAATTACACTTGTACTGCGGATCCGTCTTACTCCCACTGAAAGGCAGATCCGCTGTTGAGCGGGAGGTGGGAACGTCAGATCCCTACGCCACTATGGAAACTAGACGACTGAAAATTAAATATACTATATTTTAACAACAAATAAAAACATACTAGGCACATCCACCCGGACATGAGAGAAACACTTTGCTCATCGCACAATATATCTCCCGTTGTGGAAATCGAACCCACGCCCATTGGCATGATAGTCACGGTCACTAGCCATTACACAAAGCCGGTCATCAAATATATTTTACGCATACTTTAACTGCCTCCGTAGCCTACGTGGTAAGGGCGTATGCTTTAGAAACCGGAGGTCGTGGGTTCGAATCCTGCGGGGACTCGACAAATTTTCAACCCTCCAACCCGCATTAGACCAGCTTGGTAGGATATGGTCCAAAAAACACCTAGTGGATTCTTAGGAGTGTATTAGGGGAGGCCTATGTCCAGCAGTGGGCTATCACAGGCTAATGATGATTATGATGATGTACTTTGGGTATTTCAATTAAGAATACTTGTAAATAAACATATAAAAATCTAATTTTACACATGTTATTTTTCACTAAACATATTACGTAAAGAATTATTGATTTTACTTAGCGTGATGAAAAATAGTTAGTTTAAAGGTTACATAACACTAGTACAAAGTATAAAAATTCTGCACTGCAGGCTTACGGAAAAAAGTGCGCTGTTGAATGAAAAAAACAATTTTTCCAATCCGACTTATCGTGTCAGGGATTAACATGTAGAAATCCTATTGCAAAAAGTCATTTAGTAAAATATAAATATTGTATTCTCTAACTGCTTACTTGCCCTATGTGGCCCATATAAATATTACGATTAGGAGTTATTTTACAATAGCTAACATGAATGAGAATAAATTGTGTGTGTGTGTATGTGGTGAACACACACAGGTAGAAAATATTTTAAGTGCTTCAGTTGTTACCTAAATTTAATGTTTTATAATATTAAGTTAAATAACATCTTCAATATTCAACTTTTTCACGATCTTAGCGAAATGTGATACGTAATTATCTCGTTGTCGCAAAGCAGTAGCGCGAAAACACTATTGTGTTCCGGTTTAAAGGGCATTGCCAGCGTATTTATTGGGTAAACGTGACGTAACATCCTACATCTTAGGTAGGCAGCGCATTGGTACCCTTGGTATAGCCGATGTCTATGGGCGTCGGTGACCTTTCCATCAGGTGGCCCGACTGTTCGTCTGCCTACGTTGGCGATATAAAAAAATGAAAAGAAGTATATTTAACCATCGCAAAAAATCATTCGGTCCACGCGGCTTATTAGTGTACTTTATGTAGCATAAATAAACGTAAAAATACGTGTACCGCAATGCCTCACCGCAATTGAGCAGTGGAGCCGAGTGGAATATTAAACGCTCTTTTCGCACTCAACTATTTATTAAAAGCTAAGGTTGAAAGATTGGTTTGAACGCTACAAGAAAGAATTTTTTTCATTTATTCTGAACGATAAATTCTATTAAAGATAAGTTAATGAATTGAACTAATAGAAAATATTAACAAATATTATTACCAACCTATTTTTCAGTAAATACAATAAAACTTCTCTTAGTAAATATAGCACTCGAATTCGGTTTGCATCATAATTAAACGGTTTAAAATAAGTAACGATTACTTTAAAGCATTTGGTAAAAAATTCTATTGTATACATGAATACTACTGTCTTATGACGAATAATGCTGTTTTATGTATTTTATCGTGTTTGTACTTGTATTAAATATATACTCGACCATTTAAAATTTATTTAAACTCATTTAGGCGCCCAAGGCCACTAGACGGTATTATTTATCAAAATAATATATGTTAAATCAACTTAGATATTATAATAAATAAAGTGTTTTTCTCGACTAAGCCTGAGTATTTGTGAACATTTCTATTACATCATACTCTGCGGATTGTAATGAAACTTTACAATAACATAGCTCATATGTAAGAATAACTTATAGGATATAATATATGAGAATATAGTGTTGTTTAGGCCGGGCTGGGCAGCTTTTCATAAGGTTCGTCGAGTTTCTCGTTACCCATCCCACAGTGCCTCAAATTGAAAGTGTTCGGTGAGTACATTCTAACCGTTATGACCTACGACGCCGTGACTTGGACACTTACAGTTCGACTGGTTTACATATTTAAAGTCGCTTAGCGAGCTATGGAGAGGGCTATGCTCGTAGTATCTCTGAAGGACCGCATCGGAAATTATATGATCCGTCAGAGAACCAGAATCACCGACATAGGCCACCGGATTAGTAAGCTGAAGTGGCAGTGGGCCACAGTGGGAGTAGGAAAGTTCTAAAGTGGAGACCGAGGCTCGTCAAACGTAGTGTGGGACGCCCTGCGTCAAGATGGAGTGACGACATTCGCAAAGTGGCTGGTATGGGCTGGATGAAACTTGTCGAAGATTGAAAGCGGTGGCATGCGTTATGTCCAGCAGTGGCTGATGATGATGATGATAGTGTAGTTTATTCAATGTATGTGTGTAGAAATAAATCTGCATCGGCTTTAACATAATCGGTTCATAATCGGTTCAGTTTTACCGCACATATATCTAAATAAGCTGTATTAATAAGTTTTCTACGTACTAGTAGTTTTACCGAGGGATATATTTTCCCTGAACTAATAAAGGTATGCGTAGCCACACCCCTGTTCACTTCGCACCCCTTTCCATACACTCTAATGACCCTATTGTTAACTCTCGTGTGATACTTTGATGTTCGCACCTCGTATTCGAGTATGTTTATTTTATACTAGATTCATACCGCGTTTTCACTCGTGTGGTGGTAGCAATTTGTAATAATTATGATCATATATTGTACTTGTAGATCTAAAGGTTTTTACCGATACGCGTAGGAAATATTTTCTGAGTAAGCGATAGTTTTTGTTAAGGCTTATTAATAATTATAGTAAGTGATACGCCCAGTGCATAGAAAATGCAACATAAAATTTCACAATGACGCTAGTTGCCTTGGGATGTAGAATGTTAATTCTTTATTGAGTTAATACGGTAGCTACAGTGCTCCTCAAACTGAAAGACTATTGTGTATAATCTACTTTGTGGCAGAAATTGGAACTGCGGCACAAAGATGACATACTATTTATAATTATATAAAATATTACATAAATACGTATTTTACTAGATTCTAATGTAATGGATATGCGTAAATAAAGACGAATAAATAAGCAAAGATCAAAGGCAATTTGAGTCGCAACGTTGCGCTCTCTTATTGGTTAAATATCCCGTGGAATTAAACATGGCGGCGGTCTACCAACGAGGATGCGTGCCTTTGGCACTAATAACGATTGACATTACACTTTCTTTACTTAAACTCTACCTTTTACTTGGTCGTGGTATAGTAGGATAAAGTTGTGTACACATGAAACATGGGAACACAGCGTTACCGATATTTAATCACCTACAATTTGAACTAAAGGTCACGTCGTTTACTACCTAATGAATGAGCGATTAGCTACTGCCGACATGTAATTTGTATAAGGTTGGGTATTATTTAATGCTAATTACACAGTAATTTTCATGCTTATGTCTGTATTTCGGTAACAATTATATTTCTCTTTTGTTTTTAGGCCTATTGCTACGACAAAACTTACTATTTAATGGGCCATTTTGTGTTCATGTGTCATGCTTGGTAATTACATAAATTTGTATCCGCTTGTGTTATTTCCGATATTGATGTCTATTGTTTTTATGTTTTTAATAGCATTAATGTTTTGTCATCAAAGTTAATCAATAAAAATGTATCCTAAACGTAACATATTCACGCCTCCTTGAGACGTAGAATAAGTGTACAGCGAATATACCAATATTTAATGTTTTGTAAACCTTATTTTAGCAAATAAATAATATTTTATTCAACTCTATTCTATTGATCTTGATATGATGAGTGTAAAATCTAATAAGCAATAAATTCAATATAATATTCTATACGTACAAATATACTTTTTTAGTAGAATTCGCATATCCTTAACCTAACTTGGGTAGTTAAGTCAAATAGTAACGTGCCAAGAATAAACGATTTGGTGGAACGTCGCCCTGTTTATTTATAACGCAATATTTAAACAATCCAAATATTTATTTATTTTACACTTTATTTAAGCCAATGCCAATTCCAATACCAGACTTAAAATAGCAAACAAAATACCAGACTTTTTGAATCAAGCTTGACATTATTCTTTGTGAACGTAAATACAATTTTATTAGCAAAGTGAGATACATATGGAATTGACATACTCATCATCACGTCATCATCATCAGCCTCTCATAGTCCACTGCTGGACATAGGCCTCCCTAATACACCCTATCCATTAGGGGGTTCACATACTATAGTTTACTATTATTACCACTTAGCTGTACTCACCTCCACACGTCTCCTTAAAGTCAGGACAGCAGTCACCGAGTTTGAGACAAGCATGGTCACAGTAGCATGGCTTGTCGCTTATGTCGTCGATGATGGCATTCTGGTGTGCTTTCTGGACGACGCAGGAGCTGTCCCTGCCTGGACAGCAAAGGTTGGCGTCCCTACAGTAGTTGGCACCGCAGTTGCCGGCCAGGTAGAGAGCGAGGAAGCAGAGCCAGTATCGAAGCATTGTTGGTTTTTTATTGTTTTATTAAGTATCGAGAAGTTCTTCGGTCAGAGGTATGTATTTGAGTAACTAGGTGATGGTTTTGGCCACAGTTAGTGTAA
Organism: Lamproptera curius; assembly: GCA_029286875.1. NCBI lineage: Eukaryota > Metazoa > Arthropoda > Insecta > Lepidoptera > Papilionidae > Lamproptera > Lamproptera curius. The sequence goes on along the minus strand of JAGSMT010000179.1, from coordinate 168,316 downwards.
GGACATATCACTTCTGGTAGGGCAATCTGTAACAAATGAAGATTTTTGTATTTAATGTTGTGTGTTTGTTTTCAACTATTTATAACTTCCAAGTAGTTTGCATTATTATTCAAATTTCATGACGCAAATTTATACAATTCTGAAATAAAATAAAGTTACTATTCAAAAATTTATATATGGCTTAATTTTATGTATCAAACGCATTTAATAAATAATTAAAAATATAACGATAAAAATAATGTTTAAAATAAAATAAAATTGTATTGCCTCCTGTGAGGTTTGAACTCACGACCCCTGGTTTACGAGACCAGTGCTCTACCACTGAACTAAAGAGGCCGGCGATGTGATACTTAAAATTTTACAATACAACCTTTTAAACCCTCTAATCAATTAAAATTACTAAATACCTCTTAATTAATTAATATTTATTGAAAAAAAGTATATTATAGAGATAAGTTAACAAGCTTATTATTATATACGCGTATCGAAAGTAAATGATTTGTTTGATAATATATATAATTATATCGAATATATAATTATATCGAAAGTAAATGATTTGTTTGATAATTATATATAATTATCTATATACGGAGTTTATAGAGTTTTATTACAGCTGATATTAAGCTAAGAAAATGCGTACATGTCTTCTGGTCTAAGGTAAACACTATAAAGGATAAAATATCACAAATGCCTTTTTTATTATCTTAATACGTAGACAACTAGGAAGGTAACATTACGTACAGACACACCTCATTTCTCATAGATATAGTCCAGTTCTATCACAAAGTGAGTCCAAACACTACCGTGTTCTGGTTTGTAGATACCGAAGCTGTTATAATGATTACTAGTTAAACAAGGCGTACCATTCAAAGTAAATAAGAAACGAGCACTTTTTTGGTGCTACATGGTATAATCTGTACGCACTAGATCCAACCTAGTGTAAATAATATATTATTTAATATTATAATAATATGTATATTATTTACACTAGGTAAGAACCCAATACGAAAATTATACGACACTAAACCATACGTCGTTAAACTTTCATCCATTCGTGACGTAAATAGAACAAGTGATAACGAGTCTGATAACGTTATCAGCTAATTGGTTGTCTGCCTTTAGGTCAATGACCCGTGGGGTGAGAGACCGACACTGATAAAAAATTAACGTGTCAAAAGTTTAATCTATTGTCATCGGTTCAAATTCATCATCATGAGCCTGTGATAGTTGTCCTAACCAACTAGAAAACAACGATAACACAAAATTGAACCTATGACTCGGTTTGGATCATGAGGCAGTCTGGTTTGGTTTAGTTTAAATAAGAAACAAAAAATACAATTAAAACTTTCGGAGACTCGTGATATTTGTGCTGGTGCTTTGAACCTATCTAAGTATAGATTGTCCCACTCGTTCTGATGAATGACCTCGGATAGGTCCTAAACTAGTCGACACCAATGCCGATTTCCTGTGAATTCCGGCCGCTCATAGTATTTATTATTAACTGCCTCCATAGCCTAGTGGCATCTGCTTTAGAAACCAGAGATCTTGGGTTCGAATCCTGCGGGGACTCAACAAATTGTCATTCTTGTTTCCTAGTTGGTTAGGGCAATTTGGGCTGATCACCCAATAACCTGAAAAGTAAGATGATCCATGCGTCGGATAGGCATGTAATAAGTCGGTCCTGCGCCTCACTATCCTCGGTCGTCTCGGTTATCCATCCCATCGGGCTTTGAGAGTATAAAGGAACAGGGAGTGCGCCTGTGTTTGCGCGTACATTTGTGCACTATAATATCTCCTGCGTAGTTGGTTGATCAACAATATACATCGTCCGCCGTAATTGTATTCGACTGGAGAACATTATTATTATATTGTTGGAAACAAATCGTTAAAACAGTAATGATAAGCATAGATCTAACAATTTTGTTTGTATTATTATTTGCTTAAGTTCAAAAAATACCTACAAGGCGACAAAAAATAGTTTCTTAAAAAAAATTCTCACATCTTATATACATTTTTTTCTTGGATTTACGCACCATAAGGATGGAATAAAACTACATTGAGGATGTCCTTTGGTATGTTAAAGTTTCTTGAAAAGTTCAAAAAATATGAAGATCTATACAAAACAATTTTAAAACACGCGAGACTTTACAATAAATAACGTATATTGTATGGAAAAAGTTACTGTTCATTCTAACATTTTTCATATAGGACTTAATCGAAAGCTAAAATTGAATACAGTAGATCAATTTTTTCCAATTAATTTCGTGACAAAGTCACTCCTGAAAACGGTGTAAATGAAAAGGTTCAATTATAGATAGGAATCTATTTGGAATTTTTTGACATACGTTGCTAAATTCATTTGCAAATTGTTTTCGGGGATATTGTTTGGACGTGAGACAGGTTTAATATAACTTCTGTCTAGAATGGCCGCTGTCTGAACATGTCTGACAACTTTGTTACGTTGCTTGCTGTTTTATTTTGAATAGAACATTTATTTGACATCAAATAAAGGTCGAGTCAATGATCTAGATAGTTATTTTATATAATAAATTAGAAAAATAACAAAATAGATAATATAATGATTGTTGTTGAGTTATCCGTTTTGTAAGTTTCTCAATTAGCTATTTCCGTGACAAGTTACTAAATAACTGTAGTTAAATGTTATTAATTAAGTTGTTTTTTGTTCGTGTGTTGTTTGCGTATCCTTTCGATTTTATGTCTTTTTTTTTAAAATTTGCATTATTTATAATAAAATCTGTTACACAGTTATTTTCTTTATCATAAATCATCATAAATGGACTTTAGCAGTCCACTGCCGGACATAGGCCGTTTTAATGAAGGCAAAGACGAGCGATCTTGATGGCGTCCATTAAAAAGAGCTGCTCAAAATGACCACGCTAAGAAGGCGGATTGGCAATTGACTAATCGTCTTACTCCTATTGTAAGGCAGTTCCACCGTCAAGTCAATTTTCTTCATCATCATCAGCCTGTATAAGTCCACTGCTGGACATAGGCCTCCCCTTTTCCATTGGGGGGGTTATGGCCTGTATCCCATCACGCTGGTCCAATGCGGGTTGGTGGGTGAACTCGACTTTTTACATGCCCATCCGATGCATGGATCATCTTACTTGACAGACAATTGGGTGATCGGCCCAAATTGCCCAAACCAACTAGGAAACAACAATTAAAAATTGTGGAGTCCTCGCAGGATTCGAACCCACGATCTCCGGTTTCTAAAGCATACGCCCTTACCATTATGCTACGGAGGCAGTCCAGTCAAGTAATTTTCTTACTTATTAAAAATTAATATAAAGCTTTAAATGATTTTTTGCTCGAATCCGATATTTTTATGTTATAAAACCTTTTTTGGCTAAAATTTCATCATGGCATTATAGAAAAACACTACGAATCAATTCATCGCCCACCGACTGAAGGAAATTGCCTTATAATAGAAGTTATCAGGAAGGGTACGGAAACTAAGTAACTTAATCTCACCAGCAACTCTGAAGATGTGATATTTGAATCTTAAATGAACACAGGAAACTAGTGTGTAACACGATCTTCTTATTAGGGATTTCCTCATGGGATTTACGATTTCATTTGCAATAATGTAACAGAATATGGAACATTATATATTCCTTAAGATAAAACTTCCGACATAAATTTACGGTTAGTTATAATTTATTGATAACATAAGAAGATGTAATTTAAGAAAATTTAAATTGTAGTCGGTATCGCTCTTTTGATTGCGAAAATTTTAAAAGATATAACTCTTGAATTTTTTGTCGATTCATCAGGTTAGAAGCATCCTATTCTGGACAAGCCTTTAATAAGTAAGTGTATTATTTCAGTATTCAACTACGTTGTATTTACCGATAAAATATCATCCTCAGCCTGTAATAGTCCACTGCTGGACATAGGCCTCCCTAAACACCCTCATCCATTAGGGGACCGATAAAATAACGTTCAGATATTATTTCTAATTAATCTGCAAAACAGTTCACGACAATAATAATAGTCCAACAGGCATTAATAATTAACAATAAATTCTTTAGGGACGAGTATTTAAACAAGCTCAGCTCTGGGGAACAGCATAAATATAATAAAGCTGGTATTTGTTAGTCAAATATGAAACTGACCTGTAGGGATGTACCGTTTATTTTTATTTACATGAGTTGTTGTTTTGTTTTTTATCGATATAGTATTACTATAAAAACACGTTAACAATTGAATGCAGTCGGGAATTCGATGTTTGAAGATATTGATTTGCGTAGAAGAAACTCTTAATTCAATCAATTTAAATCTTTTATTTTTTATTTCGAACAGATCGTTTTTTTTATTAGACGTAATAATTTTGCTATAAAAACCAAAGTAAATAAAACATTTATATTTTTCAAAAGTTCATGTAAATTCGATATCATGCTGAAAAATGTCTGAACATCTCTAGTTTATTTGTTTGATAAGCCGTGCTGGGTTTAAATAAAAATGTACGCTTGTTTTGAAGACAATTGAATTTTTTGGAAAGCATGCCGTTCGTATCACAAATTATTGAAAGCGTATTGTGTACTATGGAATCGTCGCAAAATTATACTTTTTAAGAGGAAAAAATCCAATATAAATACGTTAAATAAAAGTAAGTAAAGAAATTAACTGCAGATGATTTTTAAAACTGTATATTTAGTATATATTGCATCCTAATAAGAATCATTAGGTAATGTAAAGTTTTACCTAATGAAACGAAAATCGAATTAAAAACATAACTTCTAATGTTTTATTCCGATACCACATTAAGTAAAATTTCATTAAATTATTTGCTTTAGTTCTTTCGATCGATCACATGCTGTTTTATAAAATTTTATTATACGATTATTATTTAGCATTTATACTAATACTACATGTACAAGTAGATATTTAAAATTTAATTCTATCCTATTATATCAAAAAATTTTATGCTTTTTAGTGTTTTTTAAAATATTGCTAAAGTGAAGTGTGCAAAAGTGCAAATGTTATATAATTAAGTGTTACCTTTACCAAAATGAATGCCTTCTGCGGGTCATATCGAGAAAACTAATAAACAAATATATGAAAAAACTAAAAACTCAACCGTACAGTGATTAACTTCGGTTTTAATTCCAAACTCTTACACAAAAATATATTCCGATTTCCGTTCGTGAATTCCAAGAGCGTATTTCGCAAATAGCGCAGCAACATTTCCCAATGGCGGCAAATGAAAAATCGGCAAGTTAGCAGAGTCGAGAGGGGGGAAAACTTTAATAAAAATAAATTGTGAAACGGGCATCGGATATTTTTTTTTAATTACGTTGCGCACTCACCAATTTCATTAAGTACAACATTCAGTATTCAGTGCCTCCGCTGGAATGGCACTCGCGAATTATTAATCGGAATATTAGCGGGTAGCGGAATTCATTGTGGGCGGGGCGGGTGCGAGTTATGAGAGAGGCTTTTATGGTCTAATTAAAAAAGGTAATTGATACATTAAGATGTGACGAATGGAAATGTTAACGGTTCTTGGTTTAAAGTAAAACTTTTTTGGTTATGTTTTTATTTTAATAATCAATTCTGTTGAGCAAATGAAGAGCCATTGATTTGTAGTAATCGTGAAAGGATTACAGCGAAGAAAAAATTTAAACTTCTTATGTCCTCTTCCGTATTTAAATAAAAATAATGATGAGTGAAAGATTTGATATTGCGTGAGTTATATGTATAATAAACAGTTATGAAGCGTATATATATATTGTATTGTCATACATATTGTTTTGAATATGTATGATATATATTGTACATACTTTATTGTATCACTAAGGATACTCAAATCCAAAAACAAATTTTAAAAACTGTAGGCTATAAAATTTTTAAAACCGTATTTTTCTTTCCATTGCCTTTTATTTACCTTTTACTAATAGCGCAAAGGCTTATGCCTTAAGTAAAAATATAATAATAACTAGTAGAATAAAATATTTAAGATAAAAAAAATATTCTGTTAAGTGTTTCCAAATTGAATTTTAAAACAAAGGCTAGTGATACAAATGTAAGCAAAGAACTCAAAAATATGAAAGTTTTCGTCAATAATAAAGGCAAAACGGTATCTAAATATATGTGATATTAAAAAAGCTTTCTGAATTATTCATATACATCTGAAAGAGAATACGAATTCATAGACTTATATGTATCGTCTAAGAGCCAACATCAATCTTAGATAGAGAAAATTTGTACCCAGATAAATGAGATACTAAATTTGTTTTAGTATGGTATGTATTGTGACAAAGTTACCGCTATGATCAGTCGCTTGGCAGAACTTAGCAAATGAAAATTGATTCCAAAGTTATAAAATAAACCTATTATAATTATGTAGATAAATTTGACTTTCGTCGCACCTCAAATGAGTCTAAATTCAATAAATTAGTTTTGACATTGATTTTCATCATCAGCCTGTGTTAGTCCAATTCTGGACATAGGTTTGCCCTAACGCACCACCTTCTCACTAGGGGGTTTTTGGTACCGTATCCCAACACGCTGGTCCAATGCAAATTGGTGGATCAACGCATGGATCATCTTACTTTACATAATTGTGTCATCGGCCCTAATTGGGCTAACTAACTAGAAAACAACTTTGAAAACTTGTTGAGTCCCCGCAGGATTCAAACCCACGACCTCTGTTTTCTAAAGAGGCAATATGCAGTGCTTACGAGAGGCAGTTATAATGTGGTAAATTAAGAAATTAATTTCATTTAAAAAGTCTAAATATTACTACTTGATAACCTCACTTTTCTAAAACTTTTTTAAGAGAAGCCTCTCAGAGTCACTCGTCAATATATATTTGACATGTTACATCTACATTTCGACTTAATTCCTAATTATCATTGTATTCCCCTGTCACTTACTATTTATTAGCTCTTTGAACATTACACAATTTACTTCCGCTCGAGCTTACCTTTTACAACCGACCATAATTAACCACAAGTGTAATGTAAGGCATCGTTCACACGCACGTTAAAATTGTCAGAATTCCGGTTCTGTTATGGATGATCTAATTATTTGTTGCGTGGTAACGGCTATTTATAGATGGCGGTAATTTATATGAAACAGTAAATATTATTTTATATATATTTCTCACCATATGGATAGTTACAGAAAAATAAACATGATTTATCTTTGCCAGAACGTGTCAACCATTGCATTAAATTTATTTTATTAAACGAAAATTACTAAAACATCAACAAATATTACAAGATATAATTAGTTAAACACAAAAGTGTGCTTGATGTTCAATCTATCTAGATTGAATTGCATCTGATCATCATAGCCTAAAAAGTAAAATGCAGTTAAATGGATAAATTAGATATTGTTAAAATTGGTAATATCTGTAAATAATTTAAACTATTTTATAAACAACGGAAAAGAACTTCGCTAAGACTATTTAGACTATACCTTCGGGCAATTAAGGATTTAGCTAAAATTTCCTTAACTAGAATACGACCATAACTAGTTATTCTCCCCCTGCAGGGTTTAAGTCTCCGATAGTTAAACTAAAGGTGTCCATAAGTTTAACTATCGGAGACTACTTTACGGAGGCAGTTTTGTAACATATTTGTTAATCAAAGGAGCCAAATAACAAGAACAGTCGCCTGAAATTTTCTTACAACATATACATAGGTATGTTGTGACTAACCATAGTCTACTATATCATCATCATCATCAGCCTGCGCTAGTCCACTGCTGGACATAGGCTTCCCCTAATGTACGGCTTCTCCATTAGGGGGTTTTTCCGTACCGTATCCCACCACGCTGGTCCGATGTGGGTTGGTGGGTGGACCGACTTAGACTTAGTCTATACTTGCAATGTGATTACTAAATCTTATTGTTATTTAGTAGTCACAATTAGTACATTTTACGTAGATTTTAATGAAATAAATAATGCAACACGTCGTAAAACGACATCGCAAACTACGTGAACAATGGCCGTTCAAGTAAAACATTAAACTCGACCGACTTCGAGATGTAAAATGTATTACGTCTCATTAAACGATAATAAAGTCGGGGAGTCGGTTTGTTCGTGGCGCCTGAATTTTACATACAAAGCCTTATTTCGGTGATGCTTCATTAAAGGTCGCTTTGAACATCACCTCGTTGCCTTTGCAATTCGGAAATACAATTTTCTTTACTGCAATGGAATCTTTTGTGGTATTAAACGCGGGGGCGGGTAAGGTATTTTGAGGGAAACAATTTGCGAGGATAAAATTACGACTTTAAATGCTGAATATTCATTTAAGCACAAAGCTTTTTATGAGGATTTAACATTACGTCTGAATCCTCATATTTTTAAAAAAGATTAATGAATTCATAAACATTGGCTGATTACTATCATCATCAGCCTGTGATAGTCCACTGCTGGACATAGGCCTCCCCTAATACACCGCTACCCATTAGGGGGTTTTTGGACCGTATCCCACCACGCTGGTCCAATGCGGGTTGGTGGGTGGACCGACTATTTACATGCCCATCTGCCAAGAAATTGGGTGATCGGCCCAAATTGCCCTAACCAACTAGGAAACAACAATGAAAATTTGTTGTGTCCCCGCAGGATTCGAACCCACGACCTCCGGTTTCTAAAGCACACGTCCATACCACTAGGCTACGGAGGCAGTTCTGGCTGATTACTATAGAAAAACTTAATTTTTGACAGACTTCCCTAAAAGATCTAGGAACACAGTTATTTTATTCTATGGAAAACAGATATCTTTTAATGTTCTAAAAAGTTGAAAAGTATAATTTTTATAGAGGCTTTACAGAATTTCACTCATTAGATTAAGATATTTTACACTCAAGAGGAAAATTGTGATTTAAATAACGAACACTCTTATTTTAAATTAGTTTAACTTCAAAAAATTTTACAATTGCTAATCCAATATTTCCTCCGACCATCTCAAAGGAAAATAAAGACTAAGATTCGATAATATATATTGGATTCTATAGCAAGCAGTCATCGAAAAAGGATTAATTAAAATGGAAGGATCCAAAGTCGTTTATATCATCCCGTTGTCAGCAATCATCGACAAGGACTCTCTAACGAATTCCAATACCGTTAGAAATTAATTGGATTAGTATCGTTCCAAGGAATAGACAAAGTCACGTTCTTATTTACTTCGAAATACAGATCGGGATGATTAACGATTTGAGTGTTGTCTGAGAAAATAGATTTAAATAAAATGACTTTACGGACTTTCTAGCGACCGAGGTCACGCTGGAAAGTGTTCGAAACGTCGGGAATTTAAAATGTAAAATAAACGCGATAAAATCCGTAAAGACATTTTATTTAATAATGTATAATTCAAACTGTGTTTTATTTATTCTTATTCTTATTTTGTTATCGCATACGATGACAGACAAACAGTCGGACCAACAGACGGAAAGTGGTCACCGACGCCCATGGACGTCGGCAATACGGAGGGTATAACCAACGCGCTGCCTACCGTGAGACATTAGATGTTACGTCTCGTTTACCCAGTAAATACGCTGGCAATGGTGCCCTTCAAACCGAAACACAGTACTGTTTTTACAACACTGCTTCGCGTCAGAAATAGGCACTGCGATGTTACCAGTCTTGACGGCCCCCTGTTAACAGGTATGATATACGAAGCGATTAGAATATTAAGCAAAATAAAATTTGAAAGCACAAGTAGATTTAGCAGTTTACTTGCAGTGTAGGTAAATTACCTATAAACCGTATATAGGCTTATTTATGAATCAAAACTTCGTTGAATTCACTCGAACACACACAAAAAAATTAAAATCGGTCCACCAGTTTAGGAGGTTCATTGTCACCAATACACCACAATAACACACTTCTTTATATATATATAATTATTCTGTAATTATATATATATATATAAAGATAAAATAGGTATTTCCAGCTATTATATGCGTGTAGCCAAAAAAAGAGATATTGTCATCCAATTAAAACTTTCGTGAGACATTGCTCTGAAAATATATTCTACTAAACGGCTGAACTCACGTAAAATCGGTAGTGGTGCCGGCTAGTTGAAAATTACATAAAACCTCAGTTTACTGTAAATCTTTTCGGCTGTGTAGAAAACCGCATCATTTGCCGTTTAGGATTTCAATGGTAAAAGCTTGGAGGAAGTAAGAAGCTAGGCTTAAATTACTCCGATAAGTGTTAATGATATTTAGTTGAAACAGTTTATAAATTCTTTTAATTCCCCTATATCCACTTATATTGCTGTAATTATTAGCCTTTGTCCTTTATTGGAATATGCTCAAAGTATGTACCAACTTTCATCAAAAACAATTCAGTAGTTTGGACGATAAACACGGACAGACACACAAACAGACAGGCATACTGAGTTACTTTCGCATTTATAATATCAGTATTGGTTATCGTGAAAGATCCGAAAAAAAGGGGATTTAATTTCAGTATTTTAACGTTCAAGGTGTTGATTCTGTATTTAATCTTTGAAGTATAATTTGAATATTTCATAATTTGGTTTATATTATCACTTCGTGTGTATTTGGGTGCCTAGGAGAAAATTATGTATATCAGTCCCATCAGTTTGTAGATACTGTTATTTACGATTTTTTGGTAAAAACCACACAAAGCTAATATTTAGCTATTCTTAATACTGTTGAATCTTTAAGTCAACTCTGTACCGATTTTCATTCAGGAAATATTTGTATCAAAAACCTTTCAATGACATGTATTGCCGTTTTACTAGTGTTATATTTTATTACTTTACGTGGCTGTTAAAATGTAGACCCTCTATGGGTTCGTTTTATAGGCGGTAAAACCGCAAGTGGTAGGCAGTAAAGTGTGGGCTTGAGATGGCTTGAAGCGGGTTATTGGCTTAAAGTTATAAGCCAGTTGGTGCCAATAAAAATAATACTTAGGGTACTTTAAAGCGCATTTTATGTTGTGTTTTTATCTTAACGATTTTTTTTAGTTTTAATGAACTGCTTATATGTATCATTACTTCATAATTTTTTTATTTTACTACATACTCTACTGTTTTAACATCTATTATGATTAAGATTAAATGTTAACTCAACAGGCATAGAATATTTTTTTAAAGTCGATGTAGGATTAATAACAAGAACTAGAAAATACTAATATTTTTTTAATTTTGTTTCACTTTATTTAACTTTGCATGAATATGGATCTATGTGTCTGCAATAAAGATTTATTATTAATATTATTATTATTAATAATACACAGCAAAAAAAAGGAAATTTATGCTTATGCATTAAACGATTATTTTCCAACATTTAGGTAAATAATAATAAGTATCGTGTACCGAAGGTTCGAATCCCGCGGGGAAACAAATTTGGGCCGATCACCCAAGTAAAATGATCCATGCGTCGGATGGACATGTAAAAAGTCGGTCCACCCACCAACCTGCATTGGGACAGCGTGGTGGGACACGTTCCACAACCCCCTAACGGAGAAGGCGTACACTATGGTCCAGCAGTAGAATGACACAGGCTGATGATGATGATGATGATCCACATCTTTGTATAATATAAAAGTATAGTTTTTAAACAATCGTTCACATAAATATGATAATACAACAAAAGGTCTATTTGGTCTTAGTTAAGCTATGAGACGTAAAAAACGTGCATCTGATGGTTGGTGATACGCCGTGCTCATAGAGGCCACAAACACGCTGAACAGCGTAAATACAGACACAAACTGGCAACCGTGCCCTCAAACTGGAAGGCAGTAGTGCTCACACACTACTGATTTGCGTCGGAAATAGCCATCGCGGTGCCATTACCCCTGACGGTCCTTTGTTGTCCATGACCACCATGCTGTCTTCGATAGCGGTGCATAATTTTAATATTTTTGTATAGGTATGATGATCGTAATGTTGATAAACATTTATAAAATAAAAATACAATCGCAGAGTTTCTTACCGTTTCCTCTCTGGCCAGGTCAAAACATCCAAACCGGTGGTAGGTTGACGTTCAACGGAGCGTAATTTGAATTAAAATATTTGCATTTGAATAGAAACACTTTTTATATAAAATGCTAGTAACCACCCTGCTTTGCACGGGGCTAAGCTGATAGAAAATATACCTACAATATTAAGTACGTATTATACATATAAACCTTCCTCTTCAATCACACTGTCTATCAAAAACCGCATCGAAATCCGTTGCGTAGTTTGAATGATTTAAGCATACACAGGGATATAGGGACAGAGAAAGCGACTTTGTTTTATACTATGTAGTGAAGTAAAGTTTAAATGTAATATATGTAATTGGTACTTTTACCTATACACGATGGCCACAGATCATAGTCCCAATCCAAATAAAACATAGAATTAATTTTAACACCATGCTCTTAACAGAAGTTATATATCTATAAACAATTTTCCAATAAATACACTCACAGTTACGAGTCTACTTTTTTTACTAGTTAATACATTGTTAATCAATTCTGAAAAAACAGCTTTTCAGTTTGGCACGAAAAAACTAAACCAGCGAGATATAAGTTGAGTACTAAAAGAATATCAAATTAGGATCTATTTCACAGGACGCAGTTTTTTTTTATTACCGCCATATTAGATCAAGAGTTATAATGACAATGTCCTCCTAGTCGATTCCGACTATGGCGGCCGATCTAAATAAGAGATCAGCCTACTATGCAGGAGATATTATAGTGCAGAAGTGTACGCGCAAACACAGACGCACTCTCTGTTCCTTTATACTCTCAAAGCCCGACGAGACGGATAAGCGACACGACCGGAGGGAGTAAGGTGCAGGACCGACTTTTGACATGCCCATCAGACGCATGGATCATCTTATTTTATAGATCAGCGGGTGATCAGCCCGCGTTGCCCTAATCAAGCAGGAAACAACTTGGAAAAGAAGTTTGAAACCCATGACCTCTGGTTTCTAAAGCTCAAGCTCATACCACTCGGCTACCGTGGCAATCATAAATATAATATACGTAAACTTTTAAATCGATTTCCAATTAGGAAGGAATAAGTTAATCAAATTAAACAGTCGGTCGTATAATATGCTGCAACATATGTTAAAAATAAACATTTCAATATAGTACTTGAGTACGACACAAATTCAGCTAATTTATCGTTTTCTCCATAAATAGCTCGTAATTCATCATCCAGTTTACCTCCCGAGCGTGATCGTTAATCTTTCTGAAGTTTTAGACGCGTGGAATTTTCATCGAAATGTAAAGCAAAACTTACCCAATTACAATGTAATAACGTTTAAATTGCCTCCACCGAAAATCTCCTTTGTCTAACCACCTTTTGTGTTAACTTATGCCATTTTGAACTTTACACAATGCAGACAAGGTTTAAATTAGTTTAGCTCCACGTAGCGGTAAACTTTGAGGTTATTATTTCGCGATTTGAGAGTTGGTACTTTATTAATATGTTTGACCATTAAGCGGTTATATAAATTTGTGTTATTCAACATATTTTATCCGGAAAACGTTTCGTTGCATTCATTTTATGCTAGCATTATGTTATGACTGTGCTAATTTTGAGCATGTTTAAGGATGCAGATGGCGTTTGTTTTATGTTCAATAGTGAGGTACCAGAATAGTAAGTAAATGTAACGATGAGCCCGTAGTGAGCCTTGTTATTGGTCCTTCTTTTCCCTGATCCGAACCCGAACATTTCAAAGGAGATAAAACAATACAAGCTGTTAAGGATAGGTAATACTGATGGCACTTTTCAATGTAAAAAAAAAGTGGAGTAATAATACGAACTGTGTAATTTCAGTAACAATGGCGAATGAAAAATATTATGCAGCTAAATATTAGCTTCATTGCTAGCCACAACTGTAGCTTAAGAATTTCCTTTTTGCACAGCTTGGCATAGAATCGAAAAATTAATAAATCACAATGTAAATATTCTTAAAGTAGAATAAGTTATAGTAAAGCCAAAAATGCTTGGAATTTCTGTACTACTATATTTCTATAATTTATCGGCAACAGGACGGCGTAGGCCAGAAAATGTTTGACCAATAAGAAACTATACGTTTTAACCATTTAAGTTTCACATTTGACATTGTTTAAATAAATTATGCACTTGGTTTGGTTCTTTTATATATAGACATCGGGAAATTGATATATTTAAGCAACCATACAAAATAAATAATTAGAATTCATTCAATAAAAGAGAACAGCAAAAGGATTTATGTTTACTAAATAGGTGATATAGAATGTTGAACATGAAAAACTGAAAAGGGCATTTTACCTGACGGTGAAAATGTTTAAAACTCATGAAAGTAAAGTCATGTAGATTTAAACAGAACCTTTTTTACAAATAAATATTTTACTTATAAAGTTTCTTTAATAAACAGATTAACACATAAAATCTTGGTCGAAACAAAACATCTAACAGTACTTGACTGTTAACTGGATAAGACACAAAGCTGAGAGTCTTCAAGTTTTGACGTGGATTTATTAAGGCGATAACTCGTCTTCAGCAAGTAAATTAACATACTAATTATAAAAGCAATTAAAACCGCAGTTTTGTAACTTTGATTAACTCTTTACTTTTGCTAACGTGACGTATGGAGGCGGTAAGAAAGTGGCTTTTTACTTTGAACTGTCACTTCCAGCCCGTACGTCTATTAAAACAAAACAACTAATACAAACTTAAATATAATTTAAATTAATATTTGCTTGATGAACTTAATGTCAGAATAATGATATAATAACAGAAAAATATAAGAATAAGTTGCTTATTAAACATGACGGGAATGCATATTAAAAATCGTAGTTAAATATGACTAATGTTATAATCATTATCAGCCTTGATAGTCCACTGCTGGACATAGACCTCCTAATCACCCTATCCATCAGGGTTTTGGACCGTATCCCACCACGCTGGTCCAATGGGTTGGTGGTGGACGCCTTTTACATGCCCATCCGACGCATGGATCATCTTACTTTTCAGACAATTGGGTGATCGGCCCAATGCTAATCAACTAGAACAACAACGAAAATTTGTTGAGTCCCGCAGATTCGAACCACGACCTCCGGTTTCTAAAGCAATGCCAATACCACTGGCTCGGAGGCAGTTATATTATAAACAGCCTACTTATTGATATTAATATAAATGACATGATTATTTGTTTTTAATTTTGACTGCGTCCGTAGCCTAGTGGTAAGGGCGTATGCTTTAGGGACCGGAGGTCGGGTTGAATCCTGCGGGGAGTCGACAAATTTTAAATGCTGTTTCCTAGTTGGTTGGGGCAATGCAGGCTATTCACCCCTTTCTTTGAAAAGTGGACCATCTTGTCCATAGGTCAGATGGTTATATGAAAAGTCGGTCTGGCACCTCACCTCTCTTCGGTCGTGTCGGTTGTCCGTTCCATCGGATTGTGGTTGCGCGTACACTTGTGCACTAAAATATCTCCTGCGCAGTTTGTTGATCTCTATTATAATAAGATCGGCCGCCAGAGTCGGAATCGACTAGGAGGACATAATTATTATAAAAAATAGATTGAAAAGTCATTTGTTATTAAAATAATATTGCAATTAGTTTAAAAATAAAAATTAGGACATTATAAATCAAGAAGGAAAGACGCATGTAAGATTATGACTAATATTAAAAACAGCTTACTTCTTTTACTAATTCTAAAATTTGGGTAATATTATTACAGAGTATCTAATAGATTATTGTTATTTTTTTAATTTTTATTTTTGCACTCAGTAAAAATCTTTCCGGTTCCAATATTCCTAGTTATAGAAACACGTGTAACTAGTTAAATCTTATTTGGTATTTTTTTAATTTTAGTAATTCAGTTATGAATTCAAAGAAAAGATAGAGGAAAATGTGCTTGGTAGCTTGGGCTTTGTATTAAGAATTATATTATCATTAATATTTTATATTACCGGCAGTATAACCACGTATAGAATATCAAATGCAGCCGACCGATTATCTTAATGTCAATCTACATTCCTTTTTGTACAATTCTGTAATAGTCCATTTACAGTAACCATTTATTCTGACAAACAATATAAAACAAGCAATGCAATAATAACTATCAATAACGTTAATATATTATATTAACAATATAAACCAGTTTGAATAACTGAACAATCATAAGATTATGATATTGACCTGAATAAGGATGAAGCATCCTGTCCATCTGTGTTGCCATTGGTTGTTAACAAAATTTATTCACAAATTCACACACAGAGCCGACTAACCCGCATTGGACTAGCGTGGTGGAATATGGTCCAAAAAACCCCTCAATGGAGAAGACTTGCCTGAGGGAAGGCCCATGTCCAGCAGTGGACTAACATAGGCTAATGATGAAGATGATCAGAGAAAACAAAGCAAATGGGCCCTTAATAGATATAAACAAATAAACGTTTCAATCCGTTGATACATAAATAAAATATTGCCTCTTATGAGAGATGCTTTCTCTACATATTCGTGTATTTCTTCGAAATAACCTGAAAGAGCATGAAAATATTATGCCGAAGCTTCAAAGCCCCTTGTTTTATTACGTTCGCTAAATGTATGAGATCAATTTCCTTATGTTTAATTCATTTGTTTATTTTGCGTGTGCGTATATCCTTTGTCGGATATTAATCTTGTGTTTTTGTTTGGAGAGACGACAGAGATAAAAGTGTTCCATTTTTACTTTGTTCAAAGCGAATGTATTACAATTATTGAGACTACGTTATGAATTTCGTAATTGTTTAAATATATATGTATTATATATATACAAAAACAGGACGATAACGCAACACCTTCTAGTCAAAGATACGATTAGCCTGTGATAGTCCACTTCTGGACGCACCTATCCATTATGGGGTTTTGGACCGTATTCACGCTGGTCCAATGCGGGTTTGGTGGGTGGACCGTCTTTCTACATGCCATGCATTTTACATGCCAGCTAGTTCTATGATATCTAAATAAATTACTGATATATATATATAATGATTTTGTGATTTAATACATATAATATTAACACAAACATTCAGACACGAGAAAAATACTATGTTTATCTTATAATATTATTCCTGTGGTGTCACTAACCACAATCGACATATAAAAATAATCCAGTTATCAAACAACATTAAGCTCTCAGACGGTAAGCTTTTATGAATAAAGAATAGATGTGGTCGGTGGTAGACTAAAGCAGGCTGATGATGATAAGAAAATTACGTGCCAAGATTCAAACTCGCTTCCCTGTTTCGAATGTATGCTTATGAACCATTGAGCTAGTGGTGCTTAGTAAATACATTTCCCAATAAGCTATTGGTTACATTAAATAGAGGAGCTTCCGTTTTGTTGTGGCGATCTTATTAGAACGTTCGTGGAACCGACGGGTGAGGCATGCGGACGCACGTGATGTGTCGTACAATAGCTAGTGATGTGTAGATATCGATAAATTGAACTATCGACATCTTACAAAATAAGTTGTTAGGTAGTGGTTAATGTTTTAAAACCAAATTTTGTTTATTTGTTATCTTACTAATAAGCTATTTTTACATCTTACTAATACGATATTATTGTATCTTATCAATATGATATCATAATTTTTTATTAATATGATTTTGAAAATAATTACATAACGTTTATGATGGAAAATATACAAAATCTTTGTACTTTAATTAACGTTTCTTACCGATAATTAATGACGTATAAATATTTAAAACAAAAACGTATTCAACCTACCTGATAGCAAGAAAGTAATAACATTCTTCATCTCTTCTGTTTGTATGCACTCTGATTAAGAAAATAATGCCTTATTTACTAACCCAAAGTTAATCTATTTAAGTTATAAATGTTAATTATTCTTCAAGTTATAGAATAATGCACAACCTCGTGCACATGTGACTAAACATTGGCAATCATTTCTCAAATGTCTTCTTAGTTAAGTAAATGTATAAATTTATATAAAAATGCATGACGAATGTATAATGTATTCATTAAAAGTCGGTTTAAAAACATTGATATATAACTGAATATTTCTGTATACTTCTTTATTTTCTTTCTTCGCATGACTATTGATTTTACTCCCTAAAAATAATGTAAAAGAAAACTGCTTTCATCGATAGTAATTTCAAATCCGCATCACTACAACCACAACACGGCGCTGAGTCGTCGCTCCTTTGAAATGAATTTGATTTGATTCGTTTGGACGTGGGTTCGAAACCATTAAAGCTTTGAATGGCGTACGACAAATAAATCGATCTGAAGCGAAATTGGATTTTAGTGATGTAACCCTAATTAAATGGGATATCTTATATAAGTCTTTCATACGACGCTAACAAAAAAACCGAACTAATAAGTGAATTTTCTTAAAACGCGATTTTGTATTTATTTTTTTAATATACCAATATTAAAAAGTACAGTTTTACTAATTTTGGTTATGGGTCAGATCATGGACGCTGGAAAGTGTTTAACACGTAGGCATAATTAAAAAAAAAGTTGTAAAGTAATTGTATATAATTAAATAACGATAAAATACGAAACTGCCTCCGTAGCCTAGTGGTATAGGCCTGTGCTTTAGAATCCGGAACTCGTGGGTTCGAATTCTGCGGGGACTCAACAAATTTTCATTGTTGTTTCCTAGTTAGTTAGGGCAATTTGTTCTCGATCACCCATTTGTCTGAAAAGAGATGATCCATGCAGTCGATGGGCATGTAAAAGAGGTCCACCACTCAACCGCTATTGCCAGCGTAGGTGGATACTGGTCAAAAACCCTAATGGATAGGTATATTAGAAGATATGTCCAGCAGTTTACTATCAAAGGCTGATGATGAAAATACGAAATAATGTATTGTTTTTTCTTGTGTAGTAAATGCGTGAACATTAAAAAATTTAATAAAAATTACATAAAAACAGATTTATAAGTTTATCATATATCTTTGTTTTTATAAGATATGAATTGTCCAACTTTCAGCGCCAGAGGGTGTGAGCTCGATTCCCACCACGTGAAAATGTTGTGTAATAAACATACTGTTTTTCTCGAGTCTGGATGTTTGTTCTATGTTGAAATGTATTTATTTACAAAAATAAGTAAGTTTACGGATTTATCAGTCATCTACTAGCAGTAGTACAAGCTTTGCTTAGTTTAGGACTAGATCGTGTTGGGTAATCGTCCCAAGATATTTATTTATATCATAAAAGCTTCTAAAGCCTTTGCAAAATAAGACTCTTATACAGTTTCCCGAGGCGCACATTCTGAACGTCGACGATAAATATATCTCTACTTTAGACATAATTATCTCGAATGAATAATTCGCAAACAAATATCATTGCTTAGGAGTAAAATTACGTTCGAACGACTCCGAAATCTCTTCACAAACCCCAAAATTATTTCGACAGCCCATTGATTTCATTTAATTAACACTCCAATATGTCTTGTCGCGTGCCATTCAGAGAGTGAGGTTTATCAATTCCACCCGTACAAGCACTCTCGATGCTAATGAATTCGATCCAAATGGAATACATTCGTGATAATGGAATGATATAATATATGCTGATATATAAAACTTCGTACTTTTTATACTTGTTTAAATGACTCCGTAGCCTAGTGGTAAGGGCGTGTGCTTTAGAAACCGGAGGTCGTGGGTTAAAATCCTGCGGGGACTGAACAAATTATTATTGTTGTTTCCTAGTTGGTTAGGGCGATTTGGGCTATTCACTAATTTTTGAAAAGTAAGATGATCCATGCGTCGAATGGGCATGTGAAAAGTTGGTCCTGCACCTTACTCTCTCCGGTCATGTCGGTTATCCGTCCCATCGGGCTTTGAAAGTATAAAGGAATAGGGAGTGCGCCTGTGTCTGCGCGTACACTTGTGCACTATAATATCTCCTGCGTAGTCTGCTGATCTCTAATATAGATCCGTCACCGTAGTCGTAATCGACTGGAGAACATTATTCTTATACTAGTTTGTAGCAATTTTGGTTGTTTACGCATACATTTTTTTTATTTGCCTTTGAAGGCAGGTGAGCAGTTTGGCTACCTGATGGAAAGTGGTCACCGACGCCCATTGACATGGGCTTTACCCGGGATATCATCAATGCGCTGCCTACCGTGAACGTTACGCCAAGTTTCAATAAAAATAGGCTGGCTACGGTGCACTTACCTACAAACCCGAACACGGTAATGCTTTCACGCGGCCCACTACCCCCTGCGTGCGACCTCGTATTCATTTTCTTTATATAAGTTCTATAACTCTATAACAAAATAGTAGAGAGCAAGATATATGTATTTTTTGACTCGGTATCTTTTGATATACTCACCTTAACAGATGTATTTGTTCACATAACGAACTTTAAAATAAAATTTATAATAACATTTACAGACGTTGTAGTGCTCTCTAAACAGGAATATTTAATATCTTTCTGCAAGTCACCTGCCGCAGTTGTATTTTAGAGACGGTTCCGGTAGAAGGAAGTCCTTCTAACGCATATTTACAGAAAGACTTTTTGCCGTTACGACACACTTTCCAAAGGATAATTCGAATCTTTATATAAACGTTCCTTCTTTCGTTCATGATACGTCGATTTTTATATTTATTTATGTTATATATTTTATACTTATTGGTTATAGGCACACATAAATCCAAAATTTTAAAATAATTAAATAATAATTAATTAAATGTATTTTAAATAATAAAGAATAATAAAACTTGACAATACACCAAACACTACTGCTTTGCGCAGAAACGCACGGTAGTGTTCTAAATCATATTAAAGTTTGGCCAAATTTAATACGAAATTGAGATCAAATAGTAAAGTATTGTCATAAAAATAAGGTTAATTTTGATAAAATCTTCACGAGATCCTTTCCTTTTGATAACTATGAAGTTATGCTTCCAGACTCTTGTCTATGGAAGGCTATTGTCTAACACAGAGTTCGCGCGAAGCTACCGTTCCCACGAACTAGGTGACCAACACTTTTTGCTAAAAGTCTAAGAATGGGTTATCTTACTGATAACAACTAATTTACAATTTTATTAAATATTTAAAAAACTATACTTAAATTATTATTGACTAATTACGATTGTCTGAGAATTGAATCACATCTCATCATCAGCCTTTGTTAGTCTGCTGGACATAGGAGGCCTCCCTAATACACCCCTATCCATTAGGGTTTGGACCGTACCCCACCACGCTGGTCCAATGCGGGTTGGTGGGTGGACCGACTTTTTACATGCCCATCCGACGCATGGATCATCTTACTTTTCAGACAATTGGGTGATCGGCCCAAATTGCCTAACCAACTAGGAAACAACAATGAAAATTTGTTGAGTCCCAGCAGGATTCGAACCCACGACCTCCGGTTTCTAAAGCACACGCCCATACCACTAGGCTACGGAGGCAGTTGAATACTTACTTCTATTCAAGATAAAATGTATAATAAAAGAATGTAAATAATTACATAGATACAGAAAGTTTTGAATACGACGCTTTGTGAATGTACAAGAAGTAAGTTTGTTCGTATATTCAGTTTCATGCACAATTATAAGCTTAATTCTGATTTAGGTGTATGAGACTCTAGAGACGTTATTAAGGTACGAATTTAAAACTAGCTTCGTTCCGCAGTTTCACCCGTTTGTTGATTGTAATTTGTGATCAGTACTATTGTACATTATATATATAAAAGAAAGATTTATGCTGTGTTTTTTTAAGTTTTAATACTCTTACTCTTCCATTATACATTGGACACTTAAAAGTCCAGAGGTCACGGTGACATACCCAGATGGCAAGGTTTTTTTACATACTTGGCACTTTATTATGTTTACTTTGTTTTCTATTATATCATCATGAAATATCGCTTTTGAGTTGCTAAAACCAAAGATGTATCAAGCAGCTTTAGCGTGTAACAAACATACTTCCATTGATTCTACAAATTTTCTTTAAATATCTTTTAGAAATATCTCTTATAAACAGATTTTATATTCTTAATAATGTTCTAAACATTTTTTATTCCAAAATAACGTATTTGGAAATTACAACATAAAGATTACAGTAATAACCTAAAATGTTGAACACTCTATTAATGAATATATCTCTGAAAGAATAAGGCGTAATAAGTAAAATAGATATTTGTTGGGATACGGTTAAAGAACCCCCTAATGGAGGAGGCGAGTATTAGGAGAGGCCTATGTCCAGCAAGGATCCATTCCATTCGTATTTTTTTACTAATCACTGTAACATTTAAATCTCGCGGTGAAATAATATATCACTACATAATATAAAACAACGTCACTTCGTCTGTCCCGCTATCCTTATGCAGGCTTAAATCTTTAAAATTATTTAACGGATTTAGATGCGGTTTTGTTAAATATATAGAGTGATTGAAGAGGAACGTTTATATCTATAAATCATGCATAATATTGTAGAGAAACGTTGGTAAACTTATATATTCTTCAATAGCCGGGGCGGGTCGCGCAATTTTAGAAGTATTGTGATAATAAGCTTAGAGATAATGGCTTGTATAGAACAATTTATCCACTTTATAATAGGTAATAAGATTATACAGTTATTACCAAACATCACGTCTCGCACTAACGTTTTTGTATATTCAGTTCTCGGAAGGCGGAAGATACCGGTGTTGTTTACTCTGATGCAGCGGGTATATCAATTATGTTGTGTGCAGCACTTCCTGCGACGCTACATTGCTTAATATGCAAACATCCTGTATAAACCAGTCTTTTGATGAATCGATCGACGGTTTTCATGCTTACTTAAAAGTTATTTTTTGATAATATTAAACAATTTCAAAATGTTTCAGACCGAGGAGAAACTTTGAAAAAACTCTACCATATTCAATTACAATATTGATGATACTAAAAATTTAATATGTCAATACTTTCATAACCTTCAGAAGTAGCGTTGGCAGATATTAAATATACAGATAAAAATTGTTTTTATTTCATTACGGTCTTTATATTGTAACTTTATTATAATCACAGACAAACCGTTATTAGTGTACGATACACTATTAAACGTGTTCGCTGTTGCAAATAAATTTCTAGCACAAATATTTATTAAGTATACTTAGCTTTACAAATATATTATTGTTCTGGAATTAGTGAACACCGATTTACACATTTATATTCATCCTCATCAGCCTTTGATAGTCCACTGCTGGACATAGGCCTCCCCTAATACACCCCTATCCATTAGGGGGGTTTTTTGGACCGTACCCCACCACGCTGGTCCAATGCGGGATGGTGGGTGGACCGACTTTTAACATGCCCATCCGACGCATGGATCATCTTACTTTTCAGACAAATGGGTGATCGGCCCAAATTGCCCTAACCAACTAGGAAACAACAATGAAAATTTGTCGACTCCCCGCAGGATTCGAACCCACGACCTCCAGATTCTAAAGCACACGCCTATACCACTAGGCTACGGAGGCAGTTACATTTATATTATTAACAATCTATTTACCGGATGTTTTGACAGTTGTTTTTTGAATGCATGAAATGAGTTTACATTTTTTATATGAGTAAATTATCAAAGAGTCGCGCTTCTTCAATTTTAATCATCGTTTTGCCGTAATTTGTGCGATGCTTAGGTATAACATGCTCTGCGTCTTTACTTTGTCATTGCGATACACACAAGTTTTAAAATTTACAATTAATTACTACTACTTTCCTTATTATTAGGCTATAGCGTTGATGTGTTCATGCCTTCGGTGTAATGATTTTAATATTGAACTCTATTTTATTAAATTTCTTATCTGTTGACAATCTTTCGCGATAACTTACAAAAGTGCTTTTAGTGCAAAGGTATTATTATATTTTATTAAGTATTATTATTATTCTGTTCTTTACCATCTTATCTGCGCTTATATGCGTTTTTATTTTATACCATAATTATGAACAACAAAGAGACAAACTGAACCCGACCAAGAATCCGCCGAGCCAATCAGTACATAGCTTATAAAGAACAAACAAAACTAAATAAGTAACTGAAATCAAACCCATTACTGAACCTCTGCCCACCCTTTATTGCCGATGACAATAACGTAAACATAAACAAGGACGGACGACGAATCCTCACTTAGTGTAACAGTCCCTACCCAATAAATTCCCGACAAACGGGCAATGTCGGGGAAAAGCTTTTAGGCGGTTTCTTCAAGAAATAAGCTGAAGGCATAATAAGTTCTAAATGAAACAGACTTAAGAAGTTATCCTATTATTGGATACAAGGACTTTTACGGTTTTTATCGCGTTTGTTATACCGATGATGATATTCGCAAAGTGGCCGGTGTGGGCTGGATGAGGATAGCCGAAGATCGGAAGCGGTGGCGTGTCAGAGGGAGGCCATGTCAGGAGGGAGCTGATCACTGCGATGATGATGTCGACTGCATAGCGGAGACCTAATGCAGCTTCTCGATCATCATCAGACATCAGTCTAACATGGCCAACAAATGGCTGATAAGGATGAATTTCCGAAGTTTCTCAACATCTGCCAGCGGTCTGTCTTACAGGACCAGACAACGCGGGAAATTTACCTCAACCAAGTCTCAAACGAATATGCCACCATTTTTCAATTTTGTGAGATCACTGCAAGTAAAGTTTAGGAAGCATATAAAGATACAATATTTGTCAGTTTCAACTTATATGTGTTTAGGTTATTATAGTGTAGCTTTCATATTCTATATAGTTCATTACTCATGACAAAAAACAATACAAAATGCAATGTTACTAAAGCAACTAACATTGGTTTTAGGATGACGATTCTTGTAGGATTACTGAAAAAAAAGTGTCAAAATTTCGTTTTTTTAAGACCAAATTTCTTATTAATAGGCAGCACAGCATGAAATTAAAAATGTTTATTTGAGAATGACTTCAAATATTTAAAAAAATTCAGATAAAATAAGAAAATTATTTTACTATACCATAATTATATAACAATTTAGATTTGAAAATAAAAATTTGAAAAAAAAAAAATAAAACGTATATTAGATAATTCAGTTCCTATACAACTTAGAAAATAAAACTATATGTAAACGAAATCATTGTACATATTATTTACAGGTGTGGTCCCGTATTACAGGAACGTTGTAAAAATGTTTACTCGGAGATTGCTATTCTTTTCCCAAGCGGTAGTCATGAAAACTGCTGCGTTCCGGTTTGAAGGGCACCTGCGAGCTATTTGCTATGTATAATGTGGAAGTTAACAAACTGTCTCAGATAGGCAGTTACAAAGCGTGGCTATAATACTGCATATGTATTTTCAATAACATTCTTAGTGTAGAAACTTCCCATCAAGTGTAAAGACTGTCGTCTGCCTGGTATGCATAAAAATTAAATTAATTCAGAATTAGTGGATGATAGTAAAGTAAATTTTTTATTAGTTTTTATTCTCTTCATACTGATGGAGGTTTCTTTTTCAGTTATCAAAATGAAATACAATTAGCAAATTAAGTAACTCTATAATGAGCCTTTATCATGTTATTGTAAAAATAGAAACTGAATTTGGACATTTACAAACTTACAAAATGTTTGTATAAATTAATATGACTGAATTCGTTATTTAAATCATTGTAAGGACTATTTACAGTTCTTCGTGCTTTTTAATATAAACAATTAAATGTTAATGCAGATTTAATATTAAAAAAAATTAATACCTCAATAACGAAATTTTTTTAAACGAACTTTAAATTAAGATGCCAGACAATAGCTTTAAAAAAAGATCATAAATCAGAATTCTATTGGTTTGACCACAAACAGAAAAAAATGTTGAAAAAGAAAAAAAATACGTTGCACGTTGTTATTTATCTTTGTTTTACCGTTATTAATTCCGTAAAACTATTATTCGTTTCGCGGTAAAACTAAAACCCCCAATTTGACGATGGAGTTATTTATAGATATGTATGTGTCGAAGGTTTCAATTCAGATAAATTACTGAACTTATTAGTTAACAAAACAATGTTTTGAAGTCGGAGATTGGGACTAATTCCTGTTTAGCCCAATGCGGTTGGCTCTGGAGTAACTTTGGCAGGATGAATGGCCCGAGTCGACCGCGTAAGTACCCGAGTCCTATTTGTACAAGTTGTTTATGTTAATTTGTTGGATAAAAGTTAGTAAAATGTTAAAGATAGGCACACTGTTTTTAAAACAATAGAATGCGCTCTAATAATAGTGCAATTATGTATGCTTTTTCAATAAAACAAATTACTTTAAGTGAAAAAAAGGAAAGTAAGTCTGAAAATTAAGATGATCCATGCATCGGATAGGCATGTAAAAAGTCGGTCCACCCACCAACCCGCATTGGACCAGCGTGGTAGGATACGGTCCAAACCCCTAATGGTTAGAGGTGTATCAGCAGTGGACTATCACAGGCTGATGATGTATGTATGATGTCAAAAAAAATTATTAAATGTACAATACAAAAGTAGTGTGACAATTTGTAGGGAAAGATTTTTTTTTATTATGTAGGGGTTTCAATTTGATATATTTATGATCACTGACTTTTTACTGCATATAAAATTAGTGTTTGAACTTTGAACTGGTTGAGATCATTTCAAAAACTTTTGACCTAATTCAATAAAAGAGAGCAAAAAAAGTCATAGACGTGATTATTGCTACTTTTACGTTTTAAAAATAATCTAAATTACATTTGTAATAATGACATTTAATAAACTGTGATAAAGAACTATATAAAATAAAGAAATCTTTAACTATCTATATTCAGATTTATAAACCGGTATCTAACAACAGTACTACTTAGATCACAACATCTAGACTTCACTTCTATCCAATTATATATCTTTAGAGAATATTTTTAATACCAATATATAAACCGTTACTATAAAATGGAACAAACTGCAAGTTATGCACTTATATCATATCTATTACAAAGGAAGTGAACGCTCTTATTAGAAAAGAAGTGCGGACGTTATGCGACGCCTCCTTTTATATAGAATATACCTTAGGAGGAGTTGAAATTGCTTTTCAGAACCTTGCTATTAAGGTGAACTTTGCCAGGGCATATTTAGTTACAATATGAAAATAATATCAAAATATGTTGCTAATTATCGAAGAGATTTTTAAATAACATAATGAAATATTTTAGTTATGACAATTTTGTTACTTAACATTGTTAGTTCAGCTTGTAATTACCTTTTTTACTAATTAACTGTATGGCACTTTCTGCATAATAGAAAAAAATATATATATGTTTGAACGTTTTAATTATGTAGGTATATGTCACCGGTGGTAGGTCCCTTTTACAAGGGACCGTCTGGTGACCACCACGGTGCCTTTTCTACCGTAAAGCAGTAGTGTGAAAACACTATTGTGTTCCGTTTGAAGGGCACCGAGCCAGCGTAATTACTGGGTAAACGAGACTTAAAATCCTATGTCTCACGGTACGCAGCGCGTTGGTTATACCTGTATGGCCAATGTCTATGGGTGTCGGTGACCACTTTCCATCAGGTGGCCCGACTGCTCGTCTGTCTGCGTAAGCAATAAAAAATAAAAATAATAAAGGTTTCCTTAATAAATTGCTGGAAACTTCAACGTAACTGAAAACGAAACAAAAAATGGTAATTAAGCAGCCAAAATGCAACATAGTAAATACTAATAAAAATATAATATTTCCATTTAAATAATAATGTTCTTGCGTAGGGATGAGAAAACCCACTACTCTTACGGTGGAGTAAGACAGATTCGCAGTACATTAGCAATAAGTCAATTGCCAATCCGCCTGCTCAAGGTAACAATAATGAGCAAATCTTTTAATGTACGCCAAAAATATCAGCCGTTTTGGCGTTCACTAAAGAACACTACGTCCAACAGTGGACTGCTAAAGGCTATTAATGATGATTAATATTCTCAAGCAAACCTTTTGTTAATATTTGACAAAACGCTATCGCTTACACTCTGTGCCACCGCCCACTACAGTTTATACGAGTATCGCAGGAGCGTTTATAGGCAGCCAATGGCTCCTTGAGGGTGGAAATGGCTTGTAGCACTTTTGTCACGTAGCACCCTCGGGGAAAACCGATCCGCGAAGTCATACTTCTGCCGTTATCTGCGAGTGACTGTGTTCGAGTAAAATTCCACTCGAGGGGATACGTTAAACCGTATAGGGTGAAAGTTATCTTTGAAATTTATAGAAAGAAAGAAAAATGTTTATTTGGCACGCAGTAAAAACGATGTTTACAATGTACAAATATTTACACAAAATATTTATGCACAAAAATGGTTTCCACTCAGCATGATATCATCAAGTTGTTCACTTCATGAAAGCTGACTTTTAGTGGAACCAGTGAAGGATAGTAAACATATAGGTATTAAAGGAATTCATAGCCATATTGTATAACCATTATAATTAATATTTATAAAAAAAAACCACGAAACAAAGAACATTAAACGCAAATAATTGTGAACATATACTGAGTAAATTGTAGGTCTAATTTACATTTATTTGTTATGATTGTACAAAGCCTTTTATTGTTATTGGATAGGTAGACTAGGTAAGAGCTTCACGGATCAAAAGTCGTGGATTAAAATCCCGCGGAGTATAAATTGTTATCAAGTCTCCATTTCATAACAATTTTAAGGCCAATCTATGTTACATTTCCTTTTTATTTAATACGCTTCTAAATTTACGACCATTAGTAGTTATTACCGAAGTGCTTATTTCGGTTGTAGCGATTTCAGTATTTAGTAACTTCTACTATCAAAAATACTTTGATAAATAAAATTTTACTGATAATAATTATATAATCAAGAAGTAACAATTGCGAAAGCACGGCGGAAATATTCAAACCCATCTTAATTATACAACCTAAAACAAGTCATTTATCGTTAAAACTCCATAATAATTTATGTAAAACTTTCTTTTTTGATATGAATCTGAACAAGTCACAAAGCTAATAATTTTCTCATAAGAGAACTGCTTCGAAGTTTGATGTCATCGGTAACAGTTCCTCGCCGTTAGTAAAAGTCAAATTTTACCTGGTAACTTCAAACTTCAGTAAAACTTATTTGATTAAATAGTTTTTCTTTAATGATAGCTGATATTTTCAAGAACAGAACTACGACAGACTGCTATTGTCAGCTTTTAGACGGTGGACAGATGTATCCCAGTTTTGAAAAAATCTATTACTAGCACAATTCGAGTCTAAGAAGAAGTTAACATAAGAAACTAAATTAAGAATTACATTGAGAATCAAGATATGTGGTGGTAGTTCATATTCTGTATTAACAAATCCTTAGCTTCTAACTTAATAGTTGATATATTAATGAAATGTCTAATGTAGAGTTTAAAAAAATATAAATATGAATATATAAAACGAAAACCGTCGGTTCTTCTCTGGTCATTACTAAGTTTTTGAACCAGTGGTAAATTTTTGAGGTAAAGCCTAAGCTAAAATAGCTAATAACTTTGAATAAAGGTAAATTTATATTTTGTTATTCAACTATTACTTAATTTAGATAAGTCTACTGGTCAAAAGCAAAGTAATATCTGCTATTTTAGGTATAACTAGAACGTGAAAAGTTAAAAACTGAACATTATTTAAAAAAATGCTCATCTTTTCAAGGTGAACATAAGAAACCATTTTCAAAATAACTACACATTTTATCTATAAGCTGAGCTATAAGAATAATGTGGTGAGTTGAATTTTAATAAATTCACGGCTAACAGGGCAACCTATTGTTGCGGAAAGCGATTCAGCGGGGGCCCAAGAGACGGGCTTTCGCGAGGGAAAATCTTATTCCTGTTTTAATATAAAATACTTAATAGAGTATAGAAATTAATATTAGTTGCTTATTTTTTGTGGAAGCGTAATGTTATTACATACATCACGTAAAGGTTCTTTCGGTTTATCTTAGTAAATCAATGTAGCTTTATAGCTTCATACTGTTATAAGACAACCTATAGATTTTACTTGAATATAATAATTAAATAGGCGCTTTACCAGATAGTGATGCAATTTTAAACAATAGTTTACTCCTAGTCACAAATTAGTGAAGCACATAAAAAGAAATATTTTTTTAACAAACTATAACTATTCTAAAAGAATCAAGATCAGCTCTCTCATAAGCTAACAAAGACCATACCGATGGAAGGTTTCATTGATTTTGACGTATCTCTTCCGTAGGGTGAAATTCGAGAAGAAAGGCGCCCTATAAAACAATATCCGGCCCAAAGATTCACTGATCCGTACCGAATTTCCTCAAGGTGCGTACACATTGGACGAGCAGAGCTTGTTGTGTTCGGAGAAGCATGTTACAGATTCGCGAATATGAACTTCTTAGTGATAAACTTTTCTTTTTGGCTAAAGCGATGAGACGAGTATGACGTTTACCTGGTGTTAAGTGACATCTATACTACCCAGAAAAAAGCAGTGTAAGTCGCCAGAAATTTGCTCGGCACCTTAAGGCACGAGATGTTTTCTTGTCAGCGCAGTAAATACGCTTGCAACGGTGCTTTTTAAACCAGCAGACAGAAGTACATACTTACTACTTATTTGTGATAGGAGTAGACTCCGCATATACACTGCCTTAGACGGTCCCTCCTAAAAAGGGATTCATCGTTTTCAAATGATGCATACCTCGACATTGTTGTTGCCTATCACCTCTAATTTTTTTGTATAGGTCAAACAGCAGACGAGAAGGCAGGCCACTCGATGGAGAATGGTTACCAACGCCCATAGCCAGCTCACATTGGCAATACCAGTGGGATCATCAAAGTGCTACCACGTGACATAGGATGTTAAGTCTCGTTAACCCAGTAATTACGCTTACAACAGTGCCCTTCAAGAAGCCAGTGGTGTGAACATACTACTGATTTGTGGCAGAAATAGGTATCACATATGAACTACCCCAGACGGTCCCTTATAAAAGGGACCTACTACCTATAAATATAACCCTGAACGTTCGAAGTGTACGCACTTTAATAATATGGCCCACAATGTCTACTCAAGATTTATTAACTTGTTGAATGGATTCGTAAACTTTTCTTTTCTCGTATCAAAAACTTGGAGCTCAATTTGAATGTTGTGATCAATGTAAGAAGTTTTCCGTACATGTGTAATCCGAATTCGTTTTGAATGGTGGACTATGTGTAAAGTTTGTGAGTAACTTTCACGAAGATGGGTTTGTTTCTAATTGTTTACGAGTTTTCACGAAAGCTTTTGGTACGCACTCCGTATATTAATTTTCTTTCCTTCATTCGGGATGTATGAAACCGTGGGAACTGAAATATATTTCAGTACTAGTATCATGTTACGTTTCTTACTTTAATATATTTGTATCAGCGACCTGTTTGACATTGTTTCCTTTTTAACAACGTTGTGTTAGCAGTTATTCAAAAGTTGTAGCTTTAAAAGTATATAAATTCAATAGTGTATGTTGTAAACAGGCTACGTGAATGTTATTAAAAGGTGTCTCCCTTTTTCGATCGATGATCACAAGAATAACTCGGAAAAAACAAATGTTAAGTTTATAAATAAAAATAAGAATTGAGGCTCATGAAAATAAGGCTCAAATATAATAATAGGCATAATGCAAGGAATAAATTATAATCGTACTTTTAATTAAGGATTAAGAAATAACTAATCCTTTACATGCTTTCACATAACACTCGATATATACATTTAGTGTTACAAAGCGTTATATATAATTTACACGCAGGGCTTAAGCAATTTATTCGGCCGTTTTAATTAACGTGGCTCGCTAATGAGGAATTTCAAAGTCTCATATTACAGCTGTTGATTTAAATGGGTGCTTAACTACCATGAAATACGAATGCACATAGGCAGTTCAAGTAAAGACGACTGGGTTGAAATGCGTCAGAAATTAGGGGCTAAGATGCCTAGACAGAAGATCTAATAATATTGTTTGAAAAAGTCACAAATCCGGACTGTGAAATGCCTACACAGATAGTGTTAATATAAATAGTGTTCATTTCGGGATAAATATGAATTAAGTTCAAAATTGTTAAATTCGTCATCTAATGGTATGGGCGTTTGCTTTAGAAACCGAAGGTCGTGCGTACGAATCCTGCGGGGACTCAACAAATTTTCATTGCTGTTTCGTAGTTGGTTAGGGTCATTTGGGCCGATAACCAAATTGTCTGAAAAGTAAGATGATCCATGCATCGGATGGATTTGTAAAAAGTCGGTCTAACCAACTACCCGCATTGGACCAGTGTGGTGGGATACGGTCCAAAAACCCCCTAATGGAGAAGGTGTGCATTAGGGGAGGCCTATGTCCAGCAGTGGACTGTCACAGGCAGATGATAATAAAGTTAAAAAGTTATGATAATACTATTTAGACCAAAACAGTTGAACAAAATTTCATTTTAGTTATAAAATAATATGTAATTAGCATCAATTATGATGTAACTATTAGGGATTAAATAAAAAACCAGTGGTATTTCAATTACTTTAAATATAGCGTGTTGCTATTTTCTATATTACTACATTTAAATTAAAAAGTATTAACTATAGGTTTTTGAGTACTTGTAATGATAATTAATGACAACTAATTCACACTCAATTAAGTATATGTGTAGTGTGTCTATATTTATACATATGTATATT
The DNA here is from genome assembly GCA_029286875.1 of Lamproptera curius. Taxonomy (NCBI): domain Eukaryota; kingdom Metazoa; phylum Arthropoda; class Insecta; order Lepidoptera; family Papilionidae; genus Lamproptera; species Lamproptera curius. Next base: position 135,754 of record JAGSMT010000179.1, on the reverse strand, counting down.
ATTTCACGGGTATATATGTCTTTTTGTATGTCTGAGTGTGTATATATATTTAAATACGTTTGTATTTTATATACATAAATATATGAACAATATATACTATTCATTCTTATTTGTTAGTATTTATTGATGACGTTAACTATCTATAATTTTTTAAAACTGTACGCCAACCAAATTTTCTCTAAACCATCCAAAGATTGACTGGGAGACAATTCCATTGGCATTGAGTACTTTATGTTCACAAATAAATGGTGCAAAGGCGGTTTGTACCATTTAGTTGTGTACATAAAGTATGTACAAATAACACACCATCAGCCTGTGATAGACCTGTGATACCCCTATCCATTAGGGGGTTTTTTGGACCGTACCCCACCACGCTGTCCTAATGTGGGATGGTAGGTCGACCAACTTTTTACATGGCTATCCGACGTATGAATCATCTTACTTTTCAGACAATTGGGTGATCGGCCCGAATTGCCCTAACCAACTAGGAAACAACAATGCAAATTTGTTGTGTCCCAGCAGGATTCGATCCCACGACCTCCGGTTTCTAAAGCTCACGGCCATATCACTAGGCTACGGAGGCAGTATAAATAAATAATAAATAAGAATATAACGATTCTAAATTACTTATACCAATAAAAACATTTACTTCACTCCAAAGAACCAATTACTTAGTGTCATTACAAATATTAAAGCGAAAAAATTTATGAGGGAAAGTTCAATTAGATTTCCCAATGATAAAATCCAATTAGAATTTTACAAAGTTGAAATTAATGCGTGCCTATGACAGTCCATCTCGAGACCACTAAGGAAAGTATTTAATGAGTAAAAAAACCTCATTAAATTCATTCCAATCAAAAGCTAATTTATTAGTAAATGAAGTAATGAATTATTACGAAACCAAGTATAGATATAGTGAGAAAAGATTCGTTCGTAATTTTTTGAATATTTTTTTTAAAAAGTATTTATCGTGCTCTCTCAAATAGATTCAGTACATATACATCTCTATATTATCCAATGAAATTAATAATTTTGACGTTTTTTTTTTATACGCAGACAGACGAGCAGTTGGGCCACCTGATGGGAAGTGATCACCGATGCCCATAGACATAAGCAATACCATTGGTATCGCCAACGCGCTGCCAACCGTGAGACATAGGATGTTAAGTCTCGTTTACCCAGTAAATACGCTGGCTACGGTGCCCTTCAAACCGGAACACAGTAGTGTTTTCACACTACTGCGTCGCGGCATAAATAGGCACCGCGATGGTACCCGCCCAGACGGTCTCCTGTAAACAGGGGACCTACCACCGGTAAGACACTAAACAATGAAGATTCATATTTATGGATATGAAAATGTCTACATTTAATACGATTATTTATTGACAGGTTGGGTTGATATCGTATGATAAAGACTCGAAATACCTAAGGGTAAATAATTTTTAACTACATCTATTTTCCTAAATTTCAACTACGACTTCAACTTGACTGCCTCCGTAGCCTAGTGGTAAGAGCGTGTGCTCTAGAAACCGGAGGGCGTGGGTTCCTGCTGTGTTAGTCCACTGCGGGACATAGGCCTCCCCTACTGCCTCCATTTTCTCGGTTTTCTGGACCGTATGCCGACACGTTGGTCCAATGCGGGTTGGTGGGTGGGCTAACTTTTTACATGCCCATTCGACGCATGGATCATCTTACTTTTCTGACAATTGAGTAATCGGTCCAAATTGCCCTAACTAACTAGGAACCAACAATGAAAGGGTACGGGAGCAGGACGTTTCAGGACTGTTCTATTTATTTCTTGACTTTGATTAATAAGAAGTAATACTATAAACAGTTATATTTAAAATATTGCGACATGTTAGTTTGGAAAAGGCTTCTAGACTAAAATGTGTGTGCTCTTGTGAATTGTTTACTTGAAGGCGTAATAAAATAGTCTTGTACGTCTATTTTAAGCATCACAGGATGTGTGGCATCTTTGTAGTAAAATATAACGACTTCCTTTACTCGTGTTTTTATTAATAATTGCTCATTTTTGTTTGCTTTCGTAGTTAAACACTATCCGGCCCTTTTGATTACATCCACTCCAAGAAAAACTAACTCTAAATCATCGTCGCTAATTAACTTTCTTAAAATTTTCGAAACAAAAAGTGTTCAGTTTCACAACTTTGTTTGAATCTAAATTATTTATTAAACCTACAAATAGATCATATACCTATTGAGGATGTTTGAAAATTTAAAACAATTTAACGTAACGTTAACTAAAAAAAAATGATACATCATAAATTATTTGAAAGCTTTATTTGGAAGGTTTATAAGAAATATTAAACGATACAATGGTCGTATTTCAAATTAATAAAATCTAATAAAAAGATTAAAGATTATCGTACGCGTTTAAGATAGCTATTTAAAAATAACATCAATAAAATTAAAAAGCTTATAACAACGAAGCCGTATATTTTTAGATTTCAAGATATCAATATCGGACCCATACAACTCTTCAAGGGCGCTCGAGATTCTTAAGGAGGCATCGTAAAAGACCTAAAAGCGACAACAATGAACAGCACAACTTGGTTCTATCATGTGTGTCACTTATATTGCGTTAACATAAAAAACGGTAACAAACTAACAATATGACATTCATAACTAGTATTAATAGTATTGTTACTGCTAGAAGTAGTTGGTTGTTGAAAATAAGATTGATAATAAGTCAGGTATTTGTTCTGTTCGCTTTGGACGCTAATAGAGACGGGAAAATTAATAAAAATGTTATAAGTTGTGACAAAAGGAAACAACAATAAAATTTAATGTATTTGGTAAAAATTGATACGAAAAAAGTGTGGAACCTTTAGGATGGTGGAACATAAGAATTAGTAAAAGGATACAACGAAAGCTGAGATGTTATCAGGTAGTAAGGGTACTGATAATAGCTTATTATTACGTCTAAAAATAAAACCAGAATACTGCTAATAACATTTCCTTCCGTTTAAATGATTCTACTGTATTCTAATTCCACCAAGAGTATTATTTTAGATGGAGGGCTTCAAAAACGGGCTTTAGAAACAAGGAATCGAGGTCCAAATGGTTTATTGTAATATATAAGCTTTATTTTAATAGATTTTGCACCACATCAAATTATTTAAAATAATTTTAGGTATCTAAGACAATATATATTATATATTTACTATATATGTATTTATAGATGAAATAGATAATAAGTTAAGGGAGAAACGAGTACAATAAGAGCAAAGTAAATTTCTTTTATAGTTAATTATATAAATTGTAACCTTTTCTTGAGTAGTGAAACAAATTCACTTTCATAATTTTATGTTTAAAGTTTCGTACATTGTCATCATAATACTTATTTAAGGTTAAAACCCTAGTAAGTTACTTTAAAAAGCATCCAAAAATATATATATAAGTAAATAATCCTACCTGGATTGAACAAGAAGTTTTATCATAACAATGAAACTAAATAAAATGAGTCAGTAATAAACAATTGCACTTATACAGGCAAAACAAATTTAGCTTTTTCATTCTAAATTTGCCAAACAAGTCAGCCATAAACAGAAAATGTCTTGCTCATGTATATATTCATCTTTATTTATCAATAACCAATCGCTCGTATACATCAAGACTCGGTCAAAGAGCAGTCGAGGTACGCTAGAGTAACCGTACCGTCTTATCGCTAAAGAGGCAATCACGACACCAAGAAAGCGACACATTAACCCCCGATAAGGGGTCGTTGCCCCCATTGATCTAAATTCCAGTGCCGACAACGGCTATCAGTGGTTTTGGTGCGACGACCTCGATAGGTCGAGGCCTGACACTTTGTGATAGTCCGAGATGGTGGGAGCCCTACTTAGTAATAGTAAGCAGTCGAAATGATGCCTAGTTCTGCCGCAAAGCAGTAGTGTGAAAACATTGCTGTGTTCCGGTTTGAATGGCATTATTAGTACTAGTATTTACTGGGTCAACGAGACTGTATAACCCATATCTCAAGGCGATGGTTTCAAAGCGTTTAATACCGTGTTTGTTATTGACAGGGTGTATCACTTACCATCAGGTTGATCTACTCGTATCCTCGCTCGATGATAATAAAGGTTCAAAACGCAGTAAATTTTTACTAGCCGATTATTGAACCTCTTTACAAGTATATTAGAATATTGTCTCAATTGAATTGCACTTGTCATATACTTGATATAGCTAATTAGACTTACTATTTCGTAATTGATAGTTTGTCTTTATCATCTACTGAAGTAGCATTATCATCAGCCTGTGTTAGCCCAAATAGACCTCCCCTACAGTACGCCTTTTCCATTAAGTGGTTTCTGAACCATAACCTACAACGCTGGTCTAATGCGGGCTTGTCGGTAGACTGCCTTTTTACATGGATCAACTTACTTTCATTCGACGGATCATCTTACTTTTCTAACAATTGGGTGATCGGCCCAAATTGCCCTAACCAACTAGGAAACAACAATGAAAATTTGTTGATTCTCGCAGGATTCGAACCCACGACATAGGTTTCTAAAGCTCTTACCACTAGGCTACGGAGGCAGTCAGAAACAGTAACGTCACAGTGCCTATATTCAGCTCAAAGCAATAGACCTAACGAGGTACTATTATCAGTTCGAAGAGCATTGTAACGATGAGGTAAGGAGTAATTATTGAGTAAACGACGCATGACATCCTACATGTCATCGTTGCGGTCAGGTCAGGAGTTGCAGCTTGCTTCGCAGCTTTCTCGGATAAAATATTTAGCTTGCAGCATATTAATTATAACATTTATTTGCCAATTATCAAATAGAGAGCTTTATAAAAGCTTAAATTTATAGTCAACCATTAAGAAGAGAAACAGTTAAAACGATTTTTCTCCACGTGTACGTGTTACCCGGCAGTCGGTTACAGCCGCTAGCGTTTTACAACATTTAAGAGCACTTGTTTCAAGAAAAGTACAATTTATTGCGTTCTACCCGCGTAAGATGTGCAAGAAATGGCAATGAGGGGAGGACAATAAATTCGTTACATCGTTTCGCTCCTGTCACGTCCTTATTTGTGCCCATCGGGTACAATTTTCTTTTGCGGGTGGAATTCTTTTCGCTCAACAAAATACGGGCCACTTTTCGGTAAATATAAGGTATATCTTTATATACAATACATTTATTCATTTCTGCTTTCAAATAAAAGATAAGTAAAAAGAGCAAGAGGTTTTGAACGTGCATATTTTAGGCGTCTCTTTGTCTTAACAGGACATACATATGTAACGGTGTAATTTTATCAATACACAATAAAAATATATAAGTATTAAATTTTTTTTAATTAAACAATTTACACAGACTAAATAATGATTGGGTAAGAAAAGCTCTGTTTTTTTTAATCGTGTTTTTATACAATATCATATTTTAAAAGGAGAAACTTATAAAAGTAGTAGATCTGTTTTATTTTAGAAAAACATATTTTGGCGCCATGTCAACGGTATAATAAAAATGGCGCGATAACCAAAGTGCCTGTACGACAATGAGAGCGTGTTTTTTTCATTAGAGGACTGCGTCGGGTTTTGTTTCGTACCAGCTCTGTTTTGTTTTTTTTTTTGTTTTCAGAGGACTCGAACAAAGGCTTGTTAGTCCTTTGAGATGCTGCCTGTGTGGTCTCATCTTTGTGCCTTGTAATATGTCTCCAAGGAACGATGTGTATTAAAAAGTATGTTTGCTCATTGCTTATATTGTACACATTTATGTTTGTTATATACTGTATTTAAACGCTATGTTTTTTAAATACTACGGACGAAATAAAAATATTATAAGTCAAAACATTTCACAAATTTTTCTGCAATAACTTTATGCAAGATTTAATATTGAAAATGAAATTAATATATTAATGAGTTCTAGAACATTCCTAGAATTGATTTTAGACAACGGTAAAAAGCTCAGTACTTTGATAAAAGTATTTATAAATTGTTTTTATTACATAAGTATTTATTGCCGCGTATAAATGTTCGAAGGTTTTTTTTTCGGATGTGAAATCTTTACTTTTGACTACTTTTACTAAATAAAGCTTACTTTCACTATCACTTTTTACTTCTTAATCGTTTTTCTTGTTAATCTGTTTCTAAAAGTAAGTACAGTTATTTCTATGTATGATATTTATAACTTAGATGATCTATTCTAATAAATTTTTCCTAAGCTTAGACTTACAGACATCACTTACTATCCAATTTATAACATAAAGAAAGAAGTTTAGAAACGTAAAGAAAAAAAGCAAATTTAGGCTCACAAAAATAAAGAAGATAAGCCGATTGTTATTATAAAAATAATCTCTTTCTTTTGCCAATTTCGTTTTTAGTGTAATATTTGCTAGTCGAAAGATCAAAGCTTTGTTGAATTTGTTTATTTTGAAGGAAAACAAAAAATGTCAAATAACAAAGAAACTCGGTATTATATTTTTGTAACTAATTAATTCACTTTGTGCAAAACAAATTACAATCGCTTGTAAAATAATTTTGAACGATTGTTAATTTATATTTTCAACTATACATCATCAGCCTTTGTTAGTCCACTGCTGGACATAGCTCCCTAATACACCTATCCATTAGGGGTTTGGACCGTATCCCACCACGCTGGTCCAATCGGTTGGTGGGTGGACCGACTTTACATGCCCATCCGACGCATGGATCATCTTACTTTTCAGACAATTGGGTGATCGCCAAATTGCCCTAACCAACTAGGAAACAACAATGAAAATTTGTTGAGTCCCGCAGGATTCGAACCCACGACCTCCGGTTTCTAAAGCACCCCATACCACTAGGCTACAGAGGCAGTTGACTGTTATTGTTGAATTTTCAACTGTATTTAACAACCGTTATAGTTGAAATTATGATTATTAATATTTACCGAGCAGTTATGTAGAAAATATAAAATCACCTGATATAAAATCTAAAATATAAATTCGTGTCCTGTTCTCTGAAACGCCTGACCAATTCTTATAATTTTTTAATGCATATTCATTAAGTCTGAAAATCGCTTACTATAATTTTTTTAAACCCTTAACTTAGAAAGGGTGTCCCAATTTTATTTTTAATATTTCATTACTAGCGACCCGCCCCTGCTTCGGAGCTATGCTGATAGAAAATATACCTACAATATTAAGCATGTTTATACATATAAAAGTTTCTCTTTAACTACTGTATCTATTAAAAAAACCGCATCGAAATCTGTTGCTCTGTTTGAAAGATTGAAGCATACAAAGTGATATAGGGACAGTGATAACGACTTTGTTTTAAACTATGCAGTGATTATGTGGCATTTAAAAATATAAACAACCCTTTTACATTTTTATAACCGACCCCTGCTTTTTGATAATTATTTTAATATTTTTATCACTTTTTGTGTCTATCAAATGCACTAATTTACGGATTTTCGCGTCAGTTATATATATTTATACCAAAACATTGAGATATAGACATATACCAGCTTAGTCTGCCCGTGATCATGGATGATTGAAAGAATCCGGAACGTCGGGAATTAATATATATGACTAACGTGACAAATCCGTAAATTAGTGGATTTGATATGTATAATAATCGCGTAAATAAAAGAAATAATTACCTTTTATGTCGTTTGTATAAATCAAATTTAATATTATTAAATTATCCCTCCATGTTCTCGCTTTATGAAATTATTTATCATATGTTATACAATATATAGCGATACATATATTAGATAATCGTTTAAAAATGCAATGATTAAAAAGAAAGCTTTTGACTTATAAAATATGATTTAATTAACAACATTTAAACTTGACCTTTATTTGCTATATTTCTATGTATATAATTTTAATTTATCCTTAGTTTATCCAATATTATTATGTACTATCGTTTGTTTAAGAATTCAGTGTTTTTAAAGAAATTGTAACTGTTATATAGATTATTTATCTGTTAGTAGTAGAAGAGAACTTATAAAGAAGTGACTCCGTCCTTCCTTACCAGAATAGGAATAGTCAATAAACCTTAATAATCGCACCTTTCAGAGACGACTGTTCGTTAAATTAGATTTCGAATTTGACAAAATTATTAAGTTCGGTTAAATAATTATTTCAAATTCAAAACTTACTTCTAAAACGTGCGTAAGACGTGGATTGAACGTGGTAATAAAAGCACACTAAAAATATTGAAGATTGTTAAATTTAATAAAATTCAAATATTAAAATGGTGTTTACGCCTGATTCCGTGTAATTTTTTTTTTAAATATTGGTATATTATGTTCCCTGCTTGAGAATTGGTCGATATAAATAATATTTACATAAAATAATTTAGTACTCAATAGCTTATATTGAGTACTAAATTTTTTTGAAAAATAAAATTTATGATGTGCTGAAATATTGAACACGTAAAGTTCAAAGTTTACTTAGTAACAAAGTAATATCAATTGTTTCGAAACACAATTAAAAACCGAGCTTAAAAACGTATAATAATAAAAAAAAACTTACGTATAATCTTTCCCGTATCACAAAAGCACAGACACTCGTAAACTTCGAACGCTTATATCAGAATCGACTGCGACCAGAACCCGGACGACGCCACCGGACGTGCACTCCCCACGGCGAACGGGGGAGGTATGAAGTCAAACGGGATGAGCGAGCGAGCTTCCCCGTTCGACCACAGACTAAAGAACAATGTTTTCTTTTTTTTTTTACCGGCCAGACACGTTCCAAAATTAGAGTTCGACTGCATTCATATATAAATGGTCAGGTATGTTTACTTTTTTTTTACGTTAAAGGCGTGTATTAAACATTTTGATGCCAGTTATTTTACGTTAAAATGTTATTTCTGCTTTACTTATGCTAGATAAAAAGGTATACTCGTATTTAAAAAATGATATATATGTGTTATTTAAATTAGGCACATAACCCTTGTGTTAAATCCATATTTAACAAAAAAATGCTATATTAGGCACATAGACATGGCATTTATATTAAGCAAAAAATAATAATTAAATTTTTTTCGAAAACGATTTCGACAAAGGTTTGACGACGACAAAACTATAATAACTAAAGTCAAAGGTTAACTATTGATAAAAAATATTTACTTTTCTTATTGCCGGTAATACAAAATGAGGCTAATTTGTTACCATGAACAAAACACTACCGACGTAATCTGTGTTTACAATAATTTTTCTCTTATGTTTGATCAATATTTACATTGTAAGAGCTTTGACCTCCATTTTATGGTTTGACATACTCGTTGCAATTATGTTGTAAAAACGACACGACAAACATGACTATGTTTTAGCTTTAAGAATGTTTGAGCTTTACTACTCGTAAAATAAATTTAGATATATCATTTTGCAAAGAGCCTCATAAGGTTATAATAGAGGAAGTATAAATGACAAATAGTTTTAATAGTAATGTTACAAAATATGCAGTTTAATTTGGTTAAGTTGCTTTATAATGAAATGATAGTAATTTATTCGATTGTTGTTCTGTTATGTGATGGTAATTAATTTTTAATAACGTAAGGATAAAATACAATCTTTGACTTGATAAGCTAAAAACTTTTGTTTAATCTTCAAATCCTAAGCAGGTTGATTGCATTGCGAATAGAAAATATGTAACTTTTAAGGGAACCATGACTTCGAAGATGTTGACTAAAGTTTGTAACAATTTTGTTGTAATTTTCGGAGGGTGATAATTATTTTTTTTATATATTTCAGAATTTTTTCGAATGTAAAATTTTTATGTTTTTTTTATTTGTACAGTACTGCAAAGTAGCCATTTTTTCAACAGTCAATATTCATATCATTTTATATTAGAAGGACCGACATTACATCTTTATTTATAATTTTTTACTCTCTCTAGAAATTAGTGCTATTCAAACAGTTTATAACAAATACCGAAAGGATTCAATATTTTGACACGTAAATTCTCCAGAATAAAGTTCACCAACATTTATTTTGAACGCGTGAAACCGGAATCACGAGTGGACGTCCAAAAAGTTAAATAAACCTGCGGTTCGAACGTAAGCTTTCAGAAAATCCGCAGGATATAGGATTCTGTTGATATTTTATACGCGAGCTTTTAGAGTTACTATTACTAATAGCTTTGGCTGCAGTAGGTCTACCTTTTTTCAATGTCTTTCGAAAGGTGATTGTAACTTTAACTAAAAGGAAATAAGGGTATTAACTTTTTTTTATATTTTATGTGATATGAAAAGGGTATTTAAGAGTATGTGTGTAAATCGATTAAGTTTCACAAACTTTATATATAAAGGTATATTTTGATTTAATAGGTCCATAATTAACGTTATTAATTTTAATTAGCGCTTTGAGCTTTTAATTAGAAACCGGATATTTGTAATAAGAGTAATTTAAGTAATATACGGTCTTATAAAGCCTATTGGAAAATAACTCGAACATTAGGGATCGAATCCTGCGGGGACTCAACTAATTTTCATTGTTGTTTTCTAGATGGTTAAGGCCGATCACCCAATTTTGTAAAAATTAAGATGATCCATGCGTCGGATGGGCATGTAAAAAGTCAGTCCACCCATCAACCCGCAACGGACAAGCGTGGTGGGACAAGGTCCAGAAATCCCCTAAGGAGGAGAGGAGGAGAAGGCGTGCAGTCGGGGAGGCCTATGTCCAGCAGTGGACTAACACAGGCTGATTATGATAATGAAGAATATTATCTCTAGAAAAACCTTATTTAAAATAATTTTAGCTTATTAAGCACAAAGCATAGGGTAAAATTTTTGCGGAGTTAACAAGAAAACGCAGTAATAAGCTCTTAAATGGATAGTTCGAGCGGATTTATTATCAACGGCGCTACAAGTTTCATAAGACTTTATAGATTTCTCTTATTTTTAAACACTTTACAAACTTCGCTAATGCTCCATCTCCATAAATCTTTGTTAAGGCGGAGTCCAATAACGCAAGCTTCATGCGCAAGTTCTCAACTGGACAAAGTTACGAAGCTTTTGTTTTGCATTTCTTTTATTCCATCTAATGCATTAAAAGTCCGTTTATAGTTTTGGTGCTTAATATTATGAAACTCTAGCTTTACTCAGGTTTTCTCGCGTTGGCTGGGTCTGTAAAGCATTATTTGTTTTAAGCATAATTACTATGTGTTTATTTTTTTTTCTATACCCAGAGGTGTTTATTGATGATGAAGGATACCGTTTTAATCATGTTCAAATTCAAATATCTTTATTCATTATTGAAAAGAAGGACTCATACTTTACAGTCTACCCCGTGACCACGGCCGCTGGAAAGTGTTCGAAACGTCGGGAATTTAAAATGTAAAAATAAACGCGATAAAATCCGTAAAAAGTCCTTTTATTCAATAATGTGTAGTATTCGCGTAAACAAAAGAATTAATTATCATTATTCACAATAAAAGTTTACTCTTGGTTATTGCTTGTTAAACACGCTACCACCGCTTCGCAATAGGACGTCTGAGACGCGAAAAGATCCGGTGTAGAAAAGTCTGTATTAGTACTTAAGGGTAAAATAGAAATAGGGACTAATCTTGTTTTGATATAAAATGAAGGGCCTGTAGAACTTGCTTCAACATCCCAGTAAATCTCTTCCACTCCCATTATTTGGCCAATGTCGGAAAATCTTATAAGCTCTGTTGCAAGTATTTTTTTTTTTCAACATAAAAGCACAACACTTAATGATAGATGATTATAAATGTTACCCCCATAAGCTTTAAATGAGAGGTTCGGAAAAGGTACCTCTGGGCTGAGATGAACCGGCGAAAGAAACTTAGCGGGACGTTTGTCATCTATTACAGTTAAGTTATGATAACAAACAAACTACTTTAAAAATGTCACATTATTAAAAAAAACCTATAGGATTCCAGAATGTCTTGTCATTCAAAAAATCGCTTACTTTGTAATAACCTAATACACAATGGTTTCTGTACATCCTAATTTATTAAGGCATTAGGTTATATTTTGAAAATTTTCTAGGATTTTGTCGTAAAAGCGAATACTAAAGATTAAGTTATCGTTCGCATTCTAATCGCTGGAAAAATTAGTCTAAGTTTGTTCCTCGTATTGACATGACGTGCATTACAATCGGTTCTACGAGCTAAGTGGCCGGCCCATTGCCACTTCAGCTTCTAATTTTGCGGGCTATGTCGGTTACCATGGTTCTTCTGCGGATGGCTGCGTTACGCACTTTATCACGCAGAGAAATACGAGCATAGCCCGCTCCATGCTCGCTGAGTGACTTGGAGCTTCCTCTACGCCGGCAGTGAAAGACCATGTCTCAGTGCCATGGTCATCACTGTCAACTCACATTGGTCAAAGACCTTAGTCTTTAGGCATTGAGGAATATTGGACGAGAGGATATGTCGCAGCTTCCCGAACGCTGCCTATCCGAGTTGGATTCACCGATGGACCTCGGCATCGAAGTTGGACTTACCTAATCGGACTACTTGTCCCAGATAAATATATTCAACAACAACTTCGAGCACAACGCCCCCAACAACCACCGGCATAGGGCTGACATGACCGTTGAGACAAACTTCGTCTTGTCCATGTTCATCCTAAGGCCCACGTGTTGAGAGACCCTGTTGAGGTCATTGAGCATAGCATTTAGGTCCTCAATCCTCCTCGCGATGATGGCTCTATCGTTGGCAAATCTAAGGTAGGTGATGCACTCACCAGTGACGCTTATACCTCTTTCTTTCCAATTGATAAGTTTGAGTCGTCTTCCAATGCAGCGGTGAAAATTTTCGGGGATATAACATCACCCTGTCTTACATCTCTCTGCAATTGGATGGGCTTCGTGCTACTGATTGTACTCGGACAGACATCGTGGCTTTGCTGTATAAATACCTCAGAACCTCGATATACCGACTGTCAATTTGGCAACGCTGAAGGGCCTGCAGACAGCCAAATTTCGACAGAATCAAAGGCTTTCTGATAGTCCACAAACGCCAAGCATTAAGGCAGATTATAGTCCTCGGTCTTCTGTATAATCTGCCTAAATATGTGGTCTATGGTACTAAAGCCTTTCCGAAATCCAACTTGTTCGGGTGGCTGGAAGTCGTCTAGTCTGGAAGCGAGACGATTCAAAATGACTCTCGAGAACAGAACATAAACGCGGCTCAGAAGGAAAATCGGTCTGTAGTTCTTCAAGAGGCTTTTATCACCTTTCTTGAAGAACAGCTCCACCAAACTTCTGCTCCACGCTTCTGGCGTAATACCATCCTGTAGGACGAAATTAAAGAGCCTCTGAAGGACTACAAGTATCGGTTCTCCACCCGCTTTCAGAAGCTCTGCTGTAATTCCGTCCTCACCAGGTGCTTTGCCGTTCTTAAGTTTTGCGAGAGCCATTCGTATCTCGCTCAGACTGACTTCCGGGATATTTTCGGAGATGTGCCGGGTATGCTTTGCCCTTGGGTCGTCACTCGCTTCAGTAAGCGGTTCCGACGACGATGTGTACAGCTGTCCATAGAATCTCTCGATCTCACTCAAAACTTCTGGTCTACCGGAGATGACGGCCCCACGATCGGTCTTCAACTTAGTTAGCTGGCTTTGCCCAACAGACAGATCTCTAGCGAAGACTTTAGAACCTTGGTTCCGCTCAATCGCCTCTTTAATACGACGTGAATTAAAGATCGCAAGTCATCCGCATACACTGGAGATCTGTCTATTTAGCTGCCTGTAGCCTAACATGTCAGAAGAAGACTGTAGCCGCATCTTCCGTCTTGTTTCCATAAGGTTCAGAGTGTAATCAGTGAGTTTTGGGTTCTAGGATTGCGTGTGCCTTGTAGAACCTAGTACCCACAGTACGGACAGTTTCCACGAGCTTAGCGTTAATTTCGTCCACAGTGCTGCAAGTGTCTAGGCATTGGAAGCGATTATTAGCTCGAGCTGAAAGCTTTCGGCATTTAGGATATGGGCACGAGATGGACGTAGCGTGGACTTTATCAGACGAGACCTTTCCAGCCTGATGTTAAGATTTAATGTGCCTCTTACAGTCGGTGATCACTGCGGTTTTAACCCTTGTGATCACAGAAACATCATTAAATATTTGGCGTTTGGTCGTCATAATAAAGTCAATCTCGTTTTGACGGAACCATAGGGCTGATCCAGGTCCACTTCCTGATGGGCTGCTTTTTAGAAAGAATTCATCATAAAGAGTCTTCTTTCTCCATGAAGTCAGCCAGCAGTTGCCCCTTGGTTCCGTTGCCCTACTCCATAATTGCCACTCACAGCTCATCGTCTTGTCTTTTGCCTGGTTTTGCGTTAAAGTCCCCCATCAGCACCATATATTGAGTTTTAGAGGAATGTATGGCTCGTGAGATGTCCTCATAGCATTACCTCCATCTCATCATCAGGTGTGTCGATGTTGGTGCATATACCTGATGACCTTCAGCGGAATGCCGTTTCGATATTCTGAGAATAAGGTAAGCAACCCTTGACGACACACTTTCGATTTTAACAATGTTGCTAATGAGAGACTTGCGGACGATAAATCCGACACCTCTTGGGACAGTTGGTCGCCGTCCGTGGTGATAAAACAAGTTGCCGGATTCAAGGTTATTTGTGTCCTCCCCTGTCTTCGAACTTCGGATAATCCTATTATATCCCATCGCAACTTGTTTACCTCTCTTCCAGCTCCGTTTTCTCTCGTCGGTCCTCATGTCCGTGTGTTGTATGTTGCCAGGTCCAGTTGTCGTTGTTGGTAGGTCCGAATCCCACGGATTCTTAGCACCCCTGCCCTGCCGTTACCATGACCGCTACCGTAGCCAGGAATAGCAGATGCTGCCGGGACTGGGGCCATGCATCACTCGACACACTTCATTTGGGGTTTTCCATGGTTGCCACGCCTGGCAAGCGGGTTGTGCAACGCAGTCATTTCAGATCCTTTGCACCTTCAACGCTGCTGCCCATTGATGGTCTCAGGGTTTTAGGATCTGAAAGCGGAGATGGTTATCCCGCCATCTGTCGGACGCCACTGAATAGATGTGCAGTAGTAGCTTTATCCCGTAGTCGCCTCTTACGACACCCAAGGGAAGAGATAGGAGTCTGAATTCTTATGCCGCAGCCCACAGCCAAACCAAACCGATAACCGTTGGAAGAAAGGTTACTCGAGTGGCAGCCTCATTACTGCCATCGTAGTGTCGGATGACCCCACCAGATGGAGTGACGACCTGTGCAAATGTGCAGGGAGGTCGGTGGATGCAGGTGGCACAGGATCGTACCTCTTGGCGACTTATGGGGAGGCCTATGCTCAACAGTGGGCTTTGACAGGCTGAAACGACGACGACGACGACGAATTACAATCCTCAAAAACCCTTTTAGCACATACATTACATTTTGAAATACTTATTGAACAATTCAGAACAATCACTCTTATTATGTTCGTGAAAATAAGTTCGTGTATTAAGACTAAATAAATGCTACATGAATGATCTCGTTTTAGATAGTGAATTTATTGAAGTACTTAACAAAGTTCACAAATGTGTTATGTGGATTTAACACATCTTTTGTTAAAAATACCAAAAAATTAGAGCTTATTTGATCTTAAAACTATAACACCCAAAACTCCTTGAATGTTAAAATGACGGAATCAGAATGTGTTATTTAAAATTGGAACCAATTTTTATTTTTGCATAGATAAAGCAATGCAAAAATTGCTTTATATTTACAAATTCCATAAACTTTGACACCCGCGTTTAACTTTGTACTTAGCTAGGCGTCTCATCTCTAATAAAGAATAGTGCTATTTTTATCGAATCGCCTGCAGCGAGCTTCTTACAGTTTGCGAGCATTAAGTGAGTTGGGACTGCTAAGTTAGTTAAATAAGTTAGTAGCAGAATAAGTTGCATACGTTGTAACTTGGTGGTTCATTCAATAACTTATGACGTTTCATGTCTTATTTTCTATGAAACGAGACGATACATCGGTGTCTTGACCAACAACAATGTTATAAGAAACTTTTTCGCATAAAAACATATACTAGAACATATTGAGGTTACTTAAACTGTTCAATGATTAATTTTTTATGGCAATATAGATTACAAGGTAAGAGTGCTGTAAACGACCCCATGAACGACTTTAGGCTATTTAATGAAGGAATAGTTCTTGTCGCGAATTATTTTCATTTATCACCATCATCATCATCATCAACCTATGATAGTCCACTGCTGAACATAGGCCTCCCCTAATACACCGCTATCCATTAGGGGGTTTGGACCGTATCCCCACGCATGGTCAATCGGATTGGTAGGTGGTCCGACTTTTTACATGACCATCTGACGCATGGATCATCTTACTTTTCAGACAATTGGGTGATCGGCCCAAATTGCCCTAACCAACAAGGAAACAACAATGAAAATTTGTTGAGTCCCCGCAGGATTCGGACCCACGACTTCCGGATTGTAAAGCAAACGCCAACTACACCACTAGGCTACGGAGGCAGTATTTTCATTTATATGACTACTTAAATAATAACACGTCCTGGTATTTAGCTTCAGGCTATTTCAAACAGCTAGTAACACAACATGAAACAAAACTCAGTGTAATTATAAATTGTTTTTATCGACACATATTTCTAGTATTAAAAATGCTTTAAATCAAAGTTTTTTCCGCCCTAAAAGTTCCCTAGCAAACTTTAATCGCTTTTGTGAAGTTTGTGAGTATTCCATCCAACAAACTGTGACAGCAATAACGATTTGTATAAACGTAACGAAATATTGTCTCGTATTACATAAGCGATACCCTTTATAGACATCATTAAAAGAGAGTTCGGAAAAGCGTACAGTCTAAAATGATTGATTTATGATGTCATTAAGCGTCACTAATGTTAACCAAATGTTAAATAAATTTTACATCTCTCATCGCGAAGACATAAGGGTTATTTTACTACGTACGACTGTAATTGACATTTCTAATTTACATGTTTTATTATATAATTTGTGCAGGTGTTTATTGTAATTTACAATTAGGCTTTGTAGTTTATTACTGACTACGCAATTCACTTTAATTTTAGTTATAAAAGTAAACTTAAGTACTTACTTAACTTAATAGTTATAATAGTAAACTTACATATTATATTCTACACGGATCTTTACATGGTATTTATTAATATAAGAGTATGCATTTATGCTTAAAAAAATGACGATGCTCTGTCTTATATAAAAATATCTTTCTCAAGGACAATCGCTCAATACAATAACAATTAAATCTTTTTGGTATACAAATATTGGAGGACACAACATAATTTTTGTGATACGCAGTCGCTCAGAACCCCCTAATGGATAGGGGTGTATTAGGGAGGCTTATGTCCAGCAGTGGACTATCAAAGGCTGATGATGTTGATGATGATGATGATGAGTCGCTCAGAACAATCACGTTTTAAATTTAAATTGTCTTTGCGTCACGTAAGTTTTAAGAAAGTATATTGAGATGCTACTTTTTGCGATTCACCTGGGGTTGGACTATTGGAAGATTGTGAGTGTAAAGTCGGGTGTGACTGCTAGTCCTCTAAGAGAATTGCGATGTAACTTACTCTGCTTAAATAGTAGTTTAAAGCCTTTAATTATGCTACGTAAAATATAAAATACGTAATTTTAAAAGAAGTTACGTATTTTATATCAAACCTGTTTTGACCGACTTCCCAAAAGAAGGAGGTACTCCATTCAGAGCCTATGCTTTTTTATGTAATGCATGTTACCTCGTTTTTCCGCTCCTAGTGGAACTCACTTTTAATTAAACTTAATCGGTACTATCTTAAATAAGCTTTAAATATGCTTGATTGCAATTTTCGAAAACGTATACATTCAATTGCTTATTGTGTGGTATTATTTGAATATAGATATATGCAAAATTACAACCATAAATATGGCCTTCAAATTAACCAAAAAAAAAATTCAAACCTTTTTCGAAAACGAGTTAACAAATCAAATTGGACAAAAATTTCATTGGCTTAAGTCGAAGGTTAATAACTGCTAAAAAAATATTTATTTTTCTTATCGCCGTTCATGCAAAATTTGGCTATTTTATTACCATGTACAAAACACTACCGACCTAATGTGTGTTTATAATGTTAACTCGCTTTTGTTTGATTAATATTAACATTGGAAGAAAATCATTTCACCTCCTACATTACAGTTCAACATATATACTCGTGTGTTGCAAAAAGAAGTGACAAACACGACTGTGTTTTATTTTTAAGAAAGTTTTTGCTTCAAAACTATCAACTAAAATTAAAAACAACATCATATAGGCAATCGTAAAATACGTTTGAATTAATTATTTTGCAAAGAGCCTCGTGAGGTTATAATAGAGGAATTGTAAATGACAAATTTAAACGGTGTAATTTGTCATTGTGCTTTATCGTGAAATGATAATAAGTTATTCAATTATTGCTCTGTATTATGAATACAATCTTTTACTTAATTAGTTAAGTACTTTTGTTTAATCTTTAAACCCCAAGCCGATTAACTGTATAACGAATAAAGAATATGTAATTTTGATAGTTAATATATTCTGAAATCAAAGATGTTCATCTGCTCACGATTAAAGTTTGTTTCAATTTTGTTATCAGCACTTTTTTCGAGGGCGATGTTTTATATTTTTTTAGATTTAAGAATCTTTCGAGATATCAGGTCTTTATATATTTTTTGTACAACACTACAGAGTAGCTTTTTTTTTCAACTGTTATTATTAGTATAATTTTATATTAGAAGGACTGACATTACATCTTTTTTTAAGTTTCTGTACTCTCTCGAATAAGTTCTACACAAACAGTTTATATCAAAATACCTTCAGGATTCAATATTTTCGACGCGGAAATACTCTAGAATAAAGTTCACTAAAGGTATTTACTTTTTTAAGGGTATTTGTATACTATTAAAAGCTTTTTATTGAATTACTTTTTTTTTATTGCAAACGCAGGCAGACGAGCAATCGGGGCCACCTGATGGAAAGTGGTCACCGATGCCCATAAACATTAGACAATTTTGGTATCTCAACGCGCGTGCCTACCATGGGACATAGGATGTTAAGTCTCGTTCCAGTAAATACGCTGGCTACGGTGCCCTTCAAACGGAACGGAGTAGTGTTTTCACATTACTGCTTTGCAGTAGAAATAGGCACCGCGGTGGTACCCACCCAGACGGTCTCCTGTAAACAGGGGACCTACCACTGGTACTTACTTGCTTGGGTATGTGTTTAAATAGGTTAAGTTTCACAAACTTTAGAAACCAAAAGTTTATTTTGATTTAATAGTTAATAATTAACGTTATTAATTCAACTTGGCGCTATTAGCATTTAATACAAGAGGAATTTAAGTAATAATTACATAAAGTGTAACAACAGTAAGGACATATACTGTCTTTAAAAGCCTATTGTAAAATAATTTAAACATTTGTATTACTGGCTAACAACTAATCCTGGACAGGTGATTTTATTTTTTAAACCCATCAATTATCGTGATTTTATATATGACTGAATACGACACCTGGCTCCGTAGCCTAGTGGTGAGGTCGTGTGCTTTAGAGAACGGAGGTCGCGGCTTCAAATCCTGCGAAAACTCGATAAATTTTCGTTGTTGTTTTCTAGTAGGTTAGGGTAATTTGTACGCCGATCACCCAATTTACCGAAAAGTAAAGATGATCCATGCGTCGTATGGGCATGTAAAAAGTCGGTCCACCCACCAACCCGCCATGGACGAGCGTGGTGGGATACGGTCCAGAAACCCGCTAATGGAGAAGGTGTGCAGTAAGGGAGGCCAGCAGTGGACTAGCACAGGCTGATGATGATGATGTATATGATCTCTAGGAAAACCTTATTTAAAATAATTTTAATGAATTAAGTACAAAGCATAGGGTCGAATTCTTGCAGAGTTAACATGAAAACGCAATAATCAACTCTTAAAACGAATAGTTCGAGCGGATTTTTTATCAACGGCACTACAAGTTTCATAAGACTTTAAAGATTTCTACTATTTTTAAATACTTCACGAACTTCGCTCATGCTCCATCTCTATAAATCTTTGTTAAGGCGGAGTCCAATAACGCAAGCTTCATGCGGAAGTTCTCAACTGGACAAAGTTACGAAGCTTTGTTTTGCATTTCTTTTATTCCATCTATTGCATTAAAAGTCCGTCGTCAAAGTTTCATGTTTAATATTATGAAACACTAGCATTATTTACACTAGCATTACACTGCCTCCGTAGCCTAGTGGTATAGGCGTGTGGCTTAGAAACCAGAGGACGAACTTTTTGTATTCATTAATTGTTCGCTTTGTAGTGGCTGGATGAATTAGTCTATGTTTGTTCCTATAATTTATATGATGTGTATTACAATGCATTAAAAACTTTTTCGCACATAGATTAAATTTTCAAATACGTATTGAACAAATAAAGAACAACCACCATTATTATGTTGTCCAGAATTAGTTCTTTTATTAAGAATATGTTAATGTTACAATAATGATCTCGTTTAACATAGTAAATTTATTGAAATACTTAACGGAGCTCGCATTTATCTATAATTAACTGTCTATTTTATTAAAACTGTATGATCACAAAATTCCCTTAATATCAAGATCGACATAAGACGTGTAATCGTAAATGATTTTTTTCAATTAAAACATTTTTTTAAATATTTTTTTACGAATTTTTATTTTGTTTAACACTGCATTACTTGCTTTACTTTTGTGACTCGCAAAGTACATAAACTTAGACAGCCGCCTTTTAACTTTGAACTTATTTAGGTCTCATCCCTAATAAAGATTACATTTTTCGAATCGCCTGCGGGCTTTTTCGAGTTTGCGAGCGTTAAGTTAGTTGGGAATTCTAAGTTAGTTGAATAAGTTAGTAGTAACACAGTTTCTACTTACGTTGTAACTGTGTATCAATAACTTCATCATCATCATCATCATCATCAGTTGTATAGTCCACGCTGGACATAGCTCATCCTCAATCACACCTCTATCCATTAGGGGTTTGTATGTCCCCACCACGCTGATCCGATGCGGATTGGTGGGTGGACCGAATTTTACATGCCCATCCGACGATTGGATCATCTTTTTCAGACACTTCGGGTGATCGGCACCAAAGTGTCCAACAACTGGAAAACAATATGTGTTGGTCCGGGATTCGAACCACACGACCTCCGGTTTCTAAGCAAACATGGCATCTATACCAGCATGAGGCTGGAGCAGCTTTATAATATAGACATATAACAGATTACTTGTGTATGGATAAGAACTATTATCATTTTAGACTTTTGTTTGAGAGAAATATTCGTAATACGATTGTGTTACTAAAGACACATCAAACGTAACTTATTCAATAAGATTCAATTTTCCATTGGACCAGCGTGGTAGGATACGGTCCAAAACCCTATATGGACTAAGATGTGTATTAGGGAGAAGCCTATGTCCATCAGTGGACTATCACGAGCTGATGATAATGATGATGATGATGATTATAAAAGCTTTAAATTGAAACATTTTCCCACCCTAATATTTTCAAGGAAACTTTTTTGACGCTTTTCTGACATTCGTGAGTATTCCATCTATCAAAATGTGACATAAATAACAATTTGTATAAATATAACGAAACATTGTCTCGTTTTACATAATCGATACCCTTTATAGACATCATTAAATGAGAGTTCGCGAAAGCGTACAGTCTAAAATGATTGATTTATGATGTCATTAAGCGTTGTTAATTTTAACCGAATGGTAGGTAAATTTGATATCTCATCGGGAAAAAATAAGAGTTATTCATCACTTTAAACGACTTTGAAATCGTAAAGGCCGCGAATTATAAAAATGTCTATAAAATAACTTAAAAAATTGTCGTTTTGAGCACACAAATTTTTGTGATAAAAGTAAACTTCAAAGTGCATATTCTAAATTGTTTTAGATTATACACCAATCAGATATCTTTAAAAAATTTTGCTGCCCTAGAATTAAATGAAATGTATCAAATTATTTTCAAAAAAATATAACTCAAAAATATTCTTGTTTTAGAGCACACAAATTTTTATAAAAATAAACTTTAAATTACATATTCTAATCGCAACGGTTTTAGATTTTCCATCATCAGATTTCATTTCGATTCCAGATTTAAATTATTTAAAAAAAATATTCCAGTAATAAAGATATTTAACTTAATTTTCTAAAACTACGATTGTAATATGTTTTTCTTTTATTACTATACTAAAAAGCTCAAATTAGCGGAAAAACATATATTGTTCAAGTGCTGATTTAGATAAAAAAATGTTTTATATCTTTAATTTTGAAACCTCGTACGACTTTTTTATGTTATAAAACAAAAAATGCTTTATCTTATAACAGAAGAGCTTTTTAAAGAACAATTGCTCATTATAGTAACAATCACATATCTTTTTAGCTTTATGTTTAAAAAAAAATATAACTTGTTCCCAATATTAAATGGCACCACCAATATGATACGTGGCACGCAAGACAACCGCCGTTTTAAAATTTAAATTACCATTGCCTCATAACACTTAAGAAAGTTTATTTTAACAAATACTGAATAATAAGATACTCCTGTATTAGACTTACCTGGGGTTGGACTTTTGAAAGTTTGTAAGTGTAAAGTTGGGTTTGCTTCCTAGTCCTCTTGGAGAATTGCGATGTAACTCAGTCTGCCTATATTAAGCTATCTTATTTTTAAAGAAGATATATATTTTATAATAAAACTATTTTCTTGATTGATTAAAATGGACAAAACTAAAGTATTTACATATTAGCTTCGTTATTAGCAGTCTTTATCCGCTGCTGGACATAGGCCTTCTTCAATGAACGCCAACACGGCCGATCTCTTGCTACTCGCTGCCAAGTGAACCGGCTACTGCATGGAGATCGGTATCCCACCAGGTTACGGGTCGCCGTTATATAAGTTCGTTTAGTAATTTAAAAAATTAAGGTACAGAAAGTATCTCTTTCTCTTTCATAATCTGGAATCATCGGCCTTCTATACACAGCGAATACTTCCAACAACATTGGCCATTCAACGAAGCAAAATAATGCCTTACACTAAGCAATGAAGCAGCTATAAGCATTATGCTAGAACGTTACTTGTCGCTTCCTGAGAAGAGAAATGAACACTTTATATAAGCTTTTGGCAACCAAATTGATACAATACTTATTTTCACAAAATGAAGCTTAAATCTAAACACTTTTACATATCAAGTCGATGCTATATCGTCTTTAATAAGTAAAAGAACAAAATATTATAAGGATTTGTATGTTTTGTGTTGTTTGCTATCTCTGCATTCTATTATTATATTGTCCGGGTAGAAAATATCTATTAGTTATCCATAACAATGAGCATTAATGAAATTAAATTAAACACTTCGAGTAGTCCATTCAGATACCCTTTTTGATATATTACCCTATTTAGTAAGGTAGTCTCAAGCATATTGATGCATTCCGCACGCGTATTGCAGTTATTGTGGCAAAAAATCTAATCGATAAGTATTATATAAAGTCACTTGTATAGAAACATATTTTTTTAGAATGTAAATCAATTTACTTTACTCTATTATCACAGAGTATATTGAATACAATTAAATTTACTCTATTATTTTCAAGTACTAAAAACGATATTATTAATAAACGTTTAAATGATACAATGGATTTTTATTATTCCTTAAACGCTTAATAAACTTCGCTTACGCTCCATCTCCATAAATCTTTGTTAAGGCGGAGTCCTATTAGTCAAGTTTCTTTTGCTAGAGTTCGCTACAGGACAAAGTTAAACTTTTGTTTTGCTTATTTTCTTTTGTTTTCTCTATATCATTATAAAGTAAACCCGCTTCTATACATATTAAATGTTCTGAAACTAACTATAATTACGAGCTTTGACATAAATAAAGTTAACATGGCAGCCTTAGGAGGGTAAATAGTAAAAAATATGTTTACTATATTATTGGTTTTATATTGGCCATAGCAGTCATCGTCTACATAAGACGATAGTAATGTAAATTTATTGCAAATCATTGGCCAAGCGATATTGGCCCTTGCTTTACAAACCGAAGGTCGTGAGGTCGAATCCCGCGGGATGGAACGTTAATATGTTTTAATAACTATTAAATATAATTGTTGTAGTTGTTTTCTGGTTGGTTAGGACAACGTAGGCCGATCACCCAAATGTCTAAAAGTAAAATGATTCATGCGTCGAGTGGGTAGATTGATTTAATTAATCTACCCAATTAGTATAATTATAAAGTTAATCCTTTTAATTGTGGTGGTCAAATAGTAGTCGTTCTGTGTAAAAATCGTTATTCAAGTAAATCGGGATAGATAAGAAGCGGACCCCATGGTACCTTGTTGAAAATGGCAAGCTGAAAGAAAGATTTGTGGAATTTGATTGCTCCAGTTTGTGTAATAAATACATACTATTGTATGTATTTATTATACAAGGAGCTATAATAACTCACTCTTGGCGCATGGATCATTTTACTTTTCAAACAATTGGGCGATCGGCCCAAATGTCATTGTAGTCAATAGTTGTCATCAGTATTATACCAGAGCGTGCGGGTTTATTTTTAACGAAAGAAAAATCGTGATCGTTAAAAATCAATAAAATTGTGGCGTCTATTCGGTTACTTTTAAACATAAAAATGACCGTTAAATGATTATTAAGAAATCACAGAATTAAATATTTGACAATAGAGATAATACATTGAAAATTATTGTTTTTGATAGATTTATAATAACCAGAAAAATTAAGCTGAGGTTATGAAAACCTACAAATAATTATAAGATCTGTAATTGAGAATTCATTAAAGTAGTCTACAACTAAGACAAGGTATCTAACTTGTTTTACTTAGCTTACGTCATTAAACAGATCTATTTGATTATATTTATAACTTAGTAAGATGATTCTCTGATTTAGATCAAGTGATGAAAGGGGAAAAGGAATATGTTCTTACTAGAGGAACGGTGGATCACGGGATAAGGATATTAAACAAAGTACGAATTTAAAGTAATAATGTATTTAAATAATATTTTTTATTCTGTCAGTAGTAAATATTATTTCTAAAATTTAATTCCTAGTTCCTCGAATAATATATTTATTTTTGGTTCTACTATTTCACAAGTATTTTAGCAATATACCCCCCACGGAAAAGGATGCCGGAAACGGTTAGAAACGTCGAGTACAATTTAAAAATAGTAATACAGTAATAAAGCGCATATTTGAAACATGTAAAAATATTATTTTACATTTTAGGGAATTTGATAAACAGTTAAAAGTAATATTTTCAATTTCTTTTCCTTCTCTCATTTAATTTATGCAAACTCAAGCTGTTGCCAAAAAAAGTAGCCTAAGTTAGTCCAACTTGCATTAGCTACATTTCAGTGATAGTTCTATTTAAATTAGAGAAGCCATTGTTAAGATTAGCCAGAAAAAACAGACACACAGTATCGGTTAAATATCACAATGTTATCATTTAAAAACGGTTTTTATGGTATACACTGATCCAAATTAATTTATATTAATTCATTAAAGCCTTTATAGATATTCATGTATAGAAAGTAATAAACTTAATTGGATCGTTCACTTCGTAGCTATAATAGTACAATAGGCCTATTGTTTGCTCGAGGTTTAAAAGCACGTTTCGCTCGCTCAGCTATTGAACGGTCTTTATTATATTTGAGTAGAATGTGGCTGAGTTGGGTATGTGTAACTTTCTCAATAAATCATATAATATGAAGTGTATGGCATTTATTTCAACAATCGCAGTTGGCTAGTGATATAAGCTGCTGTTTGGTAGGTCAGGGATACAATTCCTGCGGGGAAACATATTTGTTATCATTGTTTTTGGTTAAGTTTGCAAAAGGAATCGTATTTTCTGTAGTTTTCTTATTGAATGAAGCCAAAAACAAACTGGGCGTTAACCTAATGACAAGTGTTTCGCTCTATCAATAATAAATGCAGTAAGAGACGTCAGAGTTTGCTCATACCTGATGATGATGGCTCACATCAGATATTACGTCTCGTTTACGCTGTCATCAATCTGGCTGTGGAGTCCTTCAAATCGTATCAAAATAATATTATTAGTATTTTTTTTTATATGCATCATGTGATAATTTATTAATAAAAAAATTATACTAAAACTATTGTTGTTAACTGCCTCCGTAGCCTAGTGGTATTGGCGTTTGCTTTAGAAACCGAAGGTCATGGGTTCGAATCCTGCGGGGACTCAACAAATTTTCGTTGTTGTTTCCTAGTTGGTTAGGACAGTTTGGCCCGATCACCCAATTGTCTGAAAAGGAAGATGATCCATGCGTCGGATGGAGCATGTAAAAGGCGGTCCACCCACCAACCCGCATTGGACCAGCGTGGTGGGATACGGTCCAAAACCCTCTAATGGATAGGGGTGTATTAGGGGAGGTCTATGTCCAGCAGTGGACTATCAAAGGCTGATGATGTTGATGGTGATGAAAACTATTGTTAGAAAATAGACTTGGATTAGATGTTTACAAAGTGTGGCCGCGGTTGAACGGTGGAGGCCATATTAAAAGGGTGGCTTGAAAGGAGACACGGCACCCTCTCATTCCGCGCGATGCAGGTTCTCTCGGTACACCGCTGTTTTGGGAGGTACCTGTAACGCGTGGCCTGTAGAGAGCCCTCAGAGGGGTGCAAAGGAGACGGCCCAGCACGCGCTGCTCAGCCTGGATAGAGTAATGCCCAGAGATGCGTAATGTCATGGGGCACGACCTTTCCTTCCGCTGTGGTGCAGCATGTTGACAGTGAAAGTGGTGGTCCAAAAGGTGTGCTATCACACCGGAGAAGATGCCCTGAGGTCACGTTGCCGGGGTCGCCGAATACTGCCAATATTACCCGCGGTTGTGGCTGCAGTGCCATGAGAAAGGAGCAACCGTGGGTTTTTTAGTAGATATATCGGCTGCTCCAACATGGCCGGGAAGCCCCTAACCCTGCTGTCCACTCACTCTGGCGGTGGAAAATACGGATAAAGACAAAAGTGAACACGTTATTATTGTTCCATATGTGGTTGACTTTACTGTCCACCGTTTGGGATAGTACCACCGTGGTGTCTATTTCTGTCGCAAATCACTAGGGTATTAATCTGTAGTTTGAAGGGCACCGTGCTAGCATAATTACTGGGTAAACGGGACGTAACATCTATTGTCTGAAGGCCGTAAGTGAATTTGTGGAGTCTTATTCTGTTTTTCTTTTAGTCTGGACGTGTCATTTACCATCGGATGAACATCACATTCGTCACATCGCTTTTTTTTAATCATCACACAGCTACTCTTTGTTTTTGATCAGATTTCAAAAGTATTTATTTTCTAAGCAGCATGTTTTATACAAAGTTTAAAGCTGAGACAAATCAATTTTATTTAAATTCTATGCATGAAGTTTTGAATAAAATTACACATTCAATCCGGCTTAAATTCCAATTGGAAGTTTTGCGTCCACATGCATGCGGGGTCTTTGCTTTGGAGAAGAAATTTACATAAGAATATATAATATAAAATATTGAAAGCGCCGTGGATTGTAATCTGTAATAATATATAACTTTAATATTACTATCGTCTATGCACAATTTTTTTGTGGTCCTGTTTGATAAAACCGACAATCAAAAAAAATAAAGGTCCACCTTTTTATGTGCTTTTTTTACTTCTTATGATTGACCCATAAAAGATACAAAATACATACAAACATAATAATTACAAATGTACGCTGCCTGCAAAGAAAAGATGTGTTGTAATTCTCCATTAAACTTGTAACTAGTTCGTTATAAAAATTTCGCTAATCTTTTATTTCTTTAATTAAAAGGACAGTTATTCGCTTAAATATATCTTATCATATCATTATAGTTTTGCAATTTAAAATTTATAAGATACAAACCGTCACAAAGAACATCAACAAGAAATGGTGTTTTCTAGTAAAATTTTTAATTGCTTATACAAAAATAATTGACAACATTTAAAATCCGAAGAATAGAAGAAGTTTCTTTGTGTACTCCAGGCTATTACAAACTGACTAGAAGATGATGTATCTTTTATAAATTTCGCAAGGAATTTATAGAAAAATTTAAAATAAGCAGTGTTGCTGAGTTTTTTCTCCCTTGCTCTTTTTAGGTCAGTGGCTTTCAATTAATACCGGCAGTAAAATAGTTATTTTTCTATAAAAATTGTAATACTTGTGTTATCTGTTGGTATTAATCGACAACGTTTGGACCAATTTGGCTAATTCTTTTTAAAGTTCATTAATGATTTTTACGGCGAAAAATTCGCGAAAAACCTTAGAAATAGTATTTTTTTCCCATTTAAAACGTTTTCTAACAAAACAATTCAACATGTAGTGTCAATTTTAACTTTTTTGCTGTTCAATACAGTTCATATTGAATTACGAACAATTTGCCCCAACTATAATATAGATAGTAACAAAACACTACCTTATTAAAAAAAATATAACGATTTTACGATGGTTTTATGAAACTGGTTATCTGGTTCTTAACCTTTATGACATAAAAGTTGATAGATTGTATTCTTGTTTAGACGTACTTGTCATATCAAAAAAAGAGCTTAATAATAGTAAAAAATAAGGTAAGCTTGATTCAACAAATCTTTAAGGTCACCACAAATATAAATCTTCTATTATAGCGTTCATTTACAAAATAAGATATATATGATCGTTTCTCTTTAGGCACACACTTAACTAGTTCTAAAAGACATCCAATTGAATGTATTCTTTAGTTAAACGTTGTTTTGGACACTTTTTTGAGTTAGTTTGAGCTTTCCGTAAGAGCCTGCATTTTTTCTAACATATTCAATAGTCTGTCGCTCATCTTCACAATAATTAATACACAAAATATTCTATGTGTATACAATTTGATAAGATATTAATCCATGAGATGTATTTTAATTAAAGATAAAACTACTTGCTTTTTATGCACATTTAATGCAGTAAACATGTCAGTAATCCGGCTCGACATTCGACCATATGCTTGGACAATAGGGTTCACTTTGTCTTGACCCATTAAATAACGTGTTGTTGCCAGGACTGTTTAACTGCTACTAACTAATAAAAAATACAATTGTAAAGTAATCGTAAACACAACATAGTCACTGTCCTATTTTTCTGTATATGATAGAAAACGTAGGCCAGCTACTGCAGTATTTAATCACCCCTTCACATCAAGCCATTGAGCTGGAAATAACTGGCAGACACATCAGAAAAATCCAGTTTATACAGTGAAACCCTTTTAGGAGGAATTAAAAAAAAACATTGTTAATTACGTACTACCTACTTTTAAACTGCCTCCGTATCCTAGTGGTAAGGGCGTGTGCTTTGGAAACCGGAGGTCGTGTGTTCGAATCCTGCGGGGACTCAACAAATTTTAATTGTTGTTTCCTAGTTGGTTAGGGCAATGTGGGCGGCTCACCCAATTGTCTGAAAATTGATGGACATGTAGAAAATCGGTTCACCCATCAACCTGCATTGGACCAGCGTGGTGGGATACGGTCTAAAACCCCCTAATGGGCTGTATTAGTGTAAGCCTATGTCCAGCAGTGGACTGTCACACGCTGATGATTATGAACTCTGTCTCTCCGATGTTACCGTCTAACCCACTAAACTGATTTTGATGAAACTTTTTTACATACGCGGAGTAGATTCCGAGAAAGTATGTAGGCTACTTAATATTGCGAAAAATTAAAAAAAATATTGAACCATTTAAAGGATTGAAATTCCTCTTGGATGAAAGTTCATATGAAAATTCAGTCATTGTTGATGATAAAACAATAAAACTTTGTGTAACATTATAGACATGTACAATCAATAAACTTACTATACATTACTATACATAATAATTGAATTCACCTCGCAATTTCGGACGAAGTAGCAGGTACCAGTTGGTCTTATATATCTCATTTGTCAAATCGACAAGTCGTTTTTCTTTACTATACCTCCTCAGTACACATAAGCCCTTACGGATAAACAAAATCTGAGCAAGGAAGCAAATAAATTTAGTAATTGCTCAGAATTTTTATGAACCAGTAAAATTACTTATCTTTGCTTCAATATCTGCTTTAGATTTCTTGCCCAGCGAAAGTAATTAGAGCTAACATTCTAAACGAGCCTAAATGATTTTTTTAAATGAGTACACACTACGTGCTCTTAACTCTTATTGCTCGCGCTTATATATATTTTATTCAATGAAAACCTCATTTTCTTGCACTATATTGAAACGATCTAAGCTTTTTTGATCTCTATTTTCAATAGTATAAGATTCCCAGTTGCTCTGCACATTTATGTGCAACTAAACGTAGTGCATTTTTTTGTAAAACACCTTAATTGAATGAATATAGGAATGGTTGAAAGGCTTAAGAGTGTTGTTCAAAATACATGAAAATCATTTTAAGTTTTGTGAATTTGTGAGACTGTCCATTAATTAATTGTATTATAGGTATTTTTTCAAGAATTAACTATTTAATAAATATTAAAAGTCATGATTTATTGGAATTGGCCTTTACTTTATAAATTTGAGTGGGTTCGAATCCTAAGTATTCAATGAAATTGTGGTGTGCCACTATATCATCACTTTAAGATATTGAATGCTATGAACTGTTTTGCATCTGTTAACTTTACATAATTAAATTGCAATGTTTAGAAATAAACAGTTTCTCGTTAAAATTACTGATGTAATAATACATAAGAGCAGTTTAAATCAAACAAAATATTAGTTAAAAACTAAAGGAATACGGTAGTTAATCGAGTTATCGCAAATTATCAAAGTGTAAAAAATTTTGTATCTGGCTCGATTTAAGCTACTTGTACATATATCAATCAATATGATACATACTTATTTTAGTCAAGCATAAGAATTTTCTTCTCTTCTTATGGAATTTGTAGTGTTTCTGTTCTGTTACATCAGGGTCTACTAAACATTCTAAGACAGAATATCTTTCTTTCACATAATACGCATAATTATACATTTCTAAATCAAAATTACGTTTTAATAATACAAAGAAACAAACTTATTTACCTTATAAGTTTGTTTCAACGTTAAAACGCGTGCAAATATAAAAATTTATTCTCTCTATAAATCCGATTAATTTAAAACTTTACGGACTTTATAGCGTTTAATTATGTTTGCAGTATTTCCAAGTGTTGTCCAAATCTGCAAACGATTTGAAATGTCAGAAATTCTAAAACATTTCATTACCTGAAATAAATGTAGCATTTTTCCTGTGGAGGGTAAAAAAAATAGTAAATTTTATGAAAACTTATTCACATGATAAAAATCCTCCTGGTCATTGGAAGTTGGCTCTCATTGAACAACTTTTTCAATGCCAATGCTAGCCCGAATGAAAAGTTCGATTGGAATATGTGACTGATTAAAAGTTTAATCTCAGATTTATTGTAGCACGAGATTAAGTTTCCGCCTCCGTTTCCGGACATACTATCAAGTTATTAGCGATATTGGCAGCATAACTGCGTTCAATTTTATTTAATAGAAGGCCTTAATAAAACTTTATTTTTTTAATAAAACAGGAAATATCTTGTTTTTGTTAACTGTGACTTAACCAATTTTATTAACTACGTAATACTGTAAAGTGCTACGTGAAAACAAACTACAAATTTCACGCCTACATCGCAGTCACCGTGTAAAGCCAGAAAAAGACGAACGAGTGCCTTACATAAGAGGATTGTGCCAAAATTGGTTACATTTTTAAGAGCGCTTCTATTAAAATATATTATAAGCCGCCGCAAAAGATTGGCCGACTATTACCATCCGTCAAATGTAAAATTCCTCTATAGTTACCGGGTCTGTACAAGGTAGACTGTGATTGTGGTCTCTCTTACATAGGACAGTGAGAACCAGAGTCAAAGAACAGCCGATGTTAAGGACCGACGCCGTAAGAAATCTGCAAATTGCGACCATATTCTAGACAAGACCAATCATTATAGTAGATTTCATTACCAAAAATACTTGCAAAGTATACCAAGGATACATCGATGTATACCAAGGATAATTTGGGAAGCAATAGAATTAAAAAAAAATATTCTAATTTTAACAGAGAGGATGGTTGGCCTTTGCCACTTGCTTGGGAACCAATAATTTTAAAAATTAAACCCAGATATATAAGATTTCAAAGCCACAACACAACATAAGTACTTTTTGTCAAACCATTGTTCAAAATTAAGAAAATGGAAAGATATGTCACATTTTAAATAACAAGCCCTGAAGGTTAGTCCAAAAACATTGCGATACAGACATATACTAACTCAGTCTGCCCGTGATCATGGATGCTGGAAAGAGTCCGAAAAGGCAGAAATAAATATATGGAACTAACGCGAAAAATCCGTTTAGTAGTAGATTTATAAATTTATAGATATGTAAAATAATTGCGTAAATAAAATAAATAATTAATTTATAATTTTTATTACGGTCGACAATATCAATTATTATTATTTAATTATTTATTCCCTCCATGTGCCTACCGGTTTCTGGTATTATTTATCATTTATAATTATTTACACAACAAAACAACGTTTGCCAGGTCAGCTGGTACATTTATGTGTATCTTTTAATTTCTTAAGTAGTCTAAGCCGAAGTAAATATTATAATCTTAACCTTAGAGAGTCTAATTAAAAGTTCTAAATTTTGTAAATGCTATGGTCTATTCGGGCAATAGGGTTCACTTTGTATTGACTGGTACGATGAGAAATGAAATAACGAGTTACTGTTAACAATGGGACTGTTTAATTGCTACTGACTCATGCAAACTACAATTGTAAAGTAATCGTAAACACAACATACCGCCCACTAAAAACAATGTTTTTAAAAATAACATAAAAAAATTATAAACATCTGGCACTTGCATGAACATAAATAAGAACATTTAATTTTTCCTTCGATAATGCAACTAAATACATAAAATTGTAATGAAATGCTAACAACATAGTTTCATAGTTAATTTATTATCTTACATGCCTAGTGTCTTCTCATTTAATTCCTGTGTATTTATTGGTAATGTATACAATATAGTTACAGTCACTTGATAGTTTTCCCATGATATCTTAGGCTGCACACACGACAAACATCATCAGGATGTTTTTCAATTATGCGGCCTAAAGACCATTTCCCAGGTTGTAGTTTTTCTTCTTAAATGAGAACTATGTCTCTTATTTCAAATTCAGTAGTTGCACGTGACCATTTTGGTTCTTGTTGCAGTTTAGACAGATTATTATACGAGTTGACATATATAGGCGTTAATAGGCAGTTCATACTTAGCATCATAAAATGAATGTAATTCAAGTTGGTCTGAGTAGATCCAACACCCGTGATGGTGATGTTCTCTTTTGCTGACATCCTTTTACATTTTAGCTGTTGCACAACTCTTTCACCGATGAAGTTTGCCTGTGAACCTTGATCAATCAAAGCACGTAATAAGGTTACACGCCAGGTGTCGTTTCTTACGGATACTGAAGTAGTTGCTTATAATAAGATAGATTTTCTGGTAGTTACATGAGAAGATATTACAACATCTTCTTGCTCTTCAGTTTATTAAGGCACGGCAAACTCCTTGTAGCATAAACTCAGTTGACCATTGTTTCTTGATATTTGATACACGATTCTTTGTTGGTGTAATAATGTATGATGACATTGGTGGCGTATTTTACATGATTCTCTAAGGCGACATCTACTTGCTGTATGCCCTGGAATTGAACAGTTGCAGCATAAGTTTTTACTTCAAAAAGCTCTTAGGAGTTAACTTCGCAAATTCTTTGCAGTGGCAGAAAATTTTGTCATGTGAGGTGTGGTGGACACATAGAATAATTTTTAAGTCATTCTTATTTTTTTGGTAATGGAGGCAGATGCCAATAATTCAAGTGTGCGGAACATAGATTCTAAAAACCAACATTGTTCATCCCAGGTAGGTAATTTTTAAGAATCCCCGGATCCTTTATTAATGTTTCCAGTTTTTCAAAAATTGGACCAAGAGTCACATAAAGCTTGGGAAGAAGATGCTTTTAAATCTGACACTGAAAAATGACCGACCTAGGATGAGTTACGTTATTTTTTATTAAATAAAATAAAATAATTTAAATAGAAAAAATAATTTATGTCGCTTGTTTTATGTTCCTACCGGTAAGAAGAAATATTCGTTACTGACGAACATTAACAATTACCGAATTATTTTAAGTCCATTTCGATGATTTGCATGAAGAAGTTGCGCTAATTTTGTTAACTTTTCTTAACTAAAACATTTTTTTGGGAATATATTTATCAGGAAATAGATTTCGACTGAACCAACCCAAATGACTATATTTAAGGAAAATGTCAATAATATTGTATGTAACAAAGTTACATATTCATTAAATTTGGCATGAGATATAGAAATAAGTTAAATCTATAATTAAAGAAACAAATGCTTAAACAGTTAATATTGTAGTTATGTTTAATCTGCATTGTATGATTATATCAGTAAATACGCTGTTTGAATTGAAAGCTAACAATTAAGTAAACATTTTGAACCGTATTACGAAGGGGCACTGAAAATATCCGGAAGCAAGAAAATGACCCAACATTACTATTTAAAATTGTATTTATTGCTTTTGAAGTAATCTCCGCGAAATTTGAGACATTTTTTCATTCGATGGAACCAATCATTGAAGCACCCATTCCATTTGGAAGTTTCGGTCTCCAATATGGTCGTTTTGTAGGCGTCCACAGCTTCTTCAGGTGATGAAAATCTCTGACCACGTAATTTGTATTTATTTTAGGCAAAGTATAGAAATTATTAGACCTCAGGTCGGAGCTGTAGGGGGGATGGTCTAATAATTCTATGATTTCTTGCTCTAATTACTCTTTTGTTCTGTGCGCGATGTGAGAACTTGCATTGTCGTGATAAAGGATGATGCCGCGGGTGCAGTTCTCTTTACGGAGTTCAGAAACGACCTGTGGCAAACAAATGCTAGCATACCATTCTGCATTAGACGTTTTGTTCTATCAAGAGGAATATTCGCAATTTGGCCGGTTTTGGAGTCAAAGGTGGGTCCATTTTTTTTGCAAAACTCCGTGAACAAACAATTTTTTGGCTTTAACTCATTTTGGAACACCCAAGCTCGTGACTGTTTTTTTGTTTCGGGTTCTTACGCGTATATTAAGAATTCGTTACATGACATGATGTTGTATACAGCATTTGCGGATCCTGCGTGGAACCTTTTGATAGTTCTAACGAAAGTAAGAGCCTTTTTTGCCTTCAAGGGTTTGCACCATCGGGAAAACAATTTTTACACCAATTGCTCAAGATTATTTTAATTGATCATCCAATGTCTAAGTTGCCTTATTTGGGTATGTCAATGTCGATCTTCCCAATGACGCCAGCGTCGACGTTTGCTGACGGGATTTTGAACCAGACGGGGATCATTTGAACTTGGACGTCCACCAAATACGGAAATCTCCGTCAAAATGTTTTGTGTAAACCACTTCGAAAGGAAATTAAATCACGTTTTAATTTTCCGAGTCAATACCATTTTTCTTATGAAAATAAATAAATGGTATTCGATTTTTAAAGCAAGGAGTTTGCAATTGAAAATATTTTGATATGACAGAAACAGTGGAAATATTTCATCTCGATATTTTTAGTGCAGCCCTCGTAAAAAAAGTAATTCTATAAAATATCTGACTGAGGGGTTAGATAATGAGATTTATAGTGCTTTTTTTATTTTCAGATTGTTTACTAGCAAGATATCGTTGCTATTTTTCAATGTCCCGTGTACGAGGAGATCATGTACATTTACATATAAATATTTGAACAACAAATCCTAATACGGGCTCGTATTTTATTTTTTTACCAGAAAGATGTGTCATCCATTAATCCTACCATATTTATTAACTTTTTGTGACAATTAAATAAAATGAATAAACGTCTGGACTTTAAAATGTATAAAACGCGATAAACTCCGTAAATTCATTTTATTTAATAATGTATAATATTCGCGCAAGCAATAGAAATAATTTTGTGTAGAATGTTTTGTTGTCCTATTTTTACCCGCGCATCTTTCTCAATAATTTTATTTGTCTGTATTAGAGTTAATATTTTTGTATCCTATTCTTCTCGTAAAATTTGCTTCAATGAACTCTCTTTGAAGACTCACCTCTTCTCGTTCAATTCATTTTTTGAAGGTACGTATCTTTTTTCAAAATAGCGATTGGGTATATTTTCTTTAAATCAGTTTTTTTCCTCTTTCGTTGAAATAGTAAAGAATGACTTAAAATATGTATATTAGAATTAGCCAAAATTATATTTAATATTATTCATTAGAAGTATTCTTAAAGAATAATAGAAAAACATTTTCAAAAAAGAAGATTTCGCATATTTTCTTAATCTTTATCTTTATATAATATGTTCAAGCATATTAAAATGTCGGAGGCATGTTGGTTACTTTTCACGTTAAACTACTGAATTAATGAAAATTAAACTTTTAATTAGTCTATAAATAAGAGAAGCCCCGAACAATGATTTATGCATATAAAATTTGAATTCTTTGAGCCGTTTAATTTTTAATTATGTAGGATAGATAGATAATTTACTTGTTAAGAATAATCTTTTTTCGATACTGTTTTCCCCGTATCCTATGATTATACTTCAATAAATCGTTAAAAAACTAGGTAATAGCATTATTATGTGGGCTTTTTAACTAAATTATCTCATTAAATAGAAATGGGTTTCTTTCAAAATTGGCTGTGTTTGTTATTAGTTACTATTATGAAAATAGTATAAGAACTAAAGCTTTCTGTTACAAAAATTCCCAGGAGCTTAGAGATCTAGACGTCGTATCTAGTGGAAACAAAACAAGTGCCCTTTTGACATCTAACTTTGTCTGCGCTTTAAGACTACACGTTAGTGTCTTATCTTTAGCTTACTTATCAAACATATTCTTTTTACTCAAAAGGAATAACAACGTGCTCTGTCGAAATTGCGATTTCTTCCATCGCATTTAAATCTTATATCTTTTTAAGATTCATTTAATCTACGTCACTTATCTAGACATCCGTTTCTTTTATGGTTTTATTTTTATTCGACTGACACTGATATAAGACAGTCGACTTATTTTCTTAATTTTTGAAATTTCCATTAAACTTAAAAAATCATAGTGCAAAGGATTAGCGTAACGTTGAAGTAGCAGTGGGCCAGTCATGTCGTCCTTGGTTCTAGTGAGGAGTTTGCGTCGGTGGAGCGATAGTACCCCCAGTCTGGATGCCAATATGCGTATAGAAACCAGTTCAAGATGGTAGCGAGTAAAAGGGGATCATCTGTCTTATCTCTCATTAAAGAAGAATCCAATTGTTAAAGACTTAGAGCATATACACATAGCGGTGAGCACTTTCTAAGCAATCAAATGTATGAGCGTGAAAGAAATCCACGCTATTAATATTTGTCCTTAATTCAATATGACAAAATTAAAATGTTTTGTGATTAATATTATTTTCTTGATAATAATCCTAAAAACTTAGTCGCGAATAGAATGCGTATATATAGCGTATATATTTCATAAAATTAAAACAGATTCTTCATTCTTCATGAATACTGTTTTAATTAAACAAGTGATTTATGTTGCAATTTAACTTTTTTACTTGGCACTAATTTCTCTCTACACATAAACCTTAGTTGATTGGGACAAATGCATGCCGTTGTTTACTTCCTGAAACGTTGATAGCATACGAAAAACGAACTCGTAGAAAATGTCGCTATTGTTTGATACTTTTCTTTGACTAATAGTAAATAGAATTCTCAGTCAATGATGACTTGGCCCATTCATGTAATCTTAAAGGTGTAGTTACGCCATGGATGCGTATGGATGCCCTTGCATCGGATGGCCATGTAAAAAGTCGGTCCACCCACCAGGTCGGTATATCGTCGACAACTCTTCTTAGCCCAAAAGCTCGTCCGGGCGGTGGGCGGAGAAAGACTCGGTATGGTGTAATCGATATCTCTTCCTTGTTTGCCAAAAGGGCTAGCAACGGAGCCGAATATCTAGCTGGTACAGATGCTAGATCCTCTTTTACAGAGGATCATCTGGATTGGTACCACCGCAGTGTATGTTTCTGCGAAGCGGTTGTGTGAAAACACTATTGTGTTCCAGATTGAAGGGCACCGTAGCCAGGGTAAACGAGGCTTAACAACCACCAGTCTCACGGTAGGCAGCACGTTGGTGATATTACAAGTATTATCCAATGTGCATGGGCGTCGTAACCATTTTCCATCAGGTGGCTGGCTGCTCTTCTGCTTGTGTAATCAATAAAAAAAAGTAAGTCTCCGCTGGGGGCTGGGAGCAAGAAATCAGGAAAATACTATTCACAGAAGAGTACTATCTAGCTACATGTTAGGATTAACAATAAGGATAATTTTTAGTTCAATTGATCCTGTGGTGATATTCAAGACGTTGTAAGGGGTTTTCTTTAACTGTCTTTTACACAAAACAAATATATTACATTACAATATAATTATTTTAATATCGTAGAGTTGCAATTTTTCATTTTTTGCTTTCTCTAAAAACGATTCGTTTCTTCCTTTTTACAGTTTTAGTAAGGTTTAATAAAAAAGAAAGGCTGTTCTTTTAGTTCAAAAGCAGTAAAGTTGTAACATAAAACACATAAACACAATAGATTTGTTTGGTTTATTAGATACTACATTTTAAACTTGTGATAATTCCTCATTATGTCGAAATATAACAGTAATAAATGACTACATGTATATATCAAAAAAGGTCACTGTTTTAAGGCTTCCGGCGCTACACGTTGTGAATAATCAAGATGTAGAAAACATCTAAACCAGATTCCTCCAGCGGTTGGACCCTTGTCAAAAACACGCTAAATATACCCACAAGTCTCATACGTTAGGTTTTACAGCATGTAAAATGGAAAGTTTGTTCGTAATTTCATTTGCTATTCTTTTAAAAGGCCAAGAAAAAATTATCATTACTTAAACTACAATATGAACTGACGCGATGGCTAAGTAAAACTTTGACGGCAACAATCCGAAAAGTCTTTTATTAAATTACTGGCCCACGTTGTCAAGCTAATATATATATATATATAAATCTTTTAGTATTTTAAACAAGTAGTTAATTACTCCAGTTACATAAAAAAAATTAAAAGTGTTTTTTGTCTTATGTATCTTATTTATTATAATGAAATTGTTGGAACAGGTTAATTTGATGTTACAAATATTTTTATCTCAATATGTATAAATAACTTAAAACAATGAAATTTTTGTTTTGTTGAACTACAGTACACGCAATCTGCCTTTGATTATATTGATAATGTCATTAATCCAGTTGAGGGTTTTTTATTTAAATTATATTTCTTCCTGAAAATTACCTTATTATTATTTAGGAAGCCAGCTAGCCGTAGCTTTCTTATAATAAATACCTCTTGGTGAAGCTAGATAAGGGAACTTTGCTATGCAGTAAAAGACAGTGGTCTAATGTGCATTATTAATAACACTTTCTTTTATTTAAAACCCTCGGGACTGATGTAGAGAGACAAATATTTAGGCAGTACATTTGGATTTATGTAAGGAATAAAAAATGAAGACTTTTTGGGCACAAGCCAATTTATGTCTTTTTTTACTACGTGTGATTAATGTTCTGTCTGTCTGATGTTAAGAAAAAATCTATTCTTATACATAAAATGAACTAGTTTAACAAAAGTAAGTACTAACTCTTATACTTTATTTCAACAGTTTAAATAATTTTCATTGTTTATTTAAAAACAAAATTTTGACCGGTAATAAATTATACAAACCTGATGCAATATTTTATTACAGTTCTTCAAATGTTTGAAAATTAATGATATTTAACCTCCATGAGTTTTGTGGATATTATCCAGAACTCTTGCGTAACTATTGGTAAAGGCGTGTTTTTAGAAACCGGAATTGGGACTCAACAAATTTTCGTTGTTGTTTTCTAGATGGTTAAGGCAATTTGGGCCGAGCCCAATTGCCTGAAAAGTAAGATGATCAATGCGTCGGATGGGCATATAAAAGTTGGTCCGCCCACTAGCCCGCATTGGACAAGCATGGTGGGATACGGTCCAAAAAACCCCTATGGGAGAAGGCGTGCATCGGGGGCCTATGTTCAGCAGTGGACTAACACAGGCTGATAATGATGATAACGATGACAGCGAAATATATTTTAAAGCAAAAAAATAAACGTATTTCATGGAAAAATACAAAATAATACGACATTATCTATGAGTAAAGTAAAAATAAGATTTAATTATAGAGTATGTACTCAGCTTGATTAACGTCTGGTTGCAGTCACAATCCATCAAATTGAATAAATTAATATTTCCTTCGCCGACAGACGGATCAAATGAAAATATTTCTCTACTCCTATTTGTGTAAATACGTTAACATATTTATATTTTTATTTTGTTAATTGTATTGGAATCAAAATGTAGATTTGTGTTAGACATAGTATTTGTTTTTGGTTTTGTATTGATTTATTTAATAGTCTCCATTATTTTGGGTAAAATTTTCGTAATTTAAATGTTTATTGGTTAGTGTGTGATTCAAAATGTAATTTGAATTACAAAATCAATTATTAAATATAAAAAAGTATCAAAAAAAAAACAGTTTAAAACGTTTTAAATGATGTTCATAAGATATAAAATAATATTATTGTGAAATTTATTGTAGTAAAAACTGTCAAGAACATACAATTAAATGCAAAATACTATACATATCAAATCCACTAATTTACGGATTAGTTTTCGCGTTAGTTATATATGTTTATTCTCGTGACGTTTCGGGCTCTTTCCAGCATCCATGATCACGGGCAGACTAAGTCGGTATATGTCTGTATCTCAATGTTTTTGGATAAACCGTCAGGGCTTTTCATTTAAAATTTGAGATATCTATTTTCTTAATTTTGAAAATTGCTTGTCAGAAATTACTTATGTTGCCTTGTGTCTTTGTAGTTTTAATATATCAAGGTTTGCAGATGGCAAAGCCAACTATCCTTTCTATTAAAATAAGGATGTTTTTAATTTCTATATTTCAGCCTGTCGGCACTTGCCATTGTATTTTAAATATCCCCTAGGTGCCGCTGAACTAAGACTTGTGCTATAAAATGTAAAGCCGTGGTCTAATATGCATTTTATATAAGGCGCAATGTATAATTTAAACCCGGAAGAACTGAGATGCGGCAACCAAATAAAATGCAGTCCTCTTATTTTATCTGGATTTTGCGGTTTTCGATGGACACTATAGATAATTTTTTTAAAATTCTCTAATGAATATATATTTACATTGATAGTTAAATTTACATTTTTAAATGCTTTCGTATATACTAAAAGAAATAATGATAAGTAGCCACAATTATTAACAAAACATATTTTATATCAATCATTTGTGCATTATGTTACTGATCGATTACACAAGATGATATTCGTTTCGAAGAGAAGACTAGTCTACGAATAAAAAATGTCGAGATTTGTCACTAAAGCAAAAGAAATTAAGTTGACTATTAAATAACTGCCTCCGTAGCCTAGTGGTATGGACGTGTGCTTTGAAACCGGAGGTCGTGGGTTCGAATCCTGCGGGCCAACAAATTTTCATTGTTGTTTCCGGGGCTTGGGTTTTAAAGTAAGTACCTGGCAATTTGGAAAGCTTGGAGTTGGGAATCCCCAAAAAAGCAGTAAAAGGGATGATCCATGGCGTTCCGGATTGGGCATGTAAAAAAAATCGGTTCAAAACCAGTTGAAGGTTTGGGAAAGTAAACCCCAAATAAATTTTAGCCTTAGTCCAACCATACACAAAACCTAGGAATCTTAATTTAGGTAAGAGATATAAATTTGACGCCTTTCACTTTTAATAATTTTCGGTTTCAACCCTTCAGAATTTATTAATACTCTTGCTTGTTTTAATTACAAATAAATTTTTATTTGAATGCTTTTATTCAAATTTTAAATTCAAAATTAAACTTAGATATCGAGTTAACCATATCAAACCAAATATTTTTGAAAATTAGTTTTTTAATTTCAAACACTTTGAATAAAGTAATTGCGGTTTCAACCTGCGTTGGTAAGAATTCCTTGTACACCCGATTTTGGAAGTTGGTATAATCAAAAAAACCCAAATGGAAAGCTTACGTTGGAGCACTTGTCCAGGCAAATTACTTTTATCAGGCAATTGAATGATTAATTTGACTTTGTTGAATTGCCCAAATCATTACATTTACTTCAACCCCCGGAAATTTCGGAACTTTCCAGACATGACCATGGCGACTAAGTTGAGATTAATTTAATGTTGATTTGGAATTAACATTTATTTTATTTGAATTATTACTAGGAACCCAGGAGACTAAGTTTTTAATGTAGTTTATAGTTCAAACTATTGATTTTAGACACAAACAAAGTAACGTACTTCTAGTCCTCGACTGAAGAGTATATTGAGCAACATTCGCTCACTATCTAACAAGCAGAACGTGCTACAAGATCGGGGACGAACAATAGCTCCGATGTGTTCACTCAGTCAGGTTGTTGGCAATACTTCAGCTTTCGCCAATTAAAGTGTAGGACAACATGCTTGTGATATATTTAGGAAGACTTTGTTGCACCTGATATTTTCTTAACGTCAAACTTAAGTTTACATCTATGTTTTAGGATTTAACTAAAAAAGGTTTCGTATGACCTTTTAAAATTTACACAGTTTACGTTTTAATAACACAATGTTGTGATTTTCTCAAAGAAGTTATTTTAATTCCTAATTTCAGAAAAACTACATATCCCAAGTATTTACGTTTTAATTTTTTTTTCTATGACCACATAAGATCTAAACAAATTTTGTGTGTACGATAAATTACAGAAAAAAAAATGAATTATAAAACACTACAACATTATTTAACTGACTGCCTCCGTAACCCTAGTGGTATAGGCGTGTGGCTTCGAAACCGGAGGTCTGGGTTCGAATCCTGCGGACTCAACAAATTTTCATTATTTGTTTCCTAGTTGGTTAGGAGAATTTGGGATCACCCATGTCTGAAAAGTAAGATGATCCATGCGTCGGATGGGCATGTAAAAGTCGGTCCACCCACCAACCCGCATTGGACCAGCGTGGTGGGATATGGTCCAAAAACACTGTATGGATAGGGTGTGATAGGGGAGGCCTTTGTCCAGCAGTGGACTATCACAGGCTGATGATGATGATTATTTAATGTGTTCATTGGAGCAATAAAACTGGAAATATAATTATAATGACAGTTTTATGTGCACTGAATGAATTATCACAGAATTAATTGGTATTTGTGCAGCTCTCGTTGACTAAGATATTTCTCGGATTTTATTTTTATACATTTTTAATGAAAGCTTTAATCCTCACTATCTTATGGACTTTAATTATTTACAAGACTAAAGAGGCGCTTGATGAATAATTAAAAAAAAGACTAAACAATAGCGCGGTAAACTTTGTTGAGAGAGAAA
The DNA here is from genome assembly GCA_029286875.1 of Lamproptera curius. Taxonomy (NCBI): domain Eukaryota; kingdom Metazoa; phylum Arthropoda; class Insecta; order Lepidoptera; family Papilionidae; genus Lamproptera; species Lamproptera curius. The sequence goes on along the minus strand of JAGSMT010000179.1, from coordinate 92,284 downwards.
CTTGCACAAGAAATTCCCGTAACTTGAGTCCTCTTTAAAGGATAAAACTAATGAAGATTAAGTATTAGAATAGATTATGAAGAATTAAAACAGGACATGATAAATCGGCAAAACTGTACTACAGTGTCATTACGTAAATGATGTTTGTAATTTTGAGATTTCATTCTGTGCTCTATACATATATCTAATAAATATAATTGAAGTATCTGTGTGCAATAACATTGGTATTTATAACTACATAACTAAACAATGCAAATAAACTATCCATCTGTCCGTCTGTCTGTCTATCTGTTTATTCTGGCTAATTCCTAGGACAGCTGGTCCGATTTTGATACTACTTCTACGTGGGCTAGATTTTTTTTGAAAAAGATTTTGTTAATTCAAACACTGGAATGATATCTCGCCTAATAAAGCAATTTGCTAACCAGCATTGAGGGAAAAAGTTAATTTATATAAGGTATTAACAGGTAATAGGTTTTAGTCTAGATTCTAACCAGAATATTAATGTTTTTAATTCAGTATGACAAAAAGAAGTAGCTACAAGTGGCACTATCTTTAAAGATCCCATGTTAAAGAAAAATTCAAGCGTTAAAAAATCTGAATCCAAGATATCAAGACGAAGATCCTTCTCCATTTTTCTTATATGTAAGCGTTTCTTAGTTGCTTTGTAGGCTTTAATATTTTCAGTATGAAAATAAATTGAGATGCTAGCGAAAATAGGATTGCTAGTTTGCCTCTTTGCAACTAGGTCGGAATTAAAATTACTCCGACCCTTCGGAACCTCATTAGAGCGGTGATTGTCCCGTAGGATCTATCTTTTAAATTCTATGTTATTTAACAATAAAGTAGCATGTTTTAAAGTTCTAGGTTATAAGTAATCATTGACTACTCAATATTTAACGTTCACATAACTTATGAAAGCTTTTTCTCGGGTATTTTTTATACTTTGCCTAGCTACTTTTATTGTTTTTACCTTATCAGTTATAAAAGCACGAATAAAATTTAATAAAAGGATCATGACCACACTATCTCTTAACAGAAGAATTATTTACAGACTGTAATGATGAAAATCATCAGTGAATATGGAGTAAAAATTGGTTTAAAATCATCATATAAACATTTTTGCAATTATATTGTATTTATTACGGTTATCGGGTTTAAAAAAGCGAAATTTTAAAAATAATCATGTTATGTGACAGAAATATAAAACAATTTATGATACAATCGTAAATATTCCTTATTCGTTTCTTATAATAACAGCGTTCACTGGCACATGCTAACATTTCGCAAATAAAATGAGAATATAACGTCAGTCACCCAACGTGACTCTAACTGGGAGGGCGAGTCTAGCTTCACTTACTGAATTTGCACATTGTTGGATTTAATGTTACAATTCGGTTCATAAACGAAACGAAGATGTATCAGTCATTTCCGATTCATAAATCAACCAAGTGCCTATTAAGTGGGTTTTCAAAACAGCTGACCAATATTTCTTCTAGTGATACTACAGACCTGCACAGTTGCTGCAGCTTAGATGTTAGATATGTAGTAAAGTATTGTTTAAAAAAAATGTTTTTGTGGTAAAAACAGGTCTACAAAATTATTCAATATTTATACTGTTGTTTATCAATAAACTTAAAACTTAAAATCGTAATAATCTATGGAATAAAACGATTGTGAAGAGATTATACAACTTTATTCTTTAAAGAGGCTTTTAAAGGAAAAATAATGTCTTGCAATAAATTAGGAACATTAAAAGGTATTTATTTTATTTACCATAATCCCCGAGAATTTTTTAAGGACGCTCAGTAAATACGAGTCCATTTGGACATTTAAATAAGCTTATTTAAGAAATCTATTTTATAAGGATCAATCTTTGATATAAGAAATTTCCTTGCATTAACAATGTTATGTTTATTTTTTATCTAGTTATCTCGTATTTTAATATTAATAGAAATGACTTTGTTTTAATGATGATGCCTAATGTGGATGAATTATTTTTTACCGACTTATCAAAAGATCTTTGTCTCTTATTCTTTATTCCCAATTCTTTATTTTTTGAAAATTAACTTTATTTATTTCTTTTTTATTAAGTTTTTAAAAGAAGTTTAATGCCTCCGTAGCCTAGTGATTAAACAGTGGCATTTTTTAATTCACGTTTCTATTATAAACTAATCTTATTCAGAAGTCCAAGATAGATGACCAACCCGAACGATTAGAGAACGATCCATCATCCGCTCTAAGCTCTAAATCCTTCATCAATAAAATGCTCAGCGATCATTAAGGTATAAGCGGGTCCACTATTTAACATGACACAACGTCTGCCAGGGCTCTGCCCGTTTTATTTTTAGATTTTCCTGGGGTAAAGGTACCCTGTTTTCAGCCTGTGATAGTCCACTGCTGGACATGGTCCTCCCCTAATACACCCCTATCCATTAGGCGGTTTTTGGTCCGTATCCCACCACGCTGGTCCAATGCGGGTTGGTGGGTGGACCGACTTTTTACATGCCCATCCGACGCGTGGATCATCTTACTTTTTAGAACAATTGGGTGATCGAAATTGCTAACAACTAAAACAACAATGAAAATTTGTTGAGTCCACAGTTCGAACCCCGACCTCCTTTTCCGGTTTCTAAGCACACGCCCTACCACTGGCTGAGGCGTCCCTGTGTTACTCTTTTTAGCCAACGATCGCAGATTATTTGGTATGATGAATTACATCTAACATCGGGTATTACCAAGTATAACCAACGTGCTGCCGTCGTGACACATAGGATGTTACGTGTCGTTTACCCAGTAAATACTCTAGCTACGGTGTCTTTCAAGACAGCACCCTGTGATAACCTACCACTTCCAAAAACTCCACTTTCCTTATCCAAAATAAAATAGCTTTCTTAAAGTGAACGAATATTACAAATCGGTTCAATAGTATAGGAGCCTATTCGAAACGAAGGAACAAATCTATCCGTTTAAAATATTGGTATAGATGATTCCGCCCGATATTAACGCGTTAAAGTAGCTATTACTAGTTAAAAACCAATCTTAGAAAAATTTCTAATATTATATAAATGGCAGAAAACATTTTTGTAATTCTTCAACATAATGCTATTAAGTAACCATTGCTTTGTCTATCTAATAATTGAGTGGTTTTTAAATAATTTTCATTGAACTTATTGTAAAAGTAATAGATACCCCATTACTCTAAGTCGATAAAGGAGGCAAAGTGCTGCCGGAAATAATTAAGGCGACTAACTTACAACACAGCTAACTTCACGGCCAATAACTTTCAAATTCATTTTATATTATACTAAAGTTTCCTTACCACTTTTTTTCAGACCAACGCTACATAACTTTAAACTTTGTTTCCCAGTCTTATCGAAGTTGCATTAAAATTATCTACGTTAATTAAAACACAATCTTAAAAAAACGCAAGAAAAAGTTTGAAAACTAATATTATATTGTTTTCTATGTTAGTAAATTACACATTTTCCAAATTATCGGTATGAATAGTTATATACTTCAGCGGGTCGGCTTGCAAAATGTCCAGATTTAATAAAATGGGAGGTCTAGCGTAAATCGCCTCGCATTTGTAACAACCCAAAGTATAAACTGCATTCATTCAAACTGACGGATGTGTTAGATGTCAGTTAATTTAAAAGCACAAACGTACTTTAAAGACTACCAAAGTTAGTTTGGTCACGGACATAGATTTCGTACGTGCCTATTTGTCGCAGGGATCATCTAAGTAAGGACCTCAGTTACCCTAACCAACCAGAATACTGCGATGTCCCGAATGTACCGAAGCACGGTGTAAAAATCAAGTGATGGGATGACAAGCAAATGATCTGCCAAAACACATTTAGAAAATAAAATAAACTGATAAAAAATCAAAGGTGTTTACTGATTCACACATCAATGTATGTGTACAAAATTAAAATCATCAACATTTAATAGAAGTCATTTTATAATATATATTAAAACAACTCTTTACTCACTTCTCATGTCCAGGTTTTTGATATCCCATATGGAGCTCAATAATTATATTTGTAAACCATAAATATTAAATTTCAGATGACTTGATGCTGTCTGTCTTCATCTTCCCTCAATACAACATTTGACATCTAGTTAAGCCTGTCATTTTGTTTTTAACTATCCCATGTCGCGGTAATTTTGTTATTAATCATCGCCATCATCATCAGCCTGTATTAGTCCACTGCTGGACACAGGCCTCTTCTACAGCACGTCTTCTCCATTAGCGGGCTTCTGGACCGTATCACTCCACGCTCGTCCAATGCGGGTTGGTGGTTGGACCGACTTTTTACACGCCATCTGACTCATGGATCTCTTACTTTTCAGACAATTGGGTGATCAGCCCATTCCCTAACCAACTAGGAAACAAGAATGAAAATATATTGTGTGCCCAAGGATTGAACCCCGACCTCGGTTTCTAAAACATTCCTACTACTAGGCTACGGAGACAACTGGACCTGAGAGGCAGTAAAAAGTACAAGACAAAAACTACTATTATTACTTATAATAGAAAGTATATAAGACATAAATTATTGCATTTAAACAAAAAATATGGGACCAAATTATAAATCATGCAGAAGAGCAGATCATTTATGATTGATGATTTTTAACAGTTTGAAAACAATTCAAAATATAAATAAATATTTTTGATACTTTAATCATTCAGTATATTTTTTAGGTTTAATTTAACATCAGTTCACAAGATTTATTTTAAACCATCACAAGTAGTAACTCGAAACTTAGCAATAAAACTTATTTTCACTGTCCAAAGTCTCTTTGCAGATTAACTTGAAATCATTATTTGTCGCTTTACGTAATTTACAAAATATCTTCTATTACACTTAATGCATAAATATAATATGATCCGTTTAACATTGCAGTAGTATTAATTACATCGTTGACAATCATGATCTTAGATACTGATTCCAGATCAAATTAATCCCTTATCTCTATTTTACTAATTTTATAAAATTATATAAGTTGATATAAGTTTATTAAATTACAATGAACGTCTCTAACAAGTTTACGACTACGTTAATGCTGACTGTTATATCTGAGTGTAAGAGGCACATTACTCAGAAAAAACAAGGAAATTTAGAAACAATTACATGCGACTATATCTGTTCTTTAAATCTAAGTAATCTTTTAAAATTTTCTCACAAAAATTAAAGTAATAATAATTTATATGTAGTAATCCATCCGCAGATGTGATTATGTTTTAAATTAGTACCAGTTATAAGAAAAATGTGAAGACAAGTAATCAAAAGAAAACCTTGTAGGTTTTTCATTGCATAAAATCCAAGATACAATTGAGGTGCTCAAGCACAGACTCTATCTCTGATGTCTAACTTAGATTTTGCACTTAAGTTCTCACAGAGCTTTGAAAGTTTATAAAGTTTGTGGCGATTACACGGTGCAAGCAAAGCAATAATAATCGTATTATATATCACTACATAGTACATAACAATATCGTTTTATCTGTCCCTATATCCCTATGTATTCAATTGATTGAAGAGGAAGGTTTATATGTATGACACATGCTTAATATAGTTGGTACACTTTCGTTAGTATTGTAATATGGAAAGTTAAGAATTTTATACATTAAGATGCGAATGTGTGGATGCCACCGCAATAGTGTGCACCATTTACATTTAGTATGTTTGTAAAGCAAGTAGAATATTATATCTATGCGTTGTTACAGCTGCAAACAAATTGAATATTTTGAATGTTTATTTTATCTAACTGTTAACTCTAAAAGTGGTAAGACTGATTTAATAGATATTTCTCAACACCTAATCGTGTGCACTGTGATGTTGGTTACGCTTTTAGTGTGATAATAATACGGTGGGTCGCAATTCGAGGTTGCAAAAAGCAATTTTAAATTGGGTAAACTGCACAGGACTTAAAATTCGTTTATGCTGCCTCGTTCCCCGTTCTACAGCTCTAGTGTCGGATGGCGTTGCAATGAAGCAGATACCATATGTTTTATTTAGACAGCCAACGCCCTAAAACAGCCTGATAGTGTTAAAAAGCTACTTTAAGATACTTTATATCTATCAGAAATTCGGAACCAGTAATTACTCACTCAAGAAATGACCATAAATATAAAAGGCAGTGAGGCTATGAGTATTGTTTCGATGGGTCTAAGACCTAAACTGCCATAGACCGCATTTGAAAAAGCATTTTGTTTATCTCAGCCTGCTTCCGTAGCATAGTGGTATGGGCGTGTGCTTTAGAAACCGGAGGAATTTTCATTGTTGCTTCCTAGTTGGTTAGGGAAATTTGGACCAATCACCCAATTGTATGAAAAGTAAGATGATCCATGCATAATGGAAAACACCTTGGTAAAGACTTGTGAAGTCTTTGTTATGGCCAAATCCTAGAAATCGGATCCTGAGAAACAGAAGGTCTACTCTCCCAATCTCAATTTGGTTTACGTGGTGAGCATTTATGGATAGTCTTGGTTATCTTTTATCCGACATGACTCCTCTTACTAGCAATGACTGTTATTAGGGTCTTCCTGACATCTTGGCTTGCTTATGATATGTCCAACTACCAACTTAGGCAGAAAATTTCATCGAGTATCCCTTGGTGGTTTGGTAAACAATATCTTCAGTTTACTTATGTGCCGCTCAATATTGTCCGATATAATGACTCTCTCTCCCGTTCCCGTCTCGTCTGGAAGGTCTTCCTCAAGGTTCAGTCATTAGTCCTCATCTATATAAACCTTTATACTGGTGACTTAGACACAACGGTACAAACTTTGCAAAGTAGTTGTTCTCATTTCAATTCCTCTCTATTCTATCTAAACAATTGGCTCTTGGAGCATGGTTTAAATCTGTCCATCCCAAAATGCCATGCTGTTATCGTTGTGAAAACGTCACATTTCACTCCCATTTCTCTTCCTTAGATAGTAACAAATAATGTTTAAGCAGTTTAAAAATTTTGGTATCATTCTAGGTATCATTCATTCAAAGGATGACTGGACTACAACATCTAGAATGTTTCTGTAACAAAAGCGAAAGAAATGTCAATGTTCTTAGATCTTTATCCAGGTCCGTGGGACTATGCTTTACTAGGTTTTATTCTAGAGCCATGCAGAAAGCTGGCTCTGAAAAAGTTGACAGAAATTAATGAAAATGTCACGTATAATTAGCGTGCAATGAAATCTTCTCATTAATGCCTCAAGTAGAGTGTGTAATCCTCATTGTTCCTCCACAGGCAATTTCTTTGATTTTTCCAACGCTTTTAGTACCTTCCATCCCTGTTCTTAGACCTTTTCCCATTCCTTAAATCAGTCTCCATTTGGTCAATAAATTATCCCATTAGTTAATAGTTATATTAGATTTAGAAATTCCGGATTGTTTTCATTTCAAATTACCCCTTTACTATATTCGATGCTCATATATATCAACCCAAATCATATAAATCTTGGCAAAATAAGAAGTCTCTAAGCTAATCTTATGTTTTCATTCCATTATTAAAGGAATGGGAAGGCTTGAGTTTTTGTTTACGGATGCCTAAAAATATCCTCAATTCCATATTAGTGCATCCGTGTATATTCCCAAATATAACGCTTTATTGTCCTTAATTGTCCTCCTGAATGTTCAAATTTATTAATCACGATTCTGGAAGCAGTTAATTTATTGTTATCCTTAGTCCTTTATTATCCTCTCCACAAAAAATTACCAATTGAAAAGGTTGGTATTGAGAAACCCGGCGATTCCCGCCTACAGGCATTGCAGGCAAGACAGTGACTTTTACCTAGGCGCTTTGACACGGTGACCCCAATCTTTGCATTCCAGCGCAAGCCTATGGTTAAAACTATTTTTCTAGACTCTTGGAATAGTGTTTTTGAAAGAATCCCAAGAATTAAAGGCAATTTTTTTGCGATTTAAAATATTCCATCAAGAGTTTTTTAAATACAATTTTTTCCTAAAATAAATTATGACATTTTTAGGGCAGGTATGCTCCCCAGTATTTTTAGCTAATGCGTATATCCTTTATGTGCCAATGTGGTTGAAGGTACCCTGGAACATTTGTTTTTCTCTCAGAAATCTTAAAGTTCCCATTGACGTCCTCCCTTTCCCCGATACCTGTTAAGTTTCAAACAACTTCTGTTTCAACCCCCTTGACAAGGGAACAAAACTCTCTTGGTCGCCATTTTAACAAAAAGAAGAAGAAAAGAAAAGTTTTCAGCTGATAGGCCTTTGTAAAATAATTCGTATGCAAATAATTATCTTGGTAATATAAATTATAAACTCATAATAAAATATGTTTTTATTGCATGTTTTCAACACGTTACAGCATTGATAGTAAACAAAAAACGATTCCTGTGTGTAATAAACCTCTTTGTTTTTTTCTTATTGTTTTGGAGTTAATTAACATTGAAAGACTTTGAAAACAGTTTATTAAATTAATTGCAAATTCGAAAATCTAGTTTCTTACCTTTAAACTTATTTATTCATTAAAACAAAACCGTATATAATCCTCTGCACAAAAAAATTTTTTTATTTACCGATTATTATACATATCAAATCCACTAATTTACGGATTTTTCCGTTACTTAAAATATTTATTCCTGACGTTTCGGATTATAGGTTATTAGGCAAAGAAATTAAAAATATTCAAATTTTAATAGAGAGGATGGTTGGTCTTTGCCACCTTCCTGGAATCTTCAGAGTATAAAAACTACAGAACCGAAGGACAACATAAATACTTTTGTCAAACCATCATTAAAAATTAAGAAAACGTAAGATATGTAAATTTTTAAATAAAAACTCTGATGGTTATTCGAAAACATAGAGATACAGACATACCAACTTAGTCTACCCGTGATCATGGATGCTGGAAAGAATCCGAAACGTCGGGAATAAATATATTTCAGTGACGCAAAAAATCCGTAAATTAGTGGATTTGATAAAAGACGTATATTTTGAACAGTAATATCAAAAACTGACGCGGACAAAGTTTGCAATGCATATCTACGATTTGAATCGAGTACCATTGAAAAGCAACGAATTGCACTTAAGTCCGTGTTTGACTTTAAACTAAGCGTACCAAAACTTATCTCTCGCAAACTTATGTAAGTTTTTTTTTTTTTTATAGCATACGCAGCGACGAGCAGTCGGGCCACCTGATGGAAAGTGGTCACCGACACCCATAGACGTTGACAATACCAGTGGTATCGCCGACGCGCTGCCTACCGTGAGACATAGGGTGTTAAGTCTTGTTTACCCAGTAAATACGCTGGCTAGGTGCCCTTCAAACCGGAACGCAGCAGTGTTTTCACACTACTGCTTCGCGGCAGAAATAGGCACGCGGTGGTTCCACCAGACGGTCTCCTGTAAACAGGGGACCTACACCGGAAGTTAGAGAAGTTCTGTATGACTGGCCAATTCAAGTAGTAAATAACAATGAGTTAGATTGTTACGGTAAGTTATCCTCTAACCATTATTAAATCAGATTAAATACAATCTATTGTCAAAGTCTATTGGTGGGAAAACACCGAGTGATCTTAAAAATATCTTAGAGTCTTGATTTAAATGTCGCGTGGCGATTAAAAATGGCGGAGATTTATCGATACGAACGTTGTTTTGGCTACATTCGTTTAATGTTACACTTTGGTTACTTTTATAAACTATAGCAGAGGTAGATCCCTTTTACAAGGGATGGTCTCAGGTAGTAACTGCGTGGTACTTTATTCTGCCACAAATCGTTGTGTGTGTGGAACTTCCGGTTTGAAGCGCACCGTTACCAGCCTAATTACTGGGTAACGATACAAAATATCTCATGTCTCAAAGCGGTGAGTGTATAAAAGATGCAATAACGTCTTATGTCGCTTTTCTTATGGGCAGGTATCATTCACCAGGTTAACGTCCTGGTCATCCCATGGCTGTTACCAAAAAAAATTAAGCCTTACTTAGCTATTTTCTAACTAATTTGATCTAAGAGACTAATCAGATTATAATATATTTCTGCATATGCCAATTATTGTATTTTAAAAATTGTTTTGAGACATGGCTGACTAAAACACAGTTTACAAACAGTGCAGTGTGCATGACTTGAACTAACGCTCATACACTTTGATGGATCGATGGATGATTCGTAGGATGTCATGTATTTATCACAATAGTTACGATATTATTAGGTGGCAATAGATAATGCAGCAGTACTTTTCCAGTCGGGCCCATGTAAAAATGGAAGCACCTATTTTTATATAAAGTATAAGTAAATGAACATATTTTTGTCTCCATTTATCCAACGCAATAATTGCTTAAAATTTTATTTGCCTTAATATTGTTTCGATATTTAAAAACCGTAGAAATTATAATTCTTCATCTTTTTAAAACAAATTTAAAGGTGTATCTCATAAGACATAAAGATATTTTTAATACAACATAAGTTATCAAAAGCACCCTTCCTACAGCCGACAAGATAAGTAATTATAATGTCAATTTCTAGTAGAATCGTTCTAGTCGACACTTTGTTAGTGGAAACAGTTATCGAATTCTAACTATATCTAAGAAAAAGAATTATGCGATTAGTGCAATTGTGTTGCTGCTTTCGTTATGTTCATCTACTAAGCTTAGTTTAATTTAACTATTTGGCTAGCTGTGTGTAAAGCGACACTAAATAATTAAATATGTTTGGACTATTATTTTAACACACTAAACTATTTATTTGTAGCCAATAAAATGCGTCATCAACGATAAACTCGATTAGGTAAACATATTGACATACATAAGTCTGTGATAAGTATTGATTAGTATTTAAATACAGTATTTAAATACATATTAAATAAAAGAATACAACTACAGAAAATACCAATTTATCTATTTTTCCTTTAAATAAAAATTATATTATATGTACAGAACTTACCAAGTCATCATCATCATCATCATCATATCATCAGCCTCTGATAGTCCACACTTGGACAAAGGCCTCCCCTAATACCTATCCCTATCCATCAGGAGTTTGGACCGTACCCCACCACCTGGTCCAATGCGGGTTGGTGGGTGGACCGACTTTACATGCCTATCCGACGCATGGATCATCTTACTTTTCAGACAATTGGGTGATCGGCCAAATTGTCCTAACCAACAGAAACAACAAGGAAAATTTGTTGAGTCCCGCAGGATTCGAACCACGACCTCCAGGTTTCTAAAGCACATGCCCATACCACTAGGCTACGGAGGCAGTCTTACTTACCAAGTACTTACTTAATATTGTATTACAACGTCTAATTTTAAACACAAATTATTCAGGATTTTGTTATTAATTTCCAAAGAAATTAGACGAAGTTTGAATAATGCTTACGGTACAGAAACTCAATTACGCCGTGCGAAATGCGGTTCAAAGTTTCTTAAGGAGTATATTAATAAATAATACTATACAATAGCTGTTGTAATAAAACAAAGTTTTTATTAGCTTATTTATTAAACTATTAATTTTTAATAGAATAATTCCACGAAATAAATATACAAAAATAAACTATTAGAGTAATTCGCTGAAAAGTCTTGGAATGAGTTACTTTATTACTGATATTTAAGTATGTACATCCTTTTCGTTATTCACGAGAATTGCTTTAAAATGTTTTTGCTATACATTGTCAATTTTTAACTTTTGACATTCATCAATTAGATTCTCAGACATAGTTTAAATAGAAAAGTCAGATACCAGCCGCTTTTCATTTAAATCGATATTCAATTAATAATGGAAGGAAGGGCCCTTTTACAATAGACCGTCTGGGAAGAACCTCTGCAGTGCCTATTTCTGCGCATCTCAGTAGTTCGTTAACACTGCTGTCTTCCGGTTTGGAGTTTTGCCAATTTCTTAAAGTTAGCTTGAAGTTAAATTAAGTTCAAAACTTATCACCTTAATAATTTTGTCATTAACTCGTTTTAGTACAGACGAAATTTTCTCTTCATTTTTTTTTTTATCATAAGTATTGCTTAGTGGAATTCAACCTAGACCACGACTCAACGAGTTCTCGTCATCACCAATTACAAATGAAGTAAATATGTTTAAAAAATAATAAAATAAATGTGCTTAATTAACTAAATTAAATATTTATTCAGAAAATGAAATTTCATTTGCTTCACGAATTGAAACTATTATCAGAGTCATTAAAATGTAATACAAAACAGAGCGCATGACAATAAAATGTTGCATAGAAGTACTAAGCATAATTAATTATCCCTATATTAATTTATATTAATTTATTTATTAATTGAATTTTATGCAGGACGTTGTGTGCAGCATAATTTTGTATCACATCATCAACAGCGTTTGATTATTTAAGTCAATTTTGTGAGCGGAATATTAACATATTTCAAAAATGAATTTACGACATCGAATTTAATATACCTAATTACGTTTTAAATGTCTTTTTGGATAAAAATTTGTTTATTTTACGGATTTCTCTATAGTAAATTTATTCTTAAACAAAACCGACTGTCGCTTGACCATGGATCCTATCGTATAGTATAGTATTACATATTTTTATTATAATAACCGATAGAAGCGTCGATGTAATTGGCATTCAAACTATAACTTAATCCGAGTCGGGAGATTAACGAGACAGCGTCCAAGAAAACAATTGTCAACACAATGTAATTAAAAATAACAATTAGGGATCCTTTACGAGATATTCGTTGATCTTCTTAAACGACACGGACTTTAGGCAATGTTAACAGTTAATCGTACTTTCGTACAAGGACCAAAGGGGATATAATAAAGTAATAAGTCCTTTGTTTGAGCGACTTCTCCAAAAGAAGGAATTACGTAAAATATATCTATACATATTATAAAACATGGTCCCCGGCCGCGTCTGTATGTCTGTCTGTTCGCTAAAATATTTCTAAATATTAACTGGTCTCGGCATTGCCTATCCAATTAAAACGACTAAAATTTCCCGTAAATTCAAAAAAATTAATAAAGCAAAGGACAAACGTTAAATGTTGCGGGAGTAAATTTACGCTTACAATGCTATTCGAACGGGACATTGTATGTCGCCCTTTATCTGGACAACAGCCTCCCAAATCAGTGGTCCAGAATGCAGAAACCAAGGCTTTCCCAGCCCCGCACCAAGTGGCCTCAATATTGGGCTCCACCCTGCTCCCATTTTGGCAAAAAGAAACAGCACGTAGACACCATGTCGAAGGTCTATTCCTCCAACTACCCTTTCATACCGCATTGTCAAGGCAACCAAGTCACGGAGGCTGGCACTTCCCATCCACACCATTTCATCTTGGCTTTTAGAGGACGGGTAGGTAGGTGCTAGCTCGCCTTTGAACCGTTTCCAGCAAGTCTATCTCGGGAGCATCCTAGGAGGCTTATTTAGGCTGCTCCTAGCAGCCTCTTCGGTCGTCACTATTCCTCAGGCAGTTCATCTCAGCATCCCAGCCCCACCTCTTTGACAAAATGGCAACATATGACCACACATATATATATTTATATTGAGACACTTTTTACGTAGGGAAATAAAACCATCTCGTCTTTTCTTCCTGGCGCCTAAGATAGGGTCATAGGAACGCCATTCAATCTTCTATAATTTATCAGTCCAATCTGTAATACTGAAATACTGACATACATTACAATGTCGACGTAACGGTATAGTACAAAATGAAATCGCTTCGCTGTGTGTCCATGATGCAACGGATTTTCGAAGCGTTTTTTTTTTAATATATCAGAAAAATTGATTCAACAAGAAAAAGACAGCAATGATATATGTCAATCACTTAAGGATAGCCCACAATAACCATTTTTATCCTTTACATTTTACCAGAAAAATTGACTCATTTTCATTTTAGTGATTTGTGTAATACAGTGTTAATTCTATTGAATTACGTAAAAACATATTTTTATTTTGAAAATTTACGTAGGTATTATTATCAACATTGCACCCGTGCAGAACCAGGAGCGGTCTCTTTATTTGATATACAACCGATTTTTTTTAGACTGTCTGTTTCTATATTCTGGCCAAGCTCTGGATTAGCTGGCCCGGTTTTGACGGGACTATCTCTAAAAATTAGCAGTAAATTATTTTTTGTAATTTTTTTCTTACATATTACTTATCGGGGGAATCAACTTATCTAAACAATGATTACATATATAAAATTTTAGGTCTCCTATAAAATTTCGGAAAACGTCCAAAATTCGTTTCTCACAATCACGTGGTATTCAGATTCTATTTCCTACAGTTCCATTAGGAAATATGATCGCTACGACGCTTATAAAAGACATTATTCTAAATACAGCATAAAGTCAAACTGTTAATGTAAAATGTACCGCCTAAGAGCAGGTCTTTTCGCCTTACGTTTTAAGTTATTTAATGTTAAAGTTCAGCAAGAATAGTGGAGAAAGTTTCCTGCTATACGAAATTACCTTTGGAAGTCAGTGAGCGAAGATTTAGTTGTGATTGCTAAGTTAGTCACCTGAAGTAAGTTTTGGTAGCGGCTTCCTTTGTTATTCGTTGGTGTAGACAGTTCTAACTTATTTCTTTATATTCTGAATTAAGAATTACTTAACTTTTTTAATTTTATAATTTTTTGCTTTAGAAAATTCATGGGAACAATTCCGTGCAGCTATTTCTTAGTTGTTCGAGACAAGATGAGTTTTGTTCCGCAGGTCCCTAAATTTCTTCTAGTCGGTACAAGGGTTTTGCACTTTATCATCTTGTGCCAGTCGCAAAGAAGATTTAAGATACTAAACCGGCTTAGGGAGTAAGGTGAACGGTGTTTCAGTACTTTTGGTCGCTGTTGGAAGGTGCGTAGAACTAAACGCGCTATATATATACCAGTGATACCACAATCTTTGTCTTCTGCTGCTGACAGATTATTTTCGAATCTGTTCACCGTGCTGCACGTATTAGATGACTCGTTGTGGGCAGAGTGAAATTTCGGTGAAATAATAATAATAATGATCTCTAAGCCGATAACGATATATCGCGGCTGATATATTTAAGAGCACATAAATCAAAGTAAGCGATAATATAGTGCACAATTGTACGTAAAGATATCCATCAAATCTCTCTTAACTTTCATAGGTCGCAGTTGAAAGGGCTTGGAAAATAAAATCGCTTGTAACGTAACCTGCCGCCGAGGAGAACGGTGATAGCCAATTCTGCTTCCTGCAAAGGCATGCTCCTTCGTACACTTAAACATATATTTAAGTGTACGGACTTAATATACACATAGCGATGGAGTTGGGGCAGCAAAAGATGCTAAACGGAGACTTGGATCCCTCACCTTTAATCTCGCGCTAATCGTTAAAAATGGTTATAAAATCTTCATCACTTATACGCAAATTGTGAACATAAAAGTCCATAAAAATCAGTAACTATTAAATACATTCATAATTTTTGCGTAAATATTCACGATTTTGTTTTCATTTACATTACATCCAAAGGTAAATTTAGTGATAATACGGTTTCCATTTTCCGAGTTAAAATATATTATTAACATTGCCTTGTTTAACAAAATCAATGGCACAATCATTCTTTGACGCCGCAGGGAATATGAAAAGGTTTTCTGATTACAAAATGATTGATGTGCAATTTCATTACAGGCCATAAATTTTCACGTATCAAACAGTTTTAAGCCCGGCATTGTATTACAGTTATCAGCCAAATTATTATTAATAGATATTGTACGGGATACTTATAAATAATAAATACACATTATTAATATATTCTACATTTTTTAACAGTCAAACAGTATTAAAATTATAACCTGAGTGACGCCGTATGTACTATAATTTTTAATCCATTTATTAATAAATCTATTATTTTATCATTTATTTCACTACTGCTTAATCTGTAATAAAGTACATGTATAATTAATTTAATCAAAGTATAAAATTATTTATAGAAAAACAACAGTGTTAAATTTTAGCAGACATTCTATCTATTTAAGATGATAATACTTTGAAAATTTTAATAAACATTCATTACATTATTAAATAAAATGACTTGACGGATTTTATCGCGTTTTTTTTACATTTTTAAATTTCCGACGTTTCGATCACTTTCCAGCGGCCGTGGTCACGGGTTAGACTAATGTATAATATTCGCGTTAACTATAGAAATAATTAAACATACATTACTTCCATTAAAGCCATTTTCCGTGATAATTAACATGATTTATAGGACCTAAATAAGAAAATCTTAAATAAAAAAATTTCATCATTATCAGCCTGTATCTGTCTCGCTAGAATATTAGGCTAAATGTTGATTGCAATTATGGAAGGATTAATTTAAACTAATTTGTATTTAAAGATAAGAGCTATTGTCATGTAATTTCTTATTTTGAGTTTCTGTTTGCAATTAGACTTTATTATTACACATTTCTTAAACTATTAAGAAGCGATAAAATCGGCAATCGATGCGATATGAAACATGTTTTTGATATCATTTTAACTGATAAATTTTAACTAATTAATATTTTTCTCCTTAGTAGCTCTACTGAATTAAATTGTTCCCGCTAAATGTATAAAGAGCTCGCCTAAGCGGTTAAATAGTTTATTTCGGCAAAAGTAAGTGCTCCTAATAATACGCATGGTTAATACCCTTGGAGTCTGTTACCACTATACCGTGCAAAATGCCCTCTGGCGCTTACAATAGTAAATAATTTATCATTGAATAAACAAAATAAAGGTACATATAATAGCTCTGCATAAACGCTAAAATTCTGTAATTGGAAGAGGGACAAAATAAGAGAAATTAATTTTTCTGACAACACAAAAAATTGTTTACATTAAGTGTTGTTTGTAGTTATATAACAAAGTAAAAATAATCTATATACATAAAAGAGATTCCCACCTATATATTGTCTCATCACGATATATCTGGAACCATACGGCGTAGCGACTTGAAATTTGGTAGGAATATTTCTTTTTCCGAGTAGGGGTCAGCTAAGAACGGATTTTACGAAATTCCGCCCGCAAGGGGGGTTGGGGGATTGCAAGTTAAAAATACGATTACAAATGAAAAACTTAAACCTATATTTTAAAGTAAGTTCAATTAGATTTTTATATATTATTTTGTTAATTTACATTGATTTGATCATTGAAAATTTTCTTTACAATGTTGTGACCTACAATAGTTATTTATTACACAATAACCTTAGACATCTTAATTCGCATATAGAGGTCGCAATTATCAATATGCAGAAGACTTACCCAGGCTTTGCAACATTTTCTGCAGATCCTTTACGGTCTTAGCCATGATGACGATATCGTCCGCAAATCAAATTTATACCGTGTCCTTTCCAGTAACGTCCTGAACATATGCTCCAGCGCGGCGGGGAACAATTTCGGAGAAATTACGTCTCCTTGTCTCACACCCCGGTGCATGGGGATAGGCTCAGTGTGCCCAGTCTTCGACAGACGTAGTAGTGGCGTTATACAGACATCTCAGAAAATTTGGCACCGCTGTAAGGACTCGAGGAAAGAACTTGTCTCGATGTAGTCAAAAGCTTTCTCACAGTCCCAAAATGCCACGCACGGGGCCTAGTTATACTTATGTGTCTTCTGTATAACCTGCCTTGCCAAGTGGCTGTGGTCTATAAATTTCTCCCGTTCCTTAGTAATTAGTCCCGATGAATTTCTACCACTCGATCGAGTTTAAAATTCTTAAATAAAAATTATTTTTTCTGGTGTTTTTTTATTTAGTAGTTTTTATTATATAGTTAGAATCTTATATAGTTTTAAAACAGAGTTGCATTTGCTTTCCCACTTCTTTATGAACTTAAATCTTTTAAACTACTCACCGGGTTATTTTGCGGTTTTAATAGTTAGCTGATTTAAGAGAAAAGTTTATTGTATAATACATATAAAATGTTGTAAAGAAACTGTGATAAATTTAGAGGTTTCTAATGTTTCTAATGGACAAAATCACATTTATTTTGTAATCTGCATTGCAAACGTTGGACTAAACTCCATGAAATAAATCTAAATACGCACTACAGTATTCTACACACTTGAAAACGGTCACAAAATAGGTGATGTATATGCTGCCACTTAAAGGTAACCAACTATTTTATGATTTACATTTTACGGGAAAAAATGGCTTGATTCAGAAGCGGTTTAAGGCCATAAAAGCAATAATCGTTATCCTAATAATAAGGTACTTAATTTCCTTAAATATAATGTCAATTTATTATACAACATTATGATCTTCGTACCATGTAGTTTAAGTGAATATTTTTATAAAGGATGGTCGCTACTTGTTGATTAAACGTAATTTATAGAGTTTTAGAGATTTACTATCAAGCACAGTGTTAAAAAATAAATTTAAAAGATTAAATATTGAGTTTATTGTCATAAAATTGTCGCAAAACACTAAGCTCGTGTACCAGTAATATAATTTTATGTTTATAGTGTGAGTAATAGTTTAAATAGAATTAATTAAGATTTAGGATAATAGTATAAATGTGTCAGGATTCCCCTAACCAGCCAGCATACATCGATAACGCTAAGTTTTTCCTGGCAGGATTCAACCCAGAAGTTTGTTAATAAGGCCTTGTTTTACTGACTGTTACATCGCGCAGGTAGTATTGGAACAATCATTCATTCGACGCCGCAGGGAATATAAAGCGTTCAATTACAAAATTATTGGGAGAAAATATTATTACAGTCATTAATATCGCTCATCGCAAAATTTTAATGTCAGAAAAAATCATACACGAAAGATGTTAAAGAAGTCTTATAAGACAAAACTTTAATGAAGTGTCACATTAGTGATATTTGAATGTGTATCTAAAGCAGTTACTGGTTGTGAAATATTATTTTCTGGCTAATCTATACAAATAAATAAAATCGGAGTGTTCTTTAAATTAAACTTAAGGTTTGTTTAATTTCAATTGATTCCGTTTTGACATTTAACCGATACATAGAACAACAATTTTGAAGTTATACTTCTTAGGCGCGTTATGAAAATTATGAGTAGGAAATTTTAAGATGCGCGCGCACCTGTGACACAAAAGTATCAGTTTATAATGAAAACGGTGAAATGGACCTTATTACATAGTGATAAGTTTAATTTTGTGTGGTGATAATGGATTTGTCGTTTTTATTTGCGATAGTTGTTGCATAATGTGCTCTATGAGTTAGGATTAAGGTTCGTTTTGGTATATATATATATATATATATATATATTATTATTAATAATATATTATATTATTTAAATTTATATTAAATATATTATATATAAATATATTAATTTTTGTAATGATGTTTATTCAACTTGATATAATGGTAATATTTTTATTCATTTAATATATCAACATTGTGATTTATCTATGTAATACGTTTAGATAAGCGCCATCTAGTCACACATAATCAAAGCTTCTGATTTATAGTACCGCTGTACAAGTAAGCGAACATCTCTTAGAATTCTACATTTGTAAGCAACAGATGGCGCTGAACTACCAGTTATATGATATATCAAAGTACGTCTTGTGAATCCATAAATTCTTAATCGAATTATTTATGATTAGTTCTTGTAAATCCATCATCTTAAATTATCTTAATTATTTTGATTGATATTACTGACTATTTGTGAATATTAGTGAACAAAATTGTGCTTATATACTTTTTCAAGTGCTCCGATATAATTGAGGTTAACTATCCGTATGTATTATTTATTGATATAAATTAAAATACTTTTATTTAATATAGTTAACACTAAATATTATTAAATTATTAATGTTAAATACTTATTATTGGTTATTTAATATTCACAAAATAAAGAAATAGATTTAATAAAACATTTAATAAAAAATTTGTGAAAAAATTTAAAATTGAACATCAAATTATAATATAAATTTTTGATATTTGCTATTAAATTGAATAAATAATAAATATTTATAAAAATAACTAAATAAATTTAATGAAAAGTTTTTGATAAAAATGATAACTGAAGTTCCGATTCAGACATTAGTGGAAGATACTATGGAAGTGGACATCATTTAATTAAAAATACAATTCGAATAATAAGACAAATTGATAAATAATAAATATTTATTTATTTAATTTTTCAAATTTAAACTGAACTTTGTTGATTATCCTTTTCCAATCCTTCTATTATTTTATTGTAATTAATTATTTGCATGCAATTAAAACTATTTTTTAATGATGTCAAAGAAGTATAACTTCTCACGCGGTACTAAGTACACGCACCATTTTTAATTTATGTCTGTCTGTCTGACTGTCTATCCGATTGTTCTGGTTAATCTCTGGGTTGGCCGGTCCGATTTCTACGGGTCTTTCAATGTGCGATAGATGGCGTTACTCGGGGTATTTTATTTTGATGAATTATAATGTTTTTTTATATATTACTACGTAGATGAAGTCGCAGGCAACAGCTTATACAACATAAGTTTTCAGTATCTGACTATTGTAGTATATAGTAATAAAAATTGTGTAGAAGCAGAATACTTAGTATTTCAAGTCACAAAGGTGGGATGTGCCTGTGTGTTTAGGCTTAAGTGAGAGTGCACCTAACGATAAGAGGATTAAAGACCCATAAGATTGGTTAGTGTACAGTTACCATTAATTATGCAAATTACTGCCTAGAAATGACAATATTCAATTATTTTCACAAATATTGGTATGAAATTATTATCTATAATAGTGCATAACTAATATCCGACGACTGTTCCTTTTAATTAAAGGTTTAAAAATTTTTAATGTAATGGAGAAAACAAACATATACGCCCTACCATTTATCAATGACGAAATACATGTTTTTAAAGTGAATTAGTCGAACGACTTCACATTCAAGTGTAGTATGAAAATGGACTATCAAGGAAAACCTTTTTAAGGTTTTAAAAATTGTATTTAGAAAACCCGTTTGACAAGTGATTTGAGACCCACCGCCAAGGGATGTGGACGATTTCCAGGGAAAAAATTGGTACCATTCAAAAATGGGAGATTTTTTGGGTAATATTTTAGTTAAAAAATCGTTTGTTGTATACGAGGAAATAATAAGGAAAATGTAATATCCGGCATTTTAATGTCAAAAAAACAAAGGACTAAATAAATTAAAACAAATATTGGTAACATCTGTTTAAATAATAAATCTAGAATAACGCCAAATTTAATTAATTCTTTTTACTCAGCCATTTCCCGTTATTAGGGGTCGGTTTTAATCCATATAAATTAATGGAAAAACAATTTTAAGAGAGAAGGGGCATCTGACCACTCAAAGGGTTAATCTGCATTTTGGATTAATTAATAGTCGGGAATTTGAAAGGACTTCTTAACCACTACCAAAAGATGTTTTACAACCGAGAGATTTTTCACATGCCTGACGCGTGAATCATCTTTTATTTTTCAGACAAGTGAACGGCCTATATTACCCTAACCAACCATAAAAATGACAATAATTATATTAGATAATTAAAAATTTTTGTAATGTGATTCTCCGGAGGATTAGAACCACCGACCTCCGGTTTATAAAGAAATCCAAAACGCTTGGCTACGGCGGCGGGTTCTTCTTAACCCGCGAGGAGGTAATGGATTGGTAATGACGCCGGTACACAAGAATATCACAAAGACCGCTGAACCGGCTTCCGGAGGAGGAAATGCCCGCACACCACCCACAGAGACCCGTGCCAGTCCTTATGTTCCAAAGCCAGGCCGCGGTAAATTTAGGTTTTTAAAATGTTGGGGCCTTGACAATCACAAAAATCCGGCCCGGGCCCCTCCAAATTATTGTCAGTGTTCCAACCCAGTTTCGTCAGGGTGAGATTGTCACAGGCCTCTTTCCCCACAGGGAGGCAACATCAGCCGGCCACCTATGGGTCGCCCGACGCACCCAATGATCCAGTTCCTGCTGGTTCCGGAAGTTCCCCGGGAGAGTTCAGGGTAGCAGGAGCGAATGGCGAAATGTGGCCCTGGAACCGGGATGGCGTTCCTGGCAAAGTTCAAATTTTCCCAAGAGCTTGACCAAGTGTCCGAAGGTTGATTCTGTTCCGAACAGGGCATCTTTCCGCAGGGTGGAAAAGGGAAAGTTGGTCCTTTTAGAAGGAGGGTCGAACACCTGACTCTCCCTCTGCCTTACCGTCCGATTTTGTTCTCCTGATGAAGTTGGGGAAATTTAATTAGAGCGTATAATCGCTGTTCGCCTTATTAACACTTTGGAGGAAAGCCCCTGATCTAAGTCCGAATCAATTATGGCTTTGAAATCGCCCCAACCATTATGGATTTCCAAAAATCAAGGCTCCGTCCGAGGAGGGTATCCTTGGGTAAGAAATCCGATACCGAATCAAGAAGCCTTTAACGCCCTCCCCTGGGAACAATAAAGGTCCGCAACTCCCAAAGATACCCCAATTAAGTAGGCGTTCATCCACCATCTTTCCGATGAGCCAGTATTTGACGCAGGAAGGCGGGGGGCATTAATGATGACGTGCGGTGTACCAAGGGGCCTTCCAGGCCCAGTCCTGGGTGGAACATCGGCGGATTGGATGTTGGCGGTACGAATCTCCACAGGGGTCAACGTAATTTGTTACGGCTGACGATACCGTAATGCGCGTGCCCCCAGACTTCCGCCGGGCCGGGCATAACCAATGGGCTGGCATGGGTGGCGGGCTTCGCGCCCTTCGGCCCGGAAGAGATGATAAACGCAGGCTTTGGGCTTTCCACGGGCCTTGGGAATCACCACCGCTGGGGCAAGTTGACCGTGGAGGAGTTCCATACCCATTTGACGTTGCCACCTAGGTGTCGTTCCCGAAGCTGGGTGGAACTTGAGCAGACCGCCAGTCACCCCGAAATTGGATGGGCACCGCGGAGCGGGGGATGTTTACCCAAACTTAACCGGGCCAAACGGAGGGGTTAGATAGCTTTTATAGGCGTAGTTTAATTGGTTTCTGGAGCACCCATTTGGGCGGACCCATTGAATGACGCAACAGGGCTCCCTGAAAGCCTCAGAAAGCCATTCGTGCAGCCGGGAGGATACAGGACGATTTGTTTGAGGTGTCCTGGTTTCTAGCCGGAACCCTCCATGGGACCTCGAAGGTTTTCCGTTGGGTTTGGTGGAGAGTGAGATCCAGACAAGGGAGGTTAAACCGGCCCGAATGAGATTATAGATTGGCGGGGGAGATACGCGCCCAGTTGTTTATGCAAATGGCGCTCCAGGACTGCAGAACCTAACTTGGCAAAGGAGGTGAAGGTTGTTCGGGCCCCGTCCTTAAGAAGTGGGTGAGCGAAACATGGCATACTGACCCAATCACCCAGAACCTTTGGGGCACGGCCGTTTCGGACGGTATTTGTATGGGTGGCGAGGGAGGAGCCAACAAATGTGCCACCAATGTGGGCCAGGACACTGCTGACCACACACCTCGCAGAATGCCCAGCCCATGAGTTAAAGATCCGGCCCTCACGGCGGCCCAGGCACCGACCTTTCACTTCCAACCGTGGGAAAACCATTGCCGGGAGAAAAAGAGCATGAAGGCGGAGCCTTTCCAGAAAGGGAAAGCCCGAAAGAGGGCGGCGGAACGAGAGGGAGGACGACCCCACCCAAACCGATGCGGCCGCCGGAGAGTTGGGGGGCGCCTGGCCATGACCGCCGCCGCCCCTTGATGAGGGCCCGGGAGTGGATACGGGGACCCCACTACCCGAACGCACGGGTCCTCGTGACGGATGGGTGCCCCAGCACGCCCTCGAAGCTGTTTAAGGGTCTAAAAGACTTGTGGTGAGTTTGGGAAACGGGAAAACCCCGTGATGTGGGTGCCGGGAAATAATATGATCCCACACTAACATCAAATAACGAAGGGAATGGAGTTCCCGGGGTTTTAGTGAGGTAAGGCCCTCATAACCGAACCTTTCCCCGTAGGAAAAAAAAAAAAAAACAAAAAAAAAAAAAAAAAAAAAAAAAAAAGGCGGTTTTAACAAAAAAGAAATTTAATTTTTTAATAGACAATTTGTTTTAAGAAAAAAGAAAATTAAATATTTTTATAGTTCTTGCTTAAATAAATATTAAACAGTTCTGTAACCTAAAAATATAGTACAATCTAGGGTATAAGGAAATTTCAATTTAGACCAAAATTCATCTAGGGGACCGTAAAAAGCTATTTAAAAAAAAATACAAAAAGTTGCGTTCAGTTCATCGGGGAGCAAACATGTTTCAGTTGAGATATGTTAATTATTTAGAATTGTAAATATAAATTCCGATAATTGAAAATATTTTTTTGTTATTTGTCAAAAATGAAATATAATCTGTTAACTAAGAGGTGTGTAATATTTTTAATAAACGAATATATATTTTATATATTTATTTATTTTTAAAATATTTCCGGGTTTCCATCATTGTTATAACATAACGTAGCCCACTTTTGGTTAAATTTCCTTGAGCCAAAGGTGTAACCCTGCATCTACGATTCCCGCACGTTTGCACAAGTCGTCACCCAAAGTACAAGGTTATAATTGTTTATATTTTAAAATATTTAAATGGTTTTAAATTAAAAATTTTGCAACCAATTGGAAAATTTTTTTTTAAAAGTTAGGCTAATTAAGCTTCTTGGAATAATAAATCCAAGAAAAACAGCTTGTTTTAAATGTGCTATATAAATTTAGGGGTAAGTTAGTGGCTAAGGTCTAATAAGAAAATTAGGTAAAATTTCATTAAGTTTATGCCAAAATGTTATTATTACAATTACCAGCTTAATATCGGAATTTTGTAAGTTCGTTTTAATTAAATTAATATATTTAATACTTTTAAGAAAAATGTACCTTAAAATATGATAAAATAAAAAGTGGATAAAGTCGTATTATTAAAAATCGTTACATTATTTAACAATTATTTAGGCGGTTTTTTTTAAGTTTATTTTAACAATTCCTGATCTATGAAAAAGACAAAATATTCAGGGGATGTCTTGGATCACAAGGTTTAAACCAAAGGACCAGACTTTGAGGAGGCAATCCTTAATATAGATTTGAAGCCAAACGGTCCCACCACGATGTTACGCCCGGCCTTTGATCCCGGCACAATTTCAGACCAACCCTGGAAAATCGATTTGGCCTTGGAAAAACAATCGACGGGACGTTGACGATAACCCATCAATGGTGAAATCCTTCGGGACGAGGTTGCAAAACTTGCGGCCGGATGTGCAGGAAAAAGTTAAAATTTCCGGAGCCATTGATCTCGGGAGAAGGATAAAATGATCCAACCGTCACTTCGTTCAACAGGCGGGTTCTTAAAAGACCCATCCCGTTGGTGGCGCGACCTGTCATCCAATACGCCTCTAAACAGAGAACTATTGAGGAAAAACCAGTCCAAAAGTTCCAAACATCTTGAAAGGAAGCCACCCAACGGTTGACCAAAGAGAAGGAGAAGTCGTCGTTTGAGACCAGATGTTCTCCCGGAGGAAAAAGCCTTTCAGGCCGGGTTATACGCCCGCACCTGGACACCCCAGAACCGGTTGAGAAGGATCCCTCGAGCCTCTCCTTCCCGCCTGTCGGAAGACCTTCCAGAAATCGGCCTGATTAAATGAGGGGCTCTTAGAGCAGGAAAAAGAAAAGCCCTGAGGGATGGAACCGAGGAGTTTAAAGGCCGCCGGTAAATGGTGCTGAAGAGAACCCGTCGTCCAAAACCTGCCCCTTCTCTTGGAAGAACTCCAAGGTGGGATAGGGTTTACGATTGTTCCAAAAAAGGGGATAAAAACCGTTTTAAGAACCACGGGCCAATTCCCGCCCCCATTTGCCCAAAGGGTTTTCGAGGGTCCCTCGAATGCTTCAAAAGTTCGACGAAGCCAGCCTCGAGAGCAGGCCGGGCCCCGGGGGGTTTGTTCTTACAAACCAACCCCAGGAGGGGTTGTATAGAAGACACGCGAGTTAACCCCTGAGATGGCATTTGTAGACTATGAGAAGGCTTTTTGACTCCATAATACAGCGAGCCATGGAAAGAGCTATGTCGGAGCATCCTTTAAAGGACCGCATCAGAAATTATGGATCCGTTCAGGAAACCAGAGTCACCAATTATAGCCCACCGGATTAGAAGGGTTGAAGTGGCAGGGCCGGCATAAAGCGGAACTGAGACTTTGGTGGAAAACCGAAGGGAGAATGCCTCGGCAAAACGGAAAAGACGCAAGTTAATTTGCCCAAAAGTGGCCGGCGGGGCTGGATGAGAAAAGCCGATAATCGGAAGCCGTGGGTGATTAGGGAGGCCTACGTCCAAAGAATGGACCGACATAGGCTGATGCATGATGATGATGATTTAATAACGTTTTCTATAATTAGTTTAAGTAAAAATTTTTTTAATGTAATTATAAAAATAATTCCTTTATAATCACAGTATTGAATAATGTTTTTGTTTTTTGTGCCACTACCCAATTAGACTAATGGAAAGTAATTAACTCCGAACTGTCGTTAATCAAGTTTAATGTTTTAGTGTGGGATATTCTTGTTGTAATTAATGGATGTAATTAGGTCATTTTTTTCCCGCCATTTCAAGGAAAAACGTCACCAAAGGGATTAATTAATTTAAATTTTTTAACTTTTTAATTACCCGTTGAAAAATGAACATTTTTCTTTAGGAAAATTATTTTCAACTATTTTTTAATCATTAACTCCCCTTTGTACCTTGAATATTCAATTCAAAATATCATATGTCAAACCGTTGTCGCCTTGGTTAACAAAAAATAAATTCAAGTAAATTGCAAGTTGGTTTTAATTAGCCCATAGAATAGTACTAATTATTTTTCATGGACGTTTTAATATTTTAAAAAGAATGTTGGGTATCAGATAAAAAACATTCTTAAATTATTAATTAACGCCATAAATGAACCAATAATTTAAAGCGTAAAAAAAAGAAAGAAAAATTTTACCATGCCGCACTTTTTACCGCAAAAGTTTTAACTTTAAAAATTTGAAGCCCACAATATTTCAAAATATTTTCATAAATTATTTATTTGTTTAGGGTTTTTAAATTTATCGAGCAGAGGATTGATTAAGGAAGTTAGGAAAAGCCTGGGTGAATGAATACATATTCACTAAATAATTAGGTACTCAACCATTTTAAATATATAAATGCTTTTATTTAAATTAAAACACATAAAATATCTACTTAGTATAAAATTTACTTATTACCTAGAATACTAATAAGATATATAATAGAATGTTTAAGGCTTCCAAATTTTTTTTTTAATCGACTTATTTAAACATGAAGGAAGGATATTTCGGATAATATTTAAAAAGTTAAATTTGTAAAATATTAGTCCGATAGTTCTCAAATTACTATTTATTCATTTTTCAGTTGGCAAAACCTGTTTGTTAACCATGGATCCATAACTATACAATGTTGGACTCTGGTTCAAATTGTATTAACAAGATTTCATGCAAGACACCGGGTATGCTTTAAATTTACTTATAAAAATATCCTAAAAGAACGTAAACCGTTTTTAATTACGGCAAACAAATCAATTACTACTTTTGGGCAGTTTTAGTAGTATCGATTAATACTTGAATACCCATCTAAATTTATTACTTTATAGTCAAAGGGTGGGCCCGAGACTAATTTTAAACACAAAAATCCATCATCATCATCAGCCTGTGTTAGTCGACCCTGGACAAGGCCCCATAATGCAAACAAATTTCGTTGTTTCCCTAGTTGGTTAGGACAGTTTCCACCACCCAATTGTCTGAAAAGAAATGATCCACGTCGGATGGGCATGTTGGGAGGTCCACCCACCAACCCGCATTAGACCAGGGTGGGTGGGATACGATCCAAACCCCAATGGATAGGGGTGTATTAGCCTTTTGTCCAGGTGGACTATCAAAGGGAATGATGATGATGAAATGTACCTGGAAACCACTTTGGGAAATCCACTTGGATGGTTTAATATGAGCTTATCAAAATTATCAAAGCTGGCCGGTTGTGGCTGGTCACATTTATTGGTATGGCAACCTTATTGAACCCATTAACATTGTTTTTGTTTTAACTTTTTTTTGGTCCAAAAGGCTTTGCCCTTTTTGTTAAAGTTTTTTAAAAAGATTTTTGGGTGGGGAGAAAGTAGCCAAAGGCAGAATGTAGTATTGTTAAACAAGGAAATAAGACAAATTAGTATTTTTTAGTAGTTTATGGCCTTATTCAAAGCTCTTTTTTAAATATTGATAGATAACATTACTGCATATAAACTTTATGCAACATTAAGTTTTAAAGTTGTTTGGGTTTGGATAGGAAATAAAATAAAATTTACAATAAAATTTAATTATACTTTACAGCAGAAAACGCAAAGGGAAAAAATTGCAAAATTGATTTCTAATTTTTATTAAAAAGTCATAATGATATATTCTGTACCATTGTTTTCTTAAGGAAGGAGATGAAAGGCCAACTTTGCAGAATTTTATAAAGCCCCTGATCGCTTTCCGGAAACTGGACAACGGCAGGAATTTGTTTAACAGTTTGAAACTAAAATTTAATGGATTTTTTTTTCCGTTTTCTTGTTGAGTTAATTTAAATTAATTACCAAACCATTACATTATAAAAGATTGGCAATTATTAGGTTAGTAATTCCAAAACATTTAGAATGGCACGTTTTGAATTCTTTTATCTAAACATATAAATAGTTCTTTTCTTATTTGGTAAGGACAGAAAAACAAAGCTTTAAAAATTATTGAAGAAATGCCAGACTTAGTAAAGGAAAAGATATATCAGCCATAAAATACTAAACCATGTTAAAATAAAATAATAATTTTATAAATAAAATATAAATAAGAAGGAATAACTTAAAAAATAAGAAATATTTTATTCTTAAGTAAACGGGTCTAAAATTTCTAGATTAAAAATCTAAAGATTTAAATTTTACAACCTTTAAAGAACCTTTTTTCGTTAAGGGAAGAAATTCCCTTTAGTCTTGATTCTTTGGCAAGTTTTGTTGAAATTTAAGAAATCGCCTTCGTTGAAAGGAAAGTCTCAGAAAGTGAATAGAAAATATTCCAACAAAAAAATCTGTTCCAGCAGAAAACATATATAAAAGTTCTTTGCTTTATTTTTCTAAACCCAACAAATAATTTTATTTTTGATCTAAGGAATTTAAAATTTTTTCGTTATTTTTAATAGTAAGGAAGCCTTGATAAGGGGTAAATTTTAAATTATGTTTTAAAAGTGAAATTATTCCTACAAAAGTCCATTAAATTTCATTTTCAGTAATTTTTTATTGACCTTTAATTTAAGATTTTCGTTATAAACTGCCTGTAGCCTAGTGGTATTGGGTTTGCTTTGAAACCGGAGTCGGGGTTCGAATCCTGGGACTCAACAAATTTTGCCGCGTTTTTTTGGTTAGGCGTTTGGGGCCGATCGCCAATTGTCTGAAAAGTATGTTGTTCCATGGTCGGATGGCCTGTTTAAAGGGGTCCACCCACCAACCCGCATTAACCAGCGTGGTGGGAAACGGTCTAAAACCCCTAAGGGTAGGAGAAATTAGGGGGAGGCCTGTGTCCAGCCGGGGACTATCAAAGGTTGATGATGATGTTATAATGGATACTCAAAAATAGTTATGGGTTAAATATTTATCGTAGAAAAATCGGTACTAATGGTTCGGAGAGGTTGACCATCGTATTCAGTAAACTGGTTTTGGGTTGTTTTGTTTTCAGAATTGGGACCTTGAAAGACAAGCCCGGGCCGTTGCCATCGGCCTGTCATTACTTTTAGTTTGGGTTAGGAAAATAAAAAAGATTTTTAATTACTAATTTAAACCAAGTAAATGGTATACCGCCCAATTAATGAATAGGTATTAGTAAATTTAAAGCACAAAAGAAATAGATCAAAAATGTCTAAAGGGGCCTTTTATAACCACAACCCAATTTTTGTAATTTAGATATCTTCAAAAATCATAACAATTAAAAAAGGTCATTAAATAAGAAAAAAAAAATTAAATCAATTATGCATCCTAGGACACCATGAAAAAAGACGAATATTTTTGTTTTGTTCAAATTTTTTTTCACCAACTTTTCCAAAGAAGGACGTATAATTCGGAGTTACGTAATGACGTTATTTGAATTTACGTTATCTCCCTTCAACGCTTTTTTAGTGTCCGATTTGTATCATCCCCATTTTTAAATGGTGGTAGAAGCCGCCATGTGGACCCATTTTAGGTAGAGAAGTAGTTTGGTAATGTTTTTTACTTAAAACTGTGATAATTATAAATATCAAGGGTACGAAAGCGGGCCTTTTATATTTGGTGATACGGAACCGACTGTTTCAGTTATTTGTACGGAAACACAGCGGGTTGAAAGTTATTGGTTTACCCCGGTTTTGGGGCCTAGCTCCAACTGTGTATTTGTACAACGCTTCCCACATATTTGCTTTCCGACACCAATATCTTCATTTTGTAAGGATTAGACATACTTTTGAACCGCATGCAAAAGTTAAACCAAACCTTTTTAATATTATAGAATAAAACCTTATTTCCCATCAAAGTAGTGTTTTTTGTTTGGCCGCCCCCTTATGCAGTTGTTATGCCCCCTGACTGTTGCCCAAAGGGGGTTGATTCCCACCCGGGAAAAATATTGTGTAGTGAAATGGTGGGTTTTTTCGAGGCTTTGTTTATCCAATAATATGTATTTATTAAAAGAAAAGTAAGTTTATGTATTTATTGGTTATCTAGTTTCCAAGCAAGCTGTGCTTTTAGTTTGGGACTAGATGATGACCCAGGGCGGTGCCGTGCCCCACGAATGCCCTTTGCAGCTTCCTCAGCGTTGCTCAACCCAGGCTGGGCACTCTTCCAGCGCGTTGGGCCGCCTCCCATGAAGCCCAACCCTAGGCCCAAAAGGCCAGTAAAAATTGGGATGTTGTGTTTCTACAATTAAAACTTTTTATTTTCAAGTAACCGTTGTTTTTTACCGATTACCCAAACGATTAAAATAATGAGCGTTTAAAAGATGGTTGGTTTTTCATTATTCCTAAGGTTTGATAAACCTTCGCCTTAGGCCCACCTCCATAAATCTTTGTTAAGGGGCCTATTAACCTTCAAGTTTCTTTTGTGTTGGCACTTGGACAAAGAAACCCTTTTGTTTTGATTCTTTCTTTGTTTATCGCCAAAAAAGTACGCCCGCCAAATATTTTAAGTTCTGAAACTAACTTTAAACCGGGTTTTGGTTTTAAAAAAAAGTTAACATTGCAGTTTTAAGAGAGTAAATATGCCAGAATATGTTTAACAACAAACTAAAAATTAAAGCTTTATTCTGGCCAATCAGTTATAATTGTTCAACCTGATTTGTGGAGAAAGCGGATTGGCCCCTCTTTATAAATCGAAGGTTTGAATCCTGGGGGCAACGTTTATTTAATACCCAAATCCAGCCACCCAAATGTCTGAAAAAGGAGATGATTCTTGGGCTCGGATGGGCATTAAAAGTTAGTCCCGGCTTTAAGACCATTTCGGGAGCCAAGGAAGTCTTACCTTCAAATTCATCCTTAGATTGAAGTTAATCCTTTTTGTTGTGATGGTCAGATAGTAGTCGTTCTGCGTAAAAATTGTTATTCAAGTAAATCGGAATAAATTAGAAGCCGACCCCATGATAACTTGTTGAAAATGGCTAGATGAAAGAAAAACATTTGTAATACATAAATCCAGCGGCAGAATTTTATGAGGAGGCTTTCAAAATCTGGTGCCACGTTATGACAAGTGCCTCAATATCCGCGGAGTTATGTAGAAAAGTAGATTCACGCTTTCATGTGTAAATATAATTTTTGGAAATCTTGGGGTCTTTTAAATCCCTTAAACGGTACCCATCAAAACATGGTCGTAATGTAACATATTCTGTAGAAAATATAGTAATAAGTAATTTTTTAAGATTTTTGTTACCAAAAAGCCTGGTAATGAATATAATTAACGAATCTCATAAATGAACCTTTAATGAGAATTTAATTTTCAAAGTCAAAGCCAAATATCTATATTCAATATGGAATTCATTACACTTTTCTTATTGATTGTCAAATAATCACCACCGGTTCGGAAATGGAAGCTCTGACCTGAGAAGAACCCGGGTAAGAAACTCAAGGGGACTTTTTTCTTTTTCCTTTTTCTTCTAAATTTTACAAAAACTTTTACATAAACCCCACATTTTACTACTTTGAAAAGGGCCCGAAATAAATTTTCCAGGGTGTGTTATCTATCAAGTAGTCATTAAAAATAATATCCTTTTAACAAAAACGTTCCTTAACAAATTTTTTAAATTTATTTAAGGTAAAAAGCTGAACGTTTTGGTATTTTATTGTAGAAGAGTATACATTGTCCCCATGAAAGATTTCATTGTCCCTGAGTTTAAGTTTTTGGAAGAACATTATTGCTTATTCCTAGATTTATATTATTGTGTCACAAGTTTTTTACATAAAAATTATTTTTATTTTTATGAAATAATAATATTTTCAAATATGTATTGACGAAATAAACTCTAAATTTACCCAACTATAATCATCTCGTTCCGTACAAGACATTAATCTGCCAATAATTGACAACATGATTCAAATAATGTAATGCAGAATTAATCCGATCAAAGTGATCATGTATTAGTTAATCAACTTTGAACATTTAGTTAATTTTTATCTTAACCTCAATTTAATGAAGAAGATAATGCCAATTTTAAAATGTTAAATCATGATTATTTCTATTTTTTAATGACAACGGAGGCAGACGAACAGGCAGTCTACCTGATGGAAAGTAGTCAACAACGCCCGTTGTCATCGGCAATACCAGGAGAAGGACCAATGCACTGCCTACGTGGGACATAGGATGTTACGTCTCGTATACCTAGTAAATACGTTGGCTACGTTGCCCTTCAAACCGGAATACAGTACACTACTGCTTTCCAGCAGAAATAAGCACCGTAATGGTACAGACCCAGATGGCTTCCTGTAAAAGGACACCTACCACCTCCCAATTTTGTTAAGTTGATGTGTCGTCATGAAAAGAGGCAATAACCAATAACCGTTACATGAAGCTTTGCTTAGTAAATAATACTCTTCTTTATAAATAATTCAGCGATCTTTGTGTACGGGTAGCATATACTTTCACTCTTAGAGACGTTGGAATATTTAGTTTAGATGGAAGTGTGGCTTATTCATGCACGGGTCACCATAATAATTTGAGATATCTGTTTTAGGCCGGCAGAAATTTCTTAATGGTGTGTGAAGATTATAATGAGTTTGTTTGGCTTATGGTGTTTGCCAGCATTCAGAGCAAAAACTTACTGAGCTCGACACAGGAAGTAAAACCAAGGTATCAGTAATTTTATAACCGCACTTTGAATTTGGCATAGGTACATAAAGCAGCCGGTATCATAAAAGCCTCGTAAAATGAGTGGGTATCTTTACAAATATTAAATATATTTGTTTTATTTTAACCCTTACTTTAACCCTGAAAAACGTTACACCTCTTAATTGAAGTTTATTTAAGATTAAATAATTTTATTAATTAGGTTTTTGGAAAAGAAAAATCCAACTTAAAAGGATAAGTGCAATTGCTTTTGCCAGAATTAAAATATGAAATATAGATTACATTGAAAATTATTGTTCTTTGATAGATTTATAATTACCGGAAAGATTAAGCAAAAAGTTATGGATAACCCATAATTAATAATATGATTTTGTAATTGAGAATTCATTTGGTAGTTTTTAAACCAAATTTAAGACAAGGAACCAAATGATTATTTATTAACAACCTGATGTAATTAATTTATTCATACAAACAGATCTAATAGATAATATTTTAACTGTGGGAGATGATTTCTCTGATTTAGACGATAAAGGGGGAAAGGAAAAATAGTTCTTACTAGAGGAACGGTATTTCAAGGGAAAAGATGTTAAACAAAAGTTGCATTTGAAGTAAAAATGTATTTAAATAAAGGATATACTTTTGGTTCTACTATTTCAAAAGTTATTTTAGAAAATATATCCCTTAAAAGGAGCCGTTGATACTAGAAACGTTGAGTACAATTTAGAAATAGTTTTAAGAATAAAAAAAAAAATACGTCCATAATTTTTACATTTTGGTATTTTATGATAAACAATTAAAAGTACATAATATTTTCAATTTTTTTACTACTTCCATTTAATTTATGTAAACCTGGCCCCAAAAAAGAGTTTGTTAGTCCAACCTTTATCAGCCCATTGCAATGGAAGTTCCAAAAATCAGAGAAGTTCCATTGTTAAGATTAGGTAGAAAATAAAGGGGAAGACAAAAATTTTAAGAAAAAATGTTGTTATGTGAAATCTTTCGGTTAGTTATCACAATGTAATCATTTAAAAACTTTTTTTTTTGTTACTCATTTTATCGTTATATAGAATAAAAACATTTATAGATATTCGTATAAAATTAATAATCTCAATTGATCGAAACTTGAGCTTATATGAGTACAATAGGCCTTTGTTTGCCTGCTTTTTAAAAAAGCACCGTTTCGCCTGCTCAGCTATTGGGCTTGATATTATAATTATATACGAGCTGAGTTTTTTGTAATTTATTCAATAAATCATATAATATGAAGGCTTATGGCATTTATTTCCAACAAGCGCATTAATTAGTGATATAAGCTTTGTTTGGTAATAGGGATACAACCCGGGAAACATTTGGTTATCATTGTTTTTTGGTTGAGTTTGCAACAAGCAAGCAAAAGAGTTTTCTGTAATTTTCTTATTGAATGAAGCGAAAAGCTAACTGGACATATTACTATAACAAATGCAGTAAGAGACGTCAGAGTTTGCCCACAACTGATGATGATGGCTCACATCGGATATTACGTCTCGTTTACACTGTCATCAACCTGTCTACGGTGTCCAAACAGTATCAAAATGGTATTTTTTGTGATATGCATCATGGTGTTAATTTATTAATTAAAAAAAAAAATAAAAACTAAGGAAAATAAATTGAAACGATCTTTCCCTCCGGAAAGTGGTAGCATGTTGGACAGTGAAGGGTTGTGGAGCGCCGCCTTTGGGGTTCCGGAGAACGTGGGTGACCCGGAAAAAAAGTCGGAGAAGGGACAGGAAGCCCCGTAGGGCGCGGAAGAGTTGCGAGCAAACCTTCCTCCTTGACACTGAGCCAAGAGGCAATACGATGTCCACTGCCCGGAGAAGGGTTCAAGAGGGGCGCCTTTCTGTTTGCCCGGCACGGCATCTAAAACGACGAACCTCTTCTGTCCGGGCCCCGGGGCGTTCTTCCCCAGGTGTGCTACCAACCGTAGAAAACCCCGAGAGCCATGTTGCGCCGGGGTCACCCGATTTCCCCCCGGCTGCAGTGACATGAGAAAGAAGCAACCGTAGGTTTTTTAGTAGGTATACGGGCTGCTCCAACATGGCCGGGGAGCCCCTAACCCTGGTGTTCACTCACTTTGGCGGCAGAAAATCCGTAGGCTGGATTTTTCCAACGGCAAAAAACAAAAGGATGTTAAAAGGTCAAAGGAAACGAAGTCACAATCCAAACCTTTCTTTTGATAAAATTGCCCGCCGAGATGATGCTGTGTGACAGTCAACAACATTACCATATGTACAACGGTATGTTTTAAAATATCATTCGTAGTTAAGGTGTCTTATTTAATTTTTTAAAATAATAACGTACCCTGTCGATACACGGCGGCTCACCATAATTAGATCAATAACCGGAGGGAAGAAACCCAAGACCAGAAGGGATCAGGCACAGGACCGATTTTTTACACGCCCATCCGGGATGGATCATCTTTTACTAAATCGGCAATCGGGGTGGATTAACTTAATTGGTTCCTGGGCAGGGATCGACCACGACCTCCGGTTTTTCCGCCAGAATTATATATAATATAGAAAACGGATGCCGTTTGTCCAAAACAAAAATCTTGCATGATAATTATGATTTTTTACTTCCAGCAATGAAATGATGTTTTAAAAGTTTGGAAACAAAATGCTTTATTTTACAATTAATTTAATATTTTTTTTTTTTTTTTTTAGCCACGCAGGCAGACGAGCAGTCGGGCCAATTGATGGAAAGTGGTCACCGACACCCATAGACGTTTACCAGTGGTATCGCCAACGCGCTGCCTACCGGAGACAAGGGGGAAGTCCGTTTACCCAGTAAACGTCCAGGTGTTTTCAAAGGAACACAGCAGGGCCACCACTGTTTCGCGGCAGAAATAGGATCGCGGTGGTGGTTTCCACCCAGACGGTCTCCCCAAAAACCCACCCCGGATTTTGCTTTTGGATATGCTTGGTCTGATGAACCATGAAAGTTTTTGGGATTAAAAAATAAGGCCTTTACCTACTGTGCGTGTGTCTGTTGTTGCACTCTAGCGCCCTTCGTTAAAGAAGACTGCTATTCAGAGCATTAGTATGTTCTTTCCTTAACTTAACTATATTCTAGTTCAGAAAGAAATGGAATTTACGGAAACAAAGGGTAAATCAAATAGGATAGGACAGGGTGAACACACTATACTGTTAGATACGATGACTTCTGTTTTACCTGGGGGTAATACCACCAAGGAATTTTTTTGTCACAAATCAAGTAGTATAAAACTGTAGTCCGGTTTGAAGGGAACCGCATAATTGGTCAACCGGGACGGTAAAATCCAAGAAAGGAGAAACCCTTTTGCCATCTTACTTGTTTTTCTTTATAGTCATACGATCATTTACCATCAGATGAACACTGCTTTATCAAATCGTTTTTTTTAAAATTAGCACTAGTGGTGCCTTTGTTTTTTTGATCAGGTGTCAAATGTATTCATTTTCAAAGCAGCGTGTTTTTTCCAACTTTAAAGCTGAGACAAAACTATTTCCTTTAAATTCTATGCATGAAGTTTTGAATAAAATTGCACATTCAATCTGGCTTAAATTCCAATAGGAAGTTTTGCGTCCACTTGCATGGGGGGTCTTTGTTTTGGAGAAGAAATTTACATAAGAATAGGTAATATAAAATATTGAAAGCGCCGTGGTTTGTAATCTGTTATATATATAACTTGAATATTACTATTGTCTATTCTTAGATATTTTTTTTCTGTCTGCAAAGAAAAAGATGTTTTATTCGTCCCCAGTACTAATTACTTGTTCGGTACAAAAATTTCACTAATCTTTTGTTTTGAAAGGACATTTATTTGCTTAAATATGATAAGATATATTATTATATGTCATGATTTTGCGATTTAAAATTTATAAGATACAAATCGTCACAAACATTATCAACAATAAAAGGTGTTTCTAGTAAAATTTTTAATTGCTTTAAGAAAAATAATTGTGCAACAATTTAAAATCCGAAGTATAGAAGTGGGTTCTTTGTTTTACTTAGGCTATTATAAACGGACTAGAATAGATAACCCTTTATAAATTTTTTCCGGAATTTATTAAAAAATTTATAAGGTTTTTTCTCCTTGGGCCTTTTAACGTTTTAATTAACCGGCAGAAAAAGTTATTATTCAACAAAATTGTAATGTTTTTGACTTTTGGGCAAGGGTATTAATCGACAACGCTTGGACCAACCAACCTTTTGAAGTTCATTGATGATTTTCACGCAAAATTCATGAAAAAACCCTTTAAAATAGTACTTTTTTCCCATATAAAAGTTTTTCACTAAATGAAATTAATTTGAACTTTATTGCTGTTCAAACAGTTCAATTGAATTACGAACAATTTGCCCCAACCATAATATTTAGAAAAAACACTACTACATTCCAAAAAAAATCTAATAATTTAACAATGGTTTTACGAAACTAGTTAGCTGGTTCTTACCTTAATGACATAATAATTGATAGATTAGATTCTTGGTTCACGACTTTTGTCATAAAAGGGATTAAAACCAACTTTATTATTGGTAATTTACAATTTGAAAAATTATAAGCTCGGACAATTGGAATTTCGATAAAGTTTCGAATAGAACTGACTAACTACTTAAAAAAAGCGAGTAATATCATTGGATAGCGCAGCCAATATCACTAACAACTTGAACGTGTGACTGGAGTTTCAAAGTTATCTCGGACCAAGATAAAGCAGAGATTAAACTTTTAATCAGTCACAAACACCAATCGAACTATTCATATGGACTGCGGTATTGAAAAAGTTTATAGAGAAGGCCGAGAAAATCCCAAGGACGACGACTATGATTTTTTTGGATTATTTAGCATATATTAGGAAAATTGATTTTTAACGTATACTTTATATAGTACTTTCTTACAATTACGCGAATATTACACATAATTTTCTTATATACTTTACGGATTTTATCGCGTTTAATTTCATCATCATCACCATCAGCCTTGTGTTAGTCTACTGCTGGACATAGGCCTCCCCTAATGCACGCCTTATTAATTTAGAGGGTTCTTTGGACCATATCCTACCACGCTGGTTGAATGCGGGTTTGTGGGTGGACCAACTTTTTACATGCCCATCCGACGCATGGATCATCTTACTTTTCAGACAATTGGGTGAACGGTTGGACCGTTCACCCAATTGCCCTAACCAACTAGGAAACAACAACGAACATTTGTTGAATCCCCACAGGATTTTAATATTTCGAAAAAATAAAAAAAATAAACCATTTAAAGCGTTGAAATCCCTCTTGGATGAAAGTTTATATGAAATTTCAGTCATTGTTTATGATAAAACAATAAAACTTTGTTACACTTATTATACATTACTTTTAATACCACCTGCAATTCCAGATGAAGGGGGTACCAGTTAGTCTCCTATACCTTCTGTTAAAAATGACAAGTTAAACCGTTTTTCTTTTACTTATTTTCCTAAGAACACTGTCCTTACTAATAAAACACAATATGAGCAAGGAGGCAAAAATTTAGTTATTTTTTCAGAGCTTTTATAAAAGTAAAATTATTTTATTTTTCGGACTTAAAAATAATATTACGGGAGACTGATAGTCTGCCCATCATGGATGCTGGAAAAAGAATCCGAAACGTCGGGAATAAATATATTTTTGGGTAACGCGAAAATCCAAATTAGTGGATTTGATAATGTATAATAATCAAATAAAAAGAAACAATTACTTATCTTTGCTTCCCAATATTCGCTTACCAAGCGAAAGTAATAAAAGCAACATTTAAAAAGATAAATGATTTTTTTTTATAATGAGGCACCTTAATGAACTTCGCTCTTTATTGCTCGAGCTTTTATATATTTTATTCAATGAAAACCTCATTCTTGCACTATATTGAAGCGATCTAAGCCATTTTGATCTCTATTTTTAATAGAATAAGTTTCCAGGTTGTTCTGCACATTTATATGCAACTAAATATAGTGCATTCCTTTTTGTAAAACACCCTAATTGAATGAATACAGGAATGGTTGAAAGGCTTAAGAGTGTTGTTCAAGAAACATGAAAATAATTTTAAGTTTTGTTAATTTGTATGACTGTCCAATAATCAATTGATTTATCGGTAATTTTTTAAGAACAAATATTAAAAGTCATGGTTTATTGAATTGGCTATTACTT
The DNA here is from genome assembly GCA_029286875.1 of Lamproptera curius. Lineage (NCBI taxonomy): Eukaryota > Metazoa > Arthropoda > Insecta > Lepidoptera > Papilionidae > Lamproptera > Lamproptera curius. Next base: position 52,862 of record JAGSMT010000179.1, on the reverse strand, counting down.
TATAAACTTGAGTGGGTTCAAATCCTCAGTGCTCAATGAAATTGTGGTGTGCCACTACTTCGCCCACTTCTACTCTTCTGCTTTCTCTCACTACTTCACACATCACATCACACATCATCAGCCTGTTAGTCCACTGCTGGACATAAGCCTCCTCTAATACACCCCTATCCATTAGGGGGTTTGGACCGTACTTTACAGACAATTGGGTGATCGGCCCAAATTGCCCTAATCAACTAGGAAACAACAATGATATTTATTGCCGCAGGATTCGAACCCACGACCTCCGGTTTCTAAAGCTCACGGCGGGCTCTCACTACTTCGCTTTAAGCTATTAAATACTTTGAACTGCTTTTGCATCCCTTAACTTTTGTTAAAATTGCAATGTTTACAAACAAATGTTTACAAGCATTTTAAATTAGACAAAATATTAGTTAAAAGCTAAAAGAATTATACGGTAAGCTAATTGAGTTATTACATTATACACAATTTTTACTAATATTTATCTTTAAAATTTTGTATTTAGCTTGATTTAAGCAACTTGTACATAGATCTACAAAAGCTAGCTTAATTCAAAATAATCGATACGGTACATACATTTTTTTCCGTTGAGCATAAAAAATATTTATCTACTTTCTAACGCAAGTCCCTATAAAATTTTGAGAAATTAGAAAAGTGTTTCTGTTCAAAAAAGTAAGAAACTATTTCGATAAGCTTAAAATCCCCGTACATCAGGTTTTTCTTAACTTTCTTAGACAGAAAATCTCTCTTTCGCATAATATGCATAAGAATTTTGATGTAGAAATATATAATATATTTCTATATCAAAATTCCAAGGTAAATAAGTTTGTTTCTTTATATTACTTAAACGCGTGCATATATAAAAAAATATTCTCTCTATAAATCAGATTAATTAAAAACTTTACGGACTTTATTGCGTTTAATTATGTTTTCAGTATTTCCAAGTGGCGTCCAAACCAGTAAACGATTTGAAATGTCGGAAATTCTAAAACATTTCAATACCTGAAATAAATGTAGCATTTTTCCCGTGGAAAAAAAATTAGTAAATGTTATTGTATGAAAATTTATTTACATGATAAAAATCCACCTGTTCATTGGAAGTTGGCTCTCATTGAAGAACTTTTTCAAAGCTTCTAGCCGAATGAATAGTTCGATTGGAATATGTGACTGATTAAAAGTTTAACCTCAGATTTATTGTGGCACGAGATTAAGTTTCCAACTCCGTCTCCAGACATACTATCAAATTATTAGCGATATTGGCTGCATAAAGCTGTTCAATTTTATTTAATATAAGGCCTTAATTAAACTTTGTTAATTGTGACCTAATTAATTTTATTCACTACGCAATACTGTAAGGTGCTACGTGACAGCAAACTCCAAATTCCACGTCTACGCCGCAGTCACTCATGTAAAGCCAGCCAAAATCGAAGAGTGTCTACCCTATTGACTGTCAATATTGGTTATATTTTGAAGTGAGCCGCAAAAGATTGGCTAATGATTACCATCCGTCAAATGTAAAATTCCTCTACAGGTACCGGGTGTTTACAAGCTAGACTATGATTGTGGTCTCTCTTACATTACACAATATACTGGACAAGCATACTGGCCGTTGATAACAATAGTCAAAGTCTAGTCTGCCTGTGATCATGGATGCTGGAAAGAGTCTGAAACTTCGAAATTAAATATATAGAACTAACGCGAAAAATTCATAATTTAATTGATTTGATATGTATAATAATCGCGTAAATAAAAGAAATAATTATTTTAAAATTTTTATCACTCTCGACAGCATCAAATATTTGGTAATTAGTCCCCTCCATGTACCTACCTGTTTATGGAATTATTTATCTTTCAAATTATTTACATAGGAAAACAACGTTAGCTGGGTCAGCTAGTAAATTTATCTTCTTATTTATTAAGCCGAAATAATTTAAATAATAATTATCTTTACCTTAGAGAGCCTTGAAAAGCTCTACATAATGTAAAATACGTAGTCACGGTCTGTTCGGACAATAGGGTTCACTTTGTCTTGACCGGTACTATGAGAAATGAAATAACGTGTTATTGCCAAGACTGTTTAATCGCTACTAACTTACCCAAAATACTATTGTAAAGTAATCGTAAACACAACATACCGCCCACTAAAAACAATGTTTTAAATATAACATGAAAAAACTCTTTCACTGATGAAGTTTGCCTGTGAACCTTGATCAATCAAAGCACGTAATAAGGTTACACGCCCAATGTCGTTTCTTACGGGTACTGAAGCAGTTGCTTATAATGAGATCGATTTTCTAAAAATTACCTGAGGAGATATTACAAGAATTCTCGCCCTCAGTTAAAACTCGTTGAACATTGTTCTTGATAGATGATTCACGATACTTTGCTGGTGTAACAATGTGTGATGACGTCGGTTGCATATTTTACATGATTCTCTTAGACGATATCTAGTTGCTGCATGCCCTGGAAATAAACAGTTGTAGCATAAGTTTTTACTTCTAACAAAAAGGCTTCTCTCCTTACTTCTTAGGAGTTAACTTCGCGAATTCTTTCCATTACTCTATTAGAAATTTACTACTTTTTATTTTTTTTTTAGAACTAGAACTTCACTAGAATTAATTTTTACTATGTATTTCTGTGTACTACGAGGACATCATGTACATTTACATATAAATATTTGAACCACAAATCCTTATTCGGGCTCATATTTTATTTATTTACCAGAATCTTGAGTCATCCGTTGGTCCAAAACATTTATTGACTTTTGTGTAGCATGTTTTGGTGTTCTATTTTAAGCCGCGCATCCTTCTCAATATTTTGATACCAATATATTTTTTTCTCTTTAGAGGTACTACCTTTTGTATCTATTATTTTTCATAAAATTCTGCTTCAAATAGACACCTCTTTGAAGCCACTCCTCTTCTTGTTCAATTCGATATTTATTTTGAAGGTAGATACGTGTCTTTTCTCAAAAGACCATCTGGGTAGTGCCACCACGTTGCCTATTTCCGGCGCAAATCAGTAGTTTTTAAACACTACTATCTTTCGGTTGAAATAGTAAAGTGTCACTTCACATCACAGGCAGACTAGACTTTGACTATTGTTAACCACGTCAGGTGAACGCCTTGCTCACCTCATCGCTCTAACAACAATTAAAAAAATAGCTTAGCTTGCGTAACTGTCGTGAGCTAAATTAATGATAATTAAACTTTTAATTAGTCTATAAATAGGAAAAGCCCCGAACAATGATTTATGCATATAAAATTTGAATTATTTAAGCCGTTTCATTTATAATTATATAGATTGATAATATCTGCTATTGTTTAGAATCATATTTTTTCTTCGATTTTAATACTGTTTTTTCACTGTATCCTATAATTATACTTCAATAAATCGTTAAAAAACTAGGTGATCGTAATAGCATTGTTATGTGGTTTTTAACTAAATTGTCTACATTAAATAGAAATGGGCTTCTTTCAAAATTTGGCTGTGTTTCTTATTAGTTACTATTATGAAAAATAGTATAAGAACTCAAGCTTTCTGTTACAGCAAAAAGGTCACGTAGGAGCTTAGCTGAAGATCTAGACGTCGTGTCTAGTGGAAACAAAAACAAGTGCCCTTTTGACATCTAACTTTGTCTGCACGCTTTAAGACTACACGTTAGTGTGTATCATTTTAGCTTACCTATCAAATAGATATGTCAAACAGAGTATAACTTTTTGAAGCAATGTAAGCAGATAACAACGTGCTCTCTGTACGAAATTGCCGCGCGATGTCTTCCATCGCATTTTGAATCTCTAATATCTTTTGAGGTGTACATTTAATCTAACGTCAACGTTACCTAGACATCAATCGTTTCTTTTATGGTTTTATTAGTATTATTAAGCATTATTCTACTGTCACTGATATAAGACAGTCGAGTAATTTTCTTAATTTCTGAACTATTCAGAACGTACGTTCAGAATTTAACTGTTAATAAATTTAAAAAGTAGTAAAGGAACGTTTATGTTAAAGGTTATTATGATATAAATGAATTTATAAATGATAACACAGCCTGGTAATGGAATGCTCGCTCCAGGCTTTTTCAAGTATAATATACGTATGATAGTACTGTATGTAGCTCATAAGAAAATTTATATGTGTATCAATCAATCAATCAACAGCCTGTGATAGTCCACTGCTGGACATAGGCCTCCCCTAATACACCCCTATTCATTAGGAGGTTTGGACCGTATCCCACCACGCTGGTCCAATGCGGGTTGGTGGGTGGACCGACTTTTTACATGCCCATCCGACGCATGGATCATCTTACTTTTCAGACAATTGGGTGATCGGCCCAAATTGCCCTAACCAACTAGGAAACAACAATGAAAATTTGTTGAGTCCCCGCAGGATTCGAACCCACGACCTCCAGTTTCTAAAGCACACGCCCATACCACTAGGCTACGGAGGCAGTATATGCGATATTTGATTATTTTAAAAGGTGACAAAATAGGCCCGCTGAGTTTCTTTCGCCGGTTCTTCTCAGGTCGGAGGCGTCCTATTCCGAACCGGTGGTAGCGTCCTTGACAATCAATAAGCGAGTGTTACACTTCTATATTGAATAAAGATATTTGAATTTGAATTTGAATTTGATTCATTTAAATACAAAAACAAAAGTTACCGTCATAGTGCAAAAGGATTAGCTCGTTGGAGTGGCAGGAGTGTGGAGTTTGCGACGGTGGAGCGATGGTACCCCCGATCAGTCTGGATGCCAATATCCGTGCAGTAGCCAGTTCAAGTTGGAAGCGAGTAGGAGGAGATCGGCTGTCTTAGCGCTAATTAAAGAAGAATCCAATTGTTAAAGACTTAGAGCATATACACATAGCTGTGAGCACTTTCTAAGCAATCAAATGTATGACCATACAAGGTGAAATACAACGCTATTAATATTTTGTTCCTTAATTATAATATGCACAAAATTAAAATGTTTTATGCATGTTAAAATTATTATTTTCTTAATAATAATAATTCTTAAAACTTAGTCGCGAATAGAATGCGTATCTATAGCGGTTTTATTTCATAAAATTAAAACAGTATTCTTCACGAATACTGTTTTAATTAAACAGAGTGATTTATGTTGCAATTTAACTTTTTTACTTAGCACTAATTTCTCTCTACACATAAACCTTAGTTGATTGGGACAAATGCTTGCCGTTGTTTACTTCCTGTAACGTTGATAGCATACGCAAAACGAACTCGTAGAAAATGTCGTTTTTGTTTGATACTTTTCTTAGAGCATTAGTAAATAGAAGTCTCAGTCAATGATGACTTGACCCATTCATATACATCTTATAGGCGTAGTGATGCCATGGATGCGTATGGATGCCCTTGCATCGGATGAGGATGTAAAAAGTCGGTCCACCCACCAGGTCGGTATATCGTCGACGACTCTTCCTATCCCCCAAAGCTCGTCCGGGCGGTGGGAGGAGGGAAGATTCGGTATGGTGTAATCGATATCTGTTCCTTGTGTTGCCAAAGAGGGCTAATAACGGAGTGGAATATCTAGGTGGTACAGATGGTAGATCCACTTTTTACAGGGGATCATCTGGATTGGTACCACCGCAGTGTATGTTTCTGCCGCAAAGCAATAGTGTGAAAACACTACTGTGTTCCAGATTGAAGGGCACCGTAGCCAGGGTAAACGAGGCTTAACATCCATAGTCTCACGGTAGGCAGCATGTTGGTGATATTACTAGTATTATCAATGTGCATGGGCGTCGGTAACCACTTTCCATCAGGTGGCTGACTGCTCGTCTGTTTGTGTAGTCGATAAAAACAAATTTGGGTCTCCGCTGGGGGCTGGGAGCCAGAAATCAGTAAAATACGGTTCACAGAAGAGTATCTTGCTACATGTTATGATCCTGTGGTGAATTTGAAGACGTTGTTAGAGGTTTTAATTAACTGTCTTTTATACAAAACAGGGATAATACATTATAACATAATTGTTTTAATGTTGTAGAATTGCAAAATTTGATTTTTCTTTTTCTTTAAAAACTATGTAGTTTTCCCTCTTTACAGTTTTAGTTAAGTTAAATAAAATAGAAGGGCAGTTCAAGAAATATTTTAGCTGTAATGCAGTAAAGTCATAACATCAAACAAATATACACAATAACTTTATTCGGATTATTAGATACACAATTTTAAACATGTGATAATTACTTGTTATGATGAAATATAATAGTAATAAGTGATTTATTACATGTACATATCAAAAAAGGTCACTATTTCAAGGCTTCCGGCGCTACACGTATAATCAAGATGTTGAAAACATATAAACCAGATTCCTCCAGCTGTCGGACCCTTGTCAAAAACACGCTAAATACCCAAAAGTCTCATACGTTACGTTCTACCACATATAAAACGAAAAGTTTGTTTGTAATTTCATTTATTATCCTTTTATAAGGCCAAGAGAAAATTAACATTATTTAAAACGGACAATCCGAGCTGACGCCATAGCAAAGTAAAACTTTGACGGCAGCAATCCGAAAAGTGGTTTATTAAATTAACAGCTGTAGCCCACCTCGGTCCCCCTGGTGATATATTTAAAAAAAATATTTTAGACTTTTTTAAAACAAGTAGTTTAAGTTACTACCAGTTACATCGAAAATTAAAAAAAAATGTTTTGTTCTATGTATAATAAATAAATAAATAATAACAAAGCTTTATTTTACCCCTTATACATTTGACAGTGACAAAATTTTTATTTGATTTATTAGTATAGTTAGTATTACTTATATCTAATTAAATTGTGTTAGTGTTAAGTTAATTGTAAGGGCCGCCTAGAGCGGTAAAAGCCTCCTCCAAGCCACTCCAACAAGATCTGTCTTGAGCCACTCGTGCCCATAGGGTTCCAGCTACTTCCTCTATATAATCGCTCCATCTTTTGACGGGTCTGCCTCTTCTTCTTCTTATATATGGGATGCCAATTAGTAACCCTTTGAGACCATCTGTTGTCAGTTACTCTTTGTAGGTGACCTGCCCACTTCCACTTTAATTTCATTATTTGTTTAAGAATGTCTCTTGCTTTGGTTCTGTCTCTTATAGCAGTATTTTTAATTTTGTCTTTTAGTTTTAAATTCAGATAGCTTCTTCCTATTGCCCGTATTAAATACTTCTTTCAGAGCCCAATATTTGTTCCACGTGGCCTTTATTCTACGCTCAATTTCTCTATCCGTACTAAATTTGAACGATATAAGTTGGCCAAGATAAACATATTCTTCTACGTATTGGATTGGTGTTGATCTCAATAGTATTTGCGTCTTGTCTCTATTTGTCATAACTTTTGTTTTGTCTAGATTAATACATAGCCCAACCTGTTCACTATTACATCGAAGAGATTCTAGCATGTATTCTAGTTGTCCTGCGTTTTCAGAAAAAAGGACTATATCATCGGCAAATCTGAGATGTGATAGGTACGTGCCATTTATATTTATTCCAAAATTTTCCCAATGAATTTTTCTAAAAATAGATTCTAGGACGGCTATAAACAATTTGGGTGAAATCGGATCTCCTTGTTTCACGCCACGTTCTACGTGAAATGTTGGTCCTTTCGTTTCGAGGCGCACCCGTGTTGTACTATTTGAATAGATTTTCTTAAGAAGTTCTATATAATCATATGCAATTCCTTGGTCATTTAAGGCGCACCATATAGAGTTATGAGATATTGTGTCAAACGCCTTTGAATAATCAACAAATGCTATATAAATCGGTAAATCGTATTCTGTATATTTTTCTATAATCAATTTTAATGTATGTATGTGATCAATTGTGGAGTATTTTTTCATAAAACCCGCCTGTTCTATTGGCTGATTTTCGTCAATTTGTTTGGATATGCGTCTTAGAAGGGTCGATGCAAATACTTTATAAAGACATGATATTAGGGTAATAGGTCGATAATTTGTTATTAATTTAGGGTCTCCTTTTTTATATAATAAAACAATTTCTGTGCGTGTCCATGCTTCTGGTAGTACTTTTTTAAATAAGATGTTATTAAATAGAGCTGTGATTGGCTTTAAAAGTTTTTCCTTACCTGTCTTTATCATTTCATTCGTCACGCCATCTGGACCTGGACTTTTGCCTGATTTTAATTGATCTATTGATAGCTTGACTTCATTTTCCATGATCGGTGGCACTGGATCTAAGTTGCATGTCTTATTATAAACGACTGTTTCAGACTCAAAAGTTGCAGTGTAGAGTTCCTTGTAAAAATTTGTTGCTATCATGATGAGATCGCGTCTGTGTGTGACAATCGATCCCGAGGAGCTTAAAAGCTGCGTTATCAATTGCTTGTTACAGTCTAAATAATTTACCTTTAATGTTACCCACTTCTTCCAAGGATCTACTGACTTTGGTTATTCTATAGTTATTTCAAATTTTGTTTTATTTTTTTATGTATCATTCTGTATAGAACTGTCAGTTTTGATTTATCTTGTCTTGTTTTATGTTTTTTAAGCTTCAGAAGATGCATTTCCATTTTAAGGTCCTTAATTTCTTGAGTTATGACGCTAGATATTCTTTTTTCTCTTTCATTCATTGTAGGTGAAATAATAGTGTTTCGCAATATCCTCTCTATTTTGCTATTAAGTATATTAACGTCTTCCACAGTGTCTAATATAGAATGTATTTCGTCAATAGAATTTTCTGCTTCTGTCACGATCTTCGGTTTACTCATGTAATGGGCACGTGATTTTTTGTGGTTATTCATATTTATTGTAATTCTTACTAATCGATGGTCACTAGGATGTTGTAAATTACTAATGATATTGAAATTTTGAATAATTTGAGGTATGTTAGTTGCTATAAAGTCGATCTCGTTCTTTGTCTTTCCATTTGGTGCCATCCATGTCCATCTTAGTTTTCGAGGTTTTTTGAACATTGTATTTATTATTTTAAGTCTATATTGAAGGCAGAAGTTTATAAACATTTTACCCCTATTATTTCTTATACCATAGCCGTGGTTTCCAACTACTAAACGTTCGTTTGATTCCGGATTTCCTATTTTTGCATTCATGTCACCCATGAATATTATATTTTTCGTGCATTTTCTTATAGTTGCATGTACATCGGCGTAAAAAGATTCTATCTCTGTTTCGTTTGCGGCAGTTGTCGGGGCGTATACTTGTATTAAACTAAAAGGTTTGTCATAGATTTCGAGTTGTAGTAAAGCTACTCTGTCAGGCATTGCGATAAAATCTAGTACATTTGTTCCATGTTGTTTCTTAACCATAAATCATTTTTCCTTATTATACCGAAATAGCATAGTAAGTAGTTACCTCTGTCCTCTATTTTATATTCTTCTCTTCTGATTGCGGCTATGCCAATTATATTCCAGTTTATTTCTGATACTGCGTATTCTGATTCGGCTATTCTAGACTCAGTTGCTAATGATCTGACGTTAAATGTTGTAAATAGTAGTTACTCTGGTTTGGAGGGTGGTCGTCTCAAAACCCCGCGGTGACGAGCCGTTCTGGGGAGTGTTTACATTTTGATATTTTTCCGTTTTGGGTAATAGTTTCTTTGAGGAGGCTCGTGTCTTACAAAGTATCTTTTCTATTCACAAAAGACAATAAAGTATTTGAATTGGCCCTGTGCTTTTTGTTTGTTTGGTTATTTTTTTCACTATTGTCGGTTACATTGGCCAGTTCGTTGGAAACAGGTGTTGGTTTAGGAGGAGAAACAGAAAGTTGTCGTTTGTGTTTGGTGTATTCCTTTTTATCTTTAACTATGAGCTTGTCGTATTTCAAAATCGCTAATTTCCCTTTTTCGATTTGTTTTTGCTGTTCTACTTTCAACTCTTTTCTTAATTTTAAAATATTTGGAGGGTATTCTTCTTTTATATATATGTTTGTGTTAGATAGATACTTTTTGTTTTGCAAAATTTTAATTTTTTTTCCCATAGTGGTTAAAGTGACCGAAACTGGACGGGGCTGGTTCCCTTTCTTGCCTATTCTTCGTAGTGACTGCAGTTCACCTTGAAGAATTTCAACTTTCAAGACTTTCGTGATAATTTCAATGATATGTTCTTGAAGTTGAAGATAATGATTTTCTTTTTCATCAACGCCAAAAAACACTAAACTTCTTTGCACACTATTTTTTTCCAAATTGTAAAGTCTCTTCTCTTGCTCTTCTACTTTGTCACGCAATTCTTTTAGACCATTATTCATTTCATCAAATTTAGTGTCTATATGGTTAGTAATTTTTAATGTAATATTTTCTTCCGTGTGCGCAAATTTTAAATTTATCGCCGACATTGTTTCATTCATATTGGATTTCATTTCTAACATCATTTTCTTAAGTTCTTCCATTATTATAGGTTTGTTATGATCAAAGTGCTGCTCTCTAGTGGAAAGTAGTGTTAAACTTATTGATAATATTAATCTTCTGATGTACTATCGTTGTAATCCTATTCTCCGTTAGATGGCGTTAAAATTGACGGTAGAATAGAAAACTTTTGTTAAACGATGCTTTAGAATATGATATTTAGTTTTACGTAAAATTGTCAATTATCACTTTCCAATCACTTTGCTTCTAAATTTAGTCCAATTTAAGTCCTCTGGTAAACTGGGTGCTCACCAGATAACTAACTAGTAGTAGTGACATTGTTTTACTACACACTTGTTTATCATATTTAGTTCCACTTTTTGAAGATTTAGCAGCTGTCCACAATAAATAGGAGAAATACTTAATAAATGCAGGAATAAGCTTTAGTTTTAATGCACTTTAACTACTTTAAATATTTTAAAACTTAGATTTTATGGGACTCGATGTACACTGTGACACAAAGCGCCCTCTCTTTGTTCTACGTATCGGGTATATATCACAATGTAATGATTTAAACAGGTTAATTTGATGTTACATATATTTTTATCTCAATAGGTGTAGATATAGTAGGACAATGAAATATTTGTTTTGTTGTACACGCAATCTGCCTTTAATTATATTGATAATGTCATTAATTCAGTTGAGGGTTGTGGCTCTTTTTTTATTTAAATTATATTTCTTCCTGAAAATTACCTTATTATTATTTAGGAAGCCAGCTAGCCGTAGCTTTCTTATAACAAAGACCCTTTGGTGAGGCTAGATAAGGGAACTATGCTATAAAATATAAGACAGTGGTCTAATGTGCATTATTAATAACGCTTTCTTTTATTTAAAACCCTCGGGACTGATGTAGAGAGACAAATATTTAGGCAGTACATTTGGATTTATGTTAGGAATAAAAAATTAAGCACTTTCGGGCACAAGCCAATTTATGTCTTTTTTTACTACGTGAGATTAATGTTCTATCTGTCTGATATTAAGAAAAAATCTATTCTTATACGTAAAATAGACTAGTTTGATAAAAGTAAGATACATAACTCTTATATTTTATGTTTCAACAGTTTAAATAATTTTCATTGTTTATTTAAAACAAAATTTTGACCGGTAATAAATTATACAAACCTGTATGCAATATTTTATTACAGTTCTTCAAATGTTTCGTAAAATTAATGATATTTGACCTCCATGAATTATTGTTGGATATTATCCAGTAACTGCCTGCGTAGCCTATTGGTAAAGGCGTGTGCTTCAGAAACCGGAGGTGTATTTAATGGAAAAATACAAAAATATATGACATTATCTTTGAGTAAAGCAAAAATAGGATTTAATTATAAAGTATGTACTCAGCTTGATAAACGTCTGGGTGCAGTCACAATCCATCAAATATGAATAAATTAATATTTCCTTCGTCGACAGACGGAACTAATGAAAATTTTTTTCTACTCCTATTTGTGTAAATACGGTAACATGTTTATATTTTTATGTTGTTGTTTTGGAATCAAAATGTAGATTTGTGTTAGACGCAGTATGTATTGATTTATTTAATAGCCTCCAATGTGTTCGATAAACGATTTTCGTAATTTAAATGTACATTGCTTAATGTGCGATTCAAAATGTAATTTAAATTACAAAATCAATTATGCATTATAAAAAAGTATCAAAAACAAAAAAAAAACGGTTGAAAATTTTTTAAATGATATTCATAACATATAAAATAATATAACTACTAAGTTTGCTTTAGAAAGAACAATCAAGAACATACAATTAAACGCAACATAGTATATCAAATTCACTAATTTATGGATTTTTCGTGTTAGTTATATATATTTATTCCCAACTCTTTCCAGCATCCATGACTACGGGCAGACTAAGTTCGTATATGTCTGTATCTCAATGGTTTTGGAATAACGTTAAAATGTTTTTATTTAAAATTTGACATATCTGTTTTCTTCATTTAAAAAATTCTTTGGCAGAAATTACTTATGATGTCTTGAGGCTTTGTAGTTTTTATATCTCTGGGTTTAATTTTTGAAATTATTGGATTCCACGCAGATGGCCAAAGACCAACCACCCTGTCTATTAAAATTAGGATATTTCTTTAATTTATATATTTCAGCCAGTCGGCACTTGCCATTGTATATTAAATACCCCTAGGTGACGCTGAACTAAGTCTTGTCCTATAAAATGTAAAGCCGTGGTCTAATATGCATTTTATATAAGGCGCAATGTATAATTAAAAACCCGTGAGACCCCAGATGCGGCAGACCAGAATAAATTGTGCAGACCTCGTGTTTTGGAATATTATCTGGATTTTTTGGTAGTTTTACGATGGACACTTTATGGAGACATATTTTTTTTAATCTCCTCAATAAATAAATATTAAATTGATAATTAATATTTATATTTTTAAATTTTTTTCGTACAAGTACTTAAAGAAAAAATTATAATTAGCCAGAAATAATAATAAAGAACATATTTTTATATCTATCTTGCAAAAACTATGTTTCAAATGTGTATTATGTTAATGATCGACTTCACAAGATGATATTCGATCGGAGAGAAGACTTGTCTCATGAAATAAAAATTGTCAAGATTGTGTCACTACGAGCGAAGAAATTAAGAAACTATTAAAAAGAGCAATACCAGAGACACAAATTTTTTTTTTTTTGATGGATCTCGTGCTCTGAGGAAGAAACCTATTAGAACATAACCGGGTTCTGGGGCCTCGTTGCCACAGGCGCGTCTCCCCGTAAGTGACTTAATCTCACCAAGGGCCCCAGAAGGGAGCCTAGGCTTGGTTGTCACCTTCTGGTTCCGTTAGCATGCTGAATCGAGGGCTGCCCAGGTGGGCCGACGCCTCGGCTCGATTCAGACGCTTTGCAATGATCATTTAATAGCTAGAAGAGCTCTATCTAAATTGTTACTACCACTTTAAAGCGTTGGCGCTGGGAGAAGAAGTGGCGCAAGAAACCCAGCAACGCTCCTATTCAATATGTTGTTAAGCTCACAGTGTCATATAGCAAGGGGTGTGTAGTTATCAACCTCACCGGTGGGGCCGATGTCATGAGTGTGTGGTATGTCCACACTCTAAGTGTAGGTGTGTCTGGCTACCGCTAGGTGTCGCTACCTAAGCCTTAAGGGCAGTAATTAAATTCTTGTATTTAACAAGAAGGAAAACCTTACATCGCGTCGCCGGCGGCGGCGGCGAACCTGTCTGCTGCTTGATTTAGCTCGTCTAGATTAAAAAGATCTAGCGACTTTAAAAATGATGCTATATTGTTGCCAGTGCTGCCATTGCTATGGCTAGCATGCTGGCTCTTAGAGGCGGCGGCGGGCCGCGTGCGCTCGAGTCGGCTCCGGCGCTGGCTGTTAGCTACGCGGGGCGGAACCGCCAAGCGTTGGAAGGACGGAGGGTGGGAATGCGGTGGTATTGATGGGATGGGTGGTCGCCTGGAAGAGGCTTCCCTTGGGATCGCAGGAACTCTGCGTTTTGGCGCCTTAGGGCAGCCGAGGTAGTTGGCCGTGTGGCCGGGATTGCGGCAGTTAACGCACGCAGGAGGTTCGAATGTGGCGAGGACTTCTGTCCTTGGTCTGCGACAGGATGCGGTACCGTGGTCCCCGAGGCATTTAACGCAACGGGGGCGTGCGAAGCAGTTCCGCGCAGCGTGACCGAATACTTGGCAGTTGTGACACTGCCCTGGCAAACCGTTTGAGTGTGGCCGCTCAAAAGAGAGACGGCCGATCCCACACAGTTGCTCGACGTCGTAGATGCGCTTACCTTCCTTGGTGCGCTCGAGCGTGACTAGCACCATACCATAAGGGCGTTTGGTGCGTGGGTGGTACATACGTTGTACCCCTAGGACTGGAATGTCTAATTCTTTAATCGCGAAGTTATCTCCGCGCATGGATCGCCTTAGGCAGCCCTTGACCACTGTCTAAGTACGCGCTCATCCGGGAGCGCGAATGTATGATATTGGTGTTCTTTTCCCGGAGGAAAGAGGTCACCTTTTAAAGTCGTCGGAGTCTCTAATTGTAATTTGATCCCTGATTGCTATCAGAGGCCTCAAATTTAAATCTATTGATAGGGCTGAGCGTATGTCAACCCATTTTCCTTCTCGCGGAGGTAGATCGGTGGGGCGTTTCTACGGTAGCGGGCGGGGCGAGGGGCTCGGGGGCGCCTGGGATCGGCGGGATGGATGGTTGGGGTTTGTCGCCTGGGAGGACGACGGTTTGGGAACCTGCTGGGGCAGGTGGTGGGGATGTCACGCTTTGCAGCCTTGACGGGTAGGACGGTGTGGTGAAGAGGTGCGCCCTTGCGCTTCCTCTGGATTTGACGGTTTTGAAGCCGTCGTCCGGATTGGTTTTGGAGCTTGTGAATGCCTCGACCTCCATGTCCGATTCCGTGCGGATGCTAACGTCGACATAGTTGTCGTCGCTATCATCGTCAGGGAATGGCCTGGACGGTCCGGGCGTTGAGGTAGGACTGGGGTGGTCGGGTAAATACTCAGATATGAGCAGGTGCACGGCGTCGGTGAGCTTCATATATAATTTTTTACCGAGCTTCTCGCTGATCGCCTTGGTGTCGAGACCAAAGCGAGTAGCGAGCTCCCGGTCGACCATTATGCCGATTGTGACTTGTCTAGCTGAGGCGAGACATCTGCGGCGTCATCTGACGCAATCTGTGTGCCCCGGTGGTTGCCGGGCGTAGTTTCCTTACCGCCCTGCCGGCTACGGCAGGGAGGTGTGTCTGACTTGCTTCTGAAACAGGAAACAGAATATTAAAACGTTCGGTGGGCCTAGTAAAGTCGTTAAAACGACTTGTTCGGCCAAGAAACAGAATTAAATAACCCTAAGAAACAAGATTATGCGCTTAGCTACAAGCGGCTAAACAAGTGTTATGCAAACGAGTTGCAAACACAGCTGCGTACAAGCCGACCGCTTGAGGTAGCGCAATAAATTCCTCCGCGATGACGTCAGCGGTGCGACAAAGGCTCTATGAGCGCAGGTGCACTCATAAAACGCAGATGGCGCAGCGAGACGGTTTCACGGCGGGGACGATGACTTCTGCGAAGCGAGCTTGAGACTTGTGGCGAACACGTGCGTCGGGACCGCTGCTGGAGCGCTCAATGTTGAGAGATACAAATGTTCCATCCTCAATTTAAGTTTTAAGCATTAAGTTTCTGAAAATTTTTGCTATACCCTCCCGTGCCTTATTAGCTAACGACTAATATATTTTCGACTTCATTTGAATGCTTTCTAGTTCATAAGTGTTTTGTGAAAATATAATACAAATAAAAACTTTATAGTCTTAGTCTAACCATACACAGTAACCTAGGAATAGTTAAATAGTTAGGTACAGTATATAGTAATTTTGGTAGCACACTTTAAACACTTTTAATACAAACTATCGGTTTCTAACCATACAGATTGGTATAATAACTTCTGTTTTTAATGAGAGTATATTTAGTAAAAGCTTGCGATTAATAATCAAAATTATTAACATTCAAAGTTAACGGTTACTTCGATATCCAGACGCTTAATAACTCATTTTACCAAATATTAGCAAAATTATTTCGGATGCTTTCCAGCATGCAGCCAAAGATGGGATATGTTGGTATCTCGATGTGTTTGGAATAACTGTAATATTGGCAATTACAATACAGTTGAGACTGGTTTTTATGTCCGATTAAAGTTCAAACTATTGATTTAGGACACAAACAAAGTAACGTACTCCTAGTCCTCGACTAAAGATCATGTTGAGCACATTCGCTCACTATCTAACAAGCAGAACGTGCTACAAGATCGGGGATGAACAATAGCTCCGATGTGTTCACTCGGGCAGATTGTTAACAGTACTTCAGCTTTCGTCAATTGAAGTGTAGGACGTCACCCTTGTGAAATATTAAGGAAGTCTATGTTTTACCTGAATCTCTTACCGTCAAACTTATTATTTATTCCCAACGTTTCGGACTCTTTCAGTCATAAATTACGGGCAGATTAAGTTAAATATTGTCTGTATCCTTTAATGTTGTATCAAATGGAAGTCTATGTCTTACCTTGATTCTCTTTCAATTCAAACTTATATTTATGTCTATGTTTTAGAATTTTACTAAAAATGTTTTAACAGAAACATTTCTAAAATTTAAGTAGTTTTCGTTTTATTAACACAATGTTGTGATTTATTTCAAAGAAGGTATTTACAACAAACCCCTTCTTTTGAAAAAAACGATTCTAACGTATTGAAGGTTTTGGTAAACATATTTCCAAGTTATTTACGTTTCAAAAAAATATATTTTCTCATTGCACACATTAGATCTAAACAAATTTTGCGTGTACGATAAATTACGGAAAAAAGAATTGAATTATATAAAACTCTAAAACGTTTATAAATGTGTATCAATAAAACTGAAAACATAACTATAACACAAAGCTTTAGGACTTAAATTAAATTATCCAGAAAAATTGTTTTCAAGCCCTCGTTGACCAAACACCCTTTTATTTTTTGACTTTAATGAAGCTTTAATCCTTCCATCTTAATTTAATTTAATAGACTAAAGAGGAGTTTAAATTTTTAAAAAAAGACTAAACAATAGCGGTAAAATTTGGTTAGGAGAAAACTTGAACAAAAACCTCTTTAGGATAAAACTAATGAAGATTCAGTATTATAATAGTTTATCAAGAATTAAAACAGGACATCATAAATCGGCAAAAACTATACTACAGTGTCATTACCTATTTAATGTTTGTATTTTTGAGGCTTCATTCTATGCTCTATACATATATCTATGCTAATTTGTATAATTGAAGTGTCTGTGTATGATAACAAAGTTTATTGGTAACCACATAACCAAACAACGTTTTTTAAACTATTTGCTGTCAGTCTGTCGGTTCATCTATTTGTTCTGGCAAATTTTTGTGATGGCTGGTCCGACATTTACTGTAATATGTTACTAGGTTGGTAACCTAGGCTAGATTTCTTTGTAGTAAAAATCTTACAGATTTTATAACCACGCGAATGAAATCGCGGGCAACTGCTAGTTTTAAATATAATCCTACCATATCTTTGGACCAATATTTTGAACACGTATGTTTGTAAAATTTTATAGATGTATGTTTGTTTCATTACAATAAATTATTCTAAAATAATAAAGTAAATAATACTTTATTAAACTAAGTTTTTGTTTCCATCGCTAAATACTAACCATTGAACTATGTTAAGTTAAATGATATAATCCATTCTAAAGGATTGAGTTATTCAATTTTTTTTAATTTAAATCTTCGACGACATTTCGCATAAGTGACTTAAATTTAGTCTAGCAGTCAACGGCTTATCAACGGCATCCCTTTTTGATATAAAAATAATCTCATGTGCAAATGTAATGTATTATATTAAACGGGCGTAAAGGTAATCTTTGTATGAACTATGACACATAATGTGACAAATACATGTGTATTATTATGTAAATACCTTGAGCTTATTAATTTACTTTTAGCTTTGGAGAATAGAAAAATAAAATCTTAACCTAGTGCGATTGATTGAATACTCTGGCTTAACTTTAAAAAATAGGCTGCAACAAATTACAAATGCATCTGTGGTTTAAGTACTATAACATCATGTAAAACAATTAATAATTCAAATTTTATTAAATATATTGCGAATGCTATATACTGGGTTATCTGAACAATTAGGCAAGCCTAATTTAAATTTAAAAAAATGTGTTTGGAGCATGGATTTATTTGTAAAAATATTAATTATTTAGAATAAAGTGAATATCCTAAAACATATTTTAAATTACTCATTTATATTTCTAACCGTGGTAGGTCCCCTTTTTACAGGAGACCGTCTGGGTGGGTACCACCGCGGTTTTATTTCCCTTGAAGCAGTAATTTGGGCACTTTGTGTTCCGGTTTGAAGGGCACCGTAGCCAGGCAATTTACAAAAGGTAAACGAGACTTAACACCCTATGGCTTGGTAGGCGGCGGTTGGCGGCCCAGGTGTTGCCAATGTAAGGGGCGTCGGTGACCACTTCCCTTCAAAGGCCCACTGTCGTCTGCCTGCTTATGCTATAAAAAAAATCACAATAGACATGCATCATCGAAATATAAATGTTGATATCCTTGTCTTCTATAGAACGAAAAGTAATTAAAACGCAAGTAAATGACCAATGTATGTAAAGTAAATGATAATTGATTTATAATTTACCATTCAACGCGTAATTAGACGACATTTCCTGCCTTTTGTTTCATTCCCTTACTTGCTCTTGTAGCCTAGAGAATAGTAGTTGTTTCTCCTTTCGTTAGGACAATTCGACTGTCCGATACATACGATTATTCATCGGTCAGATGGCTATTTAAAAAATAGATCTTCCTGATATGTCCCCTGGTCGTGTCAGTTATCAGGTTATGAGATTGAAGGAATAGGGAGTGGGCCTGTGTTCACGTGTACACTTGTACAATAAAATATTCCCCTTCTGGCTAATTCCAATACAGGGCCTATCCGAAATATATACGTAAAACATTATCATCATCATCATTATCGGCCTGTGATGGTCCACAGCTGGGGCCCCAATACACCCCTCTGCCATTAGGGGTTTTGGACCTCCCAAAATTGGTCCATTGCAGGTTAATGGAAAGACATTATATAATAATTAAATATAGTTTTATTTATTAGGTTTTAATTAATACGACCATAAAATAAAATTTTTAACTTTACCTTCTAAACGACACATTAAAGTTATGTTTTTTATATTTAAAATTAAACTACCTGTTTTGTTGTTCAAATTTATAATTAATTATTTCAAGCCCAAAAAAAATTGATGTTTGGAAACAACAACAATTAAAACTGGCTTTCAATGTGTATAAAAAGTGTCCTAGATGGCATTTTATATAATGAATAACTTATGACACTTTTCACGACCACCAGTCAAATAATTAAAAAAATGCTAATTTGCTTTTATCATAGTATTTTTAGCTAAAATAAAATAATATACTCATACTGTTATAGCAATTGACCTAACCCAGCTCAAAATTATGTTTTATATGAGCAGAGAAACTCAAAGTAACTAAAATTCCCATTCCAAGAAGGTCCAAAATACACATTACTAATAAGATTATTTAAATGTCTAAATGGATTCTGCTATCGATGCCAAAGCGTTCTTGGTTTGATTAATTTAATTGAATAAATATTCTTTAATAATGAATTTATTTAATTCTTAACCGGACCCGTAAGGAAAATCCCAAACAGAATTTACAACAAAAATAGAATGAAACTTATTAATAAAGTTAAACCTTAATAAAAATTAAATTTAATCGAAATGAGGGAAAGTTAAAATTATATGGGTTTATAGTCTAGATTTCAACCAGAATATTATTGTTTTTAATTCAGTATGGTAAAAAGAAGTAGCTACTAGTGGCACTATCTTTATCGGTCCCATGTTAAATAAAAAATCACGCATTCAAATTTCTAAATCCAAGAAATCAAGACGAAGATCCTTCTCCATTTTTTTTTTTTAAGCTTTCTTTGGTTTTTTTTAATCTAGAGAAAAATAAATTAAGATGCTAGCGCAAATAGGATACTTAGTTTTCCTCTTTGCAACTAGCTCGGAATGAAAATTGCTTCGACCCTTTGGAACCTCATTAGAGCGGTGATTGTCCCGTAGGAGCTATTTTTAAATTCTTTGTTATTGACTTAAAAGGAGCATGTCTTAAATTGCTAGGTTATAAGTAATCATTGATTACTCAATATTTAAGGTTCACTTGAGTTATGAAAGCTATGGTTTTTTTTTCTTTTCCGCCAGTTTAATTTTTTCTTCTTTTATAAGTTATAAAGCCACATAAAATTGCCTTTAACATATCCGTCACACGTCTAACGTAAGGATCATGACCATACTATTTCTCAACTGAAGAATTAACTACAGACTGTAATGATGAAAATCATCAGTGAATATGGAGTAAAAATGGTTTGAAATCATTTTATACACATTTTTGTTATTTTATCGAATTTATTAGGGTTATCGGGTTTTAAAAGGCAAAATTTTCAAAATAACCCCGTTGTGTGAAGAAAATTAACAAAGTATTTATGATACATTAAAATTTTCGCTTATTCGTTTCCAATAACAACAAAAAATTTTTAACAGACATTTGAAATGAATGAGAAATGTAAGTCAGTCAACCCAATGACTCCTGACGGGGGGCAGTTGTTTCACTTGCTGAATTTGCAATTTTGGATTTAATGTTACAATTCGTTTGAAAAACGAAAACAAGAAACCATCAGTTATTTTTTGACCTTAACAAACCAATTTAAGGTGCCTTTACGTGGTTTTCAAAAACAACTGGCCAAATTACCTTTGCTTAGGAATGGCAGACACACTAGCAGAGCCCTTTGCTGCGGAATTTAATTTTATTATATTGAATAAATTATTCCAAGGAAACGTAACTTTTGTAATATCGGTAAAAATTACTTTATATTTGTTTATGTTGTAGTGTGATTTGTAATAAGTTTAGTAATATTAGTAAGAATCGTAGTAAGATTTTTTGTGTTATACGAGCTTGTTATAAAGACAGGTTTACGAAATTAATCAATATTTAGTTCATAAAAGGTACAACAAAGATGTTGGTATGTATTATTTGTCTATGAAGTTAAAAAACTTAAAATCGTAATAATCTAAAGAATAAAATGATTTTGAATAGATTATACAACTTTATTCATTAAAGAGGCTTTTAAAGGAAAAATAATGCCTTGCAATAAATTAGGAACATTATAAGGTATTTTATTTACCATAATCGCCGAGAATTTTTAAGGACGCTCAGTAAATACGAGTCCATTTGGACATTTAAATAAGTTTATTTAAGAAATCTATTTTGGACAACTTTAGTATAAGAATTCTCCTTGCATTAACAATGTTATGTTCCTTTTTTATCTATTTATCTCGTATTTTAATATTAATGGAAATGGCTTCGGTTTAATGTTGATGCCTTATGTGGATATATCTTATTTTACCGACTTACCAAAAGATTTTTGATTCGATTGTAAGCAACATTCATTATAATTCTTTATTTGTTTGAACACACTTATTTATTAATTTTTCATACGTACTTTAATGCCTCCGAAGCCTAATGATTTGTCGGCAATGACATTGAAAAGGTATTAACAGAGCCATTTTTAATTCACGTTTCGTAACATCTATTATTAAATCTTATTCAGAAGTCCAAGATAGATGACCAACCCGAACGATTAGAGAACGATCCATTATCCGCTATAAGCTCAAAATCCTTCATCAATAAAATGCTCAGTGATCATTTATAAGCGGGTCCACTATTTAATCACAATCACATAAGCCACGGCTGAACCCGTCTTTTCACTATACACACAGACCAGAGAACATTTTTGTAATACTTAAACATAACGCTTTTTAGTAACTATTGCTTCGTCTCTCTCATAATTGAGGAGTTATTAAAATAATTTCATTGACCTTGTTGTAAAAGTAATAGAATATCTTTTGCAAAGTCGAGAAAGGAGGCAAAGCGCAGCCAAAAATAATTTTGGCGACTAACTTACAACACAACTTACTCCACAGCCAATAATTATATATTATAGAAAGGTTCTTCACTATTCTACCTGAACTTTAACGCTACATAACTTGAAACTTTGTTTTCTATTCTTATAGAAGTTGCATTAAAATTATCTTAGTTAATAAAACACAATGTTGAAATAAGTATAAAAAGGTAATAAAACCAGTAATACATTGTTTTCTAAGTTAGTAAATCACCCTGATATAAATATTTTCCAGAAAAATGGTATGAGAAGTATTTAACTAAAATGGGTTGGCTTATAAATGGTCCAGATGTACTAAAGTAACAGGCCTTGCATCAAACGACTGGCAGTGAGAAGTGTAATTATTGTGACAATACATATACACGGTTATTTTATACATTTGTACTTAACAAATGCAACGATACTTGCCCAGGTATATTGAACAGCAGGATATTATGAGGTGGTACACGTAATCAATACACTTGTGGATGTTATGCTTGAGTTGATTTTCTTACAATATATCAATAGATTTTGTAAATAGTTTATAACAGATGCATATTGCACTAATTAAAGTAAATATTAAACATTAAATTCAGTTTAATATTTAAAAAATTATTTAAATTTATATTTATTTTGACAAATAGGGTTGCCATCCTTGCAGGCATTCTTAATTTGAAGTGTAAGCTAAATTAATTCAAACTGATGGATGTATTAGATGGAAATAAATTTGAAGGCACTATCGTCCTACAACGACAAGCAAAGATGGTTTTGACTATGGGGATAGATTCCGTACATGCCAATCAGTCGCAAGGATCATCTTACTTTTTAGACAACTAAGTGATCGGCCCCAATTACCCTAACCAACCAGAATATTGCGATGACTCGAGAGTAGTGCAGCTCGAGTGTAAAGCCGCGTGGAGAAGTGACAAGCAAATCATCTGCCAAAGTACATTTAGAAAAATGTGTTAAAATTAAAATTATACCAACTTTTTATAGAAGTCATAATATATATTAAAAACAATTATTTACCCACTTCTCATATCCAGGTATTGGATGTCCCATATGGGAGCTAAAACAATGTATTGTAGCCATAATTTATATAAAATCGATGATTTTGTTATACAACAGTAAGCTTTTGAAACCACGGGATTACAGACCAACTAGTCCTTGGTAGCAGTAAACAAGCACAAGACAAAAAATACTATTATTACTTATAATAGGAAGTATATAGGACATGCATTATTTAATTTATACAAAAATATGGGACAAAATTTAAAAAGATGCAGAAGAGCAGATCATAATAATTTGAATTCAAAATCTAACTCTAAAATTTTTGTATATTTTTATTATCCAGTGTATATATTTTTTTTAATTTTACCACATTTAGGCTTCTCGCTATTAGTATATAAGATTTATTTTAAACCATAAATACTTAGCAATAAAACTTATTATCACTAACCAAAGTTCGTCTCTTTGAGAAGATTAACGTAAATCGCATTATTGCCATTTGATACGTAACTTACCAGAATATCCTTAATGCTATAATATGATCCGTTTAACATTGCAGTAGTATTAATTACATCGTTAACAATCATGATCTTAGATACTGATTCCAGATCAAATTAATACCTTATCTCTATTTTACTAATTATCTTAAAAGATATAAGCTTATTAAATTACAATCAACGTCTCTAACATGTTTAAGACTACGTTTATACTGACTGTGCTACTTACACCCAGAAATAACAAGGTAATTTAGAAATAATTACATGTAACATAATCTGTTCTTCAAATCTAAGTAAACTTTTAAAATTTTCTTCCAAAAAACAAAGTAATAATAATCAATTCAACTGTCAAACCTTAGTTACCATATTTGTTAATAAACGCGGGTTAAAAAGTTGCATTTATTTAAACAAATCAATAAAATTAAACTTTTAAATCGGTAGATGTGATTATGTCTTAGAATATTATTACTACATAACTACAGGCATACATCACTTGTTAGTACCAGTTATCAGAAAAATGTTAAGAAAAGTTATCAAAAGAAAACCATTTAAGTTTTTCATTACATACAATAAAGATACAATTGAGGTGTAAAGCACTGACTCTATCTCTTACGCTAACTAGCTTTTACACGAAGTTCTCAAAGACTTTGAAAGTTTGTTGCGACTACACGTGCAGGCAACGCAATAATAATAGAATTATATATCACTATATTGTAATATAACAAAGTCGCTTTCTCTGTCCCTATATCCTATTTATGTTTAAACTTTAAACTCATGCAACGGATTTCGATGCGGTTTTTAATAGATAGAGTGATTGAAGGAAAGGTTTATATGTATGACACATGCTTATATAGTTGGTATATTTTTATCCGCATAGCTCCTGTGGAAGCAGGGCGGATCGTTAGAATTGTAATATAGAAAGTTAAGAATTTTAGCTATTAAGATGCTAATGCGTGAATGCCACCGCACTTATAGTGTACACATCTTATTTTCAGTAACATTTAGTATGTAAGAAAAGCAATTACATTATATAGCCTTGTTAAAGCTGCAAACAACTTTAATATTTTGAATGTTTATTTTAACAAACTGTTAACCGATTGTAAACGAACTCAAAAGTGGTAAGACTGATTTGATGGATATTTCTAAACACCTAATCTTGCATTGTGATGTAAGTTACGCTTTGAGTATGATAGTAATACCGTGGGTCACAGTCAGAGGTTGCTAAAAACGCAATTTTAAATCGGGTAAACTGCACAGGACATAAAATGCGTTATGCTGACTCGTTCCCTGTGCAACACCGAGTGTCGGATGGCGTTGCAATGAAGCAGATTCCATAAGTTTCATTTAGACAACCAACGCCCTACAACAGCCCAATATTGTTAAAAAGCTACTTTAAGATACTTTTCTACAGTATCAGAACATCTAAGCCAGATGTAGCTCAACTCTAAAAGCACTAATGAAATTAATGTATCTCACAAGAATAATTACTCACTCAAGAAATGACCATAAAATTTAAAAGGCAGAGCAGACTACAAGTTTGCTCAATAGGTCTAAGACCCTAATCTGCCACAGGCCACAATTGAAATAGCATTTCGTTAATCTCAGTATTAACCTAGGCAGGAGACTCTACTAATCTGTTTCCAAGATCAAAGGCGTCTAGAAATCCAGGCCTAATGGTAACAAGATCTCTACGCCGCATTATGTTCCGATTAGGTTAAGATTAATCACACCCTAGCGAATTTCCCCTCATCCTTCAACTTCAACTAATTAGGTAAAATAAAGAGACTCGGCGAACGTAATGCTAGTATGGAAATACATCCACTTTCTCCACGACTCAACCCCGGACGTAAAGAACGGGGGTGGCGTACTGACTTTTGCCTGCCCCTTACACCTTCTTCAACATGCTTAAGCAGTTTCCACAGCTGGACATATTTGATAGTTATTACATTTTATAACAAAAAGCAATCTTTAATCTGGCCTCAAAGAATTATTAAAGAACAATTAGGTTTTTCTTGAAATAATTTTGTTTTTAGAAATAATTTTATCAATTGTATTAAATTGGTTAATATAATGCAAAATATCTATTATGCTCCGCTCCAACTCAGGCGTCAATCATTAATAAAATGTTTAAATGCACAAGTGCATGTAGTAATGTTTGTTTCGTTTCAACTCTGAACAAAAACACTAACTTCTGTAGTTAAATGTTATGTTTATAATTGTAATTTAATGACTTTTTAATACAGATTGTACCTTTGAAAGCAAACATAAATTATTTTTATGGTCTATTTCATCATACTAACTGATGTCGCCTTACCAGCATCGGATTTATTGTGAATCGAAATGAACCACAAACGGTTTGTTTCTTTTATGTCTAAAATACCATACATTTATAAAATAACTTTGAAGCTGCACTGAGGTAAGCTTTGTCATAGTGGTCTAAATTATTCTTCCCAGGCGACTAATTACAATCAATCAACTTGTTATAATATTACAAACGACATTTTACTTAATTTAAAATAAATAGAAAGACAAAAAGCTTTTGCAATAGTTCTTAAAAAAACAGAATTATTTCCTCCTATAAACCGCCAAAACTTCATCCAATCTTTTGTTACGATTTGTAAGGGACAGCAACGAAGTTTCAATTATGTTACCGGGACAGAACTTTTACTTACGTCTCGTAAAACTTTGTACAGAATTTTCCGGGAGTATCATAATAAATAATACGCTGTACATGTGAATATTTATGGTATTAAAGTTATAATGTTTAACGCCATTTTACAATGCTCATGGCCTTCATGTTCTGATGGTATTGACTCAAATTAATCATCATCATCATCAAGGACCGTACCCCACCACGCTGGTCCAATGCGGGTTGGGAGGGATCGACTTTTAACATGCCCATCCGACGCATGGATCATCTTACTTTTTAGACAATTGGGTGATCAGCCCAAATTGCCTAACTCAACTAGGAAAGACAATTTGGGCTGATCACCCAATTGTCTGAAAAGTGAGATGATGCTGAAGGCATGTAAAAAGTCGGTTCTCCCACGTGGATACGGTCCAAAACCCCAATAGATAGGGTGTATTAGGGAGGCCTATGTCCAGCAGTAGACTATCACAGGCTGACGATGATGAGATGAAAGTAGGTAGAAAGACAAAGTCAAGAAAAGTTTTTGCTACAGTTCTTATAATAACAGAATAATTTCCTCCTATAAACCACTAAAACTTCATACAATCTTTTGTTACGATTTATAAGGGAATGGAACGAAGTTTTAGTTTATTTTTATGTTACCGGTACAGAATTTTCACTTACGTCGCGTGAAACTTTGTACAGAGTTTTCCGGAATATGTTAATAAATAATACGCTCTACTTTGAATATTAGTGGTATTAAAGTTATAATATATGACGCCATTTTACTATGCTCATGGCCTTCATGTCCTAATGGTATTGAGACAAAGTAATAATAATGTCTTCCGAATCGGTTTTAACTATAACGGATAATCTATATTAGAGATTAGCCATCTACGTAGGTTGCAGGCAAATGTTATAGTGCGTAAGTGTACTCTGAAATCGGCTTAAAATGTTTTGAGCCGTTTGGATAATAGACACGTAAAAGTCATGCCCTGTTATCGAAATCTTTTTCCATTGCTGAATATAAGCCTTTTTCAATGAGCACCAAGACGACCAAGACGCCTCCAACATGAACCAGCTACTGCACGGAGATCGACAATACCGCCTGGTCGTGGGTCCACCAACGCTCAGTTTTCCTGAACGAGGCCTCTACTCTAGAATATTTTTAACCTATCAGCTATCTGTTCTTGAAATAACATGACCAGCCGAGACCTGCCAATTAAACGAGCTAATCCTTTATTTTATGACAGTGACTTTAGTTCTTTGCCGAATATATTAATTACAAATTATATCGTACAAAAAACTTACGAGCATGGCACGTTCCATTGTATGACTGTTGAAATAAATATAAATATTATTTGAATAATGTACTAACCTGAAATATCTACTACAATTACATTACTGATAGTAACCATTTCAATATAAAATGTACATATATTGTATTTATTTCCTTTATAAGAGATCTTCTCCAAATAAGTACTATTTACTTTCCTCAACATCCAAAGTACGTCTAAGAAGATTAACGGAGTACTCGAAATGGAGCCTTGACTTGTAATTTCTGGTAATCTCCTAAATTTTCTCTGATCTGTTTAACGCTGTTGTTATATTAATTATAACTTGTACAATAATTGTGTTAAATACTGTATCTAATTTATCTTTCTAATCCTATTACGCAATTAATTGTCAACTGCATTGATATTTTCGTAATTTGACAGCTGATAGGACTGTTTAGTGAAATAATTCGTATGAAATTAATTATCTTGGTAAATAAAATTATGCACTTATAATAAATGTTAGCTTTCGAAACTTTACAGATCAATGCTGTAAAGTAAGTAAACAAAAACGATTCCTATGACAATGTGTGTCTACGCACATCGTTTTAGTTAAGTAAAGTTCAATATAAGAGCACTGTAAGCTTTTAATAAACTTCTTTGTTTTTTTTCCTTATGTTTATCAGAATTAACTGTATTATTATACAGACTGTTTATAAAACCTTCTATAAATAAAAATTACAGCAATCCCGTAAAATCTAGTTTCTTACCTGCAACTATAATTAATGTTATTTTATTAAAACCAAAAAGTCATTATAAACAGTAATATCAAAAGCTGACGCAGACAAAGTTTGCAATGCATATCTACAATTCGAATCGCAAGTGATCGAGCAGCATTGGTAAGCAACGAAATGCACTCAAGTCTGTGTTTGACTTTAAACTAAGCATACCAAAACTTATCTCTCGCAAACTTTTGGAACTGTAAGTATGATGCAATTCAAGTAATTAGTAACAATTAGGTACTTTATTACGGTTAGCTATTCTTTAACCATTGTTAAATAAGATTTAGTTTTATAACACAGTCTATTTTCAAAGTCTTTTGGCGGAAATTCATCGAGCGCTCTTAAAAATATCTTGAAGTCTTGAATTAAACGTCGTGTGACGATTAAAAATGGCGGCGATTTATCGATATGAATACCGTTACCATGGATCCTATCGTATAGTATAGCATTCTACACTATTCTCGTAATAAACCAGTAAATAACGAGCCTGCATTTTACTGACGCTGTATCAGATCATTGTTAATAACCGAAACAAGCGTCTATGTAATTGACATTCTAACTATAACTAAATCCAATTAGACAATTAGAGTTAGGAGATTAATGAGACAGCATCCAAGGAAACAGTTGTCGACATAATGTAATTAATATAACAGCGACATTAAATAGATCAACAGTATTAAATGGATTCTGAGAAATAACAATTAGGGATCCTTTACGAGATATTCGGTAATCTTCTTAAGGACCCGGACTTTGTTTCTTTTTTTTTTATCAGTTAATCGTACTTTCGAACAAGGACCAAAGGGGATATATTCAAAGTAATAAGTCCTTTGTTTGAGCGACTTCTCCAAAAGAGGGAATTACTTAAAAATTACCTATACATGGTATAAAACATGGTCCCCGGCCGCGTCAGTATGTCTGTCTGTTCGCGATAAACTCAAATAGTATTGCACAAATTGTCACTCGGTTTTCACTAATCGTTAAAATGATTCTTCCGGAAGGTTTAGGTATATTATTTGCATAGTTTCTGTATATATTTGAGTAAAATATTTTCATGTTTGTCAGAGATGTTGGAAATTAATTAAGCAGCCTGAAAACTTTCAACAAAAACGTTGCCTAAATCCTATGGGACTTAACCAAACCAATGAATATTGAAAATATTCCGCTTTTCTAGATCTATAAAAATAATTCCGATAACATACGATGTATGTCCATTGTATGAAAGTTGATCGTTTGTAATACGCTAATTTTGAAGCTAATTAGATGAACACATATTAATTCTAATAATTTTAATATTTAAAATAGGTGTCCCTATTATATTACCAAGAAATTTGATTCAACCGTAGCTTGCATGAAATGTGTCATACTAATTGGCCTTGGCATAGCCTTCATATATATATATAAATTGAGACACTTTTTTGCGTGTTAAAATAAACTCACCTTGTCTTTCCTTTCTGGCGCCTTAAAATGGTGTCACATGAACGCCATTCAATCTTCTACAACCCCACCAGTGCTGGCCAACTGCACCTCTAAGCGAAGCGGAGCTTACGCGCCCATTGTGTCAGCCCCTACATCGTGGACAGTAGACTTCCCCGAATCTGTTGACTCTGTCTGAATCTGTCCGCCGCACCCTCTTAAGCAAGGCGGGCTTCTCTATCCCGCATAGAGCTGCCGCATCCACAGGCCTGCCAGATTCCTCTTAGCTTCCCCGCGGCTGACCAGGCCGCAGGTACTGAGACCCACCACTACAACAAAGCGAGAACCTGTTCGGAGCGAAGGTCCCAACCCAAGATCTGTGTACCACTTTTCACCCCGTTACCAGGTGAAACGGCAGTTACGTGATGTTCTTTTAACTCAATGTTTTGTATTTAAGTCAAATTAATTTAAATATTCCCTAATTAGTCTAGCTTTCATGAAGTTGTTTATAAAATATGTTATTATTGCATGATAACTATATCGGGATTTTAATAATTTTTATGTTAAATAAACGATTAAGATAAAGAAACGACAGGATGCAATGCAAAGATTAGATAATTTTTCAGTCCGATCTGTATAGTAATTGAAATACTAACATACATATTACATCGTCGTCATAAAGGTATAGTACAAAACGAAATCGCTTCGCTGTCTGTCTGTCATGCAACGGAATTTCGAAGCGTTTTTATTAATATATCAGATGTATTAGATAGAATGATTCAACAAGAAAAACATAGCAATGATATATGTCAATCACTTAAGGATAACCAGCAATAACCATATTTTATCCTTTACATTTTACCAGAAAAATGGCTCATTTACGAAGTGATTTGTGCAACACAATATTAATCCTCATTGAATTGCGTAAAATATATTTTTAATGATATTACAATCAATAAATCTAATTTTTCTCTAGCACTGGGGTTTCGCACTTTATCATCTTGTGCCAGTCGCAAAGAAGATATAAGATACTAAGCCGGCTTAGGGAGTAAGGTAAACGGTGTTTCAGTACGTCTGACCGCCGCTGGAAGGTGCGTAGAACTAAACGCGATAACCGGCGATACCACAATCTTTGTTTTCTGCTGCCAACAGTTTATTTTGGAATTTGTTCACCGTGCTGCACTGACTTGGTGTGACCAAAGTGCATTTGCGGTGAATAATAATAACGATCTCTGAGCCGATTACGATATATCGCGAGCGATTTATCTACGATCACAGAAATCAAAGTAAGAGATATTATAGTGTACAAATTTGCGTGGAAATACCCATCAAATATCTCTTAACTTTCATAGGTCGCAGTTAAAAGGGCTTGGGAAAGTAAATAAAGTTTGGGGTTCGAAAGTAGGGCAGGCAACGGAAATTGCCGCCAAGGAGAGAGCTGATAGCCAAGTCTACTTCCTGCAAAGGTATGGCTCTTGCGGACACTTATATATATAACTTGTTCCAATAAATACAGCGACGAAGTTGGGGCAGCAAAAGAACCTACACGGAGATATTCATATCTCCGTGTAGGTTCTTTTTCCTCAACTTTTGCGCAAACCGTAAAAAAAGTTAAAAACATCTTTATCTAATTAGTCAGTAAATAAATAGTTACATGGACTTGTTATTATAAAAGTCCATAATAATCTGTAACTTTTAAATACATTTATAAATTTTGCGTCAATATTCATGATTTTATTTTATTTATATTACATCCAAAGGTAAATTGAATAATAATAGTTTCAATTAATCAATATGACATATAATAACTTTGGCTTGTTTAACAAAATCAATGGCACAAGCATTGATTTGACGCCGCAAGAAATATAAAAAGCTTTCCGATTACAAAATAATTAATTTACAATTTCATCACAGGCCATAAATTTTCACCTATCAATCGTATTACAGTTATCAGTTTTATGTATTTTTCATGGAATCAACAGGATCTAGATAATAATTACATAGAATTAATGGTTCTTACTCACAACGGACTCCTATTTATGTTAACAACATAGGTTTACATTAAACGGTTTATGCAGTTAATAATACAAAGAAAATATTGCAGTTTGAAAGAAAAAAGCTCAAAGAATTAAATTTATTTATGAAATATTAAAAAAAAACATTTGATATTCTTTGCTTTTCTTAATGCGTGTCATTTGTTATGTATTCTCGTATACTGGGTATGTGTTTGTGTATATGTAAAATTTAAGAGGAGAAGGACGACTTACTTTTGTTACGCAAACGCTATTATCAGATCATAAACGTCTGTAATGTATCAATTATCTTCAGCCGCTGCTGGACATAGGCCTCCCCTAATACACGCCTATCCATTAGTGGGTTTTGGACCGTATGCCACGATGCTGGTCCAAAGCGAGTTGGTGGGTGGACCAATTTTTTACGTACCCATCCGACGCATGGATCATCTTACTTTTCAGACAATTGGGTGATCAGCCTAATTGCCCTAACCAACTAGGAAACGACAATAACAAATTGTTGAGTCTCCTTACGATTCGAACCCACGATCTCCGGTTTCCAAAGCACACGCCCATACCACTAAGCTACGGAGGCAGTTATAAGATCAAAACATCAATAAGATCTTTATACCTGCGAATTTATATCAAATAAGTCGGTCGGCTTCATGAATAATAAATAGCGTAGTCGAAGTAGAATCGACAACAGTATTTTTTTAATATTTACTTACACAATAACATCATTAAAGAAAACAAATCGCTTTTGCTGTCTGTCCGTCCCTATGTATGCTTAAATCTTTAAAGGTATACAACGTATGTTAAAGCGGTTTAAATAAATAGAACAATTTAAGCAAGAGGTTTATATGTATTATATTGCAGAGCAAGCAGCAAGAAAACAACGAAAACACTAAGTATTTCCTGGCAGGATTCGACCCAGAAGCTCCAGTTTGTAAATAAGGGCCAAAACTATTACACCACGCAGGCGGTATTGGAACAATCATTTATTCGATGCCGCAAGGAATTTAAAAAGCGTTCAATTACAAAATTATTGATGCAAAATATCATTACAAGCCATTAATTTCACTTATCGCAATTTTTTAATGTCAGTAAATAGCATACACAAAAGATGTTAAAGAAGTCGTATAACACAACACTGATAAAATATCTCATTGGTGATATTTTATTAAAGTGTTGTCTAGACCGGTTACAGGTTGTGAAAAAATATTTTTTGTACTAATCTATACAAATATATAAAATCAGAGTGTCTGTTGTTAAAATTAAAGTAACGGTAACTTTCAAATTAATTAATTTAGTAGTAATATACAACCGATACTTAGACCAACAATTTATTTAATTTTTGTCCGCCTGTCTGACTGTCTATCTATTTGTTCTGGTTACTACGCGGACAAAGTCGCGGGAAACAGCTAATACAGCATAAGTTTTCAATGTCCGATTATTGTAGTAAATAGTAATAAAAAATTGTACAGAAGCAGAATACTTAGTATTTCAAGTCACAGAGGTGGGATGTGCCTACATTACACCCCAAATAGTTTGTTTAGGCTTAAGTGAGAGTGCACCTAACGATAAGAGCAGTAAAGACCCATAAGGTCGGTTGGTGTACAGTTACCATAAATTATGCAAATTCCTGCCTAGAAATGACAATATTTAATTATTTTCCCAAATATTGGTATGAAATTATCATCTATAATAGTGCATAACTAATATCCGACTGTTCCCTGTTTAATATGCGTTTGAATTAATTTTAATGAAAAGAGTAATAACAAAAAACCAAATGCCCTCCTCATTTTTCAACGATATACATGTTTTAAAGTGAAATGGTCGAACAACTTTACATTCAGGCTTAGTATGAAAACGGACTATCTAGCATACAATCTTTACTCATAGTATTAAAGTTATATTGGAGGACAACCCGTTTGGCATAGTGATTAGAGACGCTGACCATTCCGCCGTAGGGTATGTGATCGATTCCCACCACGGGAAAAGAATAAGGAGAGAATACTAAATCTCTTTTACATTCACGTGATTTTCACGATAATTTCTTAGTTAAACTACATATCGTTTGCTGTATACGAATAATAAGTGAATAATGTAATAGCCGCGATTTCTAATATCAAAATACAGCAGACTAAATAATTTCAACAGAAATTGATATATATCTGAGTTTTATTTTTTTGTTACATACGTACTTTGTATCTTGAAAATGACTATCACATCAACGCCAAACGAAGCGAAATTTCGCTGCAAAATTTGCAATTTTATTCAAGACTTACATATTTTAAAAGTTGCGAGACAATACGTGTCCTTAAGCATAATATATCATTCTTTGAAGAAAATTTTTCATGTATTCTTATACTTTTTGACGTTTATGAAAAAATAAATACCATATTTAATTAATTCTTTCGCCTAGCTCATTTTCCCAAGTTACCACGGGGTCGGCTTCTAATCCATACAAATTTACCGGAATAACAATTTTACGCACAGCAAGAGGCATCTGAACAGAACAAACATGATCGCACAACTTTTCACAGGCCACGGCGGCTTTAAGGCTTACCTCCACCGTTTTGGGCTTCAAAGCAGCCCTAACTGCATATGCGATGACGAAACACACGAAACCATCCAACACGTCATCCTGGAGTGCCCGCGCTTCGCTCGCAGACGGTGGGAATGCGAACAACTCATACAACTTTCATTGACGTTGGATAATCTTAGAGAAGTGGTGAGTAAAACTCAGTCGTATAAAAATTGCAGTTTAGTTCATCTGGGAGCTCATAACACTTGTTTCTAGTTGAGATATGGTATTATTCAGAACAGTAACATAAATTGCGAGTACAGAATAAATAGAAAACATTTCATTGTTATTTCATTGACTAGTTATGTCAAAATTAAATATATCTGTGGTAATATAATATGTAATGAACTCATATATTCGATTCTTATTTAAAATATTTGATATGTTTCTCATCACCGTGATATAAGCTTAACGTAGCCCACTTTTGAACATAAACCTTTGCTATGAGCCGCCAAAAGATAAGATCTCGCGTCACCTCCATCCACTGACTACCTGCACGTTTAAACAAGTGGTTACTCCATAGTACGAAGTTATATAATGTTTATATTTATACAACTGCCTCCGTAGCCTAGTGGTATAGGCGTGTGCTTTAGAATCCGGAGGTCATAAGTTCGAATCCTGCGAGGACTCAACAAATTTTCATTGTTGTTTCCTAGTTGGTTAGGGCAATTTGGGCCGATCACCCATTTATCTGAAAAGTAAGATGATCCATGCGTTGGATGGGCATGTAAAAGTCGGTCCACCCACCAACCCGCATTGGACCAGCGTGGTGGGATACGGTCCAAAAAACCCCCTGATGGATAGGGGTGTATTAGGGGAGACCTATGTCCAGCAGTGGACTATCAAAGGCTGATGATGATTTTTACAACATTTAAATGGTAATAATAAAAGAAAGGTTAATATTAAAAGATTTTTTTTTAAAGTTAGGGCTAATTAAGCTCCTAGTATAGTACGGATTCCCCGCCGCCAAACTGAGAGGGCAGCGGGGATATGTGGGGGTCCCCGGACCAAGATGGAGCGCGGTATACCCACTAAAACCAACGGTTCTTCCTTTCTCGTGTCGCTGTTGGGGCCGTAGCCGGGCCGCGGGCGCTGATCACAGTCTGCGGCGACCCCAGCGCGACGTAGTGTTGGGACACCCGGATCGTCGCTTTAGACAACGTGCTGGAACAAACAGCATGGTGCTCCCTCTTGAGTCCTTCTCTGGGCGGCGGCACCCTCTTGCCGGCTGGCCAGGGCTCAGTGTCAGGGGAAGGTTGCGTGCGTACGCCACTCTTCGGCGCCCTGGCCGTCTTCTGCGGATAGCCAGGGCGCTGTAGGCTCCCTATCTCTTTCCGCGGCTTTCATCCGGCCATCACGTTCTCGCTGAAAGCAAGAACGGCGCCCCACGACCATTTGCTCTCTAGCATCCTGCGCACTACGACAGGAAGCGAAAGGTCGTGCCCCTCGACACTACGCAGCTCTCGGCGTTGCTCGACCCAGGCTGGGCACTCTTTCAGCGCATGTTGGGCCGTCTCTTGAGTGGTGGCACTCCTCTGTAGTCTCCCTACCGGCCAAGCGGCACAGGTACCTCCCGAAACAGCCGTGTCCCGAGAGAACCTGCGTCGCGTGGATTGTTAGGGAACCGTGTCCTCTTTCAAGCCACCACTTAAGAACGGGGCGTATGGCTTCTACTGTTTGATGGCCGGCGCTGGGGTGCTCCAGCCGCAGCTCCCACTCCTGTATTGCAAGGGAGCGCAATTCGTCTCTGCTCCCCCTTATTTCTTCTGGGGCTGGCATGCAGCCCCAAGACCTCGCCTCTTCGCGCCAGAAGAAGAAAAACGCGAAGATTTCTGCGTCTAGGTTTCAGGGCAAGGAGCCAGCCATCAGTTACGCCGCCTCGCCGGTGATGGTCCGGTAGCCCCGTACGGCCCGGATCGCCGACACCCTCTGGGTTCTTCTTAATACCGCGGTACTCTCCTTTTGGAGGGTGTCGGCCCACACGGGTGCCCCGTACAGGACCATGGACCTGACGACCCCGGCGTACAGGCGGCGACAGGAGCTGCTGGGTCCTCCGGTGTTGGGGAGCAGTCTGCCGAGAGCTGCTGCTTCTCTCGCCACTCGAGGTGCGAGGTGCTCAAAATGGGCGCAAAACCTCCATCGGTGGTCTAGGACTAGGCCGAGATAATTCATCGTCGGCTTGACGTCGACGCGGACGCCGCAAACGATGATGTGGGCGTCCGCAGGTGGCGCGTTCCGAGGCCCACAGTTAAAAGTTCAACAAGTTCAAGTTCACAGGGCCTCGGATTTTTCGAGCGCCACCTCTAGTCCTAGCCGCCGGATGAGCCCAATTACTTGACCGACCCCGGCAGTGGCGAGAATCGCAGTCCTGCGAAAATTGGTGCTACGGGCGGTGACGAGGGTGTCGTCCGCGTAACAAGTGACGTCGACACCCTCGATATTGCCGACACGTAGTACCCAATCAAAACCAACGTTCCACAGAAGCGGTCCTAATACAGTTTCCTGTGGACACCCTGTCCACACGACACCTCGATGGTTCGGAGCCCATCTCGGCACGGAAACTCGACACGTCGATGCGACAGGTAGGCCCCGATCACCCTTTGCAGGTAGGGATGCACCCCGTGGTATCGGAATGCCTCCTTTATGCAGGCCCAGGGCAGGGTGTTGAAAGCGTTGGCGATGTCCAGAAACACCGCCAAAACTCCGGGGTCGACCTCATCCCCGCCATTTGGGACCATTGAAGGTGCCGTGTGCTCCTCTCGCTGTGGGAATAAAGCCTTGGCGATCGCTGCAACCAACTGCGGCGCCAGACTCTCGGTGAGTGGGAGGGCCCAAGGACGAAGCCTGTTTATAACCATTTTGTAGGGCTGCCCCCACGGATCACTGTCCAGCACCGCCAACAACTCCTCTCTAGCCGCGGCAATCGCCTTGGCTACTCCCACTTTGAGAGCCATCCTTTTGCTGCTGAATGAGGCGAGCAATTCGGCCTCCAGGGCTGGGTCTCTGCGCCGTCGACTTCGACAACGGGTGTACTGGCGCCGCGCCGCGATGCACTCTCTGCGCATCGTATTCCGTATTCTGATTCCGAGC
This sequence comes from Lamproptera curius, assembly GCA_029286875.1. Classification (NCBI taxonomy): domain Eukaryota; kingdom Metazoa; phylum Arthropoda; class Insecta; order Lepidoptera; family Papilionidae; genus Lamproptera; species Lamproptera curius. The sequence goes on along the minus strand of JAGSMT010000179.1, from coordinate 15,657 downwards.
GTTTACTTTTGACACCGTTGAAGTGAGACTTGGTGGTGTTATGTTAGGCTCTTGAAATGTCCTTGTACATTGAAAAACGTAAAACAGAAAATATTTTTTAGAGAGATTTGTAACTAAATAAATTTGTCACAGATCCTCATCAAATTGAATATCATTTGTAAATTTTTAACAATAACATAACATGTGTCTATCATGAACTTCTTCCACTTTATAATAATACTATATTAGAAAATAAAGCTTGACGATAATAGTACAGCAACACAACCTTAAATGTACACACACAGAAAAACTTGGCAAGTATACAGTTCTTGCGATTGAAATAAAAACTTAGTGGAGGGTAGAAGCAGTCAAACTGTACCAATCATCATTTGAAGAACAATATTCAGATTTACCTTCTGATTAAAAAGTTACCATATTAAATACCTGCAGAATTTTAAGAAATTACTCTCTTTAGATTAGGTATGTCCTACCAACAATATTTTTGCTTGGCCAGTCCTTGTAAATTTTGAAATCCCTGAAAATGTGTGAAAATAAAATATATAACTATATGGATACCTTACGTCACTGAGGAAGACAAGCTTAGTCGGGGTTGTATCGCTCAAAACGGTTACATTATTAGTATACCAAATCTAATGACCAAACCATTACGTTGTTTCAATATATTGCTTATTAGCAGCAGAATCAAGGCTCTGCCCATGTTATTTTTAGATTTTAAAATAGATTTTCCATGGGGTAGAAAGTAGCCTGTGTTATACAAGGATAATAAGACAACATTTCGTATCGGTTCAGTAGTTTACGAGCCTATTCAAAACTCTTCTTTAAATATTAGCATAGATATAACATTACTGCATATAACTCGTACTACATTGACAGCCTTAAGCGCAACACAACTTGACAGCCTTAAAGCCGCTTTGGGGTGAAAGTTTTTGAATAAATTCTTCAGTAAAATTTAAATATACTTTACAGCAGAAACGCAAACGAAAGAAATTTAATTGTCGCAATGTATGATCGGTCTATTTAATGTTAAAAGTAATACAAATACTCATACATAGAAGGATATGTAGGCCAACTTTTGCATTTTATAAACCCTTGATCAAGCCACTGAACTGGTAATAACTAGCAGACATTTTACACGTTTGAAAACATTTTTTTTTTGATTTTTCCCTGTATTCTTGTTGAGTTATTTAACATTAATTACTTAGAAATGTTTTTACTAGCATTAAAAATATATAATAATATTAATTTCAATTACTAATATCCAAAGCATTCAAAATGGTTTTACATTATTTCTCTGAACATACAAGTCTTTCTTTTCTACACACATAAACATAAAGAGTTTTTCTTTATTTTTGTATAATATACAATAATTAGTATTGGCTCGAAGATATACGAGACATAATAATACTGAACTATATTGGACTAAAATAATTGAAAATTTAGAATTAAATATAAATAAGTTATTTGTAAAACTTCGAAACAAGGATTATTTCAAATTCTTTATTCAGTGAAGGGGATTTAAATTTCTGGTTAAAAAATCTAATTTTAAATTTTACAACCCTAAAGAGCCTTTTTCTGTTAAGGTAAAGAAATTCCCTTTCGTCTTCATTCTAAAGCAAGTTTGCGTTGAAATTCAAGAAATTAGCTTAGATTCTTGCTTTAAAAATATAAGAAGCCGTCTTGTTGAAAGGTAAGCAGAAGTGAATAGAGAATATTAAAACATGAAAAATAAGCGTCCATAAAATATGAGTAAAGTTCCTTGCTTTATTTTTCCAGATACTTAAGCTAATATTTTTATTTAGCCGATTTCAATCTATATAAATACTTTTTTATTTCGTTAAGATACTGTCGTATTAATTAAAAAGCTTTTTGTTGATTTTAAACTAAAAAAAGCTTTGATCGGTGAAATAAATTTTAAATTTTCTTTAGAAAACATGAAGTTGTTCTTACAAAGTCTATTAGTCATCTGTGTTTTTATGACCTATGAATGATTATAATTGTTCGCGCGCATTTCTATCACGCCTACCACAGCCGCAAATTGGTTACGCAATAATCTTCCTTCCCTTTTTTACTATACCGTTCCTTTCGCCTGCCGTCCCTTTTCCTTTAATTTTTTCACATCTTGCGAATAAAGGAGGGTAAAAGGATACTTCGTGATGCGGTCGGTGGCCAGCGCCGTTGCTGTCGACAATTGCCTTCGGGAGTTCCTACGCAACGCATCATATTTTAAAGTCACGCGACGCGAATGCCGCTCCGTTCTAATAGTTTTTAGTTTACCGCGAACCACAACCGCATCAACGAAGACGCCTGCAGCTGTGCCGCCATCAGACGAGGTATTTATCCATCCTTTCATCGCATTTCCAATCCGGCATCATAACCACGTGATCCGAGCCGGATAACGCACATGGTCCTTCGAACCGCATCCTCGCTTCTGGTCCTTAAATAGGATTTACCATATCGCCGTCCCTCGAGCTAGTTGGTCCAATCATAATTGGCTGACAAAACTTGATTGACCACGCGCCCACGCATGCAATTATATTTGAGATTTTTTATTGTAATCGAGTCTTAAAAATTCCTCTATTTTTAGTTATGCAATATGGTATCTGTAGTGGAATAAATAAGGTACAAATGGTACGGAGAGAATTTAACTTTTGATTGTTCCCGTTAAGGTTCCATTTTTGACCGACTTCCTTAAAGAAGGAGTTACTTAATTTTTTTTTTTATTGAAGGTAGCAGCTGCATTTTGGTCCCATTTTTAAGGTAGAGAAGTAGAAGTCGGTCAAATTCGTTTGTCAAAATTTCACTTGCTCTTTATAATATCAAGCTTATTTGTAAATGCGGCAGACTATTGGTATTTGCTTTCAAGAACCGATCGATTGTTTAATTTATATGTTTCGTACAGAGCGTAATGAGTTATTGGTTTACTCAGTTTTGGGCCTAGTTCCACCTATGTATTTGTACAACGTTCTCACACTATTTGCCTTCTGATACCAATATCTTTACTGTTTGTACATCGATGACATACTATATGACCTCATGCAAACTTAACCTATATTCTAGAATAAATAAAAGTTATTTCGATCTTTAGTAGTCCAGTGTTTTTATCTCTATCCTTTTAGCCGGCTTAATTATAAACATAGATTTCATAATTTTTATGGGAATAAGTGTAAAAAGTGACCATTGCTAAATTGTTGGTCCTTCTTGCTGGAGGTCAGCTGACGATGATGACGAAATATAATTATATTATAACCGAAATTTAAAGCAATTATTACAGTACAAAAGCACAACGAGGTTATGATTTTTGACGCCGTAACTTTTTTATTTCTCAAATATTTATTAGTACTTATCACAAAATTAAAAAAAAATGAGAAGCTAATATCCATCAGCTAAAACAAAAATAAAGAAAATCAGAGCCCTAGGAGCGGAGCAACGAGGTAACATATATAAAAAAACATACGCTCAAAATTGAGTATCAACTTCTTTGGAGAAATCGGTCAAAAAGTAACACTTAATAAATTGGGCTAGGTGTTCCAACAACATTCTAAGCTACCTTTGGTCTAAAATGTATAAATTATGGAGTATTCCGTAATTTAAAATGTATATCAGACCACAGTTTAACGTTTTGTAACATGCTTCATGCTTCCAAGCGGTCTTTAATATACGAAGCCAATGCATTATTAAAGCAATATGTTTGCATGGAAAGGGAGAAAAGATTGATTAGATTTTCCTTACCTAATTAAATTTATAGTAGCGGACGGGACAATTTTTGTCGGGAAGGAATTTTCACTGTTTTAATCATTTTATCTCCATATTTAACGAGCCGCGGGGCGTAGTGGTTAGTGACCCTGACTATAGCGACAAAGGGTATGGGTTTGACTTCCACCAATAAGAAAACTATTGTGTCATAAACATAGTATTACATTGTATATATGTATATAATACATAATGCACTTTTTTAAATGTATGCCATCTCTTCATCACGGGGGTTTGCATAAGGGTAGGGCTATGGCCAGCAGTGTACTATCGCAGGCTGATAATAATGATGATGATGATATGTTTATTAGTCATCTAGTTTCCATTGTACAAGCGGTAGTTAGTATTAAATTATGTCGTTTTATTCGTTCAAAAATATTATATTATTATAAAAAATATTATGTTTATAAATAATTTCAATCAAGAACATTTTCTTTCTTTAAACAAATTTCATATAGATCAAATAGTTTTACGACTAGCATGTGAAGTTGCAAACAAAACAATCCTATTATTTTAATTTTTTAATCCAATTACGATCTTTAAGAAATGAATGACAAAATGATCATCTTCATTTATTGTTTGTGCCCCTGCCATTATAGACATAGTTGAGGAAATGAACACATTTAAAAAAGCTTTTGATATAAATTAAATGAATATACATGACATGAAGGAGACAAGAGGGGTAAACGATTCGTTAAATAACTATTTATTAAGTATAACTTCGTTTTGCTTTATGTTAATAAAAATTTGATAAAAAAAAAGTTTCAAAACGATTAACGCTTTTTCACGTGAACTGGGAAAACGTTTTTTTGTACTGATGCAGTGGATTTTTGCAGTTCTGATGCAGTGGATTATTTGCAGCCTATGCATATTTCACAAACCTTTTTCTGTACACAGCGGAGAGTTAGCACAGCTTTTTTTTAGTTATCATGCAAAGGATATAAATAACTGAGTTAAAAAACATTGTATAGCGATTGAATACTTTATCGGTCAATTCTGGGTGAAAGCTTTTCTCACGACGAATTAGACATTAATCACACTCTGCCCTAGTAAATGATAATTTTAAATCATTTTACACTTAATAACTTTACTTACTGCCAATATTTCGCTAATTTATAAGATTATACTAATATTATGCCTGGACGAATAACATCATAATCCCAAAAGTAACAAAAGATGTATTATGGCAACTAGATAACTGGTAAATACAAAGACTCATTCTTTTGTAAATTAGTACATAACACCCAGCTATGAGAAAAACACTATGTTTATAACACAACATTTTTCTCGTGGCGGGAATCGAACCTACAACCGTTGAAGAAACAGACTGCGGTCTTATTTCTGCCACAAATCACTGATTTGTGGCAGAAATAATATGGACCTATATTTTAGTGTTCCGGTTTTGAAACGTTTGAACTGGTTATAAAGTTTTGACGTTTATAAGTGCTATGTTAGTTTTAGTTTCGGTATATAAACATTTTTCTCAGTACATGCCGGTAACAATGTACTGTGTGCGAAACTGTAGCGTGATTTCTGCCACCGCTATTTAAATCTCTTTTAAGGTATTCATCATAATCAGCCCTTATCAGTCGACTGCTGTACATAAGCCTTTTTCAATTAACGCCAAGATGGTCTATCCCCTGCTACTCGCTGCCAAGTTGAACCGGCTACTGCACGAAGATCGCTATCCCACCGGGTTGAGGTTCGACTAACCTAACCCTACTTGACTGCGGAGCTGTTTTACTTTGGGAGTAAGGTAGATCCGCAGCACGGGTGACATTAATCATTGCCAATCCGCCTGCTCACCATGGCAATAATGAGCAACTCCTTTCAATGGACGTCAACAGAAGGTATACATTTAACAAAAATGTTGTCTGTGACACGTTTAATGTACATAGAATGAAGACTTTGTTTTGTCTTTAAATATGCCTGATTGCAATTTTTAAAAATTTTTAATTTTGTTTAATTTAAAATGCTTATTGCCGGTTATTGTTAAAAAATAGGTATTCGCTCTCGCAGACTTTATTGTAGGTCAATGCTAGTAGTATAATTATGAAAAGACATAAATTAAAACCCATCATTTATAAAAAGAATGAACAAAATCGGAGCACTAGGAGCGGAGTAACGAGGTAACATATACGAGTACCTCCTTATTTCTGGAAGTTGTTCAAAAAGGGTACGGTGGACTGTGTTTACAATATAATCTTTGTAGCAGGCTTAATTTTGCACATCAGGTATGCATCAAACTCGTCTCGCATATTTAATAAAAACCTTTAAAATTAAGCATATTTCAGATTTATTTCAATAAGATGTTATTTAATTGTCTAAAAAATACCTATTAGTTTCCGAATCGCCCTTAAGTCGGGTGGTATTTTTTGTTAAGGATGTAATAAAGGATTTTCCTGGAACAGAAACCTTTCTCATAGTCAAAGAATATTTCAACTTGGTTGAGTTATTTTGGAGCCTATTGAAAACGGACAAATCTTTTCTTTTTGTAATATCGGTAGCGATAACCCCGTGCCCCTTACATATATAGGCCTAACCAAATATTTTGAGTGGCGACAGGAAACAACTCTTGTTAATTCAAAGCTGGCGAAGTATAAGTTAAACTAATGTTCCGTGAACGCCCGAGCATGTTTAGTTCTACTGTAAACATGTACTTTTTTATTTACTTTTTGTTAGGTTATCTACAGCTTACGTTTAAAAAAATTGACGTATAAAATATATACGTGATAGTTAAGTCAATAACAGATTACCTCAAATTTATAAAAACATCATCATCATTAGTCTGGGTTGGCCACTGCTGGACATCCCTAATGCGGCGTGCATAAAGTGGTTTTTGGACAGTATCCCACCACGCTGGTCCAATGCGGGTTGGTGGGTAGACCGACTTCTTACATGCGCAACTAACGCTTGGATCATCGTACCTTTCCGACAATTGGGTGCTGGATCCATATTGTCCTAACCAGCCAAAAATATTAATAACACGAAGTGGTTTTCCCGCGGGAAAGCTAAGACCTCTAGTTTACAATGCTAGGACCAATAACAATAGACGACGATTATCCTAAGATAAAATTATAGTAGTAGAATAATAATTAACAGTTTATTAAGTAGTTGAGTTATATTATCTGGAAATTTGCACATTGTACAATTGATTAGTTGATTATTATTATTAAGAATTACGGTGTTAATGTAAATTACAATCAAATTAAAAGATTATATATCGAAGAGGTAAGAAGTGGTTTGGCTCACTTGGCAATCAAGATTACATACATATATATAAATATTGGGCATAAATACTGCACTGTTTTGAATAATTCATTACCTCTCGAGACTCATTCAGGCCTGTCATCCCTCTGATGTATAAGACAAATGGTTCCCTGAGGTATGCGAATCTCGATACATTTATATTTGATAAATTGTGACAAACGGGATAAGCTAAATAATATATCTGCTAATGAGTTATTGGAGAATGATATTAAGCGTAGATAAGTCCAATTCGTATCAAATCCACTAATTTACGGATTTTCCGCGTTACTTAAATATATTTATTCCCGTCGTTTTGGATCCTTTCCAGCATCCATGATCACGGGCAGACTAAGTTGGTATATGTCTGTATCTCAGTGTTTTGGAATAACCGTCAGAGCTTTTATTTAAAAAAAAATTGACATATCTTTCGTTTTTTTAATTTTGAATATTGGTTTGACGAAAAATACTTTCGGTTTTGTAGATTTCAAATCTTTGCGTTTAATTTTTGAAATTACTTTTTTAAATAAAAACTTTTACATCAATGTATGTGTCAATATATTTAAATGAAAAAAAAAGAAAATTTAAACGTTTTCTTATATTTAAAAAATTACGCAACACAAAAAAACACAATAATTTTTGTGTGTACTATTGAATAAGTAAACTTCATAGAAGTATCCAACATACCTACTACCTTGATTGACCCATCGACCCGATTGCTGTTCTAAAATATCTTTTTTTATCTGGCTTCCCATGTTATTACTTTTTCTAATATTTGACTCATAAAAAATAATTTAAATGTGAAGGGTATTTTTTCTGTCTTGAGCTAGTTTCAAGTTGTTGGAAGCAAATATCATAGCCGAAAATATAATGATCAGAATTGAATAGGAGTATTAAATTTTTTTTTAAATAAATCATGAAGTTTCCGAATTCGCGTAGAAAAGTAATGCCACTGCCTTTTCATTGAAGGTCTGCTTCAAATCAATTCAGTGAAACGTTGCATGTATCGTGTGGAATAACATGTGCACATGCATTAGTAAATTAATGGAGTAGTAGACGGCAGCACTAACGAGTTACTGGATGAATGCTTGTACGTGCAATACCTACTATTGGTTGCCTAACGTTGGTTCATGTTTTTTTTATAATGTATTTCTTGTATTTTTAAATTTGTTGAAGTAAAATTTTTCATTCAGATCTTTAAAGTATAATAAACAAAGGATATCTTTGGACATATCATGTATAAAATTTAATTTAATGCTTCTAGTAGTGATTTGATAATGCCGAGCCCTTATATATACGATATATTTTGCATAATATGTACTCCTTAATTCACTGCAAGTCGGCATTCCCAGCGAAACTTTTCAATACTTGCTTCACAGTCCACACGAATAGTTCAATTGGTATTTGAGACTGACTGAAAGTTTAATCTCCTCCATCGTGCATGAGCAAAAGTTGGAATTCCGAATCCAGTCAAGTTATTTGGTCAAGCTGTGCTTTTGCATGAAATTGTTCCGATATAATCTTGTTTCACTTTTTATTCTTGCTGTAAGAAATATTTTTATGACAATTATCTTTTACATTCTTGGATTTACAGATCTATGTGATAATGTATTTGACCACTTTAAAAGATAGATATGTATATAAAGAATCATTTCTATGGATTTCTTTTACCTATTTGTCACTTTGCTACTAAGTGCTTGAAAAGGCTTTAAATGGGTTATCACTTTATAAAATTTCAGTTGTACTGTAGAGGGTGCCTACGGGGCCAAACCTCGCAGCTCTGTTCTCCACCAGTCCTATGGCCAGGATGCTATTGGTCTCATGATTTGTTCCGACTTTTTACCGTGGGAAATGCCTACGCATACCCGTCCTCGCGAGGGCAAAGACGGTTATGTCGACTCGCACCGACTAAAACCACCACGTTGTTCCTTCCTGACGCTTTTAGGGTGGGTCACAGGAACGTTTTGCACCATCTGCAACCCTCACCAGCGCTGGCCGCCGAAGCAGCCTATCTCGGCCTTGAGGCCATCTGCTTCCTCTGGGCGCGTCGGAACAAGCGCGCCTTCGTTCTCGCCTCGTGTTCGGTAACAGATTCCCCGAATCTGTTGCTACGGGCCATGGGAGCTAGGAGTTCCCTGACCACGCAAGGACCAAACTCCCAGCCCCAGCGGCGGCTCAGATGTTACGCTCAACTTAGTCTGCCCGTGATCATGGATGCTGGAAAGAATCCGAAACGTCGGGAATAAATATATTTTTAAGTAACGCGAAAAATCCGTAAATTAGTGGATTTGATATGTTTTAAGTTTCTTCTAAAAAAAAATTCTAATGATTTTTCATTAATGGTTTAATTTTTTAACAATTGTAGTGAAACGGAATTGTTCACAAACAAAATAGTCTTTATTATTAGGTTTAATAAAAATCTACTCATAATCTAGAATAGAATTAGAGTGCCACTATGTCTTAAGAGAATCGAGAGTAAAATTTGCTTATTAATTTATTCACCAATCAGCAATTTCACAAGGCCTAGGCATAGAATTAATCTTTAGGTTTGAATACATAATTTGTGTTAATAATGTGCTGGCAACAGCCAGAACAAAAGTAACAACTTTTTATTTAGTTTAATTAAATTTGTTTGTTTATTGTTTTAAATGATTTCATTATTACTTATAAAATAATTTAATATTCTCATTCATCATAAATTCAGATGACGGTCAGAAAATTAATTAATTTATTAACATAAAAGACGATTTATCGAGAACATGTTTTGACTCAGATTAAATTATAACAACAGTATATTTAATATTGTAAATAACAGGAGAATGCGATAAAACTTTAGGCTACAGAGAAAGTTAGTAATAGTTTCATAATTAAATAACTTTTCTTGGTTCTACATTGGTTATCTAAGTCAGACATCGATTCCAACTAAATGTTAGTACTATCTGAGACTTTTTCTCTGTTCCACTTGTATAGTGGATCTGTTGGTGATGCATGCTTAAATATTTTTTATGTTATGTTATTGATATTGGAAAATATTGGCTTTCAACGATGTGAAACATGCATGCAGACATACATGATGCACGTTTACATATAGAGTCGGCCAATCTATCTAGATTTACTTGTATAACGGTTTTTACCCGAAGCGACTGGGATCTGACTTCTGTAAATTAAAAGATTAACTGTAATCGATAGAAAAGTTAGTCACAATTAAATTTGAAGGCACTGACATCATTTGACTGCCTCCGTAGCCTAGTGGTATGGGCGAACCAACCCGCAGTGGGCCAGCGTGGTGGGATACGGTCCAAAACCCCCTAATAGATAGGGGTGTATTGTAGGGGGAGACCTATGTCCAGCAGTGGACTGTCACAGGCTGATGATGATGATGATGATGACATCATTTGCCGAAGTTGTCTTGACGACCGGAACTAAGTTTTATATGATCGTTAGACGGTCCTTACTTTCCAGGGGATTGGGTAATCAGCTCATATTACCACCGACTAGAAAACAATAATAATACATAGTTTTTCCTTGCAGGATTCGAAGCCACAACCTCTAGTTTGTAAAGCAAGCATCAATATCCCCAGGCCTGGGAGACATGATTGCCAGGATTTATAATAGGAAATGAACCTAGCTTTAATCAAGTAGAGTATATTTGGCAATATTTCAAATTTTATACAACGAGACGCTTTAGAATTTTTTATAAATGTTGATGAATTAAAATAATTAAACTAAAAGCTTTCAGAATTTCAGCAAGATTTCCAAAAGTCGAAGAAAATTTATTCAGTTTTAAGTTATGCATAAATGTTGTATAGTGGTTTCTATTGAAATATATTTTATTTCTTCTTCGTCGTCGTAACCTCATGACTGAGGGATGTGACTATAGTGCGTTGCCCTGGCCACCATTTCTTTCCAGACATTTCTGTTTTGCGCCATTTGGATGGATGCTTGTGTAGGGTAACTCCATAGAGTCCTGAATTGTGTGTGTCCATCTTGTAGGAGGTCGCCCTCTCACTCTTTTTCTTTCCACACAACCAGTAATAACCAACCTTTCCAAGCTGTCTGGGCCTCGTCTAACCGTCAGTCCGAAAAACTTGAGGACTCTTTGCCTACAGATAGTTGAGGGTCATGTTGTTATATTTAAATATTTAAGGATTTGTGTTTATCATATAATATTTATCTATGAGATAATCATTTGATTGATACAGTCTGATACTGATACAATTACAATACAAGAACAATATTTTAACATTAAGGTAATAAATATTTAAAAAAAAAAACAAGAAAACACTTTCCTGCCTTTTGTGGACATCTCATCATAATAGATATAGGTTATTAAATAAAATTACTTTACGGATTTTATCGCGTTTATTTTACATTTATACGGGTGACGGGTGAGTTACCCGTGACCACGGCCGCTGGAAAGTGTTCGAAACGTCGGGAATTAAAATGTAAAATAACGCGATAAAATCCAAAGTAATTTTATTTAATAATGTATAATATTCGGCAACAACAGAGATATAGGTTCATTAGAAGTATCGCCGCGGTATCTATTTCTGCAGATATTTTGTAAACTACAATGTTCCGGTTTTAAAGGCAAGGTCCATAACCTGCGTGATTACTCGTCAAACGAGACGTGATGTCTCAGATTTCTTGCGTCTTTAACTGCATATCTTATAGGCAGGGCGTGTCAATTACCATCAGGTGAATGTCCTGCTAGTCGCGTCTAGTCATAAAAAACACGTAGATTTTTTCCAACATATGATAGGCATATAAGCTAGCTATTCTAGCGTTTTTAAACCCTTATTCATAAGCCATTGATCTGGAAAGGACTGGTAAACACGTGAGAGAAAATATTTTTTAAACGGGAAATTTTTACTAGAACATAATCATTTTATAGAGTGCTACGTTAGTGTTTTAAGATCATTTTTAATTAATTACAAATATTTTGATATATCTTTATTTTTTTTATTGTTGCGCAGACAGACAAGCAGTCGGGCCACAAGATGGAAAGTAGTCGCCGACGCATATATACATTGACAATACTGGTATCACCAACGCGCTGCCTACCGTGAGACATAGGATGTTACGTCTCGTTTATCCAGTAAATACTGGCTGTGCCCTTCAAATCGGAACACAGTTGTGTTTTCACACTACTGTTTGCGGTAGAAATAGGCACCGGTAGTAGCCACACAGACGGTCCCCTGTAAAAATAACCTACCACCGGTCTTACTCTGTAATGAATGCAATTATAAAAAAGCAAAATTACACTGCCCGTGTCTCTATCTGTCCGTCTATCCGAATTTACCGTCTAAACCCACAGAACCGATTTTGATGAAATGTAAATCATACGCAGAGCAGATTCCAAGAAATGACATAGACTACTCAATATTGCGAAAACTGAGGTTTAAAGTGTAAAAAAGGAAGATGAAAGTTTACATGGAAGTTCAGTCATTGTTCATGATAAAATAATAAATCTTTGTGTCAAATTAAAGACATTAAAAATTCCATTATACTTATTGTACGTTATAAGTAAATACGCGCAGTAATATTCCACGCAGACGACACATTTGTCAAAGCAACTTGTCATTATTCTTATTATAGTCCATACTTATAAATAACACTTGAGCAAAGTAAAATAATTTTAAAAATTTCTCAAAACTTCTATGAACAAGCAAAATTACTTATCTTTGCTTTAGTATCAGCCTTAGATTACTTACCAAGCGAAATTAATGAAAGCTAACATTCTAAACAAGCCCAAATGATTTTTTTAAATGAGTACACACTACGTGCTCTTAACTCTTATTGCTCGCGCTTTTATATATTTTATTCAATGAATACCTCATTTTTCCTGCACTCTACTTAAGCGACGTAAGCTATTTTGATCTCTATTACCAGTAGAATAAGATTCCAAGTTGTTTTGCACATTTATGTGGCACATAATGTAGTGCATTTTTTTGTGAAACACCTTAATTGAATGAAATACAGGGAACGGTTGAAACGTTCAAGAGTGTTGTACAAAACACATGAAAAACATTTTAAGTTTCGAGAATTTATAAGCTTATTAATTATTTATTAAAATTACAAAAGCAATTACTCAAAGATGACTATTCCATTAATATTAATTCATGGCCTATTGGTATCGACCATTTATAGAGTAAAGTTTATTCGATAATACGATTTCTGTTAAAATTATATACTTATTACATAGTTAGGAAGGTAGGTTATTTGGACCACTTTGAGGCATTAAATACTTCTTTTGCCTAGCCATTTTAGACATTAAATGTTATAAAACCTTAATTTTTGTGGAAAAATCGCATTGTATCCAAATATCAGTTTTATGGTGAAAATAAATACTGTAATTATGCAAAAGAGCAGTTTAAAGTGGACTTAAATATTAATGAAAAGCAAAAATAATTATATGCTAATCGAGTTATCGCAAATAATCGAATTATAATAAGTAAAGTACTGTTTTTTATTAAAATTTATCCTTAATTTTTTTATCTAGCTCGATTTAATTAACTTTTACATTGAACCATTTCGTCTGTTTCAGCCTGTCAGAGCCCACTGCTGAACATAGGCTTGCCTCATATGTCGCCAAAAGGTACAATCCTCTACAGCCAGCATCCACCGACCTCAAGTAAGTAATCAAGTGTGACAGATAGAAAAAATATAAAGCTTAAAAAGACTTCTACTGCGTTAGAAAAGCAATTCCCTGTAATTATAAAACAATGTGAATAGTGTTTTTGATTAGCTAATAATACATCAAGGACTATAAATATATATACATTCTCAGACAGAAAATCTTTTAATGCCCTCTTTCACATAATGTGCATAATTATGTATTATTATATCGGAATTAGTTCCTGTGTTTTACTGAAACGCATGCATATATTAAAATTTTCTTTTTCTATAAATGTGATTGTTTGCAGTTTTTCCAAATGTTACCAAATCTGCAAGGGATTTGAAAAGTCGGGTATCATTTCGTAAATATTTCACAACCTGAAATAAATATGGCTTTTATTCCGTGGAGGGTAAATTCCTCCTGCGAACTAGAAGTTGGCTCTCACTGAAAAAGTTTTTCAATACTTCCACCGCATATGAATAGTTCGATTGGAATATGTGACTGATTAAAAGTTTAATCTCTGATTTATCGTGCCTCCAGATAACTTTCAAACTCTGTTTCCAGTTATACTATCATATTGGCAGCGGCTTTCAATAATAACGTTTGGTTTTTTTTAATAGTAGGCCTTAATAAAACTTTCTTTTTATTGTTAATAGTGACTTACTCATTTTTATTAACTGCACAATACTATTGGGAAAAAGGTCTCCCAATAGCAGCTACGTACGGACCATCGCAGCGTAGGTCTACCAAGATGGTGTTTTGCAAGTGAGTGGAGGCCGGCGGCGCAGCATTGTGCTCTTGGGAGCTCATGAGGGAGGCCTATGTTCAGCAGTGGACTTGATTAAATTGACATCATCATTATATGACTCAAAAAATGTATTTATGGTAAAGAATAAGATTAAATTATATTTTATATCATATATTATTTAATACAACTTATTACTAATATAATAAGAACTAAAAACAAATTTCGTAAATCTGTTTCACCTTACTTTTCTTAACCTCTACTGTTACCAATGCGTCTTTAAATGTTTTTTATGCTTCCTTGAACGTAATCTATTATTTCTATGCATGAGAAAAAATCGTCCAAAGACGAATAGTCATTAACTTTAACGCCACCTTACATTTCTTTGCTCTTTTATCTTTATTCATTTTGCTGTCTAGAAAATCAGATTTTTACTATTAATGTAAGTCTATAATTATGTATTTACAAACGTGACCTATCTTTACTACTATCTTTTATGTATTTTATAAATAAATATTACAATATTAACAACCGAGACATTCAATTCTCCTAAAATATTTTAAAGTTATATGTTATATATTACAAGCTAAATAATAACAAAACAAAATACCGACTCAATCACGAACTGCTGCATTAACTAAATGTGGTTAAATTTAAAGTCACAAGTAATTTAATTAGTTAAGCAAATGTAAAATTTTTGTATTCGTTGGTTTTATACCTTTTATGCATAGGTCGGAGTGAAGACTAAAAACTTTTATACCAAACAATATCTGAAATCGCTTCAGCACTGGCAACAAGACGCATGACATCTCAGTCTACCCCTGACCTTGGCCACTAGTAAGTGTTCGAAACGTCGGGAATTTAAAAATGTAAAAATAAACGCGAAAAAATCCCTAAAAAGTCCTGTTATTCAATAATGTGTTGCATTCGCGTAAATAAAACAATTAATTATGGTTTTAAACCACTATTTTTCATTCGATTAAGCGTCATTGGAAGAAGCCTGTTTGTCAGTGTTGATATTATAGATATTTAGCTCTTAATAGTTTCTGTTACTATCGCGGATACTACACACCATGTACCCTGGGAGGGGTTTGAAAAATCGGGTATAATTTGTAATAATTTCAAAATTTAAACACGATAATATCGGTAAAACTGTATCATTTATATTTAGCTATTCTTCATATTTCTAAATTAAATATTTTATTCGAATCCCTAACATTTTTAATAAGTTATGTTTGTCAATTAAGTAAAGCTTGGTTAAAGTCTTTTTAAAAAAACAAAATTTAAAGAAATTAAA